>OY757908.1:126291373-126438873 GCA_963585895.1 Sepioteuthis lessoniana | reverse complement strand
TACTGACCATTCAATTAAACATCAGTCATTTGTTTATTCTACAACCCTAACTTTGATGAGTGTGAAACTTTTGTTTCTACGATTCCAAGATTCTCCAGCCCAGATTAGTATTACCTTTAAGCAATTATTTTTGACAAATGATTATAAGTAGCAGCTTGAAAATATATCATTGCTTGATACCATATAATTTCCATTAAAAAATGTTTGACTTTAGGATTAAATAATGCAACAGGAGTCAACATACCTTCCCACAACTAATGATCCTGGTGCCCAGCCATATGACTGACAAGAAAAGGTCAATCACAAGAACTCTAACTGTAAGTGCAAGAGACAGTCACATATAAGAGGTTTTTTTTAAAGGAGGTAGTTAGTTACTGAGAGAGTGACAAATAATGATATAAATTTCAGGGCTAGTGAAACTGCCTTCTACTGCTTTTGGTAATGGGCTATGATTTGTGGAAGAATAAATCTTTCCTCAAAAACAGGAAGATGTGAAGTATTTTCAAGTTGATTGAGACTGGTCCAGAGGGAACTTGTAACAATGATAATAAAGTGAAAGGGATTTTCTGTGACCATATGTCTGACTTTACTTTTTATCTTGTCCTCATCTCATTGTCTTACTGTCTTCAAGACACCACAATGGTACACAGATTCTCAAATACAATTAATATAAAGTGGCATGAAGAAATTTATTCAAACTATAAAATAATAGCTATTATCAATGAAAGGTGATTTAAAAAAATGAACACTTTTCAAATTGTTAGTTGAAGGTGACAATTTGCACAGTGAAATCTGCTTCATACTACAACAAATGCGTTTGTTTTTTTCCCCCCCATAATTCAATTAATTAATTTGTTATGTTTTTTTCCTGATATATGAAAAGGTAGTTCATCAAATATTTCAGCCAGGAATTCTTTATTCAAACACAAGAATCTTCCTGCAAAGTGTTGACAATAGACAAACATTGAACACTTATAATACAAAAGATTTTTCTGTGTAAGATGAAGTTGATGTAAGACTTCCCAGCACCATCTTCTGCACAATGTTAGAAAAATCATAGAAGTGTCTTTTAAATTTACTCCACTCTTAAATAAATTATTAGTATGTCCTAGAAAATGAATTCATGTTTTCTCTTTCTCCCTGGTGAACTGTATTGAGGATTTTATAAAATTCACATGATTCAACAGTACATGTACATCTTTCTGTTGAGATTAGAGTAAAAAGATATGAAATTGCAGCCAGATGGTTGGCCTCTATAATGTTTTTTAAGGCTGTTTCCTCAAAGTACTTCATATATATGTTTATTATCACTGGAAACAGTAACAGTTTTGTTCCTAAAATCCTAGAAACTTTTTCACCAATCTAACAATTCTAAGTAAATATTTGTAATTTTTTTCCTGATTGACAATTTAAAAGATTTCCACTGAAAGTACAATGACTTGGAAAATAGACAGATATTGAATATATGGAAAAATAGCATCTTGTAGCTGAAAACTTTCTCTATCCAACAACATTATTATGCTTCTTATATTTATTGTACTGATTGATTTTAATATCATGTCAACTTGTCTGGAGTTATTTTATGCCGAGAGGTTAGGGAATTGTATACATTGTATGTTTATATTTACATTTTTTGTTTAAGAGAATTTTTTGCACACATTTCGCCAATGGCCTGGGAGTCCTGGGTTCAATCCCAGGTCGAGTCATACCAAAGACTCAAAAATGGTACTTGAGGCTACCTTGCTTAACACAACATTATAAGGTAAGGATCAAGGGTAAAGTAGAGCAATCTAGGGAAAGGAGTAGGCGCCCTCCCCTATACCTTGGTGTAGTAGCTATCAAAAATTGGGCCTTCAGGTCACCCTTGACTACGGTCGCCAACTTTACTTACTTATAAGATATAAGTATTCCTATCTAATACAAATAATTTACACACAATCATATGGTTCAAACAATTATTTCAAATCAAAATAATTTGTTTGTACCAGTTTTATGGTTTCAAATAACAAATAATAATAATCCTTAGTAAACAATTGTAGAGAAAGGAAAAATTTTGTATTTTGGTTTGGTGCGCAATTTAATTCGACACTTAATTTCACCCAATCAGGATAACTTATCCTATTCAGCCCGGACCTTCATTTCCAGCCACCAAATCTTGTAAGCTGCCTAACACAGTCTCTTTGGCTGGAGAACGCTGACCAGTGCAGACGTCACACTGGCTGTTCTTCAATAGTGATGATTTTTTGCTGGACAATGCCGCCCGATGCAGACATCTCACTGCGGCTCTAGAATAGCCGCAGCAGCAGCATGGACACACGAGGGAATCCATCTAATTTATGGATTCCTTACAAGGAATCCCAGTTGAATATAAATTAAATACATTCAACATGCCTCGCACAGGCACAACTTTATGTCACCCCAAAATTGGCTATGTCGATCTGAGCGTAATCCCACTCTCGACACGCTAGCTCTCAATTCACCTCTGGGCCACTTTAATGGAGACCAACACACGCCTCTCCACCAGACAGACAAAAACCATGGTGACTCCAAAACACAATCCCTCACACGTCTGACGACACACGCTGCCATCTCAACTATCTCAACTTCTCATAACTCAATTTCATCTCAATACTCACAACCTTTCATGAGTCTTGCAGCACAAAAGCAAACCCAATACAATTATAACTTCAAGTAACTATTCTTAATACAAAGAATTTACAGTTAAATGATATAAAGTATTCCAGTCAATTTTCAAACAAATCTATTTGACCTGAAAATGGGACTCTAACAGGTGACTAACTCTTTGGGTCAGAGTGGACCTGGAAGTAATGGCAATAATCATATTTACCAACCCCTCCGCTCGGGCAGGATGTGACACAAGGTCAATTTTTAAGCGGAGTTTAACAGGTTTGAATTCAGAGTTTTTTTCTTCTAGACTAGTTGCCTCACCAAAGCTGAAGAGCCTAGTCTGCCCTACTATTTACCCATAGCTGGAGGGAGAGTAATGGCAATAATGAAGTACTCCACACTCCCTAGAGCTCCAGAATCAGATGCAGTTTAGTATCACACTTAGGACAACCTTTTTTTTGGGAGGGAGGGAGGTTGAGGAGGGCCACTCCACTGCAAGAGATACAGTCAGTGTATTTATTTACCTGGATGCTAACTGGATTGCACAAGTGTACATTTTGCAGTCATAGTAATGTGCAACAAGAACTCCCATGGCATAGACATTACCCCGTGCAGAAGCTTCTTTTAGGCAAATAAAGGCTGCTTCTTTGTTCTTTGATACTCCAATGCCATATTTATGCATCACTCCAAGACAACCTGTGGTAAAAAGAAAGGAAGTAGAATAAAAAGTGATTTTTCAAAACAGCAAACAACATTTAATTTCTGTCTAGAAAGCTTAAATTCTGGATGAGACTGTTTGCATTTCACTCCACACCAATGACCCCTGAGAAAGGTATGAATACATCTTTTCTCCCCTCCTCAGTGATGAGTAAATCATAAGTAGACTGGGCTTTCTAGCCATGGCAACTAGTCTAGGAGAAGGAAAAATTCAAAACTGGCTGTGTAAATCGGGTCAACCACTATTCCTTGTTACTGGTACCATGTAGCCCAGTACAACATTTCACATGTTACTTGGGAAGGAAATGGGCATGGCCAAGGAACCTTCCCATTGCTGTGAAAGATGCCATGAAAGCAAAATGCTTGGTATGACAACCTGAAATAGTAGGGCAGACTGGTCTCTCTTGCTTTGCAGATAAGTAAACCCACCAAGAAGAAAGAAAATTCTGAATTCAAGCTTTTTATAAATATGTTGGCATGGAAAGATATTTTTCTGTTTTGATCCAAGTCAAGGATTGGGAATCAATTAATTTACATCATAGAATATTCTTTGCTTGAGATATTATGTAACCCAGTACAACCTGTTGCATGTTACTTGGAGAGGTGATGGGCACTCCTAAATAACCTTCCCATTGATCTGAGAGATGCCACAATGGGGGAAATGCTGGGAAAGGCAAATTGACGCCATAAAAGTTTATAAGATATGGAAAAGAAAAAAAAAAAAAAGGAGTTGCCAAATTTTTTAGATCATTGCGTCCCTTCATTGAATTCTTGATCGCTTCCCTCTCTGACTTCC
The DNA here is from genome assembly GCA_963585895.1 of Sepioteuthis lessoniana. Classification (NCBI taxonomy): domain Eukaryota; kingdom Metazoa; phylum Mollusca; class Cephalopoda; order Myopsida; family Loliginidae; genus Sepioteuthis; species Sepioteuthis lessoniana. The sequence continues at coordinate 126,434,732 of OY757908.1, read as the reverse complement.
ACAATAAAAAAACTAGTAAATGTGTAGTTTCTATTTTAATTACCAAAAGATACTGTATTACCAAACCCGGCAAAACTATTGTTCTGTGTCCTCTCCCCCATGATTATCACTCTTGAAATAAAAGGATGCCAAAAGGAAATACTGTTTAACCCTTTTACTATTTCCTGTGACACATTTTGGGGACTATATGTTGCTCTCAAATCGCATTTAAAATAAAGAATAAAATTTTGGGAAAATGTGTAAGAAGACACGTATAATTCACATTGAACCCTTTTAGGGTTAATGTTGAAGAAATCATGATCATGGGTTAAAAAAACTGTGTAAAGCGACACCTATAATTTACCTTGAACCCTTTTAGGGTTAATGTTGAGGAAATCATGACCATGTGAACCAAAAAAAAATGTCTAAGGAGACACCTATAATTTACCCTGAACCGTTTTAGGGTTAATTTTGAGGAAATCATGACCATGTGAACAAAAAAAAAAATGTCTAAGGAGACACCTATAATTTACCTTGAACCCTTTTAGGGTTAATGTTGAAGAAATTATGATCATGAGAACCAAAAAAACAAAGAAAAAAGAAAAAATCATGCAATTCAAAATAAAAGTTTTCAGTTTTATCGGTAAACAAAGAGGAAAAAATTAGATACAAATAATAAAAATGTATCAGCAATTTGTATTTTATATATTATCTATTTCTTAACTCTTTCACTGTATAATCAAATTTTATGGTCATTCCTGTAATGATCCATGAAAACATAAAATTGATTCTGAGTCGGTGAGGTTTGGCACAACGTTTGGAAATCACTGAAGGCATAGGGAAGGGTGCTACTCCTTTCCCTGGATTGCTCCACTTTACTCTTGATCTATACCTTATAATGCTGAGTGTTAAGCAAGGAGGCATCAAGTACCATTTTTTGAGTCTTTGGCATGACTCAACCTGGGATTGAACCAAGGTCTCTCGGGCTATTAGCGAACACTCTGACCATCATACCAATGTCCGGGTTTATATACAACATTATAATAATGAGGCATTATTCATAGAGGGAAATTACCCAAAATAACAAGATGAAAAAAAATAGCAGATCACTAAGTGAAAGTGAAAGTTGTTTCCAATCCAACTCATGTTTATTGTGCTCCTTTTTGTCCCTTGAATGACCCAAATGACTGCCAGGGTTTCATATTCACCATTTTGTTGTTCCTCTCCAGAGTTGATTTGGTTTGGTTGTTTTTATAGCATTATCAATCTTTGTGGGCCAAATTCTGTTTATATACACAACCAGTCAAAAGTATTTGACTACCCTCAAAACTTTTTATCTCTCATCCTAAAATTGTTATTTTTAATGAAACAAGTTAACCACCACAACAGTTTTATTTATCATACTAAATACAGGTCTTCCTGAGCCACACTGAATACAAATTAAATCAAAAGAACTTCTTAAACTTTTGATTCGTCAAAATGACCCCCTTTGGCCACTATCACTGCTTCACAAATTCTTGGCATTCTTTCCACCAAAGACTGGAGGTAGTCTGAAGATAGTTTTGCCTAGCTTTTCTGCAAGAGTTGCCAGAGGTAAGCTACCCTTGTGGGTTGTTTAGTTCTGAATTTTTTACTCAAGTTCATCCCACAGCAGAACAATGGGATTTAAGTCTGCTGATTGCGTCGGCCAAGACATCAGTTGAAGGATGTGTTGTTCCTCTTTGCTTTCAATGTACCTCTGGTAGAGTTTACGAGAATGCTTTGGGTCATCATTTTGCATGAGTAAAAATTGTTGACTCACAAGCCATGTTCCAAATAGGATTGTGTGATGCTGCAGTATGCTGTAATAGCTAGTCTGATTCAATTTGCCCTTTGCCTAGTGGAAATCCCCAACTTTGCAACTAGCAAAAGTCCCCTACTCCATAACAGAGCCTCCTCAATACTTTAAGGTTGGTGTAATATGGGGGAGTTGCAGCTCTTTTACCAGCTCTTTGCTACACATAGACCCTCCTATTTGACCAAAAGATTTCAAACTTTGATTCCTCAGTCTGAAGGACTTTATTCCACTGTTCTATTGTCCAGTCTTTGTGTACCTTGGTGCACTGGAGCCTTTTGACATTATTTTGCTTCCTCAACAGAAGTTTCTTGACAGCATTCCTGCCATATAGGTCAGCTTCACAGAGACTTTTCTTCACAGTGGATGATGACACATTTTTTTCACAACATTGGTTCTGTTGTGCAGTGATGTTTAGAGTAGTCAGCCTCCTATCACACAAGCTAGTGACTCTGATGAAATTGTCCTCTACCTAGGTAAAACAAGTAATATCTAGCAAAAAGTAATTCAACACAATATTTTCTAATGTGAGTTCACGTGGTGGTATAATGTCATTTTTAGAAAATGCTTTTTCTGCTCAAGAAAAAAATGCCTTCAAATCAATTTTTTAAAAGATATCCGGTTATACTAGGGTCAAAGTTACTGAGGAAGACTTGTATTTAGTATAATAAATAAAAACATTGTGATGCTTTAATTGTTTCATAAAAATAACACTTTTAGGATAAGAAATAAAATTTTATCCCTAACTATGATAATATTACAAAAATATATTTAAAAAAGTTATGCAAAGACAATAATAAAATAGACATAACTTGAATGAGAAAACGTTTTCAAAAAAAAAAAAAAAAAAAAAAATCTAAACATTTTCTTAGGGAAAAATATCCCTCTGCCAAAAATAAGACTTTTTTCATTTTTACCCACTCCAAGGAAACTTTCTTTTTGCTACTTTTTTCTAGAGAAACTTATTTGCTACAGTAATTTTTTTCTTTTCACAAGATATCATCTGCTTTTATTCAAATTACTTGTAGCTTTTTGCATCAAATCCACATTAAAAATGTTTTAAAGAAAAAAATAGAAAATAACCCTTCCTTTTATTTTAATAAATAAAGCACTTACTTATAAAAATGATTGTTTTTAACAAAATATTCTTTTCCCTGTAAATTACAAAACAAATGAGAGGGATTATTACTAATCACTTAATTACTAATAAAACTCATACAGCAACCCCACCCCAAATAATTTAACCAAAGTTAGAGTCATTTCATTACTTTAATGAGAAAAAAATCACAGTTAAAATAATAAAAGAAACAGAGTTTTTAAAAAAATATAATACTAATATAATTTATTTAAAAACTCACTCAAACTAATATGATTTTATTTTGAAAAAGAAAACTTGGTACAAATTTGTTTTTAACAAAGAAAAAAAATGTCTTAACAATCAATATTTTTCAATTAATCAGTTTGATTCAATAAAACAATAAATCTACATCAAAGATTGAATAAACAAATAAAATAAATTTTCATTTATAAATATTTAAAAACAACTGCAGGATGATATTTATTTTTTAATTAATTAAAATTTTATACTAAATTTTTTACTAATATCAACAAATGTAAAAAAAGAAAAAAGATAACTGAACTGATGCAATATTTAATTATTGTTTGTTTATTTCAATCAATTATCAACTAGATAAATCTAGTTAATAAAGTTAAGTAATAATCAAAGCAAAATACCCCCCCCACCAGCAGGAAAACTTCTGTGTAAAGAAATGAAAGTATAGCTCATTGATTTTTTTAATTCATTGATAGATTTATTAATTCATTTTTTTAAATAATTTATTAAGCAAGCATTTAAACAAATCAATCAATAAACATAATCATTTAGTATTTTTAATCAACATTTATTTTACAACAAATAAAAGTTGAAAGATGATCTGTTTTCAGACTGACCTATAAATCAAATTTAACTATTGAACAAAATCAGAAAGTAAAAATAATCAGATTCCTTTTTATGTCTTAATTGCATGTGTGTTTGAGTGCGAGATTAAATCATTTAAACTTTCTACATGAAAACATAATTTGTTAACATTTTTCCATTGAGATATTTCTTAATTTATATAAATGAAATATTATTATTAAGCAAAGAAAATGATTAATAAAATAAAAAATAGTATCTAATTTAAAAAAGAAATATTACATTAAACTTACTTGAAACCAAAACTGGAACGAATGAAATAGCAAGTGTACAAGGTAACTTATTTGAAACTGAGACGGGTGTGAATGGAATAGCAAGTCTCCAAGGTAAATTATTTGAAACTGAGACGGGAGAGAATAGAATAGCAAGTGCCCAAGGTAACTTATATGAAACTGAGATGGGAGTGAATGGAATAGCAAGTGTCCAAGATAACTTATTTGAAACTGAGACGCAAATGAATGGAATAGCAAGTGTCCAAAGTAACATATTTGAAACTGAGACAGGAGTGAATGGAATAGTGAATGTCCAAAGTAACGTATTTGAAACTGAGACAGGAGTGAATGGAATAGCAAGTGTCCAAAGTAACATATTTGAAACTGAGACAGGAGTGAATGGAATAGCAAGTGTCCAAAGTAACATATTTGAAACTGAGACAGGAGTGAACGGAATAGCAAGTGTCCAAAGTAACATATTTGAAACTGAGACAGGAGTGAATGGAATAGCAAGTGTCCAAAGTAACATATTTTAAACTGAGACAGGAGTGAATGGAATAGCAAGTGTCCAAAGTAACATATCTGAAACTGAGACAGGAGTGAACGGAATAGTGAATGTCCAAAGTAACGTATTTGAAACTGAGACAGAAGTTAACGGAATAGCAAGTGTCCAAAGTTACATATTTGAAACTGAGACAGGAGTTAATGGAATAGCAAGTGTCCAAAGTAACGTATTTGAAACTGAGACAGGAGTGAATGGAATAGCAAGTGTCCAAAGTAACATATTTGAAACTGAGACAGGAGTGAACGGAATAGCAAGTGTCCAAAGTAACATATTTTAAACTGAGACAGGAGTGAACGGAATAGCAACTGTCCAAAGTAGCATATTTGAAACTGAGACAGGAGTGAATGGAATAGTGAATGTCCAAAGTAACGTATTTGAAACTGAGACAGGAGTGAACGGAATAGCAAGTGTCCAAAGTAGCATATTTGAAACTGAGACAGGAGTGAATGGAATAGTGAATGTCCAAAGTAACGTATTTGAAACTGAGACAGGAGTGAACGGAATAGCAAGTGTCCAAAGTAATATATTTGAAACTGAGACAGGAGTGAATGGAATAGTGAATGTCCAAAGTAACGTATTTGAAACTGAGACAGGAGTGAACGGAATAGCAAGTGTCCAAAGTAACATATTTGAAACTGAGACAGGAGTGAACGGAATAGCAAGTGTCCAAAGTAACATATTTGAAACTGAGACAGGAGTGAACGGAATAGCAAGTGTACAAAGTAACATATTTGAAACTGAGACAGGAGTGAACGGAATAGCAAGTGTCCAAAGTAACATATTTGAAACTGAGACAGGAGTGAACGGAATAGCAAGTGTCCAAAGTAACATATTTGAAACTGAGACAGGAGTGAATGGAATAGTGAATGTCCAAAGTAACGTATTTGAAACTGAGACAGGAATGAACGGAATAGCAAGTGTCCAAAGTAACATATTTGAAACTGAGACAGGAGTGAATGGAATAGCAAGTGTCCAAAGTAACATATTTGAAACTGAGACAGGAGTGAATGGAATAGCAAGTGTCCAAAGTAACATATTTGAAACTGAGACAGGAGTGAACGGAATAGCAAGTGTCCAAAGTAACATATTTGAAACTGAGACAGGAGTGAATGGAATAGCAAGTGTCCAAAGTAACATATTTGAAACTGAGACAGGAGTGAATGGAATAGTGAATGTCCAAAGTAACGTATTTGAAACTGAGACAGGAGTGAACGGAATAGCAAGTGTCCAAAGTAACATATTTGAAACTGAGACAGGAGTGAACGGAATAGCAAGTGTCCAAAGTAACATATTTTAAACTGAGACAGGAGTGAACGGAATAGCAACTGTCCAAAGTAACATATTTGAAACTGAGACAGGAGTGAATGGAATAGTGAATGTCCAAAGTAATGTATTTGAAACTGAGACAGGAGTGAACGGAATAGCAAGTGTCCAAAGTAGCATATTTGAAACTGAGACAGGAGTGAATGGAATAGTGAATGTCCAAAGTAACGTATTTGAAACTGAGACAGGAGTGAACGGAATAGCAAGTGTCCAAAGTAACATATTTGAAACTGAGACAGGAGTGAATGGAATAGTGAATGTCCAAAGTAACGTATTTGAAACTGAGACAGGAGTGAACGGAATAGCAAGTGTCCAAAGTAACATATTTGAAACTGAGACAGGAGTGAATGGAATAGCAAGTGTCCAAAGTAACATATTTGAAACTGAGACAGGAGTGAATGGAATAGCAAGTGTCCAAAGTAACATATTTGAAACTGAGACAGGAGTGAACGGAATAGCAAGTGTACAAAGTAACATATTTGAAACTGAGACAGGAGTGAACGGAATAGCAAGTGTCCAAAGTAACATATTTGAAACTGAGACAGGAGTGAATGGAATAGTGAATGTCCAAAGTAACGTATTTGAAACTGAGACAGGAATGAACGGAATAGCAAGTGTCCAAAGTAACATATTTTAAACTGAGACAGGAGTGAATGGAATAGCAAGTGTCCAAAGTAACATATTTGAAACTGAGACAGGAGTGAATGGAATAGCAAGTGTCCAAAGTAACATATTTGAAACTGAGACAGGAGTGAACGGAATAGCAAGTATACAAAGTAACATATTTGAAACTGAGACAGGAGTGAACGGAATAGCAAGTGTCCAAAGTAACATATTTGAAACTGAGACAGGAGTGAACGGAATAGCAAGTGTCCAAAGTAACATATTTGAAACTGAGACAGGAGTGAATGGAATAGTGAATGTCCAAAGTAACGTATTTGAACCTGAGACAGGAGTGAATGGAATAGCAATTGTCCAAAGTAACATATTTGAAACTGAGACAGGAGTGAATGGAATAGTGAATGTCCAAAGTAACATATTTGAAACTGAGACAGGAGTGAACAGAATAGCAAGTGTCCAAAGTAACATATTTGAAACTGAGACAGGAGTGAATGGAAAAGTGAATGTCCAAAGTAACGTATTTTAAACTGAGACAGGAGTGAACGGAATAGCAAGTGTCCAAAGTAACATATTTGAAACTGAGACAGAAGTGAATGGAATAGCAAGTGTCCAAGGTTCCATAGAAGAACATTGCTCAGTTGGCTGTGGCTGTAGAATACACCAACTGCTTCTCTGCATAGGGGTAATACCCCCCATCCCCTCAAACGAGTGTCCTGCATATGATACTAAACAATCTGATGGTGTGGCTACAGAAATGCTGGAGCTTTGGGGAATGCGGAGTACTACTTCATTGCCATTTTCCAGATACATTCTGGCTCAGAACTGTTTATATGTATAAAAAAGGATTTGGCATTGAATAACCAACAAAGTTTTATATGCCATAAAACCAAACCAAACTAAATTATATATATCTAATATATATGTATAAAGAAGATTTGGAATTAGATAACCTCCAATGGTTGATATGCCATAAAACCAAACCAAACCAAACCATATATATTTAACATATATCTATAAAGAGGATTTGGCATTAAATAACCTACAATGGTTGATATGCCATAAAACCAAACCAAACCAAATCATATATATTTAATATATATATATATAAAGAGGATTTGGCATTAAATAACCTACAATGGTTGATATGCTATAAAACCAAAACAAACTAAATCTTATATATTTAATATATACATATAAAGAGAATTTGGGATTATATAACCTACAATGGTTGATATGCCATAAAACCAAACCAAACCAAACCAAATCATATATATTTAACATATATGTATAAAGAGGATTTGGCATTAAATAACCTACAATGGTTGATATGCCATCAAACCAAACCAAATCATATATATTTAACATATATGTATAAAGAGGATTTGGCATTAAATAACCTACAATGGTTGATATGCCATGAAAGCCAACCAAACCAAATCATATATATTTAACATATATGTATAAAGAGGATTTGGCATTAAATAACCTACAATGGTTGATATGCGATAAAAGCCAACCAAACCAAATCATATATATTTAACATATATGTATAAAGAGGATTTGGCATTAAATAACCTACAATGGTTGATATGCCATAAAACCAAACCTAACCTAACCAAACCAAACAGAAGAAGCTTACAAATGAGTTTATCTTTGCTTTTCCAGCAGTGTCATATAATCAATAATATTCATCTGTCTCTTTTGTTTCAGATGTTATAAGAGTGAAGACAAATATGGAGATGATTTACATATCTTGGAATACTATTAAGTAATGGCTATCCCTACCACTGATTGACAAATGGTGGGTCAGAGTTCAATCCCTGGTAGTTTCAACAGTAAGAAAGGCACGAGCCCTCATTTCATTGGCTGTTGACAGTCATATGTGAATTTAGAGAGATAAAAAAAAACAAAGAGTAGTGTTTTAGATGCCAAGGGAAACACACATATTTTGGGGCTTAAGGAAGATGCCACCTGATCCCACCATTGTGGGTGAGCTACAATTTATAAAACAATTCTTTCCTACATAGACTGAACAAAAACTGCCTCATACTATTGTTCTCATATGGGTTTTATTTACAATTGTATTTCTCATATGGCCAGTTAAATGCTGATGAGTAAGTAATGATAAAAGATTGTTGATATTTGGAAGAAGAAAAAAAATACTGAGTACAAAGAGGCTCCCTCAGAAACTAATCAGAATTTTCCTTTGATTAAAACTTTTTGCTATGTATTTATGTCATGTTTATATTTCTGTATCCATAGAATCTTGTTTATATAATGTAATTTGCATTATCTAAAAATAAAAAGTGCCCAATATTGGTTTGGTTTGGTTGTTTGGGTTTTATGGCATATCAACCTTTGTAGGTTATTTAATGCCAAATCCATTTTTATACAAATAAACAGTTCTATTTCAAATAATTCAGTTTAGCATAAGTACACAGTTTAATTGTCAAAATCATTTCTATTTCAAGCTATTCAATTTAGTCAAATGGTTCTAATTTGAACAATTCAGTTTAGTGTAAGTATAGTTTTTGTTTACACTCAGTTAAATATCAAAAGAGTTCTATTTCAAACAATTCAGTTTAGCATACGCATGCAGTTTGAATGTCAAAATAGTTCTATTTCAAGCAATTCTATTCAGCATAAGTACGCAGTTTAGTTCTATTTTACCCACTCCAAGCCAGAGTGGACCTGGGAGCAATGGCAATGAAGGGGTACTCTGTATTCCCCAAAGCTCCAGCATTACTGTAACCTTACCATCTGATCACTTAGTGTCATATCCAAGACACTTATTTAGAGTGGATCTTACCCCTCTGCAGAGAAGCAGTCGGTGTATCCTACAACCCTAGCCGACTGGACAATCAATACTGAATATGTGAATGTGCTCTATCACAATATTAGACTTAGGACAGTGTAGATACAAAGACAACAGTGCCTGGTGACTGTCAGTTTCTCACCTATGTGATCATTAAACTAAGACATTATATATATATATATATATATATATAGCCAACCTCTCTGCACGAACAGAATGTGACACACAATCAATTTTAAAGTGAAGTTTAATAGGTTTGAATTCAAAGTTTTCCTTCTGGACTATCTGTTATACCAAGGTCAAAGAACCCAGTCTGCCCCATTATTTACCCACAGCTGGAGGAAGAATAGTTGGATTCATATTTTTCCCAAAAGTATTTGTGCAATATGAAATGTAAACCCCCAATATATATATATATATATATATATATATATATATATATATATATATATATAGGATATTGTAGTTATCTTTTTTTCTCAAGCATTGCCAGGTATCTCTGTGAGTAGGGTACCCAGTGTAGAACAAACTCACTACTCTAGTGAATTGGACTGTGAGACAAACACTCTGGCCACCATGTTTTTGTATGCTCTCAGTATAGTTTTTCATAAAAAAAAATTGATTAGTCTGACACAAGAACATACTAATAGGGCACCATGTTAGGATCAAACTCACTATACTAGCAAATTGTTATACCATCCTACAGTAGTATCGTAATAAGTACTTTCACATATCATGAATGAGTCCAGAGTTTGATTTGATATTGGAGAAATTCAATCTGTTGAGTTTTGCTTACTGAATAGATAACTGTACAAGGTATCAGTAATCAGTAAGTAGTCATAAGATGTCAAAGGTCATTGATGGTTTAGGTGATAAAAACCATGGCACCTTTAAAAATGTTATTGTTCATATACAGCAGATGTGGCTAAACTTGCTTCATATAAGATAAACTTCAGATATTTGAGATATGAATGAATTTTTTTACACATACAGTAGGACCTCTTTTCAGAGAAAGATTAAATTAAAAAAAAAACAACTTAATTCCTGAATAATACTGAACCATATATACTAGGTATGTCTAAGACTTTGGTAATGCTCCACAGACAGTATATTTTGATGATATAAGTAAATATAAGTAAATAGTATGACAGACAGGGTTCTTTAACCTTTGTATAGCAACTGGTCAAGAAGGAAAACTCTGAATTCAAACCAGCTATACTCCACTTAAAAACTGACCTTGAGTCACATCCTACACATAGTGGAGTGTTTGGGTAAATATATACAATGGAATTTAAATTGTAATAATTTAGTAGAGTTAGAGAATGGGTTACTGCGAGGGTATTTTACATCTTAGACAAGGACAACTACCTGCACCCCACAAAAAACAAAAGTTTCTTTTATTAAATTGCTTTTGGTTTTCAACAGAATAGATAAGTAAAACAATTCTGAGGAGAGTTTTTTAGTTTTTGTTTGATTGTTATTTTTTTTCTCATGAAAGATCAGTACTGTATATAGGTGGCCAACCGTAGTCGAGGGTGACCCAAAGGCTCCTTTTTCAATAGCTACGACACTGAGGTGTAGGGAAGAGTGCAACTCCTTTCCTTGGATTGCTCCACTTATCCTTGATCCATATTTTATAATGCTCAGTGTTAAGCAAGGAGGCATCAAATAACATTTTTTGAGTCTTTGGTATTACTTGATCTGGGATTGAATCCTAGTCTCCCAGACCATTGGTGAACACTCTAACCATAATGCCAATGGGATATATAATACGAATAATAATCATAGTTAGTCTTTAAATATGTACACGAAATAAGCTTTGAAATAAAGGTCTGTAAGAGAATAATTTTAATACTTTCTATTATATATATATATATATATATATATATACATATACACAACGATAATATAACGAAATCATAGTTAGTCTTTAGATATATACATGAAATAAGCTTTGGAATAAAGGTCTGTAAGAGAATATTTTTGATACTTTCTATTATAAATAAAAAAACCAATAATATATTGGAATCATAGTTAGTCTTTAGATATGTATATGAAATAAGCTTTGGAATAAAGGTCTGTAAAAAATGAAAATAGTTTTGAAACACTCAAATAGATTTATGTTCTGTGAACAATGTAAATGTTGATAAATTTTTAATATATTTTTAAAAAATGAAATAAATATCTTTAAGACCAGGAATAAAATTTTTTCTTTGACAAACACATCTCAAATAAAAAGTCACAATGAAAGGTAATATTAGTTGTATTATTTAATGCTATACCTTGTGATTCAAGGTTACCATTGCCACAAGCTTCTGTGTGCCAGAAAAAAGCCCGCTCAAAATTCCGGTTATCAGGGAGTGAATAAAACATCCCCAACATTGACTGGGCCTTCACACAAGCCTTAGGGTGACCATCGTCTGCTGCCAGGATCCACCATCTAGCAGAATTTTAAAAGTAAAACATTTGATTTCTTTTTATTTTTATTTAGAATTAAAAGGAACATTTCAAAATATTCAATAATTTTCAAGAAAAAATATATAAAAACATGATACAGTTTTTGGTATAATCAGAGTGCTGGAGTCTAGACCAGGGCTTCTCAAAGTGATCCATATAGACCTCTAAGTGTGAATAAAATTTTAGAATGTTGAATAAAAGCATAGGGATCCACAGGGGGTGAAATCTTCTTGTTTACATTTAAAAATTAGATATTACTGGATAAATGAGAAAACTATAACAAAATATCCTGAGTCTTGTTCAACTGTTGAGCTCATTTTACAAGCTTTTCCAAATTCATATATAATGGAATGTGGATTTAGCTGTGTGCTTTTCCAAATTTATATATAATGGAATGTGGATTTAGCTGTGTGTGCTTTTCCAAATTCATATATAATGGAATGTGGATTTAGCTGTGTGCTTTTCCAAATTCATATATAATGGAATGTGGATTTAGCTGTGTGCTTTTCCAAATTTATATATAATGGAATGTGGATTTAGCTGTGTGCTTTTCCAAATTCATATATAATGGAATGTGGATTTAGCTGTGTGCTTTTCCAAATTTATATATAATGGAATGTGGATTTAGCTGTGTGTGCTTTTCCAAATTCATATATAATGGAATGTGGATTTAGCTGTGTGCTTTTCCAAATTTATATATAATGGAATGTGGATTTAGTTGTGTGCTTTTCCAAATTCATATATAATGGAACCTCTGGATACTATTGTCGAGGTTGTGAAAGTGACAGACTATAGTGGATTGTGAGATGCCAAGCTCGCCTGATACTCTCTGAGTGGAGCTCACCAGGTTTGCCTCTCTGGCTAGGAGCATGGCCTCAGAATCCAGGCTTTTAAGCCAAACTAATATTGCCTAATTGTTGAGGTTCTTTCAACCCAAGCAAAATTTCTTCAACCATCTGGTTATGGTACTGTGATCAATTGCGTCTTCACCTTTTCGACAACGAATATTTTTGGTTGCTTCTGTGGCATTATGGCCCTGTTCAAACTCATAAATCATAAGTTCCAAAATATGATTACATTCCACAGATATCTGTGCAGCTTTCAAATCACGCACAGAGTGAAGCAATGCACAACATGTCATCACACCAACTACAATGATACTACTGACCGCAGAAGGTACCTACTATAGCTTTAACTGTGTTGTTCATGTGATATATGCACTGCAAATTAGCACTTACTAAAATATTGAAAAACTTGACACAATCAACTGCAGCAGGTACCTACAATTTGCAATGCATTTATATTATTTATATAATCTCTTTAATCTATCACTAATGCTTTCATTAATTCCTGACCTCTGACAATCCCTTTCTTTTTGATGTTCAAAACATTTCTATAGTAAAATCATTTACAATGCATTTATATAATATATATAATATCTTTAATCTATCACTAATGCTTTCATTAATACTTGATCACTGAAAATAATTTTTTTCCTGATTTTCAATGCATTTATATATAGTCTATTTCTGCCACTCAATGATTTTCTTTTGTTAAATAATAATTAATTTACATTATCTATATAATAGATTATGTAAGTTAATTATTCCAATGCATCTGTGGTCGGAAATTTAGGTCCCAAAACAAAAATGGGTTGTGCTTCTCAGACAGCATTTCAGGAGCAGCGCTCTGCCAACAGAGATGAGACGTTGGAAAACCAAAGCCAGGATGCATACCACAGAGCTGAGGATATCTTAGCAGCTGAATCAAAGAATGAGATGCAACCCGTTTTGCCAAGAATAAAATTTCTACCTGCATCCGACACAGAAGTTTGGTATATAGTTGATGACATCATAAGTTTGGCGTATGATTGATGACATCATAAGTTTGGCGTATGATTGATGACATCATAAATTAGGCATATGATTGATGACATCATAAGTTTGGCGTATGCTTGATGACATCATAAGTTTGGCGTATGCTTGATGACATCATAAGTTTGGTGTATACTTGATGACATCATAAGTTTGGCATATGCTTGATGACATCATGTTTGGCATATGCTTGATGACATCATAAGTTTGGTGTATGCTTGATGACATCATGTTTGGTGTATACTTGATGACATCATAAGTTTGGTGTATGCTTGATGACATCATAAGTTTGGTGTACGCTTGATGACATCATGTTTGGCATATGCTTGATGACATCATAAGTTTGGCGTATGCTTGATGACATCATAAGTTTGGTGTATACTTGATGACATCATAAGTTTGGTGTATGCTTGATGACATCATAAGTTTGGTGTATGCTTGATGACCTCATAAGCAAAGATTCATTATAAAGAAGTTGGAAATAAGGAATACAACCAACGACTTAATGAAAGTAGCCAAGTTATCTACAAGGTCTGTATGAGAATTTATGGGGTGAAAGAGAAAAATAATAGGCCACCAGTTAAAAAGAACAGATGTCAAAGAATGATGCTAGATTTCAGAATGAAGAGAAATCTAAAAAAGCAAATATGTTTCCCCAACATGGATGAAAAAGTGGGCCTGCTTAAAATCTGACAAGAACTCAAAGAAAAACACAATGCTTTTAGCAAGGCAGAAAATCTGAGGAAGAGAAGGGTGAAACGAAGGAAAGAGCAAGAACGTTTATTCCAGGAACCATACAAATTTGTGAGGAACATATTTGGTCAACCAAAAACAGGTGTGCTCAAGACAGAAAAAAAGTTCTGGAGAAATATTTAAAAGATACATACCCTGATCCCAATTGATATATCCCTATAGAACATAAGAACAACTTGGTTTGGCTAGCTGTCCCTAAGGTGAGGTTCAACATGAAACCACCCACACAAAGAAATAAGGCATATAGTCAGCAAAAGTAGGAATGAATCCACACCTGCCCCTAATGGAATACCTTTCCTTTTATATAAAAAGTGTCCTAAAGTTCTCAAATGGCTTCATGCTAACCAAAAGCGAGCATGGAAAAACTTTCACACCAGCAACCAGTGAATGATAGCTGACGGTGTGTACATATCCAAAGAATAGAATTCGAAGGACATTGGTCATTTTTGTCCTATTTCTCTCCTCAATGTTAAAGGAAAGATATTTTTCACTGTTTTGGCACTGAGATTACCAAATACTTTCTCATTAACAAGTATATCAATACTTCGGTCCAAAATAGAGTTCCGGAAACAGCTGGTTGTTTGGAGCATGGAAATATGATCTGGGAAGTCATTCAAAAAACTAAGACCAACAAAAAGGATTTGGATGTCATTTGGTTAGACTTGGCTAATGCCTATGGATTGGTGCCCCATCAGATGATATTATTTCTACAGATGTATCATATTTCAGAGGAAATATACAAAATGCTAGGAACATACTTTGATGATTTCCTCATGTAGTTCACCACAAAAGAATATACAACTAATTGGAACAGGCTTGAAATAGGAATTGCAATGGGATGTTTGGTGTCACCAATACTTTTCTTTTTAGCAATGCAGTTGCTTCTACAAGCAACAGAGAACAACACTAATATTGTTGAACTTAGTGGAGGGTTTCAAATGCCACCAGTGAAGGCATTCATGGACGACACTACAATCCTCTCATCCAAAGAATCTACTACTCACAAGATACTAAGCCTGATGGACAAGCAGATAATTTGGTGTAGGATGAAATTCAAACCCAAAAAGTCTAGAAGTCTTTTGCTGAGGAAAGGAAAAGTGAATAAAAATATAAATTTCAAGGTAGTTGGTCAAAGAATCAGAAGAACTGGTGAAAAGTTTGGGACATTAGTTTGATGAGTCCTTGAAAGATATTAATCAGGAGAAAGAAGCATCCAGAACATTACAAGGTCTCCATAAGATTGATTGCAATCCTTTACAAAGAAAATTCAAGGTTCGGTGTCTGCAGCATATATTTATTACGATGTTATTATGGTCGCTACTTGTATACGAAATTGTGACAAGTACAGTTGAGTCACTAGAGGCTAAGATAAACAAATATACCAGAAAATGGTTGGGTTTACCTCTAGGATCGTCTGATGTTGCTTTGTACTGCAGAGAAGCAAAATTAAAATTATCATTCAAATCAATTGTAGAGGAATTCAAATCCAGGAAAATGATGCTGGATGATTCAAAGGATGAAGTGATAAAATCTCTAAAGCCTATATTGAAAACAGGAAAGAAGTGGAAAGTCAGGGACACCATAAGAAGTGCTAAAGACAACCTTGCTTTCAAGGAAATCATAGGACGTATTCAAACTGGGAGACAAAGTTTAGGAACTAATGAAAAGCAATGGTAGTCAAAAACTACCAGCAAAAATCACTAGGATATGGTCATTCAGGATGTAAGGAGTGAGGGGGACAATAAAAATTTCCTAAAAGGATGTCAACAATCCCAACAAGGCCAATGGACAAACTGGGAAGAGACCTTGCAAAAGTCTATTACTTGGAACGATATATGGTAGATGGCTCCTCTCAGGTTGAGTTTTCTAATACGCTCAATGTACGACCAGCTTTCTTCTAAAAACTATCTTTTTAAATGGAAGAAAGAAAGCAATCCTCTCTGTCCTCTATGTAATGACAAACAACAAACATTGGAACATGTCCTCAACTCCTGTAAGACAACTCTTGGAAATGAGAAATACACCTGGAGGCACAACAGAATATTGGATGAGTAGGTCAGATTTATAAAGAATTATATGAAATCTGAACCAATTATTTCAACCTAGAAATTTGTTTCTGAGAGGGACAGAATATATGCTGGTTCTAAGCAAACAATCAAGCATCGAGCTGTATCTGGTCAAAACCTTCTTTGATCAAGTGGAAATTGGGAGGTATTTGCTGACCTACCACGATGGAATAACGATTACCCAAAAACAATTCGGTCAAAGGAGAATCTTAAAATCTTTGTGGTAGAACTATCAATACTATATGAAAGCCAGATGGATCAAAGCCACAAGTATAAAACCAGCAAATACGAAGATCTTAAAAAAGCACTGGAAAAGGAAGAGTATAGCCCGATTGTAAAAGCTGTGGAAATAGGAGCAAGGGGTTTCATAGTAGGCATCCTATATCCGTTTTTGAGTCAAATTGGAATCAAAGGGCATAATAGAGACAAATGTATAAAACGCCTCATAGAAATAACAGAAAATAGCTCCATGTGGATACGGAACAAAAGAAATATACTGAAGAACAATTCAAAATGAAGTTTCTTAAACTGATACTTGATCTCGTGAATGTATAACGAGATTCATGCAATATTCTCATAATGCATGCAGTTATTTTTCAAATCCCATATTGCTGTTACACTTCTGAGTCAACAACTAAGCTAAGCTTAGTAAATAATAGGGCTTCAGTGATATATACATTTATATTCAGTAAGTGGGGCTGGTGTGTAAATAAAACCATTGAGAGGAAGGCCTCGAAATGGTGCATAATTCTCTCCTGATGACCCTAATACAATTTTTTGGAAAAGAAAAGGATTAAGGTTAAAACTTTCATTCAATGAAGAAAATCTCATTATGTAGAGTTACTCTGTGGAATGATAATGGCAAGAGAAACATCTTTCTGTCGAGTATCAATTAAGTAATTTCCTTCTAGTTCTATTCTATCTGTAATACTTGCATTTATTCCTGACCACTGACAGTACCTTTTTTCATGTTATTCAATGTACAGATTAAGTGATTGAAATATTATTAAACAAATTTTAGATGGGAAATTCCAAAATTTGAAACTTAATCATTAACATTTTTTTACAATTATACGAGATATTTTTTTTGGCAATGAAAAAAATGACTGAAGAGTAGCAGAGTCATGGTAAAAACAGTGGGCAATAAAAACAGCAGAAAGTTTTCCCGCAGAGTTCAAATACAGTTAAAGCCATGATGAATGTTTTGATTTTTTCTCCTACAAGCAGAATTAACTGACTCACGATATACGTAAAGATGAAAACAAATGAGGTCTTAGTGGCATTGTAAGGAAATTCTAAAACTGTTTACAAGATTGTCATAGTAACATAAATAGGAGTGTTAATCATTATGAAACTTTAAAATGTGGACACAAAAAACATTAGAATATGTGTTTATGATTCTTACTTCATTTATAAATTAAAGGATTTGAAAATATTTTTTTCTGTTTTGTGTGAAGTAAAATATTGTTAATAATGAATTAAAATCAAATAGAACATAAAAATTAGTGAATGTTGCAGAAAAGTTTGTTATTCAAACTTGTTTCATATCAAATGAAATTTTAAAAACTAAAGAAAAACGTTCCATTAAATTTTATTTTTCATGTGTAAATACACAGTTTTGTCTATAAAAGTCACCTTGGCCAGATATAGGAAGGATTCTCTAATTCATTTCGAAGAGAGACACTTTCAACTCTAAAAGCCTTCCTTAAATCTTTCATAAGTTTTCAATTCTTTATCTTCACTCTTTATGTTATATAATTAAGGAATGATCTCTTTATATTAATTGCTTTTTGTTAATTCTATTTTATCATTCAGTTTGGTTGGGCATTGAACTATTCGGGTTAAGAGGTCAGGTGCATAGCCATTGGGTACAGTTTTATGCTCATGCGCATAATAAACCCAAGACAGGAAATGGGGCTGGAGTGTAGATGACGTCATGCCCAGAAGAGATGGGCTGAGAATTTGAGGATTTTAAAAACAAAGTAGTTGAGTTTTAGCCATGGAGGCAGATAGATGAGTTCTCTGCCATTGGGGCATAGAGAATTGAGTTCTCTACTGTTGAGGCATGTAGTTGGGGTTTTGCAGATCTCTACCAACAGAGATCTTAAACATTGCAAGATGCGCAGCGCATTTGTGGGGTCAGAGAGTATGGTCAGCATCGTAAGAATTGTGTCTCTCTCCTCGTGTTGAAGAACCAAAGTCAGAAGTTAATAAACCGTTCGTACCTGAACAAGAGTTTCTTTCGTTGTCTAAATTTCTGAGACAAAGCTTGTTGATTTTTATCATTAAGGGTTTTCGGACTATTGTTTTCATCTTTATTGTTATTTCCACAAAAAAAAACTGAATGTGAGCACAGGTAAAAAATCATACATAATAGTAGTAATTCTAGTCAAGTAAGGACATTAAGTTTATAAGTCCCTTTGACCTTGTGATAGGTAGGCAAATAATCCATCCATTAGGCCACCAGTCTACTTCTTGAATATTTGGAAAAATTGAATTTCTCAAGTTTAAAAAATTATTTTTAATGATTGTAATTATTTGTGTTCATGGTGCAATGGTTATCAGTATAGAAAGGGGATCCAGTGACCTGAGTTCAAATCCTGGACAAGGCTGTTTGCATTTCATAATACACTTGGGAAAGGCATGAATCCAACTATTCTCTCTCCAACTATATAAGTAAATAGCAGGGCAGACTAGGCTCTTTAATCTTGGTATAGTAACCTGTCTAGGAGATAGAAAACTTTGAATTCAAATTAATTGTAAATCTGGAGAGGGATGGGCTTTTGACCCAATGACTGAAAACCAAGTTACAGAACCACTGCAGGTGGGAGAATTATCTGAATTCAACATTTATGCTTTGTTTGCTTTTCAAAAATTATTGATGTGTTAAAAAACTCAATGGAACACCTAAAAAAAATCTATCCATAATAACTTGTAATTTAGCAACAAGAAAAGTGGTAAGCTATCTGAACTGATTATTTTTTTAGGTTATTGGGGTCATAATATATCTAAGCCATGATGTGACAACCTCACATTATTGCAAGTAGATAATCTCATGAGAGATGGCTATCAACACTGACAAGAGCTATTGGAGCCAATTGACTATATATCATTATCTGCAAATAAAAGATAATCTAAAAAGAAGTCAAAAAGTTAATGAAATCCTGGGATCCTGAGATTGGAATCTGGCAAATGTGGTACACAGAGATGAGAACAGTACCAGTAATTGTAGGATCACTAGGAACTACCAAGACTAGACTTGAACATCTTAAAACTTAAACCTTCCACAAGAAAAATTTAGAGAATCATGCTCATAGGACCTTCTGACATCTGACTGAATTTCCTTTTGTAAAATAAAAGTTTACACTTTCAACACTTAGTCTGTATACCCAACTAAAATATTTTTAGCATGAAACACAATCAAATTTTACTACAAGGTACACTTTTGTTTGATGTTATCCCATCATTCCATTACAAGAAAGGCTGTGAATTGTTGCTATACTAAGCCTTTTATTATTAGTTTCAGACATGATCTCCCTGAGCTTGAAATATTGGACTTACAGTGTATAATAAAATAATACCCAATTTGAAATATTGGGCAAATAGTTGGTGACCATAGTCAAGGGTGACCCAAGTTGCACCCTCCCCTACACCTTGGTGTAGTAGCTGTCAAAAAGGGTTTTTGACAGCTACTACACCAAGGTGGAGGGGAGGGTGCAACTCCTTTCTCTGGATTGCTCCACAACCCTTGATCTGTACCTTATAATGCTGAGTGTCAAGCAAGGTGGCATCAAGTACCATTTTTTTGAGTCTTTGGTATGACTTGACCTGGGATTGAACACAGGTCTCTCGGGCCATAGGTGAACACTCTAACCATTATGCCAATGTCCTGGGGCAAGTGACGTATAGTAAAATAATGCCCAGTTTGATTTGGTTTGTCTTATGGCACATCAATCACTGTGGGTCATTTAATGCCAACAGAAGCATAGATATAAAATAATTATTATTTGTAGAAAGCTAGATCAATCTGATTTTGGTAATGTTCTTTGTAGAAGAAAAGTTTTTAAAAAGCCTGAGGAGATATTTATATTTTTAGTAAAGTCCTACCTTCTTCATGAATTAAAAAATGTCATTCGGATTGATCTGCACAAAATAGTCCTTCAGTTTGCCCACAAAGTAATGTCTTGAACAGATTTCATTGAAATCAATACATTTCACTCGTATATGTCCTCCTGTAAATGATGAATGACAGCCAACATAGAATGGAGGATTTTCTACTATAAGCAGATATGAGTGAGTTATGTCATCATCCTCATCATCATATCGTGCTGGCAGCACGGATATCCCTGACCCTCTCTCGCCACTCCTCCCTATCGTTCATTGCCCTAGGTAGGTCTTCAGGACAACAACCTGTATCCTCACATAGCTGCTGAATATACGTTCGAGCTGGTCGTCCTGCTTTTGCGCGGCCGTGTGTGGGGATCCATAAGAGTACATCTCTTATGAGTTCATCTCTGCTTCTCCAGCAGTGTCCTGCATGTCTGGTTCGTCTAACTTGAATAGTTTTCGTGATAGGGGGCAGGTGGCCGTACAGTTGGTGTCTTGTGGGGTGTTGCTGCCAGGACTTGTTCAGGATTGCACGCAGCATTCTTGTGTAATTGCCATCTAGTTTCTTCTCCAGCCGTTTTGTTAGCGTCCATGTAGTGCATCCATATAGCAGTATCGATGTGACCGCTGCCTGGAAGAAATTGCGTTTCATTTTATCGGTTAGGTCTGATTTCCATATAATCGATAGCCTATTGATAGCTGTCCATGCTTTCGTTAACCTCGTTTCGATGTCCTTTTCGGTTGATTCGACGCTGCTTCCTAGGTACGTGAGGACTAAGTAATTCTTGCTCAACTTCCTATTAACCCCCACATACATAACTCACGTGAATTTGTCAATTCACGTGAGTTATGTATGTGGGGGTTAATAGGAAGTTGAGCAAGAATTACTTAGTCCTTTCTCATTCTTTTATGATTCTGGTAATCTTCTTTGATAGTTTGTCGCATTTTTTCAGGGTAATGTTCCTGCAGGTATTCCAAAGAGTTTGCCATTTATTTGTTATGAACCTATCAACTGTTGGTTTCAAATGCATGCATACATGGAATTTTAGAGTTGTTTTGATACTGTGTAGCAGTTTTTTGGTTGTTTTTTTCCATGTTTTTTTTTCCATGAATTCTGTGGTTTGGTTTTCAAGATTATTTTCATGTTGCAGAGGATTCTGTTGCTAAGGTGTATAATAAGTAGATTGTTCATATTTTTATTTTTAGTTTGATTGGGGTTGGTTTGGTTTTATGATATATCAATATATAAATATATATATTAGATATATATGATTTGGCATGGTTTGGTTTGGTTTTATGGCATATCAAGCATTGTAGGTTATTTAATGCCAAAGCCTCTTATATATATATATATATATATATATATATATATATATATATTATATGTGATTTGGTTTGGTTTGGTTTTAAGGCATATCAACCATTGGAGGTTATTTAATGCCAAACCCTCTTTGAATACATATATTAGATATATGTGATTTGGTTTGGTTTGGTTTTATGGCATATCAACCATTGTAGGTTATTTAATGCCAAACCCTCTTCAAATATATATATATATATATATATATTAGATATATATGATTTGGTTTGGTTTAGTTTTATGGCATATCAACCATTGTAGGTTATTTATTGCCAAACCCTCTTTATTCACATATATTAAATATACAGGATTTAGTTTGGCTAGATTTTATGACATATCAACCATTTTAGGTTATTCAATGCCAAATCCTCTTTATACATATATGATTTAGTTTGGTTTGGTTTTATGGCATATCAACCATTGTAGGTTTTTTAATGCCAAACCCTCTTTAAATATATATATATATATATATATATATATATATATATATATTAGATATATTTGGTTTGGTTTGGTTTTATGGCATATCAACCATTGTAGGTTATTAAATGCCAAATCTTCTTTATACATATATATTTAACATGTATATGATTTGTAAATACATTTTGTTGATAACATTCATAAATGAGCCTCTGCTCTTTTGCACACAGTTAAATGGTTTCAAGTATTGCACTCTAACAGTCACAATTTAACATCAATCATTTGTTTGCACACTGTTCTATTTAACCCATAGATAGGACCCTATCAGCTGCTACCACTCTGGGTCAGAGTGGACCTGGGAGCAATGGTAATGAAGGGTACTCCACATTCCCTAAATCTCCAAGGCTGGTGCCTCGCCATTGGATAATTTACTGTCATATCCAGGACACACATTGGGGATGTCTTAACCCTCTGGAGAGATACAGTCGGTATATTCTACAGGCCCAGCCAACTGGGTTTATTTTTTAGTGCCTCAAGTAAGGATTCTGAGTCTCTACAGACCATAAACTTGTTTGGCCTGCTGTTTTTGATGATGTCCAATGGCAAATCAATGGCTGTTAACTCAGCTGTGTAAATTGATGCAGTCCTTGGCAGTCTCTTCATGTATTCTTAGCTGCTGTAGGTGGCAGTACTTCCCACTCTGTTTTTATCTTTAGATTCATCAGTATATTTGAAGTGAGAAAGATGGTATTATGTTTTGAAATTTCTCTTGAAATGTAATTGGGTTTGTTCTGTTCTTTGAACATTTTGCCAAATCAAGAATCAAATTTGGTTGTTTCAATTGCCAGTGACTAGAGTCCATTTCCATTTCATTGGTGAGCTCCACGATATGGAGACTGAATGGTTTAATGGTGTTGGGCTTTTTTTCAAAAAGGGTTTTGTACTGTGTTTTAAATACAGTCCCAAGCAGGGTTTGATGGACATGATAATAATCTTATAACATATTGCAGTGTTAGCATTTGTCTTTTCAGTGATAGAGGGGCTTCATTTACTGCTATATATAGACTCTCTACCAGAGACATGCCAAAAGCTCCCTTGTTCAAATCTCAGTCCTTTATGTTGAATTGTTTATAATTTTTTGAGGTATGAAGGGCTTACAGCACCATAGATAGAACTACCAGGTGCTCGTGGTGTAATGGTTATCATCGTAGGAAATGGACACGGTGACACGAGTTCAAATCCTGGACGTGACTGATTGCTTTTCACATAGCACTAATACTCCTGGGAAAGGTATGAATCCAATTATTCTCCCTCCAGCTATGGGTAAATAGTAGGGCAGACTGAGTTCTTCAGCCTTGGTGAGGCAACTAGTCTAGGAGAAGAAAAACTCTGAATTCAAACCTGTTAAACCCCGCTTAAAAATTGACCTTGTGTCATATCCTGCCCAAGCGGAGGGGTTAGTAAATAGGATAGATAGAACCACCAGAGTCAAGTTTTGATCCCACAATTGTTCAGTAAAGTTTAAGCAGTGATTTCTTATCACTTTGAGTAGGTTGTTTGCCTTGTTACATTTTTGTCTTAAGTAGTTTATATGAGAGATGAAAGACAATTTCTTATCAAATATAATGGCCAGAACTTTATATTGATCAGTTATTGGTATTTCCTAAACATTCAACTTAAAACACAGATCATTGTGCGTTCTGCAGAGATTGTAGAAATGCATCTTGGTTTGGGAAGATTTTAAACTATTTTCTTCAATCCATTTGTGGATCTTATTTGAACACAGTTGTAATTTGCACTCTGTCTAGTGAATGTTTTGATCAGCAGCATATTAGGAAATAAACCACATACAGTAAGCTGTCTATTCTAGGAATGAGGTTTTTAACAATGTTATTTATTTTAATATTAAAGAGGGTTATTGACAGGATGCTTCCTTGGGTCACATCATTTTTCTGCTCTTTAAAATTGGAGAGTGTTGTTCCCTTATATACATTAAAATACCAATTTTCAAAGAAGTTTTGAATGAAGTTAATTTTGAGTAGCAAAGTTAATCTTTTATATATTCCACATAGTATTTTCTTGATGAGTTGAGAGCCTATGTTTTCTAAAATGATTAAGTTTGAGTTTTGTTTAACGGCATATCAACCCCTGTGGGTCATTTAATGCCAAAAAGGTTATTTTGAATTTCAGTCATTAAAGTAGCAGTTCTATAGAGATGTTTGGTTATATCTTGCTGAAAAAGTTGCTTTCTTTTAGAAAATTAAAAATGTTTTCAGGGTTTGTATTCTTAAAGATGTCCCTCAGGTTTCTTGCTTGATAGTACTTGGTACGGATATATTTAAGGTTGTTACAATTTAGAAGGATATGTTTGGTTGTGAGTTGTACTTTGCATGATGGGCACACTGGGGCATCCTCCCCTTTTAACAGGTGTGAATGAGTAATGTGGGTGTGCCCAATACGCAATCTGGCAAGTATTACTTCTTCTCTTCTGATACTTCTGTAGCCTGTTGGCCACTCTCCGATAGCTTCTTGTATTTCATGGAGTTTGTTTTGGGTCTGATTGTCCCATGATTTCTGCCATTTGTCTGATATAAATTTCTTTATGGTTGGTTTTAGATCTGTATATGGGATTTTTGATTTGCACATATCAATTTGAAGAGCTTTTTTTGCAGCTTTATCTGCTTTTTCATTTCCTTGGATGCCAATGTGACTTGGTATCCAGGTGAATATGATGTTATTATTTTTAGAGAGGGTGTTTAGTTTGTTTAGGAGCTTTGTGATCAAGGGGGATGATGTATCTCTGTTCTGTAGGGCTAGTAGGACTGATTTGGAGTCTGTGTATATGATAAATTTGGAAGCTTTATGATTTGCTATGATATTCATAGCTAGATCAATGGCTGTGGTTTCTGCACTGTAAATTGAAGCTTCATTAGGTAGGCGTTTTAGGGTTTCTTTTTTTTGAGAAATAGCAGCACAACCTACTTTTTTTCCTTGTTTGGATCCGTCTGTATAGATGTGATAGTGATCTGGGAACTTATTTTGTATTTTTATGAGTTTCTCTTGATAAGTGATGGGGTGTGTTTTTATTTTGGGTAACTTAGCCAGTTCTAAGTTTATAGTTGGTTGCCTTATGGTCCATGGTGCTGTTTTGGAGAGTATGGTATGGTGTACTATTTTAGTGTTGATTTTGATTTCGTTGAGGAGGTCACTTATTCTTAAGCTAAAAGGTCTGATTTTTTTTGGGTTATTTTGATACAGGTTTTCATATTTTGTTTTGCCGGTGTAGTCATAAGCAGGATTTTGTGGACAGGAGATGAGTTTGATGTAGTACTGTAGTGCTAATTTTTGTCTTCTTAAATAGAGAGGGGGTTCGTTTGCTTCTATGTATAGACTTTCCTTTGGGGAAGTATTAAAGGCTCCTAAAGTAAGGCGAAGTCCTTGGTGGTGTATTGTTTCCAGTCGTCGTAAGTAGGATTTTCTGGCTGCTCCGTATATGAAGCAGCCATAGTCAAGTTTTGATCTTATTAGAGATCTATATAGCTTGATAAGTGTCTTTCTATCAGCACCCCAGTCTGTGTGGGCTATGGCTCTCAATAGTTGCATGGCTTGATTGCATTTTATTCTTAGCTTTTTTATATGTGGGATAAAGGATAATTTAGAGTCAAAGATAATGCCAAGGAATTTATGTTCATCTGTTATGGGTATTTCAGTGTTATTTAATGTAAGTTTAGGGTGGTTGTGCATCTTGTGGATTTGACAGAAGTGTACACATTTTGTTTTACTATTTGAAATTGTAAATCCATTTTCTGTGGTCCATTTTTGGATTTTATTTATGCATTGTTGTACTTTCCTTTCTATGGTTGTCATGTTTTTTTAATTATAGCAGATGAGGAAGTCATCTACATATAATGACCCTTTGATTTCTGGAGGGAGGCAGGATGTTATGCTGTTTATTTTTATTATAAATAGGGATACTGATAAAATACTGCCCTGAGGAACTCCCACCTCTTGTGGCTTTGAATCAGAGTATGTGCTGCCAATCAGTGTCCTGAAAGATCGGTCTTCAAGAAAGTTTTGGATGAAGATGGGAAGTCTACCTTGCAACCCAAAGTTTTTAAGGTCTTTGAGAATTCTGTATGGCCACGTTGTGTCATAGGCCTTTTCAAGATCAAAAAAGACTGCCACCAGGTGTTCCTTTTTTATGCATGTTTCTCTGATTAGAGTTTCTATATGAACCACCTGGTCCATTGTGCTTCTTTTTGTTCTGAAGCCTGCTTGTAGGTTTGAGAGCAGTTTATTTGATTCAAGAAACCATATTAGTCTTTGGTTTATCATCCTTTCTAAAGTTTTGCATGCACAACTAGTTAGGGCTATGGGCCTATAGCTGGTGGGATTTGTTGGGTCTTTTTGTTTTTTGAGGATGGGGATGATTGTAGCTTGCTTCCATAAAGTAGGGATATTGCCTGAGATCCAGATATTGTTATATATGTTTAGGAGATATTTCTGGGAAATTGAAGGTAATTCTTTAAGAAATGTGTAGTGGATTTCATCTGGACCAGCAGCTGAGTTATTGGATTTGGATAATGAATTTTGGAGTTCATCTAGGGTGAAAAGTTGGTTGTAGCATTTAGTATCGTCAGAGGTGAACTTTATTTTGTTCTTTTCTTCTTTGATTCTGATGGAGTTAAATTTGTTGGAATATCTTTTGGTAGATGATGCTTGGGCAAAGTTTTCTGCCATCAGATTAGCTATTTGTTTTTCACTCAAAACTTTTGTGCTTCCTTGGGAGAGATGATTTATAGGAGTGTGGACAGTTTTATTTGATATTTTCTTTACAAAGTTCCAAATTGTTTTGGGATTAGTATTTGAGTTTATTTTTGCAGTGAAGTTTCTCCAGGAGGACCTTTTAGCTTCTTTAATTGTGCGTCTAGTTTTAGCTCTTTGTTGTCTATATTTGTCTAGATTTTCTGATGAAGGGTTGGTTTTAAATTTCCTGAGGATTCTTTGGCGTTCTCTGATCATAATTTTGCAATCCTCTGTAAACCAGGGATTGTTATGTTTTGGGGATGTTGTAGTTTTAGGTATGGTTTTGTTTGCTATATTAATTAGGGTGTTTGTGAAATGTATTATAGGTTCTTCTTGGTTTGTATTTGTTTCTGGGATTAGGGTGTCAAGGCATAGTTTTTTGTAGGCTTGCCAGTTTGCTTTTTTAAAGTTCCATCGTGGGGTTTTTGAGACTGTTTGTGGGTCTGATTTTCCTGGTTTAGTATTTTCTATTATGATTGGAAAGTGGTCACTGCCGTAGGAATCTTCATGTACCCTCCAGTTATATTCTATAAAGGTGGCTGGATCGCTGAGTGTTAGATCTATAGCAGAGAATGTACCTGAGGATGAGCTTAGGTAGGTTTGAGCTTTCCGATTGTGGAGACATAGGTTGTTGTTATTAATGATTTTTTCAAGGGTCTGACCTCTTTTGTTCGTTGTCCTGCTTCCCCACAAAATGTTGTGGCTATTGAAATCTCCCATCAATATATATGGCTTAGGGAGTTGATTTATTAAGTTATTTAGCTGTTCTTCGTTTTTAGGGTCTTGAGGTGGAATGTATATAGAGCAGATGGCGGTGGTTTTGTGTAAAGTTACTGAAATTGCTACTGCTTGTAGGGGGGTGCTGATGTTGATTTTGCTTTGGGGAATGTTTTTCCTTATTAGGATTGATACACCACCCGAAGCTCTTAGTCCCGTGTCATGTATATAGTCATATTGCTCATAATTTTTCATGTTTGTTTTATCATTGCTTTTTTTGAATGTTTCTTGGAGACATATAATGGTAGGATTTTGTTCAGTTATTAACAGCTGGAGTTCGTTGTAATTTGCCTTGTAGCCACGACAGTTCCATTGGATTATCTTGTGGGTATTTTGGTATTTGGCCATAACTATTTATGCAGTGTGTGTCTTGGGTTTAGGGTGTACTATTTAATTTTTGTATTTTCGATTTTAGGTGTCGAGTCCATTTCGGTTTCCATACTTTCTATGTTTCTGGATTTATTTTTGGTTTTTGAAGGGGTGTGTTGAGTAGGTTTTTGTTTTTCTTCTTTTTCTCTGGTTCTTGAGGTTGATCGGTTTCTGTTTTTGATCGTTAGCGTTTCATTTTTTTGGCTAGAGGTTGAAGGGATGTTTTTTGATTTGTCAGTTGGAGTTAGTTGTACATTGGGTATAATAGTTTTAAGGGTTTTGATTAGTTCATGTAGGTCGTTTATTAAATTTGTTAATTCTTCTTCTATTTTTGTTGTTTTTATTTGTGTTTTTGCTTCGTTTTCTACTTGGTTTGAGGGAGTCCTGGTTACCTGAGAGAAAGTTAATTTGTTAAAGGGATTTTCTATGAGTCGTCTTGCTTCAGGGAAGGTAATGTTTTTGGTGATTTTCATTTTGATAATTTCCTTTTCCCTTTCCCAGATTTTGCAGTACTTTGAGTCTGCTCTATGATTCCCTTTGCAATTGTTACAGTTTAGGCTGTTTCTGCAGGATTCCTCTATGTGGTTTGGTTCCTGCTCTCCACATTTGACACACACTTGTTTTCTTGTGCAGTGCTGCTTCAAGTGTCCATATTTCTGGCAGTTATGACATCTTCTGGGATTTGGGATATATGTCTCAACTTTAACCACTGTATAGCCTATTTTTATTTCTAAAGGGGGTTTTGGGTTATTAAAGGTTGGAATGTAGGTATTGGTTTCAATTATTTCATTTTGTTTTTTGATTGTTATCCTTTTGACGTCTATTACATTTTGTTTTTTTAGTTCATTTTTAATTTCCATTATTGAGCATAATGATAGCTCTCCATTTCTTATCACCCCTTTAGAGGTGTTTAATCTCTCATGGGGGTAAGCTTTTATATCTATGTTGTGGATTTTTTTTTGCTTTAATATTATTTCAGCTTGTTTTTTTCCTGTCACCTCTATAAGGATGGTTCCATTTTTCAAGTTTTTTACGGTTTTGGGTGATATTAGAGCTGAAATACATTTTTCTATGATGAAGGGGGATATTTTTGTTAGCGGTAGTTTTTCTTTTGATTCTAGAATGATGAACCTTGGATCTGGCTCATCATTGTCTGAATCACATTCAATATGGGGTCTTTTTGCTTGGGTTTTTGTTTTAACAGAAGCCATAAAAGTGTTGGATGAGTTTCACTGAACATGCTCCCCACCCACCTCGGAGCCCCATATGGGGATGTGCCTAGGGGGAAACCCATTCGCCTAGCAACACCAGGGCTACATGTTCAGTATACTCATGCTGGTGATAGACGAATTAATTTTTTGTCCCTGGGTTTTCGTTCCCAAGATAACTACTTCCCCAGGGACAGAAAGGACTACGAGTCTTTCCACAGCATGATTGACCCTACAGCCATCGTCCTCATTTAGATTTAATTAAAAAAAAAAAAAAAAAAAAAAATCTAAGAGAGTACTGTCATGACCAGCCAATTGATCGGATCGGGCCTCTCCGACCGCCCGTCTAGCCCAGTAAGGGCCAAAATGGTGTGTTGCAAGAGACTTGACCACTCGATTTTCAGGCCAAGTACTGCTCAACCACCAGGATCCCGTCCTTAAGCATCACGGGTCGCCACCCACGGCCAACAGGTAGCCTCGTTGGGGGGGTTTTACCCCTCTGCAGAGGTGCAGTCAGCGTATTCTACAGCCCTCTAAAATGATTAGAAAGTGGTTGCTTCCACATGTATTGTCATGCATCCTCCATGTGTAATCCATGTATGTTGTTTGATCACATAAAGTCAGATCTGTTGCTGAAAATGATCCTGTTGCTGGATGCAAGTCTAATTTTATTTTTATTGTTGTAGAGGCAAAGGTTGTTTTTGCTCATGAGATTTTCCATAATCTGGCCTTTTTTAGTTTGTCTCTTTGCTTCCTCATATTTCATTTTGGTATTTGAAATCTACTAATAAAATGAAAGGTTTTTGGTTGGTTGGGTTTTATGGTATATCAACCTTCGTAGGTTATTTGATGCCAAATCCATTTTTATATAAATAATCAGTTCTATTTCAAACAATTCAGTTTAGCATGAGTACACAGTTTAATTGTCAAAAAAATTTCTATTTCAGGCTATCCAGTTTAGTCAAACAGTTCTATTTCAAACAATTCAGTTTAGGGTAAGTACAGTTTCAAAGTCAAAAACAGTTCTATTTCTAACAATTCAGTTTTGGATAAGTACGCAATTTAGTTCTATTTGACCCATAGATAGGACTCTATCAGGTGCTACCACTCTGGGCCAGAGTGAACCTGGGAGCGATGGCAATGAAGGGGTACTCCACATTCCCCAAAGCACCAGCATTACTGGAACTTCATCATCAGATTGTCTAGTGTCATATCCAGGACACTTGTTGGGGGAGTCTTATCCTTCTGCAGAGAAGCAGTCGGTGCAAACTCTCTTTGACTGTATTCCTACTTCACACAAACGTTGCTGTCGAAGAATAAAAATATAAATTATATCTTTATATATCTACGTGGTCTTCATTGTTTGTCCAGCTGTACAATATGCAATAAACGGTGCTGTAATTTGGTGGTATATGAATGGAATAAATTTATTGTTTTGTGTATTGCTACCAATGGCATTAAATAATAAACAAACAAACAAGCTTTTGTGGAATTTTGTTTTTGAAAATTATTGGTGTTTTACCTGATGCTCTGTCAGTATTTTTATTTATATAGTTGGATGGGGTATAATGTTTACGTCATTGTTTTCCTTAAGGAATGTTTCTTGCAAGCATATGATTGCCAGGTATATTCTTACATGGAGAATCTGTTCATTGAAATTTGCTTTTGAACCTCTAATATTCCATTGGATTATTTTATAATTTAGTTTTATTTTGGTTTGCTGTGTGGTTTAGCTTCAATGTCCATTTCTTCCAGCCCTTTGAATCTGTTTGTTGTTTTGTTCAATGTAGTTGGAGTATTCTTTTTAGACTGTTTTTATTTCTTTGGGATGTTTTCTTATGCTGTTTTCATTTTGAGAGTATCCTCCATTTGTCTCAGTGAGCAATTTACTTACAGTCTTTGGAGTGTTTCTCTTTTTTTTTTTTCATCTTTTCTGTTTTTCGTTGTTGGTCTGTTCTGGTTTTCTTCTTTCTCCCAGTCCGTTGCATTTTTCTTTGTTCTTTTCCTCTATCTCTTCATTTTTCTTCTTTCTTTTCGTGTCTCGTTTGTCTTCGAAGTGTTGCATTCTGTTTCCGATTCTCTTTTAGTTTCTCTTCTTTCTTCAAGGTTCAAAATCTTTATTGGCCGTTTCTTTGATCGTCTAGGTCAACTCAGGTTCGAAATCATGCCATGTGGACATGAACTAGCCTTAGGCACCAAATATGAATATGTTGTATAGCCATATACACAATACAAATATAAGCGGAAACATAGTCAACAATAATGACAAACTTCAATGAACGAACGAACACACTTCTTTATAAAAAATATATCTCTTACACTTTATTCTTGAAAGGGTTGATGTTGGTTGTGTGTGAGAGATGAGCTGGAGATGGGGACAGATGCTATATTGACCCAGCAGTACTTCTTTCTCATCTTGGCTGGGTCGCTCAACTGTGGGCCACTGAGGGCCCAAAGCCCTCTGTCTGCCACTGGCTCTCAATTCAGCATCTTGTCTCCAATTGTTTTTCAAAATCCCTAAATTCTCAGCCTATCGCTTCTGGGTATGACGTCATTCACACTCCAGTCCCATTTCCTATCTGGGGTTTATTATGACAATTGTGATTGTTATATCCTCTGAGCGCAAGCGTAGACTGTACCCAATGTTTGTGCACCTGAACTAAGACCTGAATAGTTCAACGCCCAACCAAACTGAATGATAAAATATAATTAATGAAAAATGATTAATATAAAAAAATCATTCCGTAATTATATGACATCAGTGGATGTATTGAAGATCTCTGAAATTTGCTATTTGGAGGGATAGTTTTGGCAGTAGTATTTGTTTTTTTTTCCTGGATTTGTTTCATTATTGGCTCCAAGTTTTTTGCTGTAGTTTTTGTTTCTTCTTGATTTCCATATTTTATCAGATTTTCTTGGAAATTTGGGCATTTGCTGGCACTAAATTATAACAGTTTTTCAATTAGCTCAATGTATTTATTTTCTTATTTTGTTTCTGTTTAGTTAGTCCACTTTGTCTTTTGAGCTACAATATCATATGATCGTGTTCCTATATAAGATGTGATAATTTTTTTCTGTTTGGTTCTTCCACTTTGTCTTTTTCTAACTGCTGGGAAAGATACATTTTTGTGTTTTATTTGCATTGTTTCTTTTTCCTTCCTGTATATTTCACCTATTTTTGAGAATGTAGAGTGGTTCTCATGGCAACTTGCACATCACTTCTCCTTTTGGCATTCATCTTCAGAATGGGATGGATTTTTTCTCCATGCTAGCCACACACTTTTTGTCCTCTGCATATTTCCTCATGGTGCCCAAATTTCTGACATTGAAGTACCACCCATAGCTAATAGGTAGTCTTGCAGGGGAAAAGTCTTACTCTTTGCTGAGGTGCAGTCAGAGTATTCTACAGCTCCAGCCAACAGAGTGAGCCCAGTTTGAAATATTGAACTTATGATGCATAGTGAAATATTGGGCTTATAGTGTAAAGTAAAATAATGCTCAGTTCAAAATGTTTGTCTTATACATTGAAAAAGTTAAACTTTTCTTAGTCCAGTGCAAGGCCAAATGTGGGAAAATTGTGTTACATAAATCTTACAACTGGATAAAGCAAGCTTAGTTTAACAGTCATAGAAAATCTTTTTTTTTTCTTTTTTAAATGTACTTGAACAACTATATTTTGAAGGTTAAACATTCTGAGACTGAAGTAGTGGGCTTAAAATGTATACTAAAACAGTACCCAGCCCAAACTATTTTTATTACTAGTAGCTGACATGACCTCCCATAGTATGAAATATCAGGCAAACAGTGCATAGTAAAATAGTGCTCAGCTTCAAATATTGGGTTTATAGTTAAAAGGGTTAAGTTTCTTATTTAGAATTAGTTGCTTTGTAAAGACCAACATGGAAGCTGTGAAATATGTAGTGCATTCAATAAGTTTCCAGACTTTTTTTTGTACAGGCATTTAAAATTGTCAGACTCTTGAAAATTCAGTATATTATTGCTATACATCTTATGAGATGACTGACCAATTCCTATGATTTCAGGTTCGAATGAACAGCTACAGCAGCAATTGGAATACACCCTACTAAAGCCTGATTACCACAGCTGGTGAATTTCAAAAATGCAATCCAGACATGAGGACACTTTAGAAGAACGATATGCAATAAAATTGTGTTGTAAACTTGGAAAAAATGCCACAGAAACCTATGGAATTCTTCAGACTGCTTTTGAAGCATCTTGCATGAATTGAGCATCAGTTTTTGAGTGGCATAAGAGATTCAGGAAAGGCAAGGAGTCTGTGAGGGATGATGAGAAGTGTGGGAGGAGTAAGGAAGTCAATACACCCCAGTTGATTGGCCAAGGGTTAGGGTTACTATGTTGAGGTTTTAAGGGAGTTCAGGAAGAGATTCCATTGGAAGAGGCCAACACTCTTCAAATCGGGTCAGTAGCATTTCCACCAGGACAATGCACCAGTCCACATCTCCATCCTTGTCACAGACTATTTGACCAAGATGGGTATCAAGACAGTTCCTCAGACTCCCTATAGTCCAGACCTTGCTCCCTGTGACTTTTGCTTATTCCCTAAGCTCAGAGGCTGTTGTTTTGAGAGAACTGAGGAGATGAAAGAGGCTGTGATGAAGGTCATTGACACGCTCACACAAGAGAACTTCCATGGGATCTTCCAGAAGTTGTTGGAACGGTACAATAAGTGCATTGCAGCCGGAGGAGATTACTTTGAAGGGACTAGAGTTTCATATGTGTACTATCAATAAAAGTGGCCTTATGAAAAAAGTCTGGAAACTTATTTAATTATCCGCGTACAATGAAAGGATGATGATAAGCAAAAACCATACTAAAAAATTTTTTTTAAGATATTGAAATTCATCCACTTCAAGTCAGAAAACCAAACCTAGTGTGAGAGAGAAATCTGTCAGATCATAAAAGTTACTGTCCCACAAGAAATTAAAATAGAGTGAAAAACTGAAAATATATCTGAAAAAACTGTGGAACATGCAATTTTCAATTGTACCCATCATTACAGGCATTGACTTGCAAAAGAGATTAAAAGAATTGGAAATCTGAATAATAATTTATACTATCCAAATGGTAGCAAGAATACTAAGGAGTGTGCTGGTGTAATAAAGAGACTTGTCACTTAATCAGGAATAAAACTCACCAGATACTATTGGCGAGGAAACTTAATGTATACAAATCATATAAAAATAAGAAGTTCTTGAAAAGGTGGAATTTCTACTGTCACAAGTCATATGTTATCAAGGTAGATTTTTTTGGCGTTTGGTCCTCTTTAACTATCTACCTGCCCCATTCTCCTGTCTCTGCAACAATTTTTCTGATCTGTTATTATCCCAACTAAATCTCGAAACCAAATATATACATATATCAAGGCTGACACAAGGCCACACAGTTCAACTGATATTGTTGAGCAATACAGCTTGATTATTAGTAATATTCAAAAATCCTGATTTTAAGTTTAAAAATTCCTTTTAGATATTAACATCTCTGTTTACAGTGCCATGTGGAAGAATGAAACCCCTCCATATAATAGCATTATAGAAATTAACAAGAATAGTGAATATAGTGCTACAGTATTGAAAAGGCTTTATGTCACTTGATCTAAGGTGATATCCACCTGATACAATATCACTTGATCTCAAATGATATAAATTGATATTCACTTGATATGATTGCAGGTAAAACTTAATGAATTTCAATGTAATAGATGAGAAAATACCATAAGTAATTGAAAAAAGAATGAACTGATTTATTATGTATGTTGTACTTACTTTTCAGCCTCTTTGTCTGACTGTTGGATACCAAAACCTTGAAAATATGCTAATCCAATGCAGTACTGTGCAACATGAATCAAATGTTTGTATGGAACGGATCTGGTACTGGCCACTTTAATCAGACATTCAAATCCTTTATTCTGAAAAATTAAATACTTCTTTCAGAATCAAAGACAAATTTGAATTTCAGACATCATAAAAATGATAAAATGAAAAAGAACAGGAAACCCTTATACATACAATAAGAAAATACAGCCAAGATATAGGAATGGAATTTAGCATTGAAAAATGGACCATGGTAATAATGAAAAGAAGGAAAAGAGAATCAGCTGAAGGACTAGAAATACCAAATCAAGAATGCATTAGGAAGTTTGGAGAGAAGGAAAACTACAAGTACTTGGGAATATTAGAAGCAGACACCATCAAATAAGTGGAGATGAAGGAAAAAATAAGAAAAGACTATCTCAGAAGAAAAAAAAAATCTTAAAACCATACTCTGCAGCAAAATCTCATCAAAGGAATAAACACCTTGGCAGTTACTCTTGTAAGATACTTGAGACCATTCTTAAAATTGACAAGGGAGGAAATCAGACAAATTGACCAAAGGACAAGAAAATTGATGACTACGTACAAGAATCTACATCTAAGAGATGACATAGATTGTATGTATCAAGAACAGCGGGATGAAGAGGCCTCATGAGGATTGGGGATTGTGTAGATACATCAATGCAAAGACTTGATTTACATCTAAGAGATGACATAGACTGTATGTATCAAGAACGGCGGGATGAAGAGGCCTCATGAGGATTGGGGATTGTGTAGATACATCAATGCAAAGACTTGATTTACATCTAAGAGATGACATAGATTGTATGTATCAAGAACGGCGGGATAAAGAGGCCTCATGAGGATTGGGGATTGTGTAGATACATCAATGCAAAGACTTGATTTACATCTAAGAGATGACATAGACTGTATGTATCAAGAACAGTGTGATGAAGAGGCCTCATGAGGATTGGGGATTGTGTAGATAAATCAATGCAAAGACCTGATTTACATCTAAGAGATGACATAGATTGTATGTATTAAGAACGGTGGGATGAAGAGGCCTCATGAGGATTGGGGATTGTGTAGATACATCAATGCAAAGACTTGATTTACATCTAAGAGATGACATAGACTGTATGTATCAAGAACGGTGGGATGAAGAGGCCTCATGAGGATTGGGGATTGTGTAGATACATCAATGCAAAGACTTGATTTACATCTAAGAGATGACATAGACTGTATGTATCAAGAACGGCGGGATGAAGAGGCCTCATGAGGATTGGGGATTGTGTAGTTACATCAAGGCAAAGACTTGATTTACATCTAAGAGATGACATAGACTGTATGTATCAAGAACGGTGGGATGAAGAGGCCTCATGAGGATTGGGGATTGTGTAGATACATCAATGCAAAGACTTGATTTACATCTAAGAGAAGACATAGACAGTATGTATTAAGAACGGCAGGATGAAGAGGCCTCATGAGGATTGGGGATTGTGTAGATACATCAAAGCAAAGACTTGATTTACATCTAAGAGATGACATAGACTGTATGTATCAAGAACGGTGGGATGAAGAGGCCTCATGAGGATTGGGGATTGTGTAGATACATCAATGCAAAGACTTGATTTACATCTAAGAGATGACATAGACTGTATGTATCAAGAACGGCGGGATAAAGAGGCCTCATGAAGATTGGGGATTGTGTAGATACATCAATGCAAAGACTTGATTTACATCTAAGAGATGACATAGACTGTATGTATCAAGAACAGTGGGATGAAGAGGCCTCATGAGGATTGGGGATTGTGTAGATACATCAATGCATAGACTTGATTTACATCTAAGAGATGACATAGACTGTATGTATCAAGAACGGTGGGATGAAGAGGCCTCATGAGGATTGGGGATTGTGTAGATACATCAATGCAAAGACTTGATTTACATCTAAGAGAAGACATAGACTGTATGTATTAAGAACGGCAGGATGAAGAGGCCTCATGAGGATTGGGGATTGTGTAGATACATCAAAGCACAGACTTGATTTACATCTAAGAGATGACATAGACTGTATGTATCAAGAACGGTGGGATGAAGAGGCCTCATGAGGATTGGGGATTGTGTAGATAAATCAATGCAAAGACTTGATTTACATCTAAGAGATGACATAGACTGTATGTATCAAGAACGGTGGGATGAAGAGGCCTCATGAAGATTGGGGATTGTGTAGATACATCAATGCAAAGACTTGATTTACATCTAAGAGATGACATAGACTGTATGTATTAAGAACGGCAGGATGAAGAGGCCTCATGAGGATTGGGGATTGTGTAGATACATCAAAGCAAAGACTTGATTTACATCTAAGAGATGACATAGACTGTATGTATCAAGAACGGTGGGATGAAGAGGCCTCATGAGGATTGGGGATTGTGTAGATACATCAATGCAAAGACTTGATTTACATCTAAGAGATGACATAGACTGTATGTATCAAGAACAGTGGGATGAAGAGGCCTCATGAGGATTGGGGATTGTGTAGATACATCAATGCAAAGACTTGATTTACATCTAAGAGATGACATAGACTGTATGTATTAAGAACGGCGGGATGAAGAGGCCTCATGAGGATTGGGGATTGTGTAGATACATCAATGCAAAGACTTGATTTACATCTAAGAGATGACATAGACTGTATGTATTAAGAACGGCGGGATGAAGAGGCCTCATGAAGATTGGGGATTGTGTAGATACATCAATGCAAAGACTTGATTTACATCTAAGAGATGACATAGACTGTATGTATTAAGAACGGCGGGATGAAGAGGCCTCATGAGGATTGGGGATTGTGTAGATACATCAAAGCAAAGACTTGATTTACATCTAAGATATGACATAGACTGTATGTATCAAGAACGGCGGGATGAAGAGGCCTCATGAGGATTGGGGATTGTGTAGATACATCAATGCAAAGACTTGATTTACATCTAAGAGATGACATAGACTGTATGTATCAAGAACGGCGGGATGAAGAGGCCTCATGAGGATTGGGGATTGTGTAGATACATCAATGCAAAGACTTGATTTACATCTAAGAGATGACATAGACTGTATGTATCAAGAACGGCGGGATGAAGAGGCCTCATGAGGATTGGGGATTGTGTAGATACATCAATGCAAAGACTTGATTTACATCTAAGCGATGACATAGACTGTATGTATCAAGAACGGTGGGATGAAGAGGCCTCATGAGGATTGGGGATTGTGTAGATACATCAATGCAAAGACTTGATTTACATCTAAGAGATGACATAGACTGTATGTATCAAGAACGGCGGGATGAAGAGGCCTCATGAAGATTGGGGATTGTGTAGATACATCAAAGCAAAGATTTGAGGATTATTCTAAGAAGAGCAAAGAAAGATTAATTACAACAACCAATTGCAACAGTGGTAACATAAGTAAAGACAGAAAAACCACATAAACTAAGAAGCAGAAATGGGAAGAAAAACAACTGTATGGATATTTCAAGTAATAAGATGTGAACATGGCTAAAAAAAAGGAAATCTCAAAAGAGAAAGTGAGTCTCTTCTAAACTGGCTCATTGGTGTAGTGGGTAGAGTGTTTGCC
Source organism: Sepioteuthis lessoniana (assembly GCA_963585895.1). NCBI lineage: Eukaryota > Metazoa > Mollusca > Cephalopoda > Myopsida > Loliginidae > Sepioteuthis > Sepioteuthis lessoniana. Next base: position 126,395,726 of record OY757908.1, on the reverse strand, counting down.
AATGGTCCGGGACACCAGGGTTCAATCCCAGGTCTCGTCATACCAAAGACTTTAAAAATGGTACTTGATACCTCCTTGGTTAACACTCAGCATTATAATGTACGTATTGAGGGTAAAGTGGAGCAATCCATGGAAAGGAGTAGCGCTCTCCCTTACATTTTGGTGTAGAAGCTATTGAAAAGGGAACCTTTTGATTGCCCTCGACTAAAGGGAGACAAATTTACTTTTTTATACAAGAGCAAAAATTGATAATACGCCAAAGAATAGCAAGTGTAGGTTATGTGGAGAAAGAGATGAAATAATAAGTGGATGCAACAAAAGGTCTACAAGACTAGGCATAGTGATCTACTAGGATAAATCCGTATAGAATCCTCTGAGATTTTGAGATACCAATGGTTTATCTAATCCCAACCAGAAGATCAGAACTAGTGCTAATTAACAAAAAAAAAAAAAAAATAGCCAGATATGGATATGCGAAATAGACATATAATGTTCATATATATATATATAACATAGAACATAGGAATATCAGAACACGAAAAACACTTACGACTTCTCAGTTTAGGTACAAAACTTTTTATTACCTTTGAGTTTAAAGGTTCTTCGACATAAGGAGAGAGATACACATTCTTTGTTTTCTAGCTTTTTCATCTGCCCCGCCCCATCTCGTGCGACACCTGCCCAAGGCCTCCATGAGCAAGCGAAAGTCAACCGTCTTCTCCCGAGGCAGGTCTCAACTCAACTCCACTCAACTAACTGACTTTTTCAAAATCCCAAAATCCTCCGCGTGTTTCCGGTGCGTGACATCATTCGCACTTGCTAGCCCCATTTCCCATCTGGGCTATTGTGACATGTCGCGCGCGCGTGAACACCTGTGTTAATGCTGCACCTAAGTAACCCATTGTTGAAATACGAAACACACTTGTAGTCAGTAGCTAGGCTAAGAGCAACGTCTTTAGCAAGGCCAAGACCAAGTGAATCAATCCTCAATGAAAGAGCTATTTATGGCACATTGGGAGATTCCAATGTGCACACATTGGCCGGTCTATTCCTTGGATTGTGATTGGCTAGAACATCTGATTGGCTATGTCTGTTCATAAATACCAACCCTGTCAGTAAGCATTATTATTGACTATGCTGGACCTCAGGTAAGTGTTGCTTGTTATAATTGTCACTGTTATTGTTGTTGTACATTGTTGCGTTCTACATCTCCCCTCCCCCCCCACGGGTGGGCCGGGTTGCTTGGGAGGTGTGTCTCTCTTTTATGCCTGGTTTGTTGTGGGGTAGCAACCTAGAGAGAGCTCGGGGAATCCTTGATGCTCGAAGTCGTGGGGATATGTGTGTGGTTTGTTGTTGGGGTCTGGTTGCTGTGCATGTGCTATCACAGGGAGACAATGGGGGATGTGTGACTGTAGCATTAGTTGACGGGATTCTTGGTCCTAGTGTCGCACTTGGTATCGGGGTTGGTGTGGGCTTGAGATTGCACTTTTTGAGGAAGCGACGGTTCCTAAGTGTAATTCTTCCGGAGCCATCGACCCTGATTTTGTACTGACGCTCAGGTAGAGCGGAAATTATCTTTCCTGTGGTGTTCCACCGGCGATTAAGCGGGTTTTGAATGGTGACAGTGTCACCGGCTTGTAATGGGCATAGGTTGTGCGTATGCCTGTTGTATCTTTCTACCAACTTAGCATTGCGTTTTTGAAGAATTAATTCGCGGCGTTGCGCTGCCGCTATCCATTCAGGATGTGGTTTGTAAAGGAATGGTTGCGACGGGATGGAATCCCGGAGCCGGCGGTGGAGTAGTAGTTGTGCCGGTGATAGGCCAATACCTTGGATTGGGGTATTTCTATACTGCAAGATGGCCCGAGCGGCCTTGTCATTGTCCAGGGAACCTTGAGTGTCTGTGTTACCATTGACTATCCTCTTTGCGGTTTTTACTGCTAGCTCTGCACGGCCATTGGACTGGGGATATGCGACCGAGGATCGTCTGTGCTTTACGCCCCATGTCTGAAGGAATTCTTGGAATGCAGTAGAGGTGAATGGTTGGCCACCATCTGTGCTGATTTCCTCCGGAGTGCCATACGTTTGAAATAGTTGTCGACAGATGGACATTAATTTTGATGTTGTGGCATGGCCTGGTTTCAGATGATATAATATGAGCCAGCCAGTCAATCTGTCTGCGCAGGCAAGGTACGTAACGTGCCCAACGTGGAATATGTCCATCACTATTTGTTGGAATGGCCATTCTGGGGATGGTGTCATGGTGATGGGTTCTCGTGGTTGGCTAGGGGCGATGGTCGTACAAAACGAGCAATTCGCTCTAAAGTTTCGTATTGAGGCGTTCATTCCTGGCCAATAAACGGAGTCATTCGCTCGAGCTCTCATTCCATCTACGCCTTGGTGGGCTGAGTGTAGGCAGTGCAATATCTTCTTTCTTAGGGGCTTTGGTATTACAATTCTTCTGTCCATTAATACTAGCCCTTTGTCATTGCTAAGTCGGTGTCGCACCTCCCAGAAATCACGGATGTCAGGTTCTGTGAGGTTGCGTTTGGGTGAGAATCCCTGGTTAATCGCATTTATCAGGGTTGTATAGGTCTTGTCATTTCGACCCGATGTCCGAATGTGGTCAGGGGTTATAACAGCGGTGTTGTTATCAATGTTTACTGCAGCTTGAATGGCAGCTAATTCCATTGCAACATCTCTGCTGTTAGAAAGGTGGATATCTTTGGGGGATGGGTTTGTGGGACATATGCTAATGAGCGATTCCACTGTAGCAACTGGGTTGCGGGAAATGGCATCAGCGCCCCTGTGCCACTTGCCTGGGCAATGTTGAATTGAGAAGTGATATCTTAGGCACTTCTCTTTAAGTCTGAATAGGCGTGGGTTGTTTATTTTCCCAAGGTCTCTGTCGCCAAATATTCCCGTAAGCGGTTGATGGTCGGTTACTACTATCACATTTGGGCAGCCTATGATAAATAGGCGGCATTTTTCCAATGACCAGGCGATAGCGGCAGCTTCACCCTCGATTGGTGCATATCGGCGCTCTGCGTCAGTGCAGAATCTGCTGCCGGCAAATACAATGTGCCACCCGTCAGGACAACACACTGGGGCCTTCTCGGTGGGGCATGTGCAGTGCTTCTGTAATAGTAGGAAGCCCATTCCATCCTTGCTCCAGTCAGGTGCTAAGCAGGTCGTTCTGTTTATATCAAAAGTGGTGACTCCTTTTTTTACTAGCCCCACTATAACTTGTTTAGACTGCTGAAATGCTTTTTCGAGACCTTCATTCCAAGCGAAGTTGGAGTTTTTTTTTACAAGTTCTCGGAATGGTAGCATTATAGGGCTTAACGAGTATGCCCATGCTACTTGGTTGACCAGCCCAAACCAGGACCTAGCATCTGTAATGTTTTTAGGGCTTGGGAAGCTGGAAATTGCATTCAGCAAGTCGTTAGAAGGGGTCACTCCTGTTGATGTTATTTGGAGGCCTCCGAATTGGACTACGTCTTGGCAGAACTGGAATTTGTCCTTGTTGATGACTATTCCATTCGCCTCGCATAGTGACAAGTAGTCTAGGGTATGGTAGAAGGCGTCTTTTATGGTCTTGTCATAAAGGAGGGTGTCATCAACGACCTTTATTTTGCGCGGGATGTCTTTAATTATCTCATCGTACCTTCGTGTATAGGCGTCACCCGAAGCTACATACCCTTGGGGCATTCTGAGATACATGAAACGACCCCATTCTGTGATGAAGGTCGTGAGAGGTTGAGATTCTTCATCTAGGGGTATTGAATGGTAGCCATCCACCGCGTCCAGAACTGTTTTCTTTGTGTTTGGTGGTACCTGGAGTGAGAGTTGGAATGGGGAGCTAGTGTGGTGTGTCTCCCGCTTGCATTGGGAATTCAAATGTTGGTAGTCCACCGTTCTCCTTGGTTTCCCGTTTTTTTTTGCGGTGATCACCATGGTGCTACACCAATCAGTAGGGGTACCAATGGGTACGGGACTGATGATGCCTCTTTTGACATCTTCCCAAAGAGCTTCCTTTACCTGTTCTTTGTAGTGGTATGGTACTGGAATCGGGCTGTGTCTAGCTTTGGGGGTTGAGCCTTCCTTTAGGTGGATGTGGGCTGGAGGGCCGGACATGGCTGGAAATTTCCCGCTGCTATTAAATACCGTGGTGGCAAACCTTTCCAACAACCATTCCTTCAGTTTGGGCACGTTTTCGCTGGTTGGCGAGAATGGAGGAGTTTTAGGGTAGTTGGAGCTTGTTTGTGTTTTTTGTCCTTCAGAGAGGTTTACTTCAGAAAGACGTGGTCTTGAATAAGTAGCATCGCATTTTATTGGATCGATGAGCGAGGGTGGTGATGTCATGGGCTTGGGAAAGCAAGGGGGCAGTATACCCACATCCATGCATGCATCTTTGCTGAAGTACAATATCTGTACATTTCTGCATATGTACAGTGCCTGTTTTGTGGTCTTTTTTCCCACTTTGAAGGCGACGGGTAGCCAGCCCTGGCATGTCAAGGAGAATCCTCCAACCGTGCGCACCTTCTTGCTTGAGGGGACCAAGTTCTTCTCTGATATTCCCATGTGTCTCAGATGCTTTGTCCCGCCGAGGCATATTGTTGCACCACTGTCTGGGTAGATCCTTAGTTTGGTAGGACGGAAAGAGGGAATGTCCTCGGCCCGTCTTGGATCCGGACACGGAGAGAATGGGATAAGTGTTGCTTCCACTTCCTCGCGGCTGATATGGTTGCCCGGTTTATAGGTGTTGGTTGCCGGGTCGAATACCATGTGGGCAATGAGAGCATCCATGACGGCTTCCTCGTCTTCTGGACTCCATACGGCCCCTTGTCTTACTCTGCCCTTTGATTGGCAGACTCCTTCAACGTGATTCTCTTTGCCACATGCTCTGCATGTTTGACCCCATGCAGGACACATCCGTGGTCGATCGCCTGACCCAGTCTTACCATGTTGGAAACTACCGCAACCCCTACATGCGTTACGTTGGGACTGCATTTCCATGATGTTCCTTCTGCGGTTATTGGTGGCAGTTGGTCGGATCGTGTTTTGAGCCCGTCTTTGTTGGCGATATGCCGACATCTGAAGCCTTGCTATGTCCGAGATGCTGGACATTTTGTTTTGGTCCCGCAGTGCCATCTCGAATGCTTGGGCGTGGCTCACATTTTGTTCTAGGGTCTCCAGCGATCCCGCTTTAGCCAACAAGTCTGCTTGTAGAGCATCGTTGGCTATGCCCCGAATGAACTGGTCCTTAACGTATATGCCGGATAAATCGTGGTCACAGTTGGGACATATGAAGTTGCAATCCCTTGCTCCTGACTTCAGTCGAATCAGGTAATCACTGACAGGCTCACCATCGCCTTGTGCAATAGATGAAAAAGAGATTCTGTGTACGATGGGATTGGACTTCATTGTGACCAAAACCTCAAGCATGTCTAGCAGTTTGTTTGGGTCTGCATTGAAGAACTCAGGATATGTGTTGATGATTGAGTTCTGGACAGTTTCTTCGGCGCAGTTATATAGTTGGACGTTCATTTGTGTGTCAGAAAGGTTGGTCATCTTTGTGAATACGTCCCAGTCAATTTTGAATTTCCGAAACTGCTGTGGTGTCATTCCTGAGTTAAGCTGAGGAGGCTTGGCGGTCGGTTTTACATGAGTGGTTGGTGATGCCGGATTTTCTTTGGCCAACTTCAGTATGATGAGTACTTCTCCCATGTTCTTTATACCGAGCTCCTTGAGCATCGTTCGGTCCAGCATATGTATAGTGTCCCTCGTGATGCCCTCGCTTGAGAATGTCTGCGCATAGATCTTTGCAGAGGCCGTGGTTATGCCTGCATTGGTAAAAATGCTCTCCCAGTCAGTCAGGTCGGATCCTGTTCGCAGCGCCATGTTGAAATACGAAACACACTTGTAGTCAGTAGCTAGGCTAAGAGCAACGTCTTTAGCAAGGCCAAGACCAAGTGAATCAATCCTCAATGAAAGAGCTATTTATGGCACATTGGGAGATTCCAATGTGCACACATTGGCCGGTCTATTCCTTGGATTGTGATTGGCTAGAACATCTGATTGGCTATGTCTGTTCATAAATACCAACCCTGTCAGTAAGCATTATTATTGACTATGCTGGACCTCTTTGGCTAGTTCGGTCGTAATTTTGCCCGTTTTTTTTTTAAGGAAAAAAAAAAAAGAATTTTTATTTGCAGTAAATCATCAGACCGGATTTTACCATCTCATCACGACAATTTCTCCCGGCTGGGCTGAAATTTTCTGACCCGGTTGGAAAAAACAAAAGCTAAGTTCTTTTTCTCCCATTTTTTTTGTTGTTTTTTTTGTTGTTTTTTTTCTCCTCCTCATTTCTACACCTCATCTTTTTATCTAGCATATCATTTATGGCCGGCCGGGCAGAAGGCTCGGCCATAAAGGCCCTTTTTTCCCCTACTAAGGGTGACCCTCCCCCCCAGGTGAAAAAGAAAAACTCATCACCTACCCCGAAAAATGCCCCTTCCCCTGACCAGAAAGAAAAAACGCCCCCCAAAAAATTACCTTCCCCAGAAAAAGAAAAAGAAAAATCATCTCCCCAAAAAGGGGGGGATAAAAAAGAAAATAGTTGGACAGCCCCCCCGAAAATACAGGTCGATGTCGACGACCTGCTCCAGCGAGCAAAGGCCATCTCCAGTGAAGTACAGGAGCATGGCCTTATGTTCAATTTGGAGGAGGTAAGACAAGACCAAAAAAAAAGAACGGTGTCTGTCTTTTTAGTGGACAAACGATCCAGGAAAATTGTTAAGCCCGCAAAAGACATGGTCCTTCGTCAAATGTCCAGCCTGGGCGTAAAGGCACAAGCGATAATCGCTGGTGCTTCTTACGCTTTCTGGGATATATTGCTACCGACTATAGAAGATGCCGTCGCCCTTACAAAAAAACCCCTGGAAAATAAGGAATTTTTTTTCAGAACAGAATATATGGGGCGACGGCGGACCACGGTTTCAATATACGAGGTCCCTAGCTTCCTTCGAGACGCAAACTTAGCCGCCTATATGCTTCAGTTTGGTGACATCGTCTCAGCAACACACGATGGAATGCGTGGGGAATGGAGGTTCGATATCATGTTGGATATGAAAACCTTCTACTCCGTTCCCAACTGGTTGGAGGTGGAAGGGCGCAGGCTTCCCGTAATAGTATCGGGAAGGAAACCCGCCTGCTGGCACTGTGGCGAGATTGGTCACCTCTCCGCAGTTTGCCCGGGGAAGAAGGCCCCGAAGAAGCCCGAACACAAACAGGATACCCTCTCACCTGTGGTTAAAATAAACACGGAAAAGGAGGCTCCCGTAGTCTCGCCCACACCAGCGGGTAAAAAAAACCCCACTCCCCCTTCGTCCCCTACGGTTAAGTCCGAAGAGGCGAAGGCTGAGTGGCTGACTGTGGGAAAAGGTGGGAGGAAGCTCCAACCCGAGGATCCTCGCTCCCAAAAGTCGGCCCAGGTAGGCACCGACAGTTCACCCCCCTCAAAAAAATCCAACTGTCCAACCCCCACATATGCACAGAAGTCATCCCCACCAAAAAACAAAGCCCTACCCAAAACACCTCCTAAACAGCGTACACCTCCCAGGGTCAGATCTTTCAGCCCAGGCCGGGAGAAATTTGAACAACTCCTGGAATTCAAAAAGCGGCTGGACCAGGAGAGAAAATCGGCTCCGCGACCAGGGCCCTCTCATTCCACACCATCATCACCAAGACACCCCAGAACCATTCGTCCACCACCAACCACACCACCTCATAGATCCATGCCTCCACCTCTCATGTCTGTGCTAGTCCGGGGAAAAAAGGGACCCACCCCCCCTCCGCTGCCGTTGGAATCACCACCAACGAAACCAGCACCACCAGCAACAGCAACCGCATCATCTCCATCTACCACGCCCAAGAAACGGCAGCGGAGCTCGTCAATCGACAGCTCGGGGGATGAGGTCCCCAAACACATAAAAAAAAAGGATAAACCACGTCATCATACCGGTACAAACATCTGCCGGGTGGATGAGGGGGCTCTGGATCGTCTTCATAAGGTCCAGCCGCAGCTGTTGAAAGACTTAAGGGTCCTCCACAACTTCAAAGAAGTCAACGGTCGCAACGTGGAGGACCCTAAAAATTTCCCCGATTCATGGATCACCACCGTCATTCGGAAGGGCCGAGGGTCGGAAGGTGTGATGAAAATGCTCGGCGAGGCAAACGAGGCCCTCGGCCCTATATCATTCCTTAAGGACGATTTAGCATCATGTAAGGGTCTTGTTGGGAGGGTCCCTGTTGTTCTGCACCCCTCCCTCTATAGGGCGTTAAAACTAACTTTTCCGCGGGACGTCGGGGGTCTCGCTCATGACGGAGCCATCGATAATGAGATGGCCACGGGATCCATGAGCCAGACCGTCGGAGTCCTGACCCCAGCCATGTTCAGTCCGGGCACTCAACCCCTGTAATTTTCATGATGGATCTAAGGTTGGCTAGTTTAAATGGCCGCGGCCTGAGGTCGGATTCTAAGCGATCCCAACTTTTGATATACCTCCAGCGTCGCGGCATTGATATTTGTTGTTTACAGGAGACTCACTTCGACTCCAACTTCTATGAAGGTATTCTGGCGAGGGACTATTTGTCCTTCTCAGCATGCTTTGATAGTCGTTCTAGAGGTGTCACCTGGCTGGTAAGTAGACGTCTGGACGCTTCGTGTGCTCTTGTTCTTTCAGATCCGGCGGGCAGACTTTGTGTTCTGGATGTTACCATAAAGGACAAGGCGTTTCGTTTGATTGGGGTTTATGGACCCAATACCACCAGTGAGCTTCCTGCCTTTTTCCGGCGCATCGAGCCGTACGTCGTTCCGTCAAAGCGGGTAATTTTAGTGGGAGATTGGAACGCCGTCCTTGATCCCAACTTAGATAGAGGGGCTACTAGTACGGGTACTAACCCCTTGGATGCCAGATATTTTCGTGAGTTTGTCCAGAAATTTGATCTGGTGGACAAATTTCGCGAAAGGCATCCAAATAAGATAGTTTGGACTTGGACCGGTAGGGGCGCCTCGGCCCAGCTGTATAGCTATTTGGACCGAGTGTTAGTTAAGCGAGTCGACTTAGACTTTTTAGGTGGTCCAAGTTTTGAGGCGTATAAAAATTCCGACCACAAATTTTTATGTGTGTCGATTAGGTTAGATAAGGCTAGATGTAGGATGTCTGGTTACTGGAAGTTCAACCTTTCCCTTTTGGCGGAGGCTGACTTCCGGAACCAGCTAGAACTAACGATAAAGCGGGAATTGACGGGGGCCATTATGGGTAATAGGTGGTGGGCTAACCTTAAGGATAGTATTAGATCCTTTGCTGCCGACTATAGTAGGAGACTCAAGTCAGCTAGGGTAGCGGAGCAAAGGTCGATTAAGGATAAGCTAGATAGGGCGGTGTTGGCGGGAGATAGTGGGCAAGTTAACGTAGCTAAGGCCGAGCTGGCCTCCTTGCAGATTAAGGAGTACCAAGCTCTGGTAGTTAGGGCTAGGTTAAAGAGAATGTCCTGCGAGGCGACGAATATGGCCCAGGAATTGCGGGCCGAGGAACTGAGGCATGCTACTGATCGGCATATCGCCAGTGTCACATCGCCGGAGGGGCTCCGTCGAACTACAAACGAAGCCATCTGTGGGGAGTTTCGGCAGTATTTCTTGAAGCTTTTCACCAGGGAGCCCGGACTGAGTTCTGCTCAGTTCGACGCCTATCTTGCCGACTTCCCTCGCCTTTCGGCGACTGAAGCGGCTGGGTGTGAGGGGCTCATAAAGGAGGAGAAGATTCGGGTTGCACTGAAGTCGGTCGGGCTGGATAAGTCCCCCGGAATTGATGGTCTGCCCTACGAAGTGTACTTGAGGTTGTCGCACATGTTTGTCCCCTTGCTGGCAACCATCTATAACAACTGGATGAGGCAGGGTACTATACCCAGACGCTTCACCAGGGGTATAGTGAAGTTGCTACGTAAGAACAAACATGGTGGGGATGGGATTAGCAACTTTCGCCCTTTAACGATGTTAAACACGGACTTAAAGATTTTGGCGAAGATCTTGGCAAACCGGTTGCAGACTGTCCTGCCTAGTCTGATTTGCCCCGAGCAGACTTGTGCTGTGAAGGGTAGGACTATCCAGGACAGTCTTCATCTGGTCCGCACGATCGTAGAAAAAGTCGACGGAAATGCCGCGCTGATCAATTTAGATCAGTCCAAGGCCTTCGATAGGGTTGACCATGCTTTTCTGGAGGCTGTCTTGTCTTCGGCCGGCTTCGGGGTTGATTTTCGCACCTGGATACGTCTCCTTTATGCGTCCCCCGGAGTCATGGTGGAGGTGAATGGGGTAAGGTCGGAGCCCTTCACTCTGACTCGATCGATTCGTCAGGGTTGCCCGTTATCGCCCATGTTGTACATCCTGGCGTTAGAACCTTTTCTACGCAGGATAAAGGCGAACCCGGTCCTACGCGGCCTCACGTTACCTGGCGCCAGTGAGGTGGCCAGGTACACTGCATACGCTGACGACGTCAGCGTGCTTGTAACGAGCAGTGCCGAGGTGGAGGAGGTGAGCAAAGAAATCGGAAGGTACGAAGCCAAGATTAACCGCGAAAAGTCTGTCGGCTTGCGGTTGGGCTCGTGGAAAGGCTGTGTCCTTCCCGGCCCCTTCATTTGGAAAGACGGTCCGTGCAAGATACTCGGCGTCTGGTTTGGGCCCGACCTCCAACTGGAGAAAAATTGGTCGGAAGTGCTGAATAAGGTCGTAGCCGCAACTGAGTTGTGGCTGCGTAGAAGGCTTTCCCTAAAGGGTCGGGCAGAGGTGTGCAATTCGCACATCTACTCCCTAGCCGTTTACCGACTTTCAGTACTTCCTATCCCGGCCACCATCCTATTCAAGCTGGAAAGGATTCTCTTCCAGTTTCTCTGGGCCAAGAGACATCCTTTGGTGCGACGGGAGATCTGTTACCTTCACCCTTCTGAAGGCGGTCTAGGAGTACCTAACGTCGAGGTACGGCGCCATACTTTGCGTCTTACTTTCCTAGACCGGATGTGTTCACGAGACACGGCGGTGGGAAGCGTCTGGAAAGAAGACGCCAAACAATCTTTCTCGTCGCTAAGAAGTGTGCATTTCGCTGATGGGGAGACCCATCGGTCGCCCAGATGCGAATGCCCCTTCTATCGCGAGTGTCGGCATGCCTTGAAAGTGCTCTCTCGGCTGCAGACAGGTCTCTCTGACAGCCGGCCGTTGTCGAGTAGGGCATTATATCAATGTTTAGTGAGGGGGGCCGCTAGCGATGGTCTGATTGGCGAGCTCGGTGTGACGGAGGCGGAGGGTCGCTTACTGTGGCCTTGGGCCCCCAGGTTGAGGTGTCTCAATAATGACGAGGCTTCCCTCACCTGGCTGGTCATTCGGAATGCCCTCTGGGTCGGCAAGAGATTGTTTGCAGCGCAACAGGCCATTTCGCCTGAGTGCGGCCGGTGCGGTGATTTGGAGGAGACTATTAGTCACGCCTTCTTTCACTGCCCGGTCGTACGGCCGCTGTGCAAGCTTCTTGAAGGCTACATGGTCCGCATCCTCAATGGAAAGTTTTTTGTCCTGGAAGCCAGTTCTGTGTGCAGCAATGTGGTGCCGAGGTTGAACAGACAGGAACATTATGTGTTTCTCTCCTTACTCGGCGTTATGCGTGTCGTGATTTGGACGACAAGAAAGAAGGAACTCTGTGAGGGTGAGTCTTTTTCTTCTCAGACCCTGGTGGCATTTTACAAACACCAAATCAAAGTCAAAATCCGGTCTGAGAGAAAAAGACTCTCTTCACTGGAGTTTGGCGAAAGGTGGGTGACTGTTGCGCGCTTGTGTCGCGTGGTAGGAGCCAACCTTATTTTCACTTTGGACGTTCCAGGGACTTAAGGATATTGAGTTACCGGAAGGACATGACCACCCAGCCCAGGTAAGTTAGAATTTTTTAGGCCATTTTGATTTAGTTTGTTCCTAATTGAGTTAACTTAGCTAGAGTATGCAAGGTCATCGGGCCCCCCCTTTTTTTTTGTCCCCTTCTTTTGTTTTACTCTCCCTTCCCTTCCCCTCTGTTAGATGACAGGAATTGGAGTTCTCCAGGAGTGCGAGGGAGGGCTTATTTTATTTCATGTTTATTGTTTATTTATTTTTCTCCAATTATTTATTTTTTTTGATTATTTTTCCTCCTTCGACACTATTTTCGACTGGTTAACTCCTTTTTCTGCCATGTTTTAGTACGTGGGGGGGACCCCATACTAACTATCATATTGTATATATGTTTTGATCATTTTCGTTTTTAGGGGAAAATACTCGTTAATAAATGTACATAGCATTCGTTTAGTTTTTTTAAAATGTTCCCCTCCCCCTCACTTTGTAAATATGGGATTAAGTTTAGAAGTCCATGGAGCAAAAGTGTTGTTTTGGTGATTGTTGATTTTGGTGGATGCAGTTTGATAGTGATATGTTCACAATTGAGGTATTTTGGTGTTTTTTAATTTGGAGATATGTATTGGTCAGTGAATGAGTCTAGTTAAGTTAGAGTTTAGGATAGTGTAGACCAGCCTTCCCCCCCCATTCTTCGGCCTCGTGCCAAATTTGTATTTTTTCACAATAAATATTTTGACTATGCTGGACCTCAGGTAAGTGTTGCTTGTTATAATTGTCACTGTTATTGTTGTTGTACATTGTTGCGTTCTACACCCATGCACTGAGCTGAAAGGTTCTCAGCCTAACTAAACCCAAAGGCATAAAACGAAATCCCTCGGCCATTATATTACATAGTGGATTTGCCATTCTGGCAGACCACAGAGGGGAAACTAACAGAAAGTGAAAAGAGAGACTAATACTTCGACCTTGCCAGAGAACTAAAAAAGCTATGGAACATGCAGGTGGCAGTGATACTAATTTTACTTGGTGCACTTGGAATGGTCCCCAAAAGATTGGAAGAGTAGGAAATTTGAGGAAGAATCAAGACCAATCAGACTACAGCACTGTTGAGATCGGCTGGAATACTGAGAAGAGTCCTGGAGACCTGAGGAGACTTGCTGTTATTCAGACTCCAGTGAAAACCCACCAGCTAATGCTTGTGTGAAAAACTCACAAGGAGTAAAATAATAATAATAATCTAACTGAATGCAACAAAGAAAAACAAAAGAAGACATAAACATGCATGACTGGGTGGGAAGGTGATCTACTAGGAATTGTGCAAGAAACTGAAATTTCACTGAACTAATAAATGATATAGGCAAAAACAAATGTCCCTGAAAATGAAATGTATAACATTCTCTGAGACTTTGAGATACAAATAGATCACCCAATCTCAGCCAGAAGACAAGACCTAGTTTTAAATGGATCAAATAACTCCAGCCTGAAGACAAGACCTCATATTAATTAAGAAGAAAAGAACTTGTCATTTCGTAGATTTTGCTGTGCCAGCAGACCACAGAGTAAAAGTGAAAGAAGGTAAAAAGGTGAACAGGTACCTAAACCTTGCCAGAGAGCTGAAAAAGCTGTGGAATATGTAGGTGACAGTGATATCAATTTTAATTAGGGTCCTTAGAAAAGTTCTCAAGTCTCAATGAACTGGAGATTAAAGGAAGAATTGAAATCATACAGACCATTCTTAAAAATGGGCAAGAGAGGAACTTATATATATATATATATATATATATATATTTACCAATCCCTCCGCTTGGGCAGGATATGACACAAGGTCAATTTTTAAGCGAAGTTTAACAGGTTTGAATTCAGAGTTTTCCTTCTCCTAGACTAGTTGCCTCACCAAGGCTGAAGAACCTAGTCTGCATTATATATATATATATATATATATATATATATAGACTATAAAATAAAAGGAATAAATATCTAGGCAGTCTCCTAATAAGATACTCTGGATCATTCAGAGAGGAACTTAGATATATTAGACTATAGAACAAGGAAATTGATAACTAGACACAAGGCCTTACAACCAAGAAATAACAGATTATGTGACAAAACAAGAAGGAAGAAGAGTACAACCAAGCACTGAGGACTATTTGGATGGAGCAATACAAAGAGTCAAAGAATCTATAAACTAAAGCAAAAAGAGGTTGATTACCACAGCCAGTAAGAGAAATAACTTGAGGAAAAACAGGAAAACAACAATCAAAAAATCTAGAAAACAAAAATGGGAAGAAAAACAATTCAATGTATACTTTAAATGACAAAATAAGGAAATTACGAATGAGATGACCTGGATATGGCTAAGGAGGTTTTGTTTTGTTTTATGGCATATCAAGCTTTGTGGGTTATTTAATGTTAAATCCTGTGTATACATATATATAACATATGATTTGTAAGCAAATAGCTTTTTAGTAAACTTTTTAAATGAGTCAGAGCTCATTTGTTTGCACACAGTTAAATGGTTTCAAGTATTGTTATCTATATGACATTAATAATTCTATTTAATGATAATCATCTGTTTGCGAGGTAACATTATTTTTAAATGAGCCAGAACTCATTTGTTTGCACACAGTTAAGTGGTTTCAAGTATTGTTATCTAACACTAATAATTCTAAGTAAAGTAAAGTAAGTAAAGAGGACGACCCAAAGGCTCCCTTTTCAATAGCTACTACACCGGGGTGTAGGGGAAGGCATTACTTCTTTCCATGGATTGTACCACTTTACCCTTGATATGTACTGTATATTGCTGAGTGTTAAGCAAGGAATCTATAAACAAAAGCAAAAGAGGTTGATTACCACAGCCAGTAAGAGAAATAACTTGAGGAAAAACAGGAAAACAACAATCAAAAAATCTAGAAAACAAAAATGGGAAGAAAAACAATTCAATGTATACTTTAAATGACAAAATAAGGAAATTGCGAATGAGATGACCTGGATATGGCTAAGGAGGTTTTGTTTTCAATAGCTACTACACCGAGGTGTAGGGGAAGGCGTTACTCCTTTCCCTGGATTTTTCCACTTTACTCTTGATATGTACTGTATATTGCTGAGTGTTAAGCAAGGAGGTATCAAGTACCATTTTTAAAGTCTTTGGTATGACTCGACCAGGGATTGAACCCTGGTCTCCCAGACCATTGGTGAACACTCTACCCACTAGACCAATGAGCCAGCTAATAATTCTATTTAACATTAATTATTTCTTTGCACATAGTTAAGTGGTTTCAAGTATTGTTATCTAACACTAATAATTCTATTTAATTATTTGTTTGCACACAGTTAAGTGGTTTCAAGTATTGTTATCCAACACTAATAATTCTGTTTATCATTAATCATTTGTTTGTACAGAGTCAAATGTTTTCAAGTATTTTAGATGATTAAACAGTTCTATTTGACTTATAGATGGGATGCTAACAGGTACTACCACTCCAGGCCAGGGTGAATCTGGGAGTAATGGCAATGAAGAAGTACTCCCCATTCCTCCAAGGTTCAGGACTGGAGCCTCACCATCAGATGGTTTAGTGGCATAATCAAGACACTCATTAGAGGGATCTTACCCTTCTGCAGAGAAGTAGTTGGCATATTCTACTGCCCCAGTTAACTGAGCTATGCTAAGAAGGACAAACCTGAAGAAAGAAAGTGAATCTATTAGCAGCAGTGCAAAATAATGCTGTAAGAACTAATTATATCAAAGCAAAAATTGAAAAAAACACAGAAGAATAGCAAGTGATAGAGATGAAGCAGTTAATCATATAATAAGTGAATGCAGCAAACAAGCACAAAAGGAATACAAAAGCAGGCATAATTGGGTGGGAGAAGTTATCCACTGTGAATAATGCAAGAGATTAAAATTTTACCAAGCTGACTAAGGGTATATACGTGGCAGAGTTGCCATGATGGTTGATTATTTTATTACCTGGTTTGGTTAGGCCACAAGTTTTTCAGATAGCTGTTAAGTTAGCTAAAATCTTTGAGCAGAAATGTAAGTCAAATTAGAAAGTTTAAGCAAGTAGATAACATTTAACACAGGAAGGCCAAAATGTAAACAAAATGGATTCATATCTTGTCTGTGACAGGTTTGACTAGAGAAATGAAAACAGTGAATTTGGGACACATGAGAGATGACAATAATTTAGCAAGATGACATCACCCTCACCGATATCCTGAGTTTTAAATATATAAAAATTAGCTAATTTTGAAAAAATAGTCAGTTAGGTAGTCAGTCAGTTGTCAGAAGTTTTTATTCAGAGAGGGAGGCGTGTCTCTTTGTGTCTGTTCATTGACCCTTACAGATTCTCTCTCTCTCGTGCTACTTAATGCAGTCTGAACATCAAACAATAAATGATTGTTAATTGTTGATGTAGAGTTCTTCTGGTTCTTTGGAGTTGCCAACACCCAGGCAACTTTGTTCCAATGGATCATCCTGGATTGTGTTATTCCTTGTCTGTGGATCTTTCAAACATAGCGTGGGCACAGACAGGATTGATAAATGAACTATCCAAAAATGCATTTGGCACCATAACTAGGATTCGACCCTGAAAATCCATAACACAGCCAGATGCAGGATTCAGCCCTAAAAACCATCAGCACAGCCATAAACAGGATTTGACCCTGAAAACCAATGGCCAAGTGATGGTATTATATTTGGCACCGTGCCCAAGATAAGGGGCGAGACAGTGCAAAAGCATAGTATCACTTATGCACAAAATGGAATCTGTCCTAGAAAATGAGATACATAAAATTTTCTGGGACTTTGAGTTCTGTTTAACGGCATACCAACCTCTGTGGGTCATTTAATGCCAATTTAACCAAATCGGTTTTGTTTTTTGTGCATGTTTTAGGTTTTAAGGTATGAGTTTTGGTTATGTTTTATTTCTATTTGGCTTGATTTTGATGAAGAGGTTGGTTTCTTTTAGAAAGTTTAAGATTTCCTCTGGTTTGGAGTTTTTGAAGAGGTTCTTTAAATTGTTTGTTTGGTAATGTTTTGGGCAAATTTGTCTAAACCTGTCATAGTTTATGAGAATGTGTTTGACTGTGGGAGGTACTTTGCATGTTGAACATAGTGGGGAGGTCTTCCTCTTTTAGGAGGTGTGAATGGGTAATGTGGGTGTGACCAATACGAAGTCTGGAGATTATCACTTCTTTTCTATTTCTTCTATAACCTGCTGGTCATTTATCTATGGTTTCTTGAATATGGTGGAGCTTGTTCGGTGTTTGATCATCCCAAGATTTTTTGCAATTTCTTGAGTATAAATTTGTTAATAAGTGGTTTTAGGTCAGTATATAGAATTTTTGTATTGGATATATGTGTCTGGAATGCTTTTATTGCAGCTTTGTCTGCCCTTTTGTTCCCCTGTATACCAATGTCGCTACGTATTCAAGTAAGAATGATACTACTTTTAGAGTGTTCATTTTATCAAGTAGTCTTGTGATGAGAGGAGTTGATGAATCTTTGCTTTGTAGAGCTTGGAGAATTGATTTGGAGTCTGAATAGATGATAAATTTAGAGAATTTGTGATTTGCTATAATGTTCATGGCTAGGTCAATAGCTATGGCTTATTGCACTATAGATTGAGACATTTTAACAGTTCTTTGTTTTGGAAGACAGCAGCAGAACCAACTTTCATTCCCTGTTTGGATCCATCTGTATAGATGTGGTGGTAGTTTGGGAAGTTGTTTTGGATGTTGAGGAAGTTCTCTTGGAAGGTGACGGGGTGTGTTTTGGTTTTGGAAAATTTGGTTAGGTCTAGCTTTATTATTGGTTGGTTTATGGTCCATGGTGCTGTTTTGGGGAGGATTATATTATGTATTATTTTGGAATTGATTTTGATTTCATTTAGGAGGGTTTGAATTCTTAGATTAAAAGGTTTAATGGCCTTTTCTTTATTTTCAGAAAGGTTTTTGTATCTTATTTCCATGATGCAGTTATAGGTAGAGTTTTGGGGGTATGAAATGAGTTTAATATAGAATTAGAGTGCAATTTCAACTAGACCAGGGGCCGAGTTATTAGATTTGGATATTGAGTTTTGGAGTTTGGTTAGGGTGAAGGGTTGGTTATAGCTTTCAGTATTGTCAGAGGTGAATTTTATTTTGTTCTTTTCTTCTTTGATTCTGATTGAGTTAAAATGATTTGAGTAATTTTTTTGTAGATGACACTTGAGTAACATTTTCTGCAATCAGTTTGGCTATATACTTTTCCTTTGTGACTTTCATGTTTCCTTGAGAAAAGGTAATTTATTGGGTTGTTGATGTTTTTATTTGTTATTTTCTTAAAGTCTCAATTTTTTTCTGGATTTGTATTTGAATTTATGTTCAAAGTAAAGGTTCTCCAGGAGGATTTTTTTTAGCTTCTTTGATGATATGTCAGGTTTTTGCCCTTTGCTGTTTGTATTTGTTTATATTTTCTGATGAGGAGTTTCTCTTGAATTTCCTGAGAGTTGCTTGATGTTCTCTTATCATGTTTTTACACTCTTCTGTGAACCATGGTTTATTGTGTTTTGGAGATATTGTGGTTTTAGGGATAGTTTTATTTGCTATGGTAATGAGGGTGTTTGTAAAATGTATTATGGGTTCTTCTTGAGTTGCATTTGATTCTGGGATTAGTGTGGTAAGGCATAGTTTTTTGTAGGATTCCCAATTTGCTCTTTTGAAGTTCTGTTGAGGAGGTTTTATTTATGGTTTATGGAAGATACCTGTTGGCCGTGGGTGGCAACCCATGATGCTTTAGAACAGGATCCCAGTGGCTAAGCTGTCTGTGACCCAGTTGCCTAAGTGGTCACATGATTAGCAACACTCTACTTTGGCCTGTATCCATCGCTGTGTAAACAATTCTCCTGATATCAAAGTCCTGATGAAGGTTATTGAAACCGAAACGTTCTATGTTGACTTTACATCACAATAAATTCACCTATTTGGATTATTTTATTTTTCAGTTTTCTTCATACTTTCAGATTTTGATCCATATTTACTTTCAGTTCTATTTCAAACAATTCAGTTTAGCATGAATACACAGTTTAATTGAATAAACTGAATAGCTTGAAATAGAAATGTTTTTGACAAACAGTTCTAATTCAGCTTAGTATAAGTACAGATTTTGTTTACACACAGTTAAATGTCAAAACAATTCAGTTTAGTGTAAGTACAGTTTCAATGTCAAAAACAGTTCCATTTCAAACAATTCAGTTTAGCATAAGCATGCAGTTTAAATATAAGTACAGTTTGTCAAAAACATTTCTATTTCAAGCTATTCAGTTTAGTCAAACAGTTCTAATTCAAACAATTCAGTTTAACCCATAGATAGGGCCCTATAAGGTGCTACCATTCCAGACCAGAGTGGACCTGGGAGCAATGGCAATGAAAGGGGGCTTCACATTCCCCAAAGTTCTAGCATCACTGGAACCTCACTATCAGATTGTTTAGTGTCATATCCAGGACACTCGTTGGTGGTGGTGGGGCTCATACCCCTCTGCAGAGGTTCAGTCAGTGTATTCTACAGCCCCAGCCAAGTGGGTAATGTAGAAGTAAAGTTAGAAATGGAATGCAATGATTTTCTTTCAACACAAATTCAAAAAGTTTTTATTATTTGTTTTCTTATCTCATTGGCAACAATTGCAATTAACTGATAATATAACTAAGTCACTAGAAAAAAAGCATTTGCACACAGACATGTCCAATCAAAAATCCTATATTTTGGGTGTGATGGTTCAATTATCTTCTAAATTATGTCAAAATTAAAATAACACTGACATCTCACTTTATCAGATATCATATTTACCCAACCCCTCTGCTCGGGCAGGATATGACAAAAGGTCAATCTTTTTAAGCGGAGTTTAACAGGTTTCAATTCAGAGTTTTCCTTCTCCTAGACTAGTTGCCTCACCAAGGCTGAAGAACCTAGTCTGTCCTACTATTTACTCATAGGGTATTAGTGCTATGTGAAATGCAATCAGTCTCGTCCAAGATTTGAACTTGTGTCGCCGTGTCCATTTCCTGCGACGATAACCATTACACCACGGGCATCTCAGTTTATCAGATATATTTACCAAAATTACATGAAAATATCTTGAAACAGGATAGATTAAATTTATTCAAAGAAATCACCATTGCCACCAGACAACTTTGGAATTTTCTGCAAGCTTTTCCAACAGTCTCCTAGTTTAAATTGGTAAATGCTGCCATTGTCCTTGCTTTCAGTGTTGTACAGAGTTTGTTGATCTCTCACTGAATGGTGACAAATGCAATAATTAAATGGATTGCAATTCTAGGGAGTTAGGTGGCCAGATGTTAGGGGGCAATGTGGTTGCAGATATTTTCTCCCCACCACCACTGGTTTCTACTTGTATGCTATAGTACAGTGTCCTGTTGCCAGATGTAGGGTCTTCCAGCAATCCCCCTCTCAATCCAGGGCAGCACTGCTTCCTTCAAGCACTTGATGCAGGCTTCACTACTGCGTCTGATGGTTTGGTTTGGTTTGTTGGGTTTTATGGCATATCAACCTCTGTAGGTTATTTAATGCCAAATCCATTTTTATGTAAATAATCTGTTCTATTCAAAACAATTCAGTTAAGCATAAGTAAACAGTTTAATTGTCAAAAACATTTCCATTTCAAACTATTCAAGCAATTATATGCAACAATTAAGTTAAGTGTAAATACAGTTTTAATGTCGTAAAACAGTTCCATTTCAAATAATTCAGTTAAGTATAAGCACGCAGTTTAAATGCAAGTACGGTTTAATTGTCAAAAACATTTCTATTTCAAGCTATTCAGTTTACTCAATTCATTTTAGCATAAGTATGCTGTTAGTTCTATTTAACCCACAGATAGGGCCCTATCAGGTGCTACCACTCCGGGCCAGAGTGGACCTGGGAGCGATGGCAATGAAGGGATGCTCCGCATTCCCTAAAGCTCCAGCACTGCTGGAACCTCACCATCAGATGGTTTAGTGTCATATCCAGGACAGAGTACTGCGCCTGAGGCCATGTAAGAAGATGAATCACTAGTGACCACCCCAAACATTATGATGGGGACTGGGTGTTTTTGCTTTTCATCAATATCAATCTGTTCTCAGTATGACACCAAAATACTCTGAAATCTTCATATTGGAGTTTCTGGAATGAATGCTAAGCAGTACAGCATGATGTTTTCAAATTTCTGGAGGAGAGAATTGCATCATGGTGATACTTTCCTCACTCTAGTTTGCCATACAGGATACAAAACCTGAAAAAAATAAAGTGCATGTGCAAAATTGATAATCTAAAATAGCAACAATTTAACCATTGCACCCAGTATATATGAATAAATGTGCATATATCAATGCATATGCATATATTTTTTTTGGATTTTATACATTTTATTTAATCTGATATTATCATTTGCAATGGGGTTATGAATGAAATATTATTTCCGAAAAAGTCTTTGTTCAGTTTTCTTCTTAATTTTACAACCACAGAAAAGGCCAATGTTCAAATCCTGGATGTTGAAAGGCATGCTTAGTGTAACAGTTATTGTCATAGGAAATGGACTTAGAGGGCCCAAGTTCGAATCCTGAATGAGGCTATTGAAAGGCATGCTTAATGTAACAGTTATTGTCATTGGAAATGGAATCAGGGGGCCCAAGATCAAATCCTGGATGAGGCTGTTGAAAGGCATGCTTAGTGTAACAGTTAGTGTAACAAGCACCCAAGTTAGTGTAACAATCATTGGATATGGAATTAGGGGTCTCAAGGTCAAATCCGGGATGAGGCTACTGAAAAAGGCACGCTTAGTGTAACAGTTATTGTCATTGGAAATGGAATCAGGGGGCCCAAGGACAAATCCGGAATGAGGCTACTGAAAAAGGCATGCTTAGTGTAACAGTTATTGTCATTGGAAATGGAATCAGGGGTCCGAGGTCAAATCCTGGATGATGCTATTGAAAGGCATGTTTAGTGTAACAGTTACTGTAACAAGCACCCAAGTTAGTGTAACAATCATTGGATATGGCATCAGGGGCACAAGGTCAAATCCTGGATGAAAGGCATGCTTAGTGTAACAGTTATTGTCATTGGAAATGGAATCAGGGGGCCCAAGTTCAAACCCTGGATGAGGCTATTAAAGGCATGCTTAGTGTAACAGTTATTGTTATAGGAAATGGAATCAGGGGGCCCAATGTCAAATCCAGGATGAGGCTGTTGAAAGGCATGCTTAGTATAACAGTTAGTGTAACAATCATTGGATATAAAATCAGGGGGCCCAAGGTCAAATCATGGATGAAAGTCATGCTTAGTGTAACAGTTAGTGTAACAATCATAGGATATGGAATCAGGGGGCCGATTGTCAAACCCTGGATCAGGCTATTGAAAGGCATGCTTAATGTAACAGTTAGTTTAACAAGCACCCAAGTTAGAGTAACAAGTTAGTGTAACAATCATTGGATATGGCATCAGGGGGCCCAAGGTCAAATCCTGGATGAAAGGCATGCTTAGTGTAACAGTTATTGTCATAGGAATTGGAATCAGGGGGCTCAAGGACAAATCCTGGATGAGGCTATTTGTTGTATTTTGACCTTCGACCCGGCCAAACTTGCCATCCCATGGTGATGCACCGGAAGGAAGTGACACATTCCAATGGCAGTTATGAGAGGAAATCGCATAGGCGTGCTTGGCTAACGAAATGGGACAAGGTAAAAAATCCCATGGTACACTCATAGACTGATACGCCAAAAGAGAGAGACCTCTGAACTGCATGACAGTTATTTCCGCTTGATGACGATCAAACATGCTATTCCAAAGATTGAGTGGGCATTTGAGTGGGCG
Organism: Sepioteuthis lessoniana; assembly: GCA_963585895.1. Lineage (NCBI taxonomy): Eukaryota > Metazoa > Mollusca > Cephalopoda > Myopsida > Loliginidae > Sepioteuthis > Sepioteuthis lessoniana. The sequence continues at coordinate 126,372,948 of OY757908.1, read as the reverse complement.
TTGAACTATTATACAACTCTGTCAAGACAGAGATCAGTTGGAGTAGAGATGAGATGTGGTAGGGAAAGCCACACCAGGCCGAAGGGGCGCTCGGGGCCCCTGGTGAGTTGGGGTCCAGAGAAGTTGGTGATAAGATGTAGTAAAGAAAGCCATTATCCAGCAGAGAACTGGGCCCCTGGTTGAGCAACCCTGGAGAACGAGAAAGACACAACGCTGACGGCCATAAGAGTGGGGGTCAATATATTGCAGTTCTGTTCAGTCTCCAGCTCCCTGTCACAGTAAAACCTTGAATAACCTTTACGAACCCTTACAATAAAGTGAGAGGTACATATTTTTTAAAGAAGTCTTCACTTGTCTGTTATCATTGCGTCAGTATGTATCCTGCATGAGCATATATATGTATATATGTGCATGAACATGTCTATGAGTATATAAGCATATTTATTATGTGAGTATACAACATATTGAAGGGCATGCTTAGTGTAACAGTTATTGTTATTGGAAATGGAATCAGGGGGCCCAAGGTCAAATCCTGGATGAGGTTATTGAAAGGCATGCTTAGTGTAACAGTTATTGTCATTGGAAATGGAATCAGGGGGCCCAAGGTCAAATCCATGATGAGGCTATTGAAAGGCATGCTTTGTGTAAGTTATTGTCATTAGAAATGGAATAAGGGGTCCAAAGGTCAAACCCTATATGAAGCTATTGAAAGGCATGCATAGTGTAACAATTAATTGTCACTGGAAATGGAATCAGGGGGCCCAAGGTCAAATCCTGGATGAGACTATTGAAAGGCATGCTTAGTGTAACAGTTGGTGTAACAAGCACCCAAATTAGTGTAACAGTTAGTGTAACAATCATTGGATATGGAATCAGGGGGCACAAGGTCAAATCCTGGAAGAAGCTGTTGAAAGGCATGCTAAGTGTAACAGTTAGTGTAACAATAATTGGATATGGAATCAGGGGGCCAAAGGTCAAATCCTGGATGAAAGGCATGCTTAGTGTAACAGTTATTGTCATTGGAAATGGAATCAGGGGGCCCAAGGTCAAATCCATGATGAGACTATTGAAAGGCATGCTTAGTGTAACAGTTAGTGAAACAAGCACCCATGTTAGTGTAACAGTGTAACAATCATTGGATATGGAATTAGGGGGCCAAAGGTCAAACCCTAGATAAGGCTATTGAAAGGCATGCTTTGTGTAAGTTATTGTCATTGGAAATGGAATAAGGGGTCCAAAGGTCAAAACCTATATGAGGCTATTGAAAGGCATGCATAGTGTAACAGTTATTGTCACTGGAAATGGAATCAGGGGGCTCAAGGTCAAATCCTGGATGAGACTATTGAAAGGCATGCTTAGTGTAACAGTTAGTGTAACAATCATTGGATATGGAATCAGGGGGCACAAGGTCAAATCCTGGATGAGGCTGTTGAAAGGCATGCTTAGTGTAACAGTGTAACAATAATTGGATATGGAATCAGGGGGCCCAAGGTCAAATCCTGGATGAAAGGCATGCTTAGTGTAACAGTTATTGTCATTGGAAATGGCATCAGGGGGCCCAAGGTCAAATCCATGATGAGGCTATTGAAAGGCATGCTTAGTGTAACAGTTAGTGTAACAGTGCAACAATCATTGGATTTGGAATCAGGGCACCCAAGGTCAAACCCTGGATGAGGCTATTGAAAGTTATGTAACAGTTACTGTCATTGGAAATGGAATCAGGGGGTCCAAGGTCAGATCCTGGATGGGGGCCCAAGGTCAAATCCCGGTTAGGGAATTGATGGGGAATTGGAAATGGATGGTGAATTGAATCCTGGAAATGGAATCTGGGGGCCCATGGTCAAATCCTGAATGAAGCTGTTTAAAGGCATGCTTAGTGTAACAGTTATTGTCATTGGAAATGGAATCAGGGGGCCCAAGGTCAAATCCTGGTTAGGTAATTGGAAAGGGAATCAGGGAAATGGAATCCTGGATGGGGAATTGAATCCTGGAAATGGAATCAGGGGGCCTAAGGTCAAAATAAGGCTGCTTAAAGGCATGCTTAGTGTAACAGTTAATGTAACAAGCACCCAAGAGTGTAACAGTTCACTAACAATCATTGGATATGGAATCAGGTGGCTCAAGGACAGATCCTGGATGAAGCTACTGAAAAAGTTTCATCCAGGATCCGTCCTTGGGCCACCTGATTCCATGTTTAGTATAACAGTTAGTGTAACAAGCACCCAAGTTAGTGTAACAATCATTGGATATGGAATCAGGGGGCCCAAGGTCAAACCCTGGATGAGGCTATTGAAAGGTATGCTTAGTGTAACAGTTATTGTCATTGGAAATGGAATCAGGGGGCCAAGGTCAAATCCTCATTAGGGAATTGGAAATGGAATCAAGGAAATGGAATCAGGAAAATGGAATTGGTGAAATGGAAAGGCTGTTGAAAGGCATGCTTAGTGTAACAGTTATTTTCATTGGAAATGGGATCAGAAAACCCAAGGTCAAATCTTGGATGAGGCCATTGAAAAGCATGCTTAGTGTAACAGTTATTGTTATTGGAAATGGAATGTTGATGTTTCACTTTGCACTAATGCTCTTAGGAAAGGCACGAATCCATCTGTTCTCTTCCCAGCTATGGGTAAATAGCAGCGTAGACTGGTTTCTTTAGATTTGGATAAGCAACTGGAAGGAAAACTTTAAATTCAAACCAGCTTTACTCCACTTAAAAAATACACTTTGACACTGAATGAGGCATGCTTAGTGTAACAGATATTTTCATTGGAAATGGAATCAGAAAACCCAAGGTCAAATCCTGGCATGCTTAGTGTAATTCAGTTATTGTCATAGAAAATGGAATCAGGGGGCCCAAGGTCAAATCCTGAATGAGGCTGTTGAAAAGGGGGCCCAAGGTCAGAGGCTGAATGAGTGTAACAGTTATTGTCATTGGAAAAGGAATCAGGGGGTCCAAGGTCTAATCCTGGAGGAGGCTGTTGATGTTTCACTTTGCACTAATGCTCTTACGAAAGGCACAAATCCATCTGTTCTCTTCCCAGCTATGGGTAAATAGCAGCGTAGACTGGTTTCTTTAGACTTGGATAAGCAACTGGTCTAGGAGAAGGAGAACTTTAAATTCAAACCACTTAAAAAATACACTTTTTACAGTATATTTTGGCACTTTATGTGGTGTAATGATTATTGAAGTAGACTTGGAGAGTTCATTTCTTAGTGAGTGCCCCAAATTTTTGGGCTCAGTAAATGACAAAATTTTCAGGATATTTTGGTTCTCTTGTCAGATCCCAATCTCAGATCAATAAAAATCATATAAAAAAAACTCTCTATGTGTTCTGTTGTAATAGAGAAAGAAATGGTATTTTAAGAGATAAAGTTTTTGCAGGGGATGTGCTTTCAAAGAGGAGAAGTCTTTGAAAAAGAATTTACACAGTTGTTGACTTTGACTTGGGTGCTTGTTTATTGTGACATGATTGTCTCTGCAGAAGAAAAGTCAGAAAAAAAAAATGCAACAGATAACTTTTTTTCACAGGTTTGTAGAGTTTAAATGATGTATTTTCTTATCTCTCAAATCTGTGGAAATAACATCATTTCAGTGGAAGTCATTTTTCTTAAATGGATTCATCTTATCTCTCTACCACTTCCCTTACAGTCATTGAGTTCAAGTTGACTTCAACTTCAAATCCCTAATTTTCTTGATTTCTTTTGTTTAATGGCATATCAACCTTTGTGGATTATTTGATACCAAAGCCATCCTTATAAAACAACAGTGATACTATTTAACTTATAGCTGAAAGGATAATATTAAATTGGTAAAGGAATTAGAATTTGAATTTATATTAGTTTGGTTTCTTTGTTTAATGGCATATCAACCTTTGTAGGTTATTTAATCCCAAAGCCATTCTCCGAAAAGAACAGTCGTGGTACTTGGGAGGATAAGGGGGTTCATACCTTTCCCAAGGGTATTTGCCCGAAAGTGAACGTAATAGCGCAACTGGAGTACGAACTCGCTTACTACGATTCCACAGTTCATCGCTTTAACCATTACACCACGAGGACATTCCCATTTATATTAGTGATTTTTACTCTATAATTGTAACTTTTGGGGTTTACCATAATTAACATTAATTTTAGATTTTTTAGTTCATTTTAATCATAAAAATTGATATAATAAAATGAGATTGTCTGAATAATTTTTTTAATAAATGTTTGAATTTTTGACATGTATTATGGTAATTTTGCCTCTGTTGAATTTGAAGTATGATGAAACCGTATGTTGTTTTACATGCCATAATAATTTGATACTTATTGTTATTTGAAGGTTTAGGCTTGATTTAATACATAGGAGAAATAATTTTTTTTTGTCTTAGTCTGGTTGTAAATGTGAAAAAAAAATTATTTTAATCCATTTCTTGTTTGATCTGAAGAAGTCCTGTTAATTTTTTAAAGCACTGATTTATATCAATGCTTTTAACAGGATGGAAATAAATTTATTATCTTAATGTGACCGATTGTTGATTTTTTTTCTAAGAGAAAATTATTTGATCTGTGAATTTTATTTACATTGAGCTCTTCACCAGGATTATTTGAATTTAATATTCTATTTTTGAATATTTTATTGGTCCATATTGGAATTATTACCTACTCCAGATTTATTGGATTGAATAATATTATATATATATATATATATATATATATATATATATATATATATATATATATATATATATAATGACTTTCCTTGTTCTGTCCTTATCATCAGAGATGTATTTAGATTTTTAACTTCCTAATTGTCAACAAATTTTGCACTGAGATAGGTAATGCAATAAAAACTTCATACCCTGATTTTGCATAAGTAATCAGTGTTCAAACTTATGTAGCTGATCTTTCAAACTAATTTAACATTTCAAATAAGTCTTTGTTGGTTGACCAACACTGGAGTGTTCACATGTAAGAGTCCAGAGGAAAATGTTGATTATGAGTTTTTCCTTACTTTCTTCCTAAGTGCTCATCATGTTTTGCTTGTATTACTTGAATGGTTTGTGAGATGGGAAGTAAGAGGCCATACAGCTGCTCTTTTGTGGGTTCTGTAGATGAGATATTACTACCGATGTATGTGAACAGGTTTAATAATTTCAGAGGCATGCCATTTAATGAGGAGATGGTGTCCTCTTGATTCAAACACATGAACTGTTTTATCTTGGTTCATGTCGAGACCAATAACTATTGCTGCCTGCTCCAGGCTATGCAGCAGAGATTTGGCTCGAGCAGGTGTATTTGAAAGAAGTGCTAGATCATCTATGTAGTCTGCATCTGTCATAGTTTCTACTGGATATCATCTGCTTCTTTCCTATTTTAGTATGAAACCATTTTCTTCAATTAGATCTATTGATGTTCATAGTATGTAATTTAAGCAAGAAAGGAGTAGAATAGTGTCAATGTATCTCCTTGTAAGACTCCAGTGATAATGTCAAAAAAGTCAGATTCACCATTAAGTGAGCAAGCTATTGTCTTCGTAAAGCATCACATTATAGTGGTATTTACTCTTCTATCTTTCCTCTGTATATGGAATCAAATGCCTTGGAGAAAAATTGAACTAATGTTGCATCCTGCCTGTGATATGGATTTATTCAACTCCTCACCATGTTAGATTTGATATAAAGTCATTTTTTATGAATCAAAACTCATCCGTAGAAATCACAAAAATGCTTGATCTTCTTGGAGTCCCTTTTTCAGGGTGCCAAAATATAAACTTAGCCCTGCAACGTAAGCATTGTGTGGAAGGAAAGCTTTCTGGGGGAAGGTATCCTGGGACCAGAGAATCAAGTTGTAATGGCTCACCCAGAATGAACGCCAGGAGATTCTTGACCTAAACAGCCTGTGGTAGATGGGTTGGGTAAATACATACTAGTACAGTAATATAAGTTAAGCCTAACTGTAAAGCTGAGACATAAGTTAGGGTCATAGGTAATGACCCAAGTTCAATTCATTCAAATATTCTTTGGAAAAGCATAAATTAATCTTTTCTCCTTCCAGCTATAAGGAAATAGAATGGCAGACTGGGTTATTTAGCCTTGTTGTAGCAACCTGTCTATGAGAAGGAAAATTCTGAAATTCAAACAGCCATACTCTACTCTAAAAAAAAAACTGACCTTGCATCCTACCCATTGTAGGGTTGGATAAATACGTACACACACTCTGAATTCAAAATCAGTACCTGAGGTCTATCTTCCTTTTTTTTCTGATAAGTCCTGTGGCAACAGTAATACTAAATTGAAAAGCACATAGCCATTTTCTTGGACATCATTAGTGTCATGAAAAGAAGAGATCTGATGCATAGTAAATATGTGGTCTTTGGTAAGGCAACCAGGCAAGAAGAAGGAAAACTGTAAATTCAAACTAACTGTACTCTGTTTTAGAAAACTGAACTTATGTTGCATTCTACTTGTGATAGGTTTGGTTTCTTTGTTTAATGGCATATCAACCTTCATGTGTTATTTAATGCCAAAGCCATCCTTGTAGAAGAACAGCAGTGATACAATCTAACCCAGAGCTGGGGTAATAAGAGGGTTCATACCTTTCCCATTGGTATGTACAACTTGAGTTTGAACTCACTTTACTTTGAGGCTGCAGTTCAACACTTAAGCCATTATCCCATGGGGACACCCAGTAATAAAAAGGATTTGGTAAATGAATAGTATAACAAAATAATTTAATTTAACCCAAATTGTAAAATTTCTAAAAAGTTCATTGTGTAATACATATCATAGAAAAATCAAAATGAATAAGAGAAGAGAAGAAACATACGACATCAGATACAGTTCCTAAACCATCATAATACATGACACCCAGTTGGTAAAGTCCCTGTAAATCACAATCCATTACTTTCTCAAAGTATGTCTTAGCTTCATTATAGAGTTCCTGGAAAAGAAAAATAAGTAAAAACTGATGAGATGGTTTGGTTTGGTGGGTTTTATGGCATATCAATCCATTTTTATGTAAATAATCAGTTCTATTTAAAACAATTCAGTTTAGCATGAGTACACAGTTTAATTGTCAAAAACATTTCCATTTCAAACTATTCAAGCAGTTATATATAACAATTCAGTTTAGGGTAAGTACGATTACAATGTCAAAAACAGTTCAATTTCAAACAATTCAGTTTAGCATAAATATGCAGTTTAAATGCAAAAATCAGTATAGTGAAGGAAGCACGGTTTAATTCTATTTAACTCATAGATAGGACCCTTATCAGATGCTACCACTCTGGGTCTGAGTGGAACTGGGAGCGATAGCAATAAAGAAGTACTGTTATATAGTCATCTACATCATCATTCAGCATCACAACGACACAATATCAAAGACAGACGCAGGAATGAAGGACGCATGATAAAGATGCATGAAGGAAGACACGTGAAGGAAAACGCAGGAAGCTTCTTTACAACATATTTACCTCTCACTTTATTGCAAGGGTTCGAAAGGTTAGCATGTGAGAGGATGCTGGAGACCGAACGTAAACTTCATATTTTGACCCCACTGTTATGACCGTCTCGTTGTGTCTTTATTGTTCTCCTGATGTTGGGGTCTACTCCATCGGGGCTTTCCGAGGGCCCCCTCGGTCTGGTGTGGCCTTCCCTACCACATCTCGTCTCTAACCCTCTGGGAGTCTGCTGGCAACTGCATCGGGGGTTTCTGAGGTCCCCCTCGGTTGGGTGTGGCCTTCCCTACCACATCTGGTCTCTAGCTGTCTAGAAGTCTGCTGGCAACTGCATCGGGGGTTTCCGAGGACCCCTCGGTCGGGTGTAGCCTTCCTTACCACATCTGGTCTCTAATATCTGGAACTCTGCTGGCAACTGCTCTGGGGCCCAAACTCAACTGAGTTAAATAATAACTCAACGCCCACACGATCGCCTACTGGATCTTTGAAATCGAATATTTAATCGTCATCAAGCGGAAATAACTGTCATGCAGTTCAGAGGTTACTCTCTTCCGGTGCGTGACTGTAATGGCAGAATGGGACCTTCACCTTTTCCCATATCATAAGCCTTAATCCGCCCACGTGATCTCTTTCGATTACTGGCCGTTGGAATGTGTCACTTCCTTCCGGTGTATCACCTTGGAATTGTATTTTTGGGCCGGGTCGAAGGTCAAAATATAACAGTACTCTGCATTCCCCAAAGCTCCAGCATTGCTGGAGCCTCACCACCAGATTGTTTAGTGTCATATCCAGGACACTTGTTGGGAGTGGGGGGCTCTTACCCCACTGCAGAGGTGCAGTTGGTGTATTCTACAGCCCCAGCCGTCCGGGCAAAAAAACTGATTAGAGATACAATTCAAAATTAACAGCAATAAAATTAGACATAATAATAACACCATTCTGTTAGCAATGTTTATATATACTCCTAATCACTGATAATAGCTTTCCTCCTAATTTTCAATACATTTCTAAAGTAAGAATCATTAGTCATGCATTTACATATATGTTTGATTAAGTAGGACAGACACTTCACATTAACCAATTTTATCACTGATCTGTTCAAGTTTTTATATGAGCTGTTTGAATTTTGGATGAAATGAATTCAAGAAGGAACTTTCTTGAATTCAATCCAGAACTCATGTGAAAACTTGAAGGGGTCAATGATAAGTTATGCTGAAGTAAAAATGTCTCTCCAACTAAATCAAACAGATTTAAAAGAGAAGATGTTGCCAATATGTATATGTAGTTGGACAGCAGTACTTCATTTAAGTATGTTTTATTAAATAATAAAGACACATTTTGTCTCTATAATTTTATTAGGATTCTTTCAAGTTTTCTGACAAGTGCATTGGTTTGAGGCTGGAGTTGTGTTATGGCCCTGGAAGGGGTCACAAAGAGAACAGAACACCATGGTTATAGTATAGGTATATATTTACAAGAACAAAGGATGGTTACAAGAACATAGGACGGTAAGCTAGTTTGCATAACCGTGTGGGGGCGAGGTTAGCTTCCGGATCTAGACTGACTTCATATTATGGAGAGTGGTTGATTCCATGAGTAGGTGATTCTGCCACAACAAGTTGGTAGATAAATTTACCAAAATTGTCCCGAGCGCTTTTGGACCCTTGATAGGCCATCATCAGGGTCTGTTTGCAAATGTAAAGATTTCTTTTTTTTTTTTTTGCATAATTTTGCCAACTTAATCAACTTTCACTTTATAACCAGCATACAGTAATTTACTAAGCTTAGCCTGGCATAAGGCCAGAAATATTCCAGATGAGAATCAAACTCACTAACAAAGCTTGTTTATTTTTAGGTTAGGTTAGGTTATTTGGTTTAATGGCATATCAACCCTTGTGGGTTATTTAATGCCATATCCTGTTTATATATAATTTATAAAGAAATAGTTTATAGGTAATTTAATTTTTAAATGAGTGTTCATTTGTTTGCACATTGTAAATGGCTTCAAGTATTTCTTTTGGATTGGGCCTCTGACAGCTTGTCTAACCTAGTAAGGACCAAAATGGAGTGTTACAATTCACTTGACCACTTTGGTTGCTAGGTCAATGACTGCTCAGTTACAAGGATCCTGTCCTCAAGCATTACAAGTTGCCATCCACAGTCAACAGGTAGCCTTGTTGGGAGAGTCTTACTCCTCTGCAGAGGTGCATTCAGCATATTCTAGAGCCCCAGTCAACAAGGCAGTTTGCTTATTTTTACACTTGGAATATCATGTATGATGGAAGAGGAATTTAGCAACAAACAAACATTCAAAAAGAGTGAACTTGCCTGTTCAAAGTAAAGTTGTCCTAATAGAAAGTGAGCCTTAACATTTCCTTTACTTGCTCTGACTTTTAACACCTTCATCAAGTTCTTAAGGAACTGGTCCTGCTTTACAACTTCTGAAGGTTCCACTTCTTCTTCTCCATCAATTGAAACAATATCTCCATTTTCAAGAACCTCCAACGGCAATCCTTCTAGTGATGTCTTACCAGACAAATCACTAGTTGATCGTTTTTCACTTGTATCTGCAACCGGCAACAATTTCCAAGCTGTAAAAAAAAAAAAAAAAAAAAAAAAAATTCAGTTTGCTTAATGTTTCAGTCATTTCTGTGACACCCCAACTTAATCTCAATGAAATTGTAACAAGAGAAGAATCTGTCAAGGAATACGGAAAGGTCATGGCACCAACAAATGCTGATCCATCCACATAATTATGATGCATTAAAACTCAATTTTCCTTTATAACTGTTTCAATCTTCCCCCCCCCCCGATATAAAATGTATGAAGAAATAGATCATAGCAAGAGCCTTTTCCTCTAATATAAAATGTTTGAGCAAGAGCCTTTTCCTCTAATATAAAATGTTTGAAGAAATACATAATAACAAGATCCTTTTCCTCTAATATAAAATGTGTGAAGAATCAGATCATAGTAAGAGTCTTTTCAATCAATATAAGACGTATGAAGATATAGATCATAGTATGATCCTTTTCCTCTAACAAAATGTATGAAGAAATAGATTATAGCAAGAGCCTTTCCACTAATAATAAATGTATGAAGAAATAGATCAAAGCAAGATCCTTTTCAACCAATATATCACCCTGTTAAGAGGGATTAGAATATGCTTACTGTATTACCTGCAGAAACATTCAACACCCTGCAAAAAGGAGTGTCCTACAGACGGGTAAGATCTCCACAATGAGTGTCCTGAGTATGATACAACATTGTATCTTGTGGTGAGGCTCCTGTTTTATAGCACTGGTGAGTGGCAAGTACCCCTTCATTGCCATTACTCCCAGATCCACTCTGATTCAGAGTAGTAATACCGGCAAGATCCCATCTATGGGTCAAATAGATCTGTTAGATAATTAATTGTATTAGATAGGAATACCTGATATAAAAAAAAAAAACTATTAAGAAAGTACACAAAAAAAAAATCTAGATATAAACATGCAATGTTCACAATTCCCTAACTTCTAGGCATAAACTAACTCTAGACAGGTTGATATGCCATCAAAATCAATTAATCAACCAAACAATATATTTTTAAAGAAAATGTCTATGGTCACTGACTATGAATAAGGCTATGTTTAGTTTCTTTGTTTAATAGCATATCAACCTTTGTGGGTTATTCAATGCCAAATCAATCCTTGTAGAAGAACAGTGGTAGTACTACTTAACCCATAGCTGAGGGGTAAAGGGAGTTCATGTCTTTACCAAGGGTATTAGTCTGAATGTGAACGTAATAGTGTGACCGGAGTTTGAACTCACTGCGATGTCACAGTCCAGCATGTTAGCCACTAGACCACAGAGACCGCCTCCCCCCAACCCACCTGTAGATTATAGTTAGAGATGATGATGATAACTTTAAAAAAATTATTTTTGTGCATTACCGAATGAATTATACTCTGATTTATTCAGACTATTGTTCTCATCTTGGTTGATATAGTAACTAAGTTTAGGCTGTCGTATACTCAAGTCTTCTTTAGGTACTGTTATTGATACTGTGGAGATTTGAACTAAATTGAGAGATTGTTTCCAATGGACAGAGAAGCTTTTCTCATTATCATGTCCATAATGTAAGGGAATATATCGCATTAGTTAATAATTTTATTCATTTGTCTTCCTGATGGCATTTATGCTTGTTATATTGGATTCCACTGCTTGAGATAGGGAGTGAACGTTCAACAACTTGCTAATTTGAAAGAATTGATTAACTCTTATCTGCTACGCAGTTAATTGTCCACATGTTATTTTATTTATTGATTTTTTAAAATAATCTAAAAATTTGGTTCTATTTTAAAAAATAATTCAATAAGTTTTTTTAAAAAAAATAATCATGCTTCTAATACTTTTTTAAAGACTTAAATATTGTTCTTCAAAATTCATTTAAAATTACAAAAAAAAAAAAATAACACTGTTGTCCAGAATAGCCCATTACAAAGATTGACATATTCAAAGTCAGTCATTGTACATTACCGTAAACATTTCTTCAGAGGGCTATTCTGGATAAGTAACTTTCTTTTATCACTACATCATCACCATGTCGTGCTACTAGCATGGATTTCCCTGACTCTCTGTCGTCATTCATTTTCAAACGGCCTGTAACATTATATTCTTTTATTTGCAGCGTGAATAAAATAGGATTTGAGCCTGAAAAAAATCCTTCACAATAAAAATCCAGTTTAGTTTTATTTATTTATTATTACTATTATTATTACTACAACTTATTTTTTTTAATATATTTCAAAAAATTGTATTTATCAATTTGATATATAAACGATGTAAATAGATTTATTTAATATATAAATATTTAAAATAATTTTATTCAATATATAAACTTTTTAAATAAATTCAATATGTAAACGTTTAAAATAAATTTATTCAGTTTGTGAACGTTTCAAATAAATTCATTTAATATGTAAACGTTTAAAATGATTTAAAATATTAAAAATTACTTTTTCATAAGTGATGTTCTCCTATGTAACCCCCGCATATGGCCGAGCAAAAGCAGGCCGACCAGCTCGAACCTACATACAGCAGCTCTGTGAGGATACGGGATGTAGCCCTGAGGACCTATCAGAAGCGATGAACGATAGGGAGGAGTGGCGAGAGAGGATCAGGGATATCCGTGCTGGTGGCACGACATGATGAAGATGATGATGAATATAATCAAAGTATGTCGCTCACCAAGAAATGAATAAGCTACAATTTTATTTTTTATTAAATTTTTAAATTTAATCTTTATTTGAATAATGTTCTCTTTACCTTGTTTTGAAAAAAGAAAGAAAGAAATATTAAATATATTTAAAATTAAGTTGTTGCAAGTTCATATTTTTGTGTGCATTATTTTTTGAGACTCAAAATATTTTCTCAAACAAATTCAAATTATAATTAAAATGATAAAAAAAACCCCAAAACAAAACAAACACGTTAGTTTATTTTTTAAAAAACATCCAAATAAATAATTTCAGTTAAAATCAATGTAGAAACGGCATTTAACAGTAAACATTATTTTAAAACCAAGTGAAACAATAAAAGCAGAAAAATATACAACACAAAATCATCTTACGTTCCATATTTCAAGGAATTTCGAAAGTTAAAGATGCCTTTTTTGTGTGTTTATTTTATTAATTTTGGAAGGCCAGTTTCCCATCTTATTTTCTCTTCCACCTTGTGTTGTCATGACAACAATAAACATTATTTACTTATTCGTTTCATGTGAGACACTAATTCGCCATTATTTGTTTAGGTTATCGGTTGGGATAACTTTGTACTATTTAACCGGTATTGACCCACAAGTTTATTACTATTAAATTCATGTGCTGGGTAAGTATCAAAATGACTATATCCACGATGTAAGTATTTCTAAACTAATTATAGAGAAGGAAAAAAAAAAGGGGGAAGTGTCAACTTCGTTATAAGACATTTTAATGCGAAAATTATTTAAAAGATTATTGATGTTTTACTAGTATTTCATCTTAATTTTAGTTATTTTTAAAAATATAATTTTTATGATTGCAGTTCCCATATTATTGATTGATTAATTTAAACAGAATGTCAACTCGCCTCGGGTTATTTTATCTCACGAGGTCAGGGAATTGCGTTCATTGTACATTCATATTTACATTTTTTTTGTACGGCTATTTCTTAAGAGCTTTTTTTTTTGTACACCGTTATATGATATCAAGTATTCCTATCAAATACAAATAATTTGCACACAGTTGCATGGTTTCAAGTATTCCCATTTAATACTAATAATTATATGGTTTCAAGTAATTATTTCTATTCAATTATAGTTATTTGTTTACAAATAAAACTGACTTCTAAATCCTGCCAAAAGAGCATACGAATTTTGTGTGCTGCTTGGTTTGGTTTCTTTGTTTAATGGCATATCAACCTTCATGGGTTATTTAATGCCAAAGCCATCCTTGTAGAACAGTAGTGGTACAATTTAACTATTTACTAACTAATAGTTGGGTGGGTGGGGGTAAAGGCATTCATACCTTTCTTAAAGGCATGAATCTGAAAATGAACATAATAGCGTGACTGAAGTTTGAACTCACTATGCCATAACAGTCTAGAATGTTAGCCACTACACCATGGGGAGTCCCCTTTTGTGTGCTGTCATATTTTTCTCACCATATGATTTCCTTCAATCGGTTTTAGTCTCCATCTCTGAGATTTACACCGTTAATTAGATGCCTGGAGCTACCGAAACTGTTATCATCCCTGGTTGGTGGCTAATGAGGGCTGGGTATTGTAGGGATAATAAATGAATTAAAAAAAAAAATTAAATTGAATTAAAAAAGAAAATTATTAAAATATGTAGAAACGCCAGGGGGTCTCTGACAGGAAAAAAAGACGACGCATGCGTAAAGAAAAAGAGGACCTCCCGACAAGAGGAGGAGGCTCATTCTCTTTCAGGCAGTGACCGGCGAAGTGACAACACCTTGCTAACTGGTGGAAGACACCACACATTTGTCTTTGGACGAAGCGTTGGCTAGTCCTTTTACTAGTAGCAGCCCTCTCAGGTAACAGTATGCCGAAATATAAAAGGCTACGAAATGGAACTACGAACTAAAACACTGGACTCCGACAAACTGCCAAAAGCAACTAAACATTGTTGAAGCTTTAAAATACCAAATGAGGACAAGCATATACCAAGGAACGATTAACGTATTTTTAAACACTTTGGGGAATTCAACCATTTCAATTGTATTTAAGAAAAATTCCTTCATCCATTGAATGGTTGTTGAACCCAGGAAATAAAGGAAAAATAAAAAAAAAGTCTTCATCTCCTATCTGTTGCTGTCTTCTTTCGTATAATTCTTTTTGGGCCTTTCTTGTTCAAGGAGTTATATCAACTAGACAACGTGGGGTAAAATAACCTTAGAATGGAGTCAGATATCAAACAGTAACACAGCTTGCCTTGACCTATGCCTGACCCCATAGATTCATACCTTTATTGAAGGTATTAATCTGAAAATGAACATAATATCGTGACTGAAGTTTGAACTCACTATGTCGTAACAGTCTAGTACATTAGCCACAATGCCACGGGAGTCCCTTTTTGTGCGCTGTCATATTTTTCTCACCCTATGATTTCCTTCAATCGGTTTTATTCTCTGTTTCTGAGATTTACACAGTTAATTAGATGCCTTGAGCTACCGAAACTGTGTTATCATCCTTGGTTGCTGATGAGGGCAGGGTATCGCACGTGCTTTCACATGTTGAAAAATGAAAATTGAAATAAAAAAAAAAAATTCGTTTGCAAACAGTTAAATGGTTTTAAGTAAGTTATTATAAACCTTAATAAACACAGAGTAACTATTCTTAATTCAAATGTGTAGCAGAAAGAACTTTGTATTTTTGTTTGGCGTGGAAATTAATTTGACTATTATGGGCGACACATATTTTCACCCAACGAGGATGACTTATCCTGTTCAGCTGGACCATTTTCTCAGACAACATAAAAATGGTGAAAGCCCGCTAAACTATCTCTTCCTCGGAACCTTTTGAGCAATACGGACTTACTTTCTGTCCGCTCCCTTCATAGCAGCAGAATTACAGCACCATGAGGAAAGCCATCTAATTTATGGACCTTTTGAGTCTACCCTCTTAGACCAAGGGTTCCCAGTTGAGCATGAATTAGATGCATTTAATCCGCCACTAACAGGAACACCTTTATATCACCTCTAACTTTTGCTATGACTACAGCAACGCATAATTCAGCTCAGACATCCAGCTACCACATTCCTGGGCAACCTTTTTTTAGAGACTTTCATGCCTCTCTCCTACAGCAACCAGGACCACACATTTATGGGTGACTACATCCTGTCCTTAAACAGCAAACACGACTTTTGCTATGTCTATAGCGACGCATATTCCACTCAGACATTCAGCATTGCCTTAACTGAAGTGATGCACATTCCGCTCAGGCATTGAGCTGCTATAATTCCTTCTCGACTCAATAACTATTTCTTTCCTTCCTACGAGAGTTGCAGCATAAAAGTACTATTTACCAACCCCTCCACTCGGGCAGGATATGACACAAGGTCAATTTTTAAGCGGAGTTTAATAGGTTTGAATTCAGAGTTTTCCTTCTCCTAGACTAGTTGCCTAACCAAGGCTGAAGAACCTAGTCTGCCCTACTATTTACCCATAGCTGGAGGGAGAATAATTGGATTCATACCTTTCCCAAGGGTATTAGTGCTATGTGAAATGCAATCAGTCTCATCCAGGATTTGAACTCGTGTCGCCGTGTCCATTTCCTACGACGATAACGACTACACCACGGGCACCTCCTGAGTTGTAGCATAAAGGTACCCTTTATTCTGGCAGCCATTAAACCTTCTTGAAAACCTTATGGCATCTTTGTTATTTTCCTTTATTTTCCTTCAAATATAGCAAGGAGGTAACGTAACACCCTTCCTCGCTAAAAATGATTTATAGTTAAATGATATCAAGTATTCATATCTAATGCAAGAAAAATTGAAACAAATTTATTTAAACACTCTGAAACAGAGTGAACCTCAGAGGAATGGCAATAATGAAATACTCCACATTCCTCAGATCTCTAGAATTGGAACCTCACCATCAGATGCAGCTTAGTGTCATACTGAGGGCACCATTTTTTGGGTGGTCTTACAGAGTAAGAGTTTTCTGATCCCTGTTGACCAGGGAAGTATTGAAGCTCCTTGATCATTCTTTTACAAATCTTATTAAGCAGATAAGAAATTAGTATAAAATAACAATACTTGAAAACATTCAACTTTGTGCAAACAAATAAATAATGTTAAATAAAGTTTTACTCAGTTGGTTGGGGCTAACTGCTTCTCCACAAAGGGGTAAGATGCCACCCCCACCCCAACAAGCATCCTGAATATGACACTAAACAATTTGATTGTGAGGTTCTAGTAATGCTGGGGGAATGTGGAGTATACCTTCATTGCTATCGCTCCCAGGTTCACTCTGGCCTGAAGTCGTAGCACCTGATAGGGACCTATCTATGGGTTAAATAGAATTAAACTGTGAACTTATGCTAAACTGAAATGTTTGAAATAGAACTGTTTTTGTATGCTAAACTGAATTGCTTGAAATAGAAATATTTATAAGTTTAAAAATGGATTTGGCTTTAATAACCTACAATGGTTGATGTGCTATAAAACCAAACCAACCAAACCTTGAATAAATTTATTAATGTTTGATTGAAATACTTGAAACCAGGGTATGAATTATTAGTGTTCGATAGCAAGATTTTAAACCATTTAACTGTGTGCAAACAATAAATACTTGAAACTATTTAACTGTGTACAAATAAATGAGCTTTGGTTTGTTTAAAAATAAAGTTATTTACAAACTATTTGCATACAAATTATACATAAATATATGGGAGGTGCCTATGGTGTAATGATTATCATTGTAGGAAATGGATATGCCAACACAAGTTCAAATTATGGATGATGCTGATTGCATTTCACATAGCACTAATGCCCTTGGGAAAGGTGTGAGTTCAATTATTCTTCCCCCAGCCATGATTAAATAGCAGGGCAAATTGGGTTCTTTAGTTTTGGGTAGGCAAACAGTCTAGGAGAAAGAAAAATCTAAATTCAAACCTGTTAAACTCTGCTTAAAAACTGACCTTGAGTCACATCCTGCCTGTGTGGAGGGGTTAGGAAATTTATATATATATGATTTAGCATTAAATAACCCACAAGGGTTGATATGACAAAACTAACTAACTATATTCTTTATTGTCAGGAGCCTGCTTTTCCATGATAAATACCTTCCTTATTGTTTTCTTGGAATGTCTTATATACTACCAAATTCTTCTATTTATCCAAAGGAATTCATGCTAAGTGAACATAACTAGCCTCATTTATACTTTGAACTCAATTTATCAAACACATTTTCATAACCATTACACACACACACACACACATATATATATATATATATATATACTACCACTGGAAGAAATTATGGAATTAGTACTGTTGTGTTGTGGTTAGTGAACACAAGTAGTAATAATAATAAGACAAACCACGATAAGTGAGGAAAATAGTTATATTTACAGGAAAGAGTATTTACAAGAGAGAGACTGTTAGTAATAAGAACATAGGATTAGTGATAGAGTAATGATATACTTCAACAATAGGAACGGCTCTTCTGGTCTGACTTGTAGGCTTATTCCCAGACTGATCTCCGCTACTGCCATATATGGCAGATGGAACAGCTCATTATGCTGAAAAGGCAGGTGATACACAACAGTTCACAAAGAATTTTTTTTTTATTTAGCAGAAAATAAACTTATAACAGATAAAACACAAAATACTGTTTATTTCATTGCTAAACATTTTGGAGTACCCCTTCATTGCCATTACTCTCAGGTCTACTCTGACCTGGAGTATTAATATCAATTAGAGTCCCATCTATGGGTCAAATAGATTTGTTTCAAAATTATCAGAATTGGGTAGGAATACATAAAACCAGATAACTGACATGATTATTATTAAATAGAAATTGTTACTTGGAACCATATAATTGTGCGCAAATTTTTTGTATTAGACAGGAATACCTGAAACTATGAAAACAAATGATAAACAAATTTAAAAAAATGCAGTGAAGATAGTTAAATGTTAATATAAATGAACATTATATGGAATTCTCTAACCTTTAGGTATAAAATAACCCCTGATGGGTTGATATGCCATTAAAATTAATCACTTGGTATCAGATTCTCCTACTGGAAGAGAATGACCCATGACTGTGTCAGTCATAATAACTGCATGTGTCTGATCTTAGAGACACTTATCCACCACAAGCCTCCATACCAATACCTCCCTATTTTATACTTGTTGGAAGAATGGTTTAGTTTAGTTATTTATTGGCATATCAACCTTTGCAGGTTATTTAATGCCAAACCCATCCTTCTTGAAGGACAGCACTGGGAGGATAAAGGGGTTCATACCTTTCCCAAGGGTATTTATCCGAAAGTGAACATAATAGCGTAACCATATTTACCAACCCCTCCGCTCGGGCAGGATATGACTCTAGGTCAATTTTTAAGTGGGGTTTAACAGGTTTGAATTCAGAGTTGTCCTTCTCCTAGACTAGTTGCCTTACCAAGGCTGAAGAACCCAGTGTGCCCTACTATTTACCCATAGCTGGAGGGAGAATAATTGGATTCATACCTTTCCCAAGGGTATTAGTGCTATGTGAAATGCAATCAGTCTCGGCCAGGATTTGAACTTGTGTCGCTGTGTCCATTTCCTACGATAATAATATGAACATAATAGCATAACAGGTGTTTGAACTCGCTTACTATGATTCTGAAGTCCAGCGCTTTAACCATTACACCTTGAAGACCCCCACCCCGGAAGAAATATATTTGACTGATGTGTGAACTTTTAAAACAGAAAGTAAATAAAATCATTCCAGTAGTCAATGAAACTTATCTTCATTAATACTTCTTATACTGTTCTTTTTCTTTTTTATAAGGCAAATATTTTCTTTTTCAGAATTTTTTTCTATAAATGTAAACTTTGCATTGTTTAGAATTAGCTTATAGGAAAAATTATCTTAATCTTATAAAAAATATTTGGCAATTCAAAATGGTGGAAAACCAAACAGAGTGCTCTAGTCTTGAACAGAGGTCTGTCATCAAATTGTTTGTGGTTAAGAAGTGCAAACCATGTGAAATTTTGGGTGAAGCATATTTTGGTAAAAAACTCTTTACAAATGGACTAAACATAAGTTTGCCACAACAAGTAAGAGTCAAAAAGACAGTCCATGTATAACAAAAAGTCGGTCCTAGTGCAGACATACTGTCAATGGATCTGTGGGTAGTGTGCATCGCAAGCTTTGTATTGGTTGTCAAAAGGTGAATTAAGGCGACTATAATTGTAGAATAGTGCAAAGAAAAATCCTAAGAAGCTTTATTGAATGATTGGAGAGATGGTGGCCAGAAATATGGATTGAGAATCAAACTTATTAAATTGGAAGAACAGTTAAAAGAATCAAACCCAGATAATGTTTTAAATTCTGATGGAATTTTGAAAGAAAAGGTTAAGCTTTTCTCACAAACAATTTGTTTGAGATTAGTTTGAAGCAGATTAGGTCAAGAAGTGTTCCAAATTGGACAGTGACAAAAATTTGATCAAGATCTTTTGCCTCCCTGTTGATAGATACATAAAATTAAGATTTTGGAGAGAAACCAGTTGTAAAGTTCATTGACACTTTGTACTGAGAGGTGCATATAAAACACAAGAGTGAGAATATATTTTTTGTTAATACTCTAGGTTTGTCATATCAGTTTCACCTGGCCATTGTGGAGAAAAGTCAGTTTTTGCTTCTAACAACAAGAGAGAGAAGAATCTGCTTCAAAAAAATTTGCATGAGTGAGTTGCTGCTCCGGGTTTGGCTGAAGAAGAAACCTCACTCAAAATTTTTTACACTTGTTGAAAGAATAGCTACTTTAAATTGATTTTGCTTGAACAACACTGTAATACAATGCATACACATGACACGCATAAAAGCAGTGATTTGGAGGTGCCCGTGGTGTAATGGTTATCGTCGTAGGAAATGGACACAGCTACACGAGTTCAAATCCTGGACGAGACTGATTGCATTTCGCATAGCACTAATACCCTTGGGAAAGGTATGAATCCAATTATTCTCCCTCCAGCTATGGGTAAATAGTAGGGCAGACTGGTTTCTTCAGCCTTGGTGAGGCAACTAGTCTAGGAGAAGGAAAACTCTGAATTCAAACTTGTTAAACTCTGCTTAAAAATTGACCTAGAGTCATATCCTGCCCAAGTAGAGGGGTTGGTAAATATGATAAAAGCAATGAATTGGGTTAGTTTGGTTTCTTTGTTTAATGGTATATCCTATTTAAACCATACCTGGAGGATAAGAAGGTTCATACCTTTCCCAAGAGTATGAGTCCAAAAGTGAATATAATAGTTCAAACTTGTTTACTTTGTTTGAGGCTGCAGTCCAGTACTTTAACCATTATGCTAAAGGGACCCCCAGTGAATCTTTTCCCTTTTCTTTTGAAGGCAAACATGAAGGACTGCTAATTTGACACATGTATACATGATACTGAGAGAAACAGTTACTTTTAATTCTCAGTAAAATAAAAAAAATATCATTAAATAAACTTTTGTTGTATATGACTTATGATCAAGTCATACTGAAAGCTTTGATTTCCACTAGATCACCAAAGTTAAGTAGCCTTAACCTGTTCAATACTTTGATGGATGACCACTTAAGCAATTGCAAATACTGTAAACAACCCAAGGCCTGTGTGCCATATCTAAGCAAAGTTAAGTAAATAACAACTTTTATTGTATCTTACCCTGTTGGCTGAGGTTGGGGCTGTAGAATACACCAACTACATCTCTGCAGAGAGGTAAGACCCCCCAACTAGTGTCCTGGATATGACACTAAACAATCTGATGGTGAGGTTCTAGTAATGATGGAGCTTTGGGAAACGCAGTGTACTCCTCCATTGCCATTGCTTCCTGGTTCACTCTGGCTTGGAGTGGTAGCACCTGATAGGGTCCTATCTATGTGTCAAATAGAATTTAACTGCAGTGTTTAGAGTTTACTATTTTTGCATTTAAACTGCATATTTATGCTAAACTGAAATGTTTTGACATAACTGTGTACTTAAGGAAAACTGAATTGATTGAAATAGAACTGTTTTTGTTATTGAAGTTAAACTTATGCTAAACTGAATTTTTTGAAATAGAACTGTTATTGACATTGAAACTGTTTGATTAAACTGAATAGCTTGCAATCAAAGGACAATTGCCGAGTAAGTGATAAACAATGTTTTATTTCTATTATTTGACCATGTTTTTGACAATTAAATTGTGTACTTATGCTAAACTGAATTGTTTAAAAAAGAACTGATTATTTGTATAAAAATGGATTTGGCATTAAATTACCTACCAAGGTTGATATACCATAAAACCTAAACAACCAACCAACATATGTATCTGTTGATGGAGTTTGTTCACTTTTTATGAATATTCTCCAGATATGAATGAATAAGGAAAAACAAGAAGGAAATTTATCATAGGTATTCGAAGAATTATTCATAATCTTCTAATATAATCACAATGTGTTAAGATATGTACAGAAATACCTGTAACAGAGATACACCTGTCATGTTGATACCTGTAACTTGGGCCCATTTGTTATATTGATTCCTTAACTAAGAAATCTTCTGTCATATTGGTCCAATGATAGAATATCTATTATCCATAGAGTGAAAATACTGACTTTCTGGTAAAGAAAAAGTTCCAGGTGCAGTGATCAGTAAAGAAGGTCATGCTGACTGTCTTCTGTGACATGAAAGGACCCATCACTATTGATTTTTTTGAAAAAGGTACAACTGTAAACAGCGGTACCTTTTGCCAACTCCTTTGGCCAAATTCACCTCATTTATTGAATGACTCTTGAAGGTATATACTGTTATCAGTCTGTTTGAGACTGCTGTTTAAATCACAAACCTGGGTTACCTCAGGAAAGTAACAACTTATTGGTTTTGTAAATAAAAGTTTATGAAGGTGTTCTTTGACTGGTGTAGGTGTGCTGGTAGCAGATAAGGCAGGACCTACCACAGTAGCTTCAGAGAATTTTTTAATTGTATCTGCCTTTACCAAAGAAATTAGAGCTAGATGAATATAACTAGCCTCATTCATAATTTGAACTCAGTTTGTCAAATACATTTTCATAACCATTATAGATTGATGCCTTTCCAAAGGAAATTTGTATGTAAAGAGTATTTGTAAGAGAAGAGAATAAAGACTTGTGTTCTGTTGAGGGATGAATTTTATAACAATTGTAACTTAATTTTCATTGATATGTAAATTGAACGGAACAAAGATATGAAAAAGGGAAGATCCCAGTACAGTATGCAAATTGTATGTTTGTAATAGAATTAAAATATAATTCATCACCTACTCAACAAATGTATTTTTATGATGTTTATAAAAGAAATAGAATATAGTTCATCACTTGGCAATTGTCTTTTGATTATATTAGTAATTGAAATAAAATATAGTTCATCACCTACCTGTTTTTTGACTATGTTTAATTAATTAAATTTTTGGTATTGTGAACCAGGCCCATAGGGGTAGTTGTGTCCTCAGACAGGTGAAACAGGTATTGGAATGGATAAGATGTTATGAAGATACGAGGATCATTCAATAAGTTTCCAGACTTTTTTTGTATGGGCACTTTTACTGATAGTACACACATGAAACTCTAGTCCTCTTTGAAGTAATCTCCTCCAACTGCAATGCACTTCTTGTAACATTCTAACAACTTCTGGAAGGCCCCATCGAAGTCCTCTTGTGTGAGCATGTCAATAACCTTCATCACAGCCTCTTTCATCTCCTCAATTGTCTCATAATGACAGCCTCTGAGTTTAGGGAATAACCAAAAGTCACAGGGAGCAAGGTCTGGACTACAGGGAGGCTGAGGAACAGTCTTGATGCCCATCTTGGTCAAATAGTCTGTGACAACGATGGAGTTGTGGACTGATGCATTGTCCAGGTGGAAATGCCACTGACCCAATTTGAAGAGTGCTGGCCTCTTCCCTAGGAATCTCTTCCTGAACTCCCTTAAAACCTCAACATAGTAACCCTAATCCTAACCCTTTGGCCAATCAACTCTGGTGTATTGACTTGCTTACTCCTCCCACACCCCTCATAGACTCTCTGCCTTCCTTGAATCTCTTATGCCACTCAAAAACTGATACTCAATTCATGCAAGATGGCTGAAAACCAGTCTGAAGCATTCCATATGTTTCTGTGGCATTTTTTCCAAGTTTAAAACACAATTTTATTGCATATTGTTCTTCTTCAGGTCCAGATTGCATTTTTGAAATTCACCAGCTGTGGCAATCAGGCTTTAGCAGGGTGTATTCCAATTGCTGCTGTAGCTGTTCATTTAAACCTGAAATCATAAAAATTGATCAGTCATCTTATAAGATGTCTAGCAATAACATACTGAATTTTCAAGAGTCTACAGCAATTTTAAATGCCTGTACAAAAAAAGTCTGGAAACCTATTGAATGCAGCACATATTTAATGACCACTCCATCCATGATATTCAAAGACTGAACACAATGAAAGAAAAGGCAATGTAAACTCCTTTATGCATGCAAGAGCATTTAACATATACAACATATATGAGGGTCGTTCAAAAAGTTCTAAGCCACATCTAGAAAGAAGAGCCATAGCTGAATATTTTTGTTATGGCAACACACTACTACTACTACTTATAAAACTAGAAAAATCTAAATTCATTTTTCCTGTTCTATAAGAAGTGGTAATAAGTTGCTACAACAAAAATGTTCAGCCATGCTCTTCTTTCTTAGTGAGGCTAAGAACTTTTTGAACGACCCTTGAGTTGATATGTGTATTAGTGTTAAAAGAATGCACAAATGTATCTTATAGTAGAATTATACTCATAATTCATGAACAAGCAGGATGTAGAAGGGGTACAAAATGTAAAAAAGCTTACTTGACAAATGTGAATAATATTGCCATGTGACTTTACAGGGTCAGAGACAACATCTCTACTTAGCAAAGAACAGTCAAGTAGAAGTTAAGAAAAAGTATACTCTAGCTAGTTATTATTTACTCTCTAAAAGACTAAACCAAGAACTTTTTAAAATTCTAAGACCCTTCAGTAGCCTTTCTTGAACATTTATTTATTCTATAAGTTGAATGAAATAAATTACCAATATAGAAATATAACATTTTGTGAGTCTATTTCTTCATAAGATTCCAACACTGGTTTCTCTGACATTTAAGTTGTGACAATATTTCATATAAAATATGCCTTATGGCTCATGGCATAAAACTGTAATGATTTAAAACAAGATAATTAATGAAGAAACTTTGAATCCTCTGATAAAATTCCTCTCCAAGCAAACTTGTTTGAAAGGTTGTTATGATACAACCTTCATTCCTCTATCTATTCTCATTTTGGCATTTGTGTTAAACTTAGCTGAGTTTAATCAATGTCTATATAGGATTTTTATAGGAAACCTTTCAGAATCAGTCAAAATTTCTGAGTTAAGTTCTTGTTATTATAACACTATATATATATCTGAGATTATTGTCCTTGTTTAATACTAAAGTTTTCTCTTTCTTTCTTTTGATATAATCATCTGCAAACAGTTACAACTTCAAGTAACTCTTCTTAATACAAATAATTGGCACACAGTTAAATAAATTTCAACTATTTCTAATCTACTATTAACAATTTTTACACAGTTGGACACTTTAAAAGATTCACATTTAGTACTTTTCAAACTGATCTATTTCACTGATAGATGAGTCCACAACAGATACCACTGTCGTGAAGGAAATTTCGTTTTTTGGTTTGGCGCCCAATTTAATTTGACGCATAATTTCACCCAAACAGGATGAACTATCCTATTCATCCCGGACCTCCTTTCCAGGCAGCAGAAATTGGGTAAGCTGCCAAACACCCTCTCTCTTTGGCTGAACAACGCCGTCCAGTGCAGATGTCCCACTGGCCGTTCTTCAATAGCAGCAGCAGCAGCATGGACACATGAGGGAACCTATCTAATTTATGGATTCCTTGCGTCTATCACTTAGACCAAGGAATCCCAGTTGAATATGAATTAGATACATTCAATACGCCACCACAGAAACAACTTTATAAGTCACCCCCAAAATTGGCTATGTCGATGCGATGCCTAATCCCGCTCCCCGCCCCCAGCTCTCATTTCACCTCTGGGCAACCTTAATGGAGACACACACACCTCTCCCCAAATCCACCAGATGCACAAAACTCACGGTGACTCCAAAGTTTATTTCCTCCAATGGCAAACAAGACTTTCACTAAACTACGGCGAACACATTCCCTCGCATGTCCAACGATACGCGCTACTATCTCAACTTTCTCATAACTCCATTTTGTCTCTTTACTCACAACCTTTCCTACGAGGCTTGCAGCACAAACACAAACTAAATATTCCATGCTGCAAATAAAAACTATTCCTAAAAACATTTTTCCTTGCTAAAAATAACAATTTCTATATCACTAAGAATAAGCACAATAAAACATCATGCTAAACAACCATTCTGACCCTACACACTCTGGAGCTGGAGCCTCACCACTAGATGCTGTTGCAACAGCTGTCTTTTGTCATAGAAACCTTCAAGGAACTCAAAACTGAACCTGCCACTCAATCCGAAGGAATAGTTTTTTCTCATTCTACTGTTTGTGCCTTAGGATATCTCACATCAATTTACTCACCTTTCTTAGTAATTTTGCCCTTGTAATGTTACTCTCCTTTCTGCTAAATTTGGATCCAGGAATTGAACTCATGACTTTCAGGTAGAGAACAACTAGAAGTTCTAAACCAATGTTTTTGTCCCAAAGGACAATTCAAAAATATTCCTTGCTTCAATAAAATACTGCTGAAAAAGGGCAAAGTAGGTTTTATTTGAAGCTGAGATTAGATCTTACTAGTTGTTCTCTCTTTACTACAAATAGCACAAACAAAATCCTAAAAATGAATATTTGTGTCTTTGAAAAAATTTGGAGGCAATTGTAGCATAAAGGTTATCTTTGTGGGAAATGGACTTGGTAAATCTGAGTCCAAATCCTGAACGAGCTGTTTGCATTTCAAATTATGCTAATACCCTTGGGAAAGGTACGTGATGCAGACATTTTTTGTACAGGCATTTAAAATTGCTGTAGACTCTTGAAAATTCAGTATGTTATTGCTAGACATCTTATAAGATGACTGATCAATTTTTATGATTTCAGGTTTAAATGAACAGCTACAGCAGCAATTGGAATACACCCTGCTAAAGCCTGATTGCCACAGCTGGTGAATTTCAAAAATGCAATCTGGACCTGAAGAAGAACAATATGCAATAAAATTGTGTTTTAAACTTGGAAAAAATGCCACAGAAACATATGGAATGCTTCAGACTGGTTTTCAGCCATCTTGCATGAATTGAGTATCAGTTTTTGAGTGGCATAAGAGATTCAAGGAAGGCAGAGAGTCTATGAGGGGTGTGGGAGGAGTAAGCAAGTCAATACACCAGAGTTGATTGGCCAAAGGGTTAGGATTAGGGTTACTATGTTGAGGTTTTAAGGGAGTTCAGGAAGAGATTCCTAGGGAAGAGGCCAGCACTCTTCAAATTGGGTCAGTGGCATTTCCACCTGGACAATGCATCAGTCCACAACTCCATCGTTGTCACAGACTATTTGACCAAGATGGGCATCAAGACTGTTCCTCAGCCTCCCTGTAGTCCAGACCTTGCTCCCTGTGACTTTTGGTTATTCCCTAAACTCAGAGGCTGTCATTATGAGACAATTGAGGAGATGAAAGAGGCTGTGATGAAGGTTATTGACATGCTCACACAAGAGGACTTCGATGGGGCCTTCCAGAAGTTGTTAGAATGTTACAAGAAGTGCATTGCAACCGGAAGAGATTACTTCAAAGGGGACTAGAGTTTCATGTGTGTACTATCAATAAAAATGCCTATACAGAAAAAGTCTGGAATCTTATTAAATGATCCATGTAGAAATTCAACAATTCTCCTTCCATCTTTCATGGCAGATTAGGCTCTTTATCCTTGGTAAAGCAACTAGTCTAGAAATTAAACTCTACTCAAAACAATTGACCTTGTGTTGCATTCTGCTTGTGCAGAGGGCTTGGGTAAATACATTCACTGAAAAAAATATCTCTGGTTTTCAGAGTTTTTTTTTAACTAATAAAAAATATACCAATAATTTTATCATCAGCCGTTATCTGATTTCATTTTCCACTGTTTGTTGTTTATGGTGGTCCATTGATATCAATCACAATATCCTTTTTGTTAGGGATAAGACTCCTTCCCCACATAAAGAACGATTTCCTGGGTATAACACTAAACTATATTCAGTGATGAGGCTTGTCCTGGAGTGATATCACCTGTAAGGGTCTCATAAATCAGTGAAATAGATCTGTTTGAAAATAATTAGTATTAGCAAGGAACACTTGAAACTCTATCAACATATGTAAATTATTTGTATCAATAACAAACATTTTTCAAGTAACTCTTGTTATCTTCAAGTGGAAAAGTAATACTAAATAAAGAAAATTAGCCTGATGAATATTTTGGGGTGTCAAGAAGGGTCACACTTTCCTTGGCAGCCTCATCTTCACAGTCTCAAGTTGGATTAGATTATAATAAGTTGCACAAAATAATACCTTTAGGACCAATTATAGCTACACGGTGACACGAGTTCAAATCCTGGACGAGACTGATTGCATTTCACATAGCACTAATACCCTTGGGAAAGGTATGAATCTAATTTTCTCCCTCCAGCTATGGGTAAATAGTAGGGCAGACTAGGTTCTTTAACCTTGGTGAGGCAACTAGTCTAGGAGAAGGAAAACTCTGAATTCAAACCTGTCAAACCCCACTTAAAAATTGACCTTGTGTCATATCCTGCCTGAGTGGAGGGGTTGGATAAATATGATTATAGCAACGATAAAACTGATAATACATTACAGAATAGGAAGTGTAGTAATTTACTAAGCTTTTCACTTAGATGTAGCACATGGTCATAAGAATAGGGCACCCAGTGAGACTCAAACACATTCGTGAAGGTTTGCTAGTCTAGCTTGATAACCATTACACCACTCAAGGCACCCTAATTGAAAGTGTAGAGTTATGCAGTGATGAAACAGTTTGTCACAAATGTTGCAAAATGGCACAAAAAGAGCAAACTGGCACAAGATAAGACATGACTGGGTGGGAAGGGTGATCTACAGGGAATTGAACAAGAGATTAAAATTTGATCATTCAAACAAATGGCACATGCAAAAACTAGAATCTGTCCAAGAAAATGAGATTTTGCGATATATATAAATCACTCAATTCCAGCAGACTATTGAGTGCAAAGGAAAGAAAGCAAAAAAATAAACAAATTCTTAGATCATGCCAGAGAGCTGAAAAACCCATGGAACATGAAGGTGATGGTGATACCAATTGTAATTGGAGCACTTGGAAAAGTCTCCAAAATCTTGAAAAAGAGACTTGAGAAATTGGAAATCAAAGAAAGAATCAATACCATCCAGACCACAGCATTGTTTAGATCAGCTAGAATACTTAGAAGAATCCTGGAGGCCTGAAGAGACTTGTTGTCACTCAGACTTGGGTTTTATGGCATATCAACCTTTGTAGATTATTTAATGCCAGATCCATTTTTATGAAAATAATAGTTCTATATCAAACGATTCAGTTTAGCTTAAGTACCCAGTGTAATTGTCAAAAACATTTTGTGACGGCAAATTAAAATAAAAAGGATCCCCAGATGAGCAACCATTTAAAAGCGTATGGGAACTGGTGCATTTAAATATTGTTATCACCAAACGGGGAGTTTATTTTTTTTGCGTGTGAAGACGGCGCGGTCTGGCACTTGATTCCGCATAGAATAAGTCCTTGTTCAGAGTCCTTTCTCGGGCATATAGGAACTGGTATATTATGTTGGGGTTAATTTAGGGCTAGACTGACCGCTGCTGGCGAGGGGCTTCCAAACTTCATACTAACTCACGCACCCACCAGGCCACTAGCTCTTCCTACCCTCGAGGTTTAGATATAATAATATTAACTATAGAAGTCGACAACTCCTGTTTCTCGTATGATATTTTTAGAGGAAAGAATAGGACAATTTAGGCAAGAATATTTTAAGGTGAAAGAAGCTGAAAACAAACATGAAACAGACAATTTGATAGAAGACGACACAAATGAACAAACTTCAACATGCGAGAACAGGTTCCTTTGGAGAGTATTTTCTCTCTTACGGGCTGACGGAATTTTATATATTCATAATGCTCTGGCTTGAAGGCATAGGTCCTTCTTCTTGTCCAAGATTCTTTCCGCTTTCTTCACCCGGAGTCTTGGCATGAGACTCGCGTCCTCTCACGACAACCTCATCTTCAAAACTGATTTTCTTTACCCCTATTTCTGCTGACGGAAGAAGGTGCCACTTCTGCCTTAGGATTCTGGCCAATCATTAGCCTTTTCTCTTCCTTTCCCTGGTCACAGAGTGCAAACATTTGTTGGCTTTCACTCTGATCCACATTCTCCGACTGGCCATGAGGAATTGACCTATATTACTATCCTCTCTTAACAGTCATTCTTTGGGTGGCTTGCTAATTCAAACACAGAGGGGTAGGGGACATTCCTTATCTCTCTCCCCTCAGTGGTCGACCACGTGACAATTTTTATTTCAAGCTATTCAGTTTAGTCAAACAGTTTTAATTCAAACAATTCAGTTTAGTATAAGTATAGTTTTTGTTTACATACAGTTAAATGTCAAAAACAATTCTATTTCAAATAATTCAGTTTAACATACAAAAACAGTTCTATTTAGAGCAATTCAGTTTAGCATAAGTACATACTTTAGTACTATTTGACTCATAGATAGGACCCTGCAGAGATGCTACCACTGCAGGCTAGAGTGGACCTGGGAGTGATGGCAATGAAAGAGTACTCCACATTCCCTAAAGCTCCAGCATTACTGGAACCTTACCATCAGATTGTTTAGTGTTATATCCAGGACATTCGTTGGGGATGGGGGTCTTACCCTTCTGCAGAGAAGCAGTCGGTGTATTCTACAGCCCCAGCCGACTGAGCAAGCTAGCAAAGAGTAAAATAATTACTGCTACAATTAATCACAGCAATGATGTCACTGAATTATATATTAAGAAAATGCAGAGATTACAGATTTACTAAGTTGCAAGAAAAAATAAACTACCTCATGTATGATATTAAGATATTTGCCAAGAATGGAAAAGAATAGAATCCCTGATATAAACTATATTCAGCCGAGGTATTTGAATGGAATTTGGGATTGAAAAATGTGCCATGCTGATGATAAAAAAGATAAACAATCAAGGGAATAGCATCGATCAATCAGGAAAGCATCAGAACATTTGGAGAAAAATAAATGAAAATAAATGGGAATGATGGAAGCGGACATCATCAAGCAAATACAGATGAAGTAAAAAGGTAAGAAAGACGTACCTCGGAAGAAGATGAAGTAAAAAGCTAAGAAAGAAGTACCTCGGAAGAAGATGAAGTAAAAAGCTAAGAAAGAAGTACCTCGGAAAAAGATGAAGTAAAAAGCTAAGAAAGAAGTACCTCGGAAGAAGATGAAGTAAAAAGCTAAGAAAGAAGTACCTCGGAAGAAGATGAAGTAAAAAGCTAAGAAAGAAGTATCTCGGAAGAAGATGAAGTAAAAAGCTAAGAAAGAAGTACCTCGGAAGAAGATGAAGTAAAAAGCTAAGAAAGAAGTGCCTCGGAAGAAGATGAAGTAAAAAGCTAAGAAAGAAGTACCTCGGAAAAAGATGAAGTAAAAAGCTAAGAAAGAAGTATCTCGGAAAAAGATGAAGTAAAAAGGTAAGAAAGAAGTACCTCGGAAGAAGATGAAATAAAAAGCTAAGAAAGAAGTACCTCGGAAGAAGATGAAATAAAAATGTAAGAAAGAAGTACCTCAGAAGAAGATGAAGTAAAAAGCTAAGAAAGAAGTACCTCGGAAAAAGATGAAGTAAAAAGCTAAGAAAGAAGTACCTCAGAAGAAGATGAAATAAAAAGCTAAGAAAGAAGTACCTCGGAAGAAGATGAAGTAAAAAGCTAAGAAAGAAGTACCTCGGAAGAAGATGACATAAAAATGTAAGAAAGAAGTACCTCAGAAGAAGATAAAATAAAAAGCTAAGAAAGAAGTACCTCGGAAGAAGATGAAGTAAAAAGCTAAGAAAGAAGTACTTCGGAAGAAGAAATAAAAATGTAAGAAAGAAGTACCTCAGAAGAACAAGAAAACTCATCAAACCAACCACTGCAGCAAAAATCTAATTAAAGGAATAAATGCCAAGGTATCTCTCTTGTAATATACTCTCGACTCTTCTTAAATTGGACAAAGGAAGTATTCAGAAATATGAACCATAGAACGAGGAGTTTGATGATGATATACAAAGCCTTACACCCAAGGGATGACAAAGATTGACTCTATGTGACAAGAATAGGAAAAGGATTCACCAGAGCATTGAGGATTGTGTGGACAAAGTAAATCAGGAATAAGCAAAAATGAGCAAAAGTTAATTGATTACAATAGCCAGTAAATGTAATAAAATGGGAAGAAAAATAACTGGTTTAGTTTCTTTGTTTAATGGCATATCAACCTTTGAGGGTTATTAAATGCCAAAGCCATCCTTGTAGAAGAACAGCAGTGATGGTAGAATAAGAGAGATGATACCTTTCCCAAAATTATAAGTCTGAAATTGAATGTAATATTGCAATTGGAGATCAAACTTGCTTACTACAATATTGCAGACCAAAACCCTAAACCATATGAATTCAGTGATACCTCAAGATATGTTAATTTGTTCCGGAGGGGATTTTGTATAGTTGTCTGAATTTTCCGAGAGGAAGCGTGATGATTTTTATCATTTAGGGTTTTTGGACTATTGTCTTCATCTTTATTGTTATTTCCACAACGTTTCGGCCTTCTTCAGGTGTTTGTTGAACTCGGGAACCTTCACGTAACTTTGAACTATGTCCTTCATTGAATCCACAGGGGTCGCCTGTTCTGATTCCATTTGCCATAACCAGGTACAAGTGTTGAGTATTCCTGTAGTGTTACTTGCCTGCAGTCAGGATTGAACCTGCAACCTCTAGATGATTGTCTCCTTAGAAGCTTAGGGAACCAACGCCTATAACCGTTACACTGTATCCAGCAGGTGAGTAACACTACAGGAATACTTAACACTTGTACCTGGTTATGGCTAACAGAATCAGAACAGGTGACCCCCGTGGATTCAGTTAAGGACATAGTTCAAAGTTCCGTGAAGGTTCCGAGTTCGACAAACACCTGAAGAAGGCTGGAGAACATATCAGCTGAAACGTTGTGGAAATAACAATAAAGATGAAGACAATAGTCCGAAAACCCTTAGGGATTTTGTATCTTGGAATTTTCACATTAATGGACAAGATTTACCCAATAAGTGGTGTAATTTGCTCCAGCCCCGCCTCACAAGCAGTTGTATAAAGTGTAAATATTGTACCCACCCAAAGGAATATGTTCGTTAATAACAACTTAGTCATTGCCCAGTTGGCTGGGGCTGTACAATACAGTGACTGCTTCTCTGCAGAGAGGTAAGACCCATCAAACAAGTATCCTGGAAATAACACTAAACAATCTAATGGTGAGATTCCGGTAATGCTGGAACTTTGGGGAATGCGGAGTACCCCTTCATTGCCATTGTTCCCAGGTCCACTCTGGCTTGGAGTGTTAGCACCTACTAAGGGTCCTATCTATAGGTTAAATAGAATTAAACTGTGGTTTCTTGAGTTTATTGTTTTTTGTAATTAAACTGCATATTCATGCTAATTGAATTGTTTAAAATAGAACTGTTTTGGCATCTAAACTGTGTATGCATACTGAACTGACTTATCTGAAATAAAACTGTTTTGACATTTAACTCTGTGTATTGGCCAGTCAGCTTGGGCAATAGAATATACTGACTGCACTAACAAAACAGATTGTGAAAAAGCTAGATGGGAACTACACAAGAATGCTACAAGCTATTTTGAACAAGTCCTGGAAACAACACCCCATGACACAACAGCTACTTGGCCACTAACCTACCATCTCAAAAACTATTCAAGTAAAATGAATAAGACATATGGGACACTGCTGGAGAAGCAAGGACAAACTCATAATGGATGTTCTTCAATGGACCCCTACACATGGATGTGCAAGTGTTTGCCAACTAGCAAGAATTTTTTTTACATCAGCTCAGTGTGGACATAGGATGTAGTTTGGAAGAACTGCCGGGAATGATGGATAATAGGGACAGATGGTGAGAGAGAGTTAAAGAAATCCACACAGTCAAATATGACTTGATGATGATGATAAAATCTCAATTATTGATAAAAATGTCATATTATTGATACTGTTGGCCTTATTAATGCATACATATATATATATATATATATGATAAAAATAATGCATATATATATATATATATATATATATATATATATGATAGAAATAAAATGAAAAGTGGATAAACCAAATGCTTAGAATGAGTTTCGCAAGTGATATTTCGTTCTTTATTCAAGGAAGAACTTATGAAATATCACAACTAAACCCGTTGTGTTTGGTTTATCCACTTTTCATCTTATCTTTATCATCTTGTCAGATTTACCAAAATCTACCATTTCTCTCTCTATATATATATGTATGTATGTATGTATTTATCAACCCCTTCCCACAAGCAGGATGGGTCAAGAGGTCAATTTTAAGTGGAGTTTAACATGTTTGAATTTATTCAATTTTTCTTCTAAATCAGTTGCTATTATAAGGTTAAACAGCCCAGTCTGCCCTACGACTTACAGATAGCTGGAGGGTGAATATTTGGATTCATACCTTTCCGAAGGATATTGGCATTATGAGAAATGCAAATGGCTGTGTCCAGGATTTGAACTTAGTTTGCTGTGTCTATTTCCTATAACAGTAACCATTGCACCACAGCATTGGTGTATGTATATATAAGTGTGAAAATGTGTGTATATATATATATATATATATATATATATATGTGAAACTATGTGTATGTATATATAAGTGTGAAAATGTGTGTATATATATATATATAAAAACACACATTTTCACACTCATATATATATATATATATATATATATGTGAAAATGTGTGTATGTATATATAAGTGTAAAAATGTGTGTATGTATATATGTGTGTAAAAATGTGTGTATGTATATATAAGTGTGAAAATGTGTGTATGTATATATATGTGAAAATGTGTGTATGTATATATAAGTGTGAAAATGTGTGTATGTATATATAAGTGTGAAAATGTGTGTATGTATATATAAATGTGAAAATGTGTGTATGTATATATATGTGTGAAAATGTGTGTATGTATATATAAATGTGAAAATATACAAATATGAAAACAAAACAAAACAAAAAAACAAAGTACTCCACCCCAAGCACAAAGTCTTTAGGGGTTTATTTTACTAAGAGTTTGAATTATTTGCCAATATTTAACATTTTAGTTTTTTCAATAAGAAAATATTAAATATTACTTATTCAAAAGCCCTGACGAAAGTTTAATGTTTTCATATTTAAAAAAAACTGAAATGTTCAAACATTGGCAAATACTTCAAACTCAAAGTAAAATTATCCCCTGAAGACCTTCTGGATTTTTTAAAACATTTTTATACCATTGGATTTATTTCCAGTTTCTTAGATATATATATATATACCTTTAAGAAAAAACAAAATCCAATCACATTAGGATTATAAATCTATTTCCATCCTGCTATGGGTATTAATATGAATCAATAACACCAAAGTTAACAGGACTTCTTCAGATCCAATGGATATAATTAATACCGCCAGAATGGACATAGGAGGGAAGGGTGGGAGGAGGTTGAAGAAGGGTGAAGAGTTCCCTCTCCATTT
This sequence comes from Sepioteuthis lessoniana, assembly GCA_963585895.1. Taxonomy (NCBI): domain Eukaryota; kingdom Metazoa; phylum Mollusca; class Cephalopoda; order Myopsida; family Loliginidae; genus Sepioteuthis; species Sepioteuthis lessoniana. The sequence continues at coordinate 126,337,422 of OY757908.1, read as the reverse complement.
TGCCCACTTTTGGTTGTTCTTTTTTTCTTATATATTAAATAAATTAAACAATAGCCCTTATGGTAAGAAAAAAACCCAGCAAGTGATTTGAAGATGAAAATATACAACGAATCACTGTCAAGGGGAAAAAATATATATATTGGAAAAAAAAAGAAAAGGCCAACTTTGTCATACCAATTGAAAAAAAATCAAAAGACACGCAATTGGTTGGTCAAAAGAAAAAAACACTGTTAGGGCTGGTAAGCTACAATGCAAAAAGTGCTCAATCCTAAGTAGAGCAAAATAGTAACGATAGTTACTTAGTGAGTCAGGAACTAACCTACTATAGTTTTGTCTAAGCAGCTCATCAGGGTACTTAATACTATATATATATTTTACTGCAACTATAAATATTATTGTAGGAAATGGAATCAGTGACTGAAGTTCTAATCTGGACAATGCTGTTTGCATTTCCTTTTGTGCCAATGTCCTTAGGAAATGCATGAATCCATTTATTCTCCTCCCAGCTATGGGTAAATAGTAGGGCAGACTGGGTTCTTTAGCCTTAGAAACCAGTCAAGTAGGAAAACTGAATTCAAACCAGCTGTACTCTCCTTAAAAATTTGTTTGGTTTGGTTTCTTTGTTTAATAGCATAACAACCTTCATGGGTTATTTCATGCCAAAGCTATCCTTGTCAAAGAATAGCAGTGATACTATTTAGCCCATAGCTGGGAGGATAAGGGGTTCATGCCTTTCTCAAGGGTATCACTCAGAAAGTTAACATAATATTTCAGTCAGTGTTTGAATTCACTTACTTTGAGGCAGCAGTCCACCATTTTAGCCATTGTGCCAGAGGGACTCCCCACTTGAAATTAACCTTGTGTTATATCCAGCTCATGGCAGACAGGTTGAATAAATACATACATTCAATACATATTATTTCAAAAGACTAATAATAATTTCTTGCAAGGGGTTTGTATATCCCTTTCTCGACCTTTTGGCTGAGCCATCTGGCATTCATGCCGGATGGGAGATTGATCAATGGCAGATTTGAGGCCAAAAGGCCCCCAGTTTTGGCTGGACCACCTTCAGGTGGGCGGGCTGCTTTTTTGACTCCAATGCACACCTTGTATAGCACTAGACCTCATGGTCTAGTTCAAGCTATATTCTGGCATATGTGCCCGGATCTAGATTTAGGTCCATGATACAGCCTGACTCATCAGACCCACATTGCACTTAGTGGGTTAATGACCAGCAGGGTTTGAGACTCGGCTAGTTCCTGACCTTCCCCTCCCCTTTATCCCCACTTTAATTGGCCTTCGGGCTTTTGACCTTGTGTCAAGTCCTGTCTGGTGGGAGGCAGCGACAAGTATCCCTTTATTCTAATGCTCTTGAGTAAGGTATGAATCAATCTGTTATCCTTCCATTTATGGATAAAAAGTAGTGCAGACGAGGTTCTTTAGCCTTGGTAAGCCAAGAAAAAGGAAAACTTTAAATTCAAACCAGCTTTGTTTAAAAACTCAACATGTATTGCCTTCTGGTGGAGGGGTGGGGTAAATATATGCAGTGGACATTTATTGCATCATATATGGTTTTTCTCCTTATTTTATTATTTTATTTTTTTTTATATTAAAAAACCCGCCCTAAACAAACCAGTTGGTTATTACCAGCAAATTATAACAATCTCTTTCATTCTTTTTTAACTGTTACGTTGTTGATACTTTGATTTCAAACTTATGAAACATACTATTTCAGTACAATGTATTGTTTTACTCATTCTGTGTCAAATATGGGCAACAATAAGAGTTAATGTTGGGAGTAGGTAGAGATATTTCTGTCCCTAATTCCCTCACATGTGGAGGGGTGACTGTAATGGCATATTTCTATAGGAATCCAAGTAAAACGTGGCCTAATAAGTTATTTTTTTTTATCATTTCAACTGTTTGCCCATCAGTGACACATTTGTGTAAAGAGCCAAAATCTATGGAGTTCAAAGTTCAAAGATTTTTTCCTATCTTTATGAACTTTATCATCAAAATCTAGGAACACACATAAATACATTCAAGCAAGTCCTATCATGTGGCTGAGATAGTTGCAGTTTTTGTCTTAATATTTGAAACACATTGACATTATCATACATTGATTTTTGTAAACCAGTTTACTTGTCTTTATCGACATTTTGCCTATTCTACTCTTTGATCTTCATTTATGTTTTTACTATATATAATACATTCAGACTGGTTTCTTCATCTTTATAACAATAATTTGGGCTGCTCTAGCCTCTACTATTAAGATGAATTGTTTTTATCATCATATATTGATTCATTCAGACTGGTCCCTTTGTTTTTATCATCCTTATCACAATAATTTGGGCTGCTCAAGCCTCTGGCTTTTACTATTAAGATGGAGAGTTTTTACTATTATACATTGACTCATTAAGACCAATTTCTTTGTCTTTATTGTAATTTTTAAAACTTTTCCATACATTCTTCCATCTGAAAAAAAAACAAAAAAACTTGTAAATATCATATTAATGCAATTCTAGATAAGTGAATTCTAGCATGTACTGAAAAATGTAAAATATCTTTTATTTAAATTCAAACACTGAGAATCAGTCCCAGCTGGAAGCATGAAATGAACTCAGCCACAATAATATATTCTCATGTTTATCAAGATTAGCTTAGTCTGGTACAAGGCTTCAATAGGGAAGTACCTAGTGAGGATTGAATGATCTAGAAGATTAGCCTTCATTTTATTGCTATATGTAATAATTTTCTAGGATGATAGTCTTTAACACGTATAAATTTACAATATGAACAATTTTTATTATGAATTTAAAAAAAAGCCACAATATAATGATAGAAACACTATTGTAAAATTTACACTAATATTCTGCCAGTCGCGCTATTACGTTCACTTTTGGGCAATACCCTTGGGAAAGGTATGAATCCCCTTATCCTCCCAGCTATGGGTTAAATAGTACCTCTAATGTTCTTCTAGGGAGAAGAGCTTTGGCATTAAATAACCTACAAAGGTTGATATGCCATTAAAACAAAAACAAAAAAACCAAACTAATATTCTGCTGGTTTGTATGTATGACCTTTATACTTTTTTCCTGAGGATCAAAGTGTAGTAGCTGCCCCATACTTTGCCCTTATGAGCTGGAATCAGTAACACTTTCTGACAGAAAATCTATGTTATCATTCTGTTTATTTATTTATTAATTTTTTTTTCTTCCTAGGATCAAATCTGTTCCTTTACCAGCGATTCTGGGCTAAAATTAGTTACAATATCAAGAAACCTAAATAATATTAAAAGTGAAGAAGGGGATGGAAATAGGGTGTAACAGAAGAAAGTTATCTATGGGTGATACTCAGTTTGTGTGTGTGTATATATATATATATATATATATTTGTGCTTCTTTGTCTATTAATACTTATGTTTCATTTGATGCTATATATATATATACATATATATAAAAATATAGAAATATATACCTTTTTTTTAATCTGATGAGGTCATAATGTCATCTGACCAAAATAAATTTATAATAGAATTACGAATTTGAATTCTTTTTTGTTTAATTTATCATATTATATATATATATATATATATATATATATAAACAAATTGTTTAAGAATGTTTTGTTAATAAAGAACAAACTCAAATGCTGGTTAGCAAAGCATGTATCAAACAGTAATACAACCATCAGATGAAACTGAAGAGTAAACAATAAATAGATAAAGAAAAGAATAATTATATACCAAGTATTCCTAGCACATTGCAAGGATGATTGTAGCATAGTTGACACATGAAACTTTTAGTAATGAGATGATTATAAAAAGAAGTGAGATCTTAATTTCTCTTATATATATATATATATATATATATATATATATATATATATATATATATATGTGTGTGTGTGTGTGTATATATATAAACAAAATTAAGATCTCATCTCTTTTGATAATTGTCTAATTACTAAAAGTTTCATGTATCAAGAAGGCTACAATCATTAAATGAAACTTAATAAAGACAATTCTTTCCGTTGAATAGATGAGGTTATGTTTAAGTCAGCCATTGGTCACTCTAATGGTGGCAATCACAGCCCACCCTCATGTTAAACAGAGGAAGAAAATGGAATTTAAAGGTTTAGTAATCCTAATTAAAAATGTTGAAAGTGTAACCTGACGCCAAACTTTTTTAGGCCTTATTTTTCTGATGTAGGTACTATTAGGGAAGGAGAACAACCTGGTCGGTTTAATAAAAGTTTTTTTTATTCCCCAATGACACTTGCATTGGAAAAATAAGATCTGAAAATGTTTAGCATCAGATTACTCTTAAAACATGGACTATATAGATTTGATTCTGCTCAATTGTGAAGCTGCTTTGGCCAGATTAGTTTCAGTGGTATTAGGCCGGTGTACAATTGGTTTTAGGCCAAGGCCAGAGGAGAAATGCAGGTCTCATTTCAATTAGTTCATTAAATATAAGCTAATAATGAAACAACTGATATTAAAGATAACACAGTATCATTTATCAACAAACATTGAAACTACTCAAGATGATAGTATTTATCTGTTAACAAAACCAAATTTGCTGAAATTTAATTAGGAGACATAAATTTGGAATATAAATTGGTTTCAGTTAGCCACATTTATTTATATTCAATCTGTATCAATCTTTTATGAATTTTTAAAATATCAATATTTCTAGTGTCCTGGGAATGACACTAAACTGCATCCATCAGTGAAGCTCCAGTTCTAGAGAGTCTGGAGTCACCTCTTCATTGTTATTACTCCCAGGTCCACTGACTCAGAATGAAGTACCTGTTTGGGTTCCATCTATTTTTCTAAAAGATTTGTTTGTGATGATGTTTAAAATGATTTTGAACAATATTGATATTAGAACTTCATATGAAATGTTTACTTTCTTTTAACAATTACGAATTACATTTTAATTACCAGCAAATTATTAGTATTAGTTAAGAATACTTGATACCTCATAACTGAGTACAAATTATTTAGATTAACAATGGTTACTTGTATTAAGAATTGTTACTTGAAGGTATAACTGTTTACAAATTATTATCAATATCATTATCAATATTATAATTTTCCCTCAAAGTGAGTTTTTCCCAAAAGTTTCAACAGGTGGTTTTTCACTGAAGTCTGAGTGATAACAAGTCTCCTCAAGTCTCCAGGACTCTTCTAAGTATCCTAACTAATTTCAACAGTTTTATCCTCAGTATAGTCTTGGTTCTTCCGCTGAACTCTAATTCACCCAGTCTCTTTTCTAGGTTCTTTAGGACTTTTCCAAAGACTCCAACTATTATTGGTATCCCCATCATCTTCATGTCCCATAGCTTTTTCAGCTCTCTAGTAAGATCCAAGTATTTATTTATCTTTTTGCCAAGTTTTATTTTTCACTCTATGGTCTGCTGAAATAGCAAAATCCACTGGATGATAAATTTTTTCTTCTTGTTAACAAAAATATGTCTGGTCTTCTGGTTAGGATTTGATGATCCATTTGTATCATATCAAAGTTCCAGAAAATTTTGTCCATCTCATTTTCTCATATTGATTTTGGTTTGAGTATATAATATCAAATATATAATGGGCAACTTACAAGGAGTGAAATTATAATAATATAATTTCACTCCTTGTAAGTTGCCCAGTCGGCTGGGGCTGTAGAATACACCGACTGCTTCTCTGCAGAGGGGTAAGACCCCATCGACGAGTGTCCTGGATATGACTCTAAACAATCTGATGGTGAGGTTCAAGTGATGCTGAAGCTTTGGGGAATGTAGAATACCCCCTTCATTGCTATTGCTCCCAGGTCCACTCTGGCCCAGAATGGTAGTAACTGATAGGGCCCTATCTATGGGTTAAATAGAACTGCATACTTATGCTAAAATGAATTGTTTGAATTAGAACTATTTGACTAAACTGAATAGCTTGAAATAGAAATGTTTTTGACAATTAAACTGTGTACTTACATTTAAACTGTGTGCTTATGCTAACCTGAATTGCTTGAAATGGAACTGTTTTGGACAGTGAAACTCTACTTACACTAAACTGATTTTTTTAAATATGGAACTTCTGTGCTTAGACTAAACAGAATTAGCTGAATTAAAACTGTTTGAATAAATTGAATAGCTTGAAATATAAATGTTTTTGACAAAGTGTATACTCATGCTGAACTGAATATTTGTATGAAAATGGGTGTGGTGTTAAATAACTTACAAAGGTTGATATGCTACAAAACCCAATCAACCAAACTCCTCGTGGGGTTTTCACACTAGGGTTAGCTGGTGGTCTTTCAAGAGTCTAAGTGACAGCCAGTCTCCATAGGTCTCTTGGACTCTTAGTATTCTTGCTGATCTCACCAATTATGTAGTATAGATGGTTTTGATACTCCAATTGATGTCCAATTCTTCCAGTACTTCAAGTTCTTGGGAACATTCCAAGTGCACCGACTACAATTAGTATCACCTTGACCATCATCTTCCACAGATTTTTCTATTCTCTTGGAAGGTCCAAGAATTTGGCTATTTTTTCACTTTCTTTTGTTTTCCTTCTGTGGTCTGCTGTAATGGCAAAATCCACAAGATGGCAAATTCTTTCTTTTTTTTTTTTTTGATTAACACTAGGTTTGATCTTCTTGCTGGGATTAGGTGATCTGTTTGTATCTCAAAATCTCAGAATTTTATGGGTCTCATTCACTAGGAATGATTCTAATTTGTGCATTTACCATTTAGAAGTATGTTCAAGTTTTGATTTCTTGCATGATTCCCAGTGGATCACTTTTTCCACCCAGTCATGTCTACTCTTGTACTCCTTTTATACTAGTTTGTGGCACTCACTTATGTGATTAACTGTTTTATCTTTTTCTCAACATAATTTACCCTTGCTGTTTTATTGTGTATTATGAATTTTCACATAATTGGTCCTCATGGCATTATTTTGAGCTGCTACTAGAAGAGATTCAGTTTCTCTCTTGAAGTTTCCTTTTGGTGGCCATATCCAAGTTTTCTCATGCGCAATTTCATTAGTTTGTCACATGAAATCTCCATACATTTGTTTTTTTCCCCCATTTCTATTTTCTAGTTTTAGTTGTTTTTTCTGCCCTTAAGTACTTGTATTCATATGTCAACGCAGTCTTCAGTGCAAGCAAGTCCGCTTCCTCCTTCTTTTCTTGATACACTGTCTATGTCATCACTCAGATATAAAGCCTAGTGTTTAGTCATAAATTTTTTCTCTTGTAAATTTTAAAAATAGTCCAGAGTATCTTACAAGAGGAACTACCCAGGTGTTTATCTGTTTGATGAGATTTCTGCTGCAGAGCTTGGTTTCAGGAAATGTTCTCATTCTCCGGAGGTACTCTTTCCTTATTTTTTCTTCCATTTCTGGTTGTTTGATGGTGTCTGCTTCCAATATTCCCAAGTACTCATAGTTTTTATTTTTCTCCAAGCATTCTGATTCTTTCCTGATTCTGATTTGGCAGTTCTATTCATTCCTTTTTTTCATAATAAGCATGGCATATTTTACTATGCCAAATTCCATTCCATATCCTGGCTGTATATTCTTATTGTTTGTATCAAAGTCTCCAGTTATTTTTCATTTTTTGCAAATAGTTTGATATCTTCCATGTACATAGTGTGATTAATATTTTCTTATGATCTGGAAAATTTGTTGACATCAATGCACTTCATAATTATGTAACTGAATGGCATCATTACTTTAAGAAATAGCAATGGTGAGAGCAAGTCTTTTTTTATTTTTACCTCTGCTAGGATCTGACCCCTTCAGATTTTTCATGGGATTTATGATGAAGTTTATGATTTTATCAGATGTTTTGTTCACTTTCAAACACTCCATTGTTCCCATCATTTTTATGATGATTATTATTATCATCATCATTAAATAGGGCTAGCTCTCTGAAAACATACAATGGCTGTCAAAATAATAAAAACTGATTTCAACTTTAAATAAACCAACAAGGATTGGATTAACACCAAACAAACAAAAAACCCATATTTTTACAATATCAAAGAAACCTTTCTTTGCCTTTATCAGGTAGAGTAGGATCCCTCAAAATTGTAGACCCATACTAACTGGCCCACCAGCCTATCATACTGACCTGGTTGATATTTAAGTTAAACTGGTTCCCAGGACATAAGAAAACACCTGAGTCCAAGACATCAGATCCTGAAGGGAAAAGTTTAAAATAATTCTAATTAAAATCCTTCATTGACTACTAAAATATTTTTGTTTATTTTATCTCATTTAAAATTTTCTTTTTTTATCTCAAGTAGGATATATTTTTAAGTATGGGGGAATTCAGCAGTACTCCATTATTCAAATATATATGGGTGATAAAGAAGTAAATAAGCAACTCTTGCATAATTAAATAGGATATGAAAAAAGCAGAAGATTACAAATGAGGCAACAACAACTGCAAATTGTGTCTGGAAGAAAAATCATGCATCCTAGAACATGCTGAAAACAGACTACTGAACAAAAGAGACAAATTAATAGCAGATTTAGGCATGCTAAGAAATTTCACCTGTGTCATTTACCACCTAATTCCATATTTATTCTGGTTTATTTAAATGGTGCTAATTCTCTCTCTCTCTCTCTCTCTCTCTATCTATATATACTTTTTCTTACGTGAGTGCATATGTACTTCCATTTTACCATGTGACTATATACCAGATAATAAATATGGTTAATAAGTAACTTTTTCACCATTCCCATCTAATGATAGTGCACACCATACATAAAAATTTAGCACTATACTTTAAGTGTTCATAGTTATATATTTATCTTTATATAATGATAAATACATATATATCATAAAATATGTATAAATTATAAAATATATAAAATACACATAATAGACATATAATACATATATATAACATATAAGCATGTATTATATGCATATAAAGTAAAGATGGCAACCATAGTCAAGAGGGATCCAAAGGCTCCTTTTTCAATAGCTACCAAGATGCAAGGGACAGCACTACACATTTTCCTGGATTGCTCCATTTAATCCTTGATATGTACCTTATTGTTGTATCGTTGGTTCAATAAAGGTATTCCACAGGTACAAGCCGAAGAGTTGGCAAGTCTATCAGAGAGCGATTAACGCTTTTTCCTCCTGAAGTAGTCAGACACCGTCCCTTTATATCTCATACTAAAAAGAGTCATTGAGTGTATAGTTCCAGTATAACACTTATAATGTTGAGTGCTAAGCAAGGAGGTATCAAGAGCTATTTTTTGAGTCTTTGGTATGACTTGAGCAGAGATTGGACCTTGGTTGAACAGTCTACCCACTAAATATATAATGTATATTTTTTACAATTTTTCACTATTTTTTTTTTTTTACTATTCAACTGACAGATATACAATTTAAACAAAAATAAAATACTGTCACACATTTTAATATGAAAAATCTTCCAAATTAAAACATGATAAAGATCTTAATGTACAGATTCAAAACTTTTGACATAGTGATATACCATTCACAAAGCAGTTATTGCAAAAGAGTTGCACATTTGAAACGGTGAAATCTGTTTTCCATGAATAAGTCTTTTATAGGCTATCTTCATAGCGTGTATATATGTATATGATATATACGCATTTATTACATGTATGTATGATATGTATATATATATATCAAAACATATAATAAAAATATAAATATTACATATATATGACATTAAAGAAGGAAATATTTCGAAACTTTCACATAAAAATAAGCACAGATTATCATTGCTTAATGGCTTCATGGACTGGCACATCACAACTGATGTAGAACATCATTTCGTATTTCCAACAGAAATAGCGTTAAAGACCCAGTGTCCATATTTGCCTGTGCCTCCCATCAGACAAGGCTTGACACAAGGTCAAAAGCCCGAAGGCCGATTAAAGTGGGGGAACGTCCAAAGACTCAGCGTCATTTGGTCCGTTAAATTAAAGAAAAATTTTCATTATTGAGTTAATGGTCCCTTTTGAAGAAAATTTTGACTGGGCACATCAGTGTAAGTTGGAAAGTATCAGGATCTGTGAGAACAATGTATCAGAAATGGCTGGATAACAAATGTATTTCTTATTGAGGTAGGTTTACTGAGGTTTTATTACCAACTCAACCTTCATATTCTTGATTAATCTTGGACTTCCTCCATCAGACAAGAGAAAATACATAATAAAGATCCAAGATAAGGCTTTAGCTGCATCAGCAAGGATATGGCAATCCCACAGAGTGATGGCAATCCAACAAAGTTTGGTGGTATTGTGAGTTATTGCTGGGGTGCTCTGGGTTAGTGGTAATGATACTTCAGCCCCAAAACCCTGCCTGAACCCAGAGTCATCATCTGATGAAGCCTTTGTTGGGAGCAATGCTACCGTATAAACATCAGTCATGGTATTATACCTATATATCATATCTATAAGAATATATATCATCAATATAATATAATTCTCTTATTCATAGCATCCCTAAACACAATGTTCTCATCATTGGAGGAGACAGGAATGCCTAAACAGGTAAAAACATAAACAACAAATTCAGCTTATACAATGCGTTAAACAGAAATGGGGAACACCTAACAGATTTCATACAAGAAAACAGACTAGTAAGTAAAGTTAGCGACCGTAGTCGAGGGTGACCTGAAGGCTCCCTTTTCGATAGGGGAGGGCGCTACTCCTCTCCCTGGATTGCTCCACTTGACCCTTACCTTATAATGCTGAGTGTTAAGCAAGGTAGCATCAAATACTATTTTTTGAGTCTTTGGTATGATTCGACCTAGGATTGAACCCAGGTCTCCTGGGCCATTGGTGAACACTCTAACCATAAGACCAATGTCCTATTTAACCGGAAAATAGACTAACATGCCTAAATACTAAATTTCATAAAAGGAAGGGAAAAACTATGGACCTACACCTATACAAATAAAGTTCAAGTGCAGATTGACTACATCCTCATGAATAAGAAATGGGTTAACAGTGCTTTGAATTGTGAGGCATATTCCTCTTTTGAAGGAGTGTCTTCCAACCACCAAATTGTCACGGTAAAGGTATGGTCTGAGCCTCCACAGGAATGCATAGCAAATAACCAAAACAACCCATTATAACTGGTCCATGCTTAATAATAGAGATATTAGCGATAAATATAGGATAATATTTAAAAACAAATTCGATGCACTTCAAGAGATATCAGAAACCCAGACTCCGAATGACGAATATGAGAACTTCGTCAATGCCCACATGGAAGCAGCAGCAGAATATATATCAACCAAAGACAAACCAGAGTTACCTGAGAGACATTAGCAGTTAAGAAAAAATGGGTCAACGGGAAAATGACATCCCTGTGCAATAAAAGGACCCAACTAATGCCAACAGCCAGAAACTTAAGAATTCACAAAATGAACTAACTAATGATTATCTAAAAGAACAAACAGAATACATCCAAGATCAGATCAAAAAGATTTGACACTCGGTTAAGATAGACAATCTCAGATAGACCAGCAGACAGTAAATGAAGTGAGTAAAAGAAAAAGCACCGAGAGAGCCAAACTAAAAGCTGCTAGCCAAGAAGAACAAATACACTTGTGGAAAAAACATTTCAAGAATCTACTAGGAAAATCTCCAAAAGTTACAGATGATCATATCACGAAAATTATTAATTATCAACTAGACATCAAACTAGAACGTTTTACGCAAGAAGTCGATGTAGTACTAACAAAAATTAAAAGAAAGGAAAGCTGCCGGTCTTGATGAAATACCACCAGAAATATGGAAAACATGCATCTCCGATACTGCAACGCCGTATATAACCAGAACACAATAGACAGATGGACAAAGGGATGCATCCTCCCTTTCCCCAAGAAAGGTGACCTCATAACTGCCAAGTAGTACCAGGGTATAACCATATTTCCATAGTGGCTAAGATTTACAATGCTCTGCTACTCAACCGCATGGAACCTGAAATGGAGAAAAATCTTAGGAAAAACCAAAATGGCTTTTGTAGAAATCAATCCACAACATCACAAATTCTGACAATCCGTCGAATTTTAAGTGTTCGTGCAAAAAAACCTCAAACCTACACTCCTATTTCCAAGGCATTTGACTCTATACATAGAGGGAAGATGAAGCAAATACTTCTAGCCTACGGTCTATCCAGAGAGACCGAAGCAGCCATTATGATGCTCTATAAAAACACAAAAGTACGTTCACCAGATGGAGACACAGATTTTTTTGACATTGTCACAGGTGTGCTGTAAAGGGATACATTAGCACCATACCTGTTCATAATCTGCCTGAACAATGTATTTCAGATGTTGATAGATTTAATGAAAGAAAATGGCTTTACACTGAAAAAGGCAAGAAGTAGACGATACCCCGCACAAACTATTACAGATGCGGACTACGTTGATGACTTAGCGCTTCTGGCAAATACACCCGCCCAGGCCGAATCCCTGCTGCATAATCTGGAATGGGCAGCAGGTGGCATAGGCCTCTATGTGAATGCAGACAAAACAGAGGACATGTGCTTTAATCAAAGAGGTGATATCTTTACACTAAATGGTGGCTCTCTGAAACTAGAGGATAAGTTAACCTACTTCGGAAGCAGTGTCTCATCTACTGAAAATGACATCAATATGCAACTAGTGAAGGCATGGACAGCAATCGATAAGCTATTAGTCATACGAACGTCAGATCTATCGGATAAAATAAAACACAATTTTTCGAAGCAGCATTTGTGTCCATATAACTGTATAGATGCACCACTTGAACGCTAAGCATATAGAGAAAAAACTTGACGGCCATGACACAAGGATGCTACAAGCTATATTAAACAAATCCTGGAAGCAACATCCCACAAAACGGCAGCTGTACTGTCACCTACCACCATCTCAAAGACCATCCAAATTAGATAAACAAGAAATGCCCGACACTGCGGGAAGAGTAAGGACAAACTCATAAGTGACGTTCTCCTATGGACTCCTTTGTGAGGACACACAAGTGTAGAACGACCAGCTAGAATTTCTCTACAAAAGCTCTGTATGGACACAGGAAGTGGCCTAAAGACCTATCGGAAGTGATGGATGATAGAGATGGATGGCGAGTGAGAATTATAGAAATCCATTCTAGTAGCATGACATGATGAAGATGATATTATATATATATATATATTTTATTATATAATATATACTATGTATCTAATAGATTATATATCTTATCTATATTTTATATATGATACATAGATTATATATATATATATATATATACACACACACTATGCATTATATATAACACACACACACATATATATATATATATATATATATATAGTAATGGGTTAATATCTAATTTGTCCAATGATTAGACTATCTTTATGTTTTCAGGCCCACAATTAGAGAAGCCTGACTTTCTCCTAAAATTGAAACCTATAAAAGATACTTTTACTTTTATGCACAACAAAAATTCATTCCATTTAAGAAATCTCACTGAAAAAATAAACAATTTTTTATGAAGACTTTTTGACAGTCTGAATGTACTTGACTTAATTGGGGAAAATTGATAATCTGATAAGACTTTGAAACTATGATTAAGTTCACCTTAGAAAAAAAGGTTATATTGATTTAATCATGAAAAGGTCATATTTATAGAGGTATTTAGTCTAGAAAAGGTCCTAATGACAGAGAGTTTGGTCAAGAATATACCAACTACATCACCAGTATTTAGCAGTAAATGAAACTTAAATTAACACATATGACTGAAAACATTTTTCTTTAATAGCTGCATACTAGATTAGATTATTTAAATAAATGGTTTAATGAATATTGTCACAGAACAAAAAGGATTAAAGGTTTTTTTTAAGAAAGGCATATAAAATTATTAAAAAGTCCTTTCTCTGGAAGTGTCTGGATTTAAGTCTAATCAAACATTTAGGGTAAAAATTTAAAAAATACTGCTTTAAATCAGCCGCTATCCCCTGGATGGCGGCTGATGAGGATATGGTATCGCACGTGCTTTCACACATTGTATGATGAAAAAAAAATTGATAATGTAGTTTACTATATTTATATAGTGTAGACACAGAGTCTGTAGATCTTGGCAACTGCAAGTTTCTTGCTTATGCATTCATCAAGCCAAGTGATTTTCGTTTATAGTCGGGTTATTTTTTATGTTGCCTACTGGGGGTAGAGTGGTTGGATTAGTTGGTAGGTAATTCTGGGACAAGCTTTTTTTTTTATCTATGAGTTTATATCAGGTTACCTTGTGATTGAAGTTATCTACATTATAATGTTTGGTTATGGTTTTCCTGTTTTTATCATGTTATTATTATTTTTCTACTTCTGTAAGTATTTTGCCTATTTTCTTCATTGTATTAATCCATTATTTATCTTATCCACTGGTCATGTTCAAACTTGTGTTTGTTTATAGTTTTTATTTCCTGTTTTATTCTTTTATTCTGGTTCCTACTAATCTGTTCTTTTTTTATTTTCATTTCATTTCATTTATTCATTATATAGAAATACTTTGCATGAGATTAGGTTATTTGATTTAAAGGCATATCAACTCTTGTTGGTTATTTCATACCAAATCCTGTTTATACATACATTATAAATTTTAAGTGAACAGTTTGTAGTTAACATTTTTTTAAAATGAGTCAGAGTGTGTTTATTAGTGTGTGTGTGTGTGTGTTAGTATTTACTCAACACTGCTGCCATGTGTAGGATACAGAGCTAGCTCAATCTTTAAGCAAAGTACAGCTAGCTTAAAATTGAGAGTTTTCATTCCCCCATATGGGTTGCCTTACCAAGGCTAAAGAACCTAGTCTGCACTACTTTTTATACATGGCTGCAGGGAGAACAGATGGATCCATGTCTTTTCCAAAGGTATTAGTATCAAGTTTAATGCAGACAGCCAATGTGCATGTGGATGGCATTACTCTAAATGTGCCCCTTGAAAATTGAATGAGTATAAGCTGATGGGTAGGAATGAAATAAGAACAATACAATTTTAATTAATAGTTATTATGCTGGTAAAAATATAAAATAGAGGATATCACACAGAGGGTTACAAAAGAGAGTTGTTTGTGCCCAATTCAAAATGATATTTGTTATTCAGATTGTTTCACTATACCTTGTTCAGTTCAAAATGGGAATAGTTCAGTTCAAAATGGAAAAATTATTATAAGTATAAATATAAAAAAGCTGCAAAGAGACAATATGGGGGTCCAGTTGTGATGGTTGTTGACAATGCCCCATGTCACTCAAACATTGAAGAAGTTTTTAGTGAAGAAGAATTTCTAGGATGTGAAGTGCTTAGGTTGGAACCATACAGTCCAATGTTTAATCCGATTGAATAAGTATGGTCTTTAATCAAAGCTTACGTCAAGCAGGAATTGGCTGCTAAAATTGTGAGTATTCTTGCAATGGAGAAAAAGATATGGCTTGTCAATTACTGAACAAAGGGCAAGAGCTTTGACTTCATTAATTGAGGAAGAATTGGGAAGGGTTACACCAGAAGTATGCAATCGTTTCATAGCTGGAATTCAATCTAAAATTCCTGCAGCTGTAGCATTAGAAGATGTGTTCTAATAAATGACTTGAAGAATTTTTTTTTTATATTATAAAATGTTAACAATTTTATTGCTAAAATAATTTATAAAATATTTTTTATATTTATACTTATAATAATTTTTCTATTTTGAAATGAACTACTCCCATTTTGAACTGGAAAAGGTATAGATATTCAGTTTATGTAATTTAACTTTCAGCGTTCAGTTTCAAAATTCAGATTAATTGAATAATCATACATTTATATAAATTGATTTTAAAAAAATTAATATTTATTCCTTAGTTATCATATTTAATAAGAGGTGTGTATTCAAAAAAGTTTTGATTGGTTTGGTTTCTTTGTTTAATGGCATATCAACCTTTGCAGGTTATTTAATACCAAAGCCATTCTCCTAGAAGAACAGTAGTGGTAATATTTAACACATAGATGGGAGGATAAGGGGGTTCATACCTTTCCCAAGGGTAACTGCCTGAAAGTGAATGTAATAGCGTGACTGGAGTACAAACTCGCATACTACGATTCCACAGTCCATTGCTTTAACCATTACATCATGAGGACCCCCCCCCAAAAAAAAAGTTTTGAGATTAAAGTTGTATTCAACAAGTCAGAAAGTAACAATGAAGGAAGCATTATTTTTCTTCAAATTAGTCTCTTTGACATTCAACATGCATATATTCCAGGGAGTTTTTCAAAGCACTCCTGAAACTCCCCTTTTGATATAGTCCAAGGCTGCTCTGGTGAGTTTCTTTTAATGTACTCCATAGCCTCAGATCTGACTCTAGAGTTGTATTTTCAATAGAAGAAGCAAGAAAAAGTTACCGCATAAGGAGTTGATATGCTATTAAACAAATAAATTAAACCAAAAAGAATCAAGACTGAAATGAAGCTGAATGACATGTTGATCGTCTTCAGAATAGTACACACTAGTATTCAATATGCTTATTCCAGCGAGTTTTCCATTGGTTGGAGCACCTTTGAAAGTGCTTTGTTGATATCATGTGAAGTTGTACTATTCTGTTATTCTTCTTCACATTCTCTTGAGATGAATTCTCAGTTTAGTAAACAAGAAAATGTGATACTGAAAATGAAGAGTGTTGAACTTCCACAGTCCTGTATTTCACAAAAAAACTGCTATTTAAAAAGTATGACGACTGGTTTTATAACCCCCCCGCAAAAAAAAAACTTGCTATTCAATAATTATGAAGACTGGCTTCATAATTAAAAAAGCACTTGATATTTAAAAAGTATGAAAACTGGCTTCATAATGATAAAAAAGACTTGTTATTCAAAAAGTATAAAAATCAGTTTCATATTGAAAATGAAACTTGCTATTCAGAAAATATGAAAACTAACTTCATAATTAAAAAAAACAAACTTACTATTCAAAAACTATAAAGACTCACTTCATAATAATAATAAAAAGAACTTACTAATAAATATATATCAAGATTGGCTTTATGATAATAAAAAGAATTCTTATTCAAAAAAAAAAAAAAAAAATTATGAATTGGAATTTTACAATCGCTAATTTTTATGTTCTATTAAATCTTAATTCATTATTAACAATATTTTACTTCACACAAAACAGAAAAAAATATTTTCAAATCCTTTAATTTATAAATAAAGTAAGAATCATAAACACATATTCAAATGTTTTTTGTGTCCACATTTTAAAGTTTCATAATGATTAACACTCCTATTTATGTTATCATACGCAGAATGTAATGATTATTATGGAACAGAGGTAGTTTTATTTCCCTACCTTTGTCCCATAATGATGGTTACATCTAGTATATGAAATGTATATATACATGTAACAATTATTATGGGACAGAGGTAGTTTTATTTCCCTACCTTTGTCCCATAATGATGGTTACATCTAGTATATGAAATGTATATATACATGTAACAATTATTATGGGACAGAGGTAGTTTTATATCCCAACCTTTGTCCCATAATGATGGTTATGTCTAGTATATGAAATGTATATATACATGTAACAATTATTATGGGACAGAGGTAGTTTTTCCCTGCCTCTCATCTAAGATAGTCATCACAGATGATATATGAAATGTATGTACAAATGTAATACCTATTATAAAAATAATTTATATTTATCATTTAAATTTTTAAACTTGATATTTTTTCAATTGATGTAAATTTATTTTTTACTTGTTCAAGATAAAGATTTTGGGTTTTGCTTAAGGCATATCAACATCTGTGGGTTATTCAATGCTAGAAGGATTAGATTGATTTTGTCTTTATGCCTGTTTTAGGGTTTTGGGTATGAGTTTTTGTTATATGTTTTATTATATTTGGTTAGATTTTGACGAGGATTTTATTCTTTTTTTTAGAAAGCTCAAGATTTCCTCCCATTTGGTATTTTTGAAGAGTTCTTTTAAGTTACTTGTCTGATAGTATTTTGGACGAATTTGACTAAACCTGTCACAGTTTATGAGAATGTGTTTGACTGTGAGGGTTACTTTGCACATAGAGCATATAGGGGATGGGGGGGGTCTTCCCTTTTTAGGAGGTGTGAGTGGGTAATGTGAAGTCAATAATAAGAAGTCTGAAGAGTATCACTTCTTTTCAATTTCTTCCATAGCCTCCCAATAACTCACCTATGGTATCTTGTATATGGTGGAGTTTATTTTGTGATTAATCATCTCAAGATTTTTGCCATTTCTTGAGTACGAATATGTTAATGATTGGTTTACGGTCACAGTATGGAATTTTTGTTTTGGATATGTCTGTCAGGAGTGCTTTTTTTTTGCAGTTCAAGAAAAAGAATTTTAAGGAGACATTGACTTTAAACTTAAGTGACCTCCTTGTTTACTTATAAAATAGAAAACATTGCACTAAGCTGAACAATAAACAAAGAAAATGAATCAGCAAATTCTCCTTCATAAAAAAAAAAAGAAAGAAAGAAAAAGGATTGGTCACTTGATATACAAAGAAGTAACTGGGAAAAACACATTTATTTTTAGCCAATCAAATGACTAACTTTTTTAAACTGTGATATGGAATTACTTGACATCAACAAGTTTCCCTCTCCCTACTGCTGCTTCCTTTTATTGCTCCATTTGCAACAGCTACTGTAATTACAGTAAACTTGTTTCTCGGACCTTTTCAGCCATGGCAACTTACAGCTAGTGTTGCTATTGAATATAACAACCAATAGGGAGATTGGATGAGTTTTAAGTCAAAATGAGTTGCCTTGAAGTAATATAACACATTAAAAAATAGTTTGAAATAGTTTTGTTTGAATTGTTTACAAAAACCATGGTCATTAAGTTGTGACTAGTTTTTCTTTTATTTATCTTATTTTTATAAAAAAAATATTGATTATCGAAAATAATTTATCAATTAAAAAAAATTACAAATAATGCTACAAATATAATAAAAAAAATACTAGTAAAAATGGAAAGGGTTGTATCATAGAAATGAAAGGATTTTACAATAGAAATGGATTGGAAAGAGTGTTACTAGGAGAGTGCATTGGAAAGGGTTTTAGTGTATACAAAAAGGGCTTTATTAGCTGAATACATTAGAAAAGGTTTTACTAGAGGAATGCATGAGAAAGGTAATTACTCAAAAGAATGTTTTTGAAAATATCTTTTAAAGTAATAATTATGTCAGATTAATAGATTTGGTTTTCTAGCATCCTCTATAATAATAATAATCATCAAATGTGTTTACTATAGGAATGCATTGGACAAGTTTTTTTATAATAATAGGGATGCACTGGAAAGTGTTTGAGGATAAGAATGCTTTGGTCTGTTGGTTGGTTGGCATTTTATGGCATATCAACCCTTGTGGATTATTCAACGCCAAATCCTGTTTATATATATATATAAGTAAAGTAAGTAAAAATTGGCGACTGTAGTCGAAGGTGAGCCGAAGGCTCCCTTTTTGGTAGCTACTACACCAAGGAGTATGGGAGGGCGCTACTCTTTTCTCTGGATTACTTCACTTTATCCTTGATCCGTACCTTATAATACTGAGTGTTTAGCAAGGAGGCTCATTTCCTATCTGGGGTCCATTATGACAATTGTGATTGTCATATCCTTTGCGCGTAAGCATAAACTGTACCCAATGCGATGCACCTGAACCAAGAGCTGAATAGCTCAAAGCCCAACCAAACTGAATGATAAAATATAATTAAAGAAAAATGATCAATATAAAAAAAATTATTCCATAATTATATAACACTAAGTATGACACTAAACTGTATCTAATTGTGAGGGTCTAGTTCTAGAGATCTGGGGAATGTGAAGTATAACTTTATTGTGATTCCTCCCAGTTTCACTGTGACTTGGAGTGTTAATACCTGTTAGAGTCCTATATATGGGTCCAATAGATCTGTTTGAAAATTATTTGTATTCAACAGAAATAGTTGATACCATATAACTGTGTGTGAATTATTTGTATTAAGTAACTTGAAGATATAATTATTAACCAAAGATTATGATTATTATTAGTTATTTGAAACTATATAATTGCTTACATATTATTGATATTCGATAGGAATACTTGACACCATTTAAAGGTAAATTATTTATATTAAGAATAGTTACTTGAAGTTATAATTGTTTACTAAGGATGATTATTAGTTACTTGAAACTATATAGCTGTTTGTAAATATTATAGTATTAGATAGAAATACTTGAATCCATAGAACTGTGTGTAAATTATTTATATTAAGAATAGTTACTTGAAGTTATAATTGTTTACTAAGGATGATTATTAGTTACTTGAAACCATATAACTGTTTGCAAACAAATAATTATTAACAAATGTGAATAACTACTTTAAACCATATAACCGTGTATAAATTATTTGTATTATATAGGAATACTTGAAACCATATAATTGTGTATAAATTATTAGTATTAATAAGTACTTGAAACAATACAACTGTGTGCAAATTATTTGTATTAGATAAGAATACTTGATATCATATAACTGTGTGCAAATAATTCTAGACAAAAAGAGTTTCATCTATTGGTTAAATAGATATGTATGAAAATTATTTGTATTAGATAGGAATACTGGATATCATATAACTGTTTGCAAACAAATGATTATAGTTACTTGGGTTTTAGGGCATATCAATTCTTGGAAGTTATTTAATGCCAAATACTCTTTATACATAATGATTTGTAAATGCATAATTTGAAGATAACATTTTTAAACAAGCCAAAACTCATTGGTTTGCATACAGATAAATGATTACACATGATCTGTAAGTCAATAGTTTGTAGGTAATTATATTTATAAATGAGTCAGACCTAAATTGTTTGAACACAGTTAAATGGTTTCAAGCATCATTATGCGATACAAAACAATTCAATCAGGAGGGGGTGTCCTCGTGGTGTAATGGTTAAAGCGATGGACTGCAGAATCGTAGTACACGAGTTCGTACTCCAGTCACACTATTACATTCACTTTCGAGCAAATACCCTTGGGAAAGGTATGAACCCCCATATCCTCCCAGCTATGGGTTAAATAGTACCACTACTGTTCTTCTAGGAGAATGGCTTTGGCATTAAATAACCTAAAAAGAGTTGATATGCCATTAAACAAAGAAACCAAACCAAACCAATTCAATCTGGCCACACATTTAAAGAGTTTCAAGTATTGTCATTCAACGCTAATAATTTTAACCAACATTCCTCATTTGTTTGCACACTGTTAAATTTTTCAAAGTATTGCTATTTATCACTAACAATTCAATTAAACAGTCATTTGTTTACACACAGTTAAATGACCGAACACTTCTATTTCTAACAGTTCGATCTAATGTAAGTCAGGTTTGGTTTGGTTTCTTTGTTTAATGACATATCAACCTTTGCAGGTTATTTAATGCCAAAGCCATCCTTCGAGAAGAACAGTAGTGGTACTATTTAACCCATAGCTGGGAGGATGAGGGGGTTCATACCTTTCCCAAGGGTATTTGCCCGAAACTGAACGTAATAGCGCGACTGGAGTATGAACTCGCATACTACGATTCAGCAGTCCATCGCTTTAACTGTTACACCACGAGGACACTCCCGTAAGTCATGTTTGCACACAGTTTAAATGTCAAACAGTTCTATTTGACCCATAGATAGGACCCTACATGGTGCAGCCACTTTGGATCAGAGTGGACATAAGAGCAATGGCAATGAAGTGGTACTCCATAGTCTTCAAAGCTCCAGGGCTGGAGCATTGCTATCAGGTAGCTTAATGTCATATTCAGAACATTCATTGAGGGAGTTTTACTACTCTGCAGGGATGCAGTTGATGTATTCTACAGCCCCAGCCATTTGTTTGCACAGTTTAAATGTCAAACAGTTCTGTTTGACCTATTAGAACCTTCTCAGGTGCTAGCACTCTAAGTTAGAGAGGAACGGGGAACAATGTGGGGGTACTTCCTATTCCCCAAAGCTCCTGAACTGGAGCCTCACAATAGATGGTTTTCTGAACCTGATTCAGATTTTGTCTGGGTTTTCTTTCTATTTGCTATGTTTTTTACTTGTCCTGTGCCCCAACACGTAGTCTATCATATCAAGACAAGGATTTCAAACTTGCTTACTTCGAGCTTTTAGTGGCCAAAGCCTAGTCCCTTACCAGGAGACAGTGGTCATCAGATGCAATTTACTGTTATAACCAGGACACCTTTGCTGGGGTTCATACTTCTTACAAGGGATACATTCAGTGCTATTCTAAGCCCCACTAACAGGGCATGTATTGGTTATTCATCGACTTATTGGAAAAGAACAGAAATATTTAGCCATCTTTAATACTTGGTGATTTAATAGAATAGACAACATAGGAACAGTTCCAGAACATCATGTTGGTGGGAGAGGGCATTGTTTGATGAATCTGGTTTGAGGTGTTCCCAATTTTTAGTGGACATTTAATTGCTCCATTGAGAGGCAATGAAAAAACATTAACAGAATTAACCTTGCCAGGTTTCATTTGTTAAACAAAAGGTTTGTTTCACTCCTCAATTTAACAAGGTATTGGTTCTACTTGTTTCGTGAGATAGACAGGCCACATTAAAGAGACTGATTTGAACAGTCTTAATTTGTTGAGTGGAAGCAATGAGTAGAGTGTTCATCAATGGTCCGGGAAACTGGGGTTCAATCCCAAACTGAGTCATACCAAAGATTAAAAAAAAAAATGGTACTTGATGCCGCCTTGCTTAGCACTCAGCATTATAAGGTATGGATCAAGGGTAACGTGGAGCAATCCTGGGAAAAGAGTAGCACCCTCTCCTACACCTTGGTGTAGTAGCTATTAAAAAGAGACTGATTTGAACAGTCTTAATTTGTTGAGTGGAAGCAATGAGTAGAGTGCTCACCAATGGTCCGGGAGACTGGGGTTCAATCCCAGGTGGAGTCATACCAAAGGCTAAAAAAAAAAAAAAAAAAAATGGCACTTGATGCCTCTTTGCTTAGCACTTATAAGGTATGGATCAAGGGTAAAGTGGAGCAATCCAGGGAAAGGAGTAGTGTCCTCCCCTACACCTTGGTGTAGTAGCTATTGAAAAAGGAGCCTTCGGGTCACCCTTGACTAAAGGGAGACAACTTTACTTTTACTTTACTTATAGTGTTTATATTTAATTGTCACAAGCACCAAATAGCAAATCTGAATTCATAGCTGGCAAGTTTTAAAGCATAAATACTCAGGGCATTGTCTAATACCAAAATGACTCCTTTTTACATGTAATATGCAGTCATATAACTAGCCATAATCGCTTATAAATCACAGGTGCTAGTAAATGTTTTTAATACAATGATTAGCACAGTTATATGGTTTCAACAATTTCTTTTGGTTATTTAATGCCAAATCCTCTTTATACATGTATATTAAATATATAGGATTTGGTTTGGTTGGGTTTTATGGCATATCCACCATTGCAGGTTATTTAATGCCAAATCCTCTTTATTTATATATATCAAATATACATGATTTGTAAACACATTTTATCAGCGTTTTTAAATGAGCCTAAGTTAATTCTTTTGCACACAGTTAAATGGTTCTAAGTATTCCTATGTTTCACTAACAATTCAATTAAACATCAATCATTTAACACACAGTTAAATGATCAAACAGTTCAATTTCAAGCAATTCAATTTAGCATAAGTCATTTGTTGGCACTCAGTTCAAATGTCAAACAGTTCTTTTGACCAATAGATAGGACCCTATCAGGTGCTACCACTCTGGGTCAGAGTGTACTGGGGAGCAATGGCAATGAAGGGGTACTCTGTTTTCCCCAAAGCTCCAGCATTACTGGAGCCTCATCATCAGATTGTTTAATGTCATATCTAGGGCACTCGTTGTGGGGACATCTTACTCCTCTTGCAGAGAAACAGTGTATTCCACAGCCCCAGCCAACTAGGGTCATATCTAGGAAACTTGTCGAGAGGGGGTCTTACCTCTCTGCAAAGATGTAGTTGATGTATTCAGCAGACTGGGCTTACCTAAATTGTAGAGTGTAAAATAGGGCACTCATGTAAAAAGCTCAATTTGGTTTCTTTGGCATTTGGATTAGACATCAACTTGATATTTTTAATATTCCATTGCAATCATTCTCAAATCTCAGATATTAGTCAATTTGTTATGGTTTCAAGTATTCTTATTCAATAAGTACTTTCTCTCCTGGTCAGAGTGGACCTGAGAGTAATGGTAATGAAGGTATTCTACATTCCTTAAAGTATTAAACTAGAGCCTCACCATCACATGCAGTTTAATGTCATACCCAGAACACTCGGTCAGAATGGACTTGGGAGTAATGGTAATCCACTCTCCACAACTGGAATCTCAGTGCTCTCCAAGCTGATATAGTTGACATATTCTAAGCCATGCTGACAGGATTGATGGCTCCCTTTGTCTCAACTCTAACCTGAGTATTTGAGTGGTTGGGTGGGTTTTATGGCATATCAACACTTGTAGGTTATTTAATACTAAGTCCTGTTTATATAATATACATAAAATATGAGTTATACAGTTATACGGTTTCAAGTATTTCTATCTAATACTAACAAGTTATACAGTTATACGGTTTCAAGTAACTAATAATAATTTCAAAACAATTTTAGCTTTAAGAAATTATTCTTAACATACAGTTACTTAGTTTCAAATATTCTTATCAACATCAATAAAAAGTTGGCGACCTTAGTCGAGGCTGACCTGAAGGCTCCCTTTTCAATAGCTACTTCACTAAGGTGTAGGGGAGGGTGCTACTTCACTAAGGTGTAGGGGAGGGTGCTACTTCATTCCCAGGACTGCTCCATTTTACCCTTGATCCTCACCTTATAATGCTGAATGCTAGGCAAGGCGGCATCAAGTACCATTTTTTGAGTCTTTGGTATGATTCAACCGGGGATTGAACCCTGGTCTCCCGGACCATTGGTGAACACTCTACTCATTAGGCCATTATCTAACATTAATAATTCTATTTAATAATTATCTATTTTCACACAATTATATGATTTCACATATTTCTATCCAAAACAAATAAATTTCAAACAGATCATCTGACCCATAGGTACTACCACTCGGGGTCAGAGTGGATCTGAAAGTAATGGTAATGAAGGGATACTTAGGGCAGTCCTTTTAATGGAGATCTTATTTCTTGATAGAGGATGCAGACAGTGTATTCCAAGCCCTGTATTAAGGGCTTATGAACATGTGTGCTTTTAAACACTTTGCTTTTAATGTAAATGTGTGGAAAACAGCCCCAAATTTTCTCCAATATTCATCTTGTCATCAATGACTGAGATAGCGTCACCTTGGCCATTATCATTCTAAACCAATTCAAATCTTAATGAACTAATAGACCATTATTAGTGAATTCATTTCTCACTGTGTGGTCCATATTTCTGATCTTGTGCTGAAACTAAGCTAAATAACTTGGCACTTTTACCCTTATCAAACTAATTAAACCCTCTATGGAATAACATACTGTGACGTGGCCTAAAAATATTCCCAGTACGGCTGTTTATTTTTTGCACGTGTAAAGACAGGGCAGCCTGGCACTTGATCCCTCGCAAAATAAGTTCCAGTTAAGATTCCCTTTTTGGGCGTAGGGAAATTGGCAGATTATGTGGGGGTTAATTTGGGGCTAGACTGACCGCCGCTGGCAAGGGGTTTCCAAATTTCACATTACACACACACCCACCAGGCCATTACCTCCTCCTACCCCCAGGATAATGGAAGATATGGGCCTCTAGGTTTAGATATAATAATGTTAGTTATAGTAGTCAACAATTCCGGTTTCCCGTATGATACTTTTAAAGGAAAGAATAGGACAATTTAGGTGAGAATAACATGAGGTGAACGAAGCTGAAAAGAGAGCATGCAATTGATAACTTAACAGGCAGACAACACAATGAATAAATTTCAACACGTGGGGACATATGAAAGGTTTTTAATACATGCGGACACACCGATTCAACGTGTCAGGTATATTATCAGTGGATAATACATAAATACAAATGTCTTCTTTTTTCTTTTCTTTTTTTTCTTCAAATTGAGAGGGAGAGAGAATATGAAATTGCAGTACTTAGCTTTTTGACGGGTTCCTTGGGAGAGTATTTTCTCTTTTACGGGCTAGCGGGGTTTTATATATATAGCTTTGGCTTGAAGGCCTAGGTTCTCCCATGTCCAAGATTCTTTCCGCTTTCCCCCCAGTAATTTCGGCAGCAGTTTCAATATATCTTATCACCTCAACTACTGTCCTGAAAATCCCGGTTCTGCTTCTTTGCCTGGAGTTTGGCACGAGGTTCGCCCCATCTATTCACGGCGACATCTCTCTTCAAAACTGATATTCTTTATCCCTATTTCCGTTGACGAAAAAGGGTGCTACTTCCGCTTTAGGATTCTAGCCAATCATTTAGCCTCTTTCTTCTTCCCTCCGGTCACAGAGTGCAAAGATCTGTTGGTTTTCATTCTGACCTGGATTTGTTACTTTGGCCGCGAGGAATTGACCTACATTCTTTTCTTCCTTCAACGGCCGGCCGAAGTTGACCTACATTCCTTATTCCTCTTTTAATGGTCAGTCTTTGGCGGCCTGTTAATTCAAATACGGAGGGGTAATAGAGATTCCTTATTTCTCTCCTCTCAGTGGTAGACCCCATGACAATACCTTAATTCAAGAGTTTGATTCTCACTCTGTTTTCTATATTTCTCGTCATGTGCCAAAACTAAGTTAAATAACTGAACATCTTGGATAGCATAATAATCTGAGAGTTAAACCAACAAATGATTACTAGTGAAATCAATTCTCACTGGGTGTCTCATATTTCTAGTCTTGTATTAACATTTGGTGTGAACTTAGGTTTGGTTTGGTCTTATGGAACATCAATCATTGTAGGTTATTAATGCCAAATCCATTTTTATCCATATAAAATGTTCTATTTCAAACAATTCAGTAAGTACATAGAACTGTTTTTTTGACATTGAAACTATTTCAAACAATTCAGTTTAGTATAAGCAATAAGTTTAGTTCCATTTGTCCCATAGATAGGAGCCTATCAGGCGCTACCATTCCGGTCCAGAGTGGACCTGGGAGCAATGGCAATGAAGGGGTTCTCTGCATTCCCCAAAGCTCCAGCATTACTGGAAACCTCATCATTAGATTGTTTAGTGTCATACCCAGCACACATGTTGGGGAAGTCTTACTCTTCTGTAGAGAAGCAGTCAGTGTATTCTACAGCCCCAGCTGACTGGGCAACTCTTTGCTTGAGGAAGATAGCAGCAGCTACGACCAATGATATAGCATTTCCATATTTATACACAATACATTTCAGCACTTTATTCCCCATCATTGATATTACACATTTATATATTTTGACTATATATATATATATATATATATATATATATATATATATATATATATATTTATTAAAACAATTTTTTAATGCTATCAAAAGTTTATCTAAAACATGAAGAGAAGCTTATAAAAAATTGTAATAGATTTAATTGTTATATTTAGTAACACAGACACACACAAATGTATCTAAGTTAGGATAACATAGACACAGAGTCAATGGTTATTAGGGACTTTCAGTTTCTGGCCTATGTGATCACCAGACCAAGTGGCTCCCACAATGGGTATCCTTTTATATACTGTTGTGTGGAGCATGATGGGAAGGGTTATCTAGTTTGTAGGGCATTCTGAGAAAGGAAGTCTAGTTTATACTGTCTAGTTAATTATGAGACTATATTTTATTAATTTTGTGATTTGTTCATTTATTTTCTCTTTTCTAGAGATTTTATCATCGTTATTAAAATATCATTTTTTTAATCATTTTATTCTTATTTATTATTGGTCTTTGGAATCATTAGTTTTCATGTGGCTTAGTAGGAATTAGTTTTCATGCCTATATATATATATATATATATATATAAATAAATTGATAACAAGGTAATCAAAGTGGAAGGAGAGATTTATTGAGAAGTCTTACTCCTCTGCAGAGATGCAGTTGGTGTATTCTACAGCCCCTGCCAACTAGGCATACTAAACTTTGTAAATAACTAGTACCATTCTGTCCAAGTTAGCTGGAACCTACTTCCATTTGTGTGTGTGTGTGTGTGTGTGTATGTTTAAACATTTTGCTCTTCACTTTTCTTTGTTATGTATTAACATTTGAACATAGAATTTGGTAAATTCTTTTTTTTTACCAAACATAAAGCATTCAAATATATTTTCGTATTACATTCTTTTTTTTTTTCTCTTTCTCTCTTCTGACTGGTGTGCAGGTTCATTCAGAGTTGCCTTTGATCTGAGCATTGATATAATGCATTATGTGGTGGTGCCCGTGGTGTAATGGTTATCGTCGTAGGAAATGGACACGGCAACATGAGTTCAAATCCTGGACCAGGCTAATTGCATTTCACATAGCACTAATACCCTTGGGAAAGGTATGAATCCAATTATTCTCCCTCCAGCTATGGGTAAATAGTAAGACAGACTGGTTTCTTCAGCCTTGGTGAGGCAACTAATCTAGGAAAAGGAAAACTTTGTTTAAACTCCACTAAAAATTGACCTTGTGTCAAATCCTGCCCAAGCAGAGGGGTTGGTAAATATAGATACAATGCATTGTTGAACAATACACAAGTTATGAAAACACCCCAAAACTTCCCAAAGATATTCACCTTGTCATCAATGACTGTGACAATGTCACCTTCGCCATTATCATTCTAAACCAGTTAAACTCTCAATGGACCGACGACAGACCATTATTAGAGTTTGATTCTCACTGTGTGCACCATATTTCTGGCCTTGTTAATAACTGGGCACCTTGCATGGTGTAATGATTTGAGAGTTAAGTTAATAGACTATTACTAGTGCATTTGATTCTAACTGGGTGCCTCATATTTCTGCTCTTGTACCAAAATTAGGTTTGGTTTATTTTCTTTGTTTAATGGCATATTAAACTTTGTGGGTTATTTAATGCCAAAGTCATCCTTGTAAAAGAACAGTTTTGGTAGAGTTTAACCCATAGCTGGAGAGGTAAGGAGGTTCATACCTTTCCCAAGGGTATTTGTCTGAAAGTGAATGTTATTGTGTGACTGGAGTTCAAACTCACTTATTACTATGATGTCACAGTCCAGCACAAAAGCCATTATGCAATGAGGACTCTCTTTTACCAAAATTAGGCTTAGCTTAGTAAATAACTTGTCCAGTTCTATTGTAACTAACTAAAAATCTACTTCCGTGAGTATACATTTGTGTGTGTGTTGATCATGGATGGTAGCTCAAACATTTTTCTCTTTATGACTTGTTTCTATGCATCAGTATTTGAACATTGAATCAGGTCATTTCTATTTATTTTATTTTTTTCAAAATGTCTTTAAGACTAAATATTATTCATTCAAATATCTTTCTGATTATGTTTTCTTATTCTCTCTCTTCTAACAATTTTGAAGATTCATTTAGGGTTTATTCTGATCTGAGCGTCTCTTCTTGTATTACTCTGATGTTTATGTATTATAACTTTACTTAGCATTCAACCAGAAGATCTCTATCTCTAGATTTTCATATGTTGCTTTCTGTTAGTTTAGCAACCAACTAACTCTTTGTGTTTGAATTAAATCGGATCTATAGGTGAAAATGGATTATTACTTGCAGAAATGCTGATATGGAGAAAATTTAAAAAATGATCTCGTAGAGCTAACAAACATAGAAAGATTAGCATAAGCCTCAGTAGAAGGAACAGACAGAGGGGAAAACAAAAACTATTTCTATAGATGGGGCACGAAGAAACTGGAATTGCTAAAACCAGGAGACCCAGTTTGAATATAAGACCCTATAAAGAAAAGGTGGAGTAAAACAGGGTAAACAAGGGATGAGGTAGCACTTCATTCATATATGATGTTGACAAGCTCTAATACCAAGCTACGACAGTATTGTAGGGACTTACAAAAGATATGCAGTCATATCATAGAAAGAGAGGTAGAACAGATCCCACCATCTGTAGTTTTTGCTTGTTATTTTGTTCTAATACTGTTGTGTTTTTGGTAAGAATTTTCTGAAATTTAGTTGTCGGGCATGAATTTTTTTTTTTTTTAGATCTTGGGCTATAGAACTGGTATCAGGAAGGTGCATAAAAAGTCTTCTCGATAGGGTAGTTGAGGTTAAACTGACGTATATATTGTTGTTTTCAAGGGTACAATTACAAAGGACATTTAAATTGATATATATTGTTATTTTTTTGTAAAACTCGAATCGAGGGAGAGGAATTATTAACGACTAAGTTGGAGGTTTTAAATCTATTACAGTATATGGTTAGTTTTATTTTTTTTATTAGGATCAGTGGGGAGTATGTTTTTTTGAATCAATGTTTTTAATATATTTTCATCTAATTTATAATTGTAGTGGATTTGGTTGATATGGTGCACTTTTTCTTCCAACAGCATATTTTTTTAAATGTCTGACATTTTTACAATTTCTGCATGTCTGTCCCTTAGCAGGGCATGTCCAACGTTTTTACAATTTACATATAGTGGACTTTCTTCTTCCTTCAGCATATTTTTTTATATGTCTGACATTTTTACAATTTTTGCGTATCTGTCCCTTAGCAGGATATGTTCTATCTAGGTGTTGATAGCCACATCTTCTGCATTCTTTTTTCTCTCGATGCTTGTGCTTCTTTATTTCTTGTTCTTCTCTGTAGTTCTTGTAGCACCTTTTTCTGTGGGTATCCTTGTCCATGTTTTACTTGGTATACTGCTAGTTCTTCTCTGTCTTGTGTGCAGGTTTTTGTAATTTTGTCATTTTTACAGCCTCTTTGTACTATGTTCAAGTCCAGGTCTGGTAAGTCTCTCAATTTTGCCTTTGTTCATTCTCTCCATATGCCTGATATTATACAGTCGTGTATCATGCTGTCTTTTAAGTGGTCAAAGTTACATTTTCCTGCCTGTGTGGTGATGTTTGTTAAGAAAGAAAAGAACATTTCTCTTTCTTTCTGGTCTCTATCATTGAAGAAATAACATTCCTGGGCTAAGACTTTTTTGCCCTCATCAAATTTTGTGAAATTGCAAACCAAAGCATTGTAATTAACTTTTTCCGCTTCTGTTAATGTAAGTGTGTTGTATACTTCCCTGGCTTTTGCTGGGCCGTCTGGCATTTGTGCTTGATGGGAGATCGATCAATGGCAGATTCAAGGCCAAAAGGCCCCCAGCTTCGGCTGGGCCACCTTCAGGTGGGCAAGCTGCTTTTATGATTCCTATGCACCCCTTGTATAGCACTAGACCTCACGGTCTAGTTCAAGCTATATTCTGGCATACATGCCCAGATCTAGATTTAGGTCCGTGATACTGCTGGCCTCATTAGACCCACATTGCACTTAGTGGGTCAATGACTATCAGGGCTCGTGTCTCGGCTCATTCCCAACCTTCCCCTCCCCTTTACCCCCACTTTAATCAGCCTTCGGGCTTTTGACCTTGTGTCAAGTCCTGTCTGGTGGGAGGCAGCGACAAATATACTTCAATGGCTTTTTCTCTAGCTACATGTAGGAATAGTGCACATTTTATGAGGTTAAGTTTAGTTGGTTTTTTTTTCTGATGACACAGTTCAAATTTCTGGAACAAAGTCTTAAAATTTTCTTCTACGTTGCCGGTCAAGGTCATTTGTATTGGCATTTGTAATATGCTCATGTTTGTCCTTCACTTCTGACACCATGTAATATATTGTGAGAATATCAAGACAATGAAGACGCTGTTTGGTTTATGACTTTATTGAGACCCTTATTATATACACGTGTGTGGACTGTCTATTATATGAGAAAATGGTAGTGTAGATAATTATTTTTTCTTTTTGATGTCATGTTACTGAAGAGTTCTGATAAAAGGGAGATAACTTATTTCTAACTATTAGAAAACTTACTACAGCTTGTTGTACTTGGTAACTCATACATCATATGCAGTGTCTTAAGCTTCAGTACATTATGAGGGAACCAATCATTAATGTTTTAACACTAATAAATAGTTCATCTTGCCCAAAGGTTACCAAGAACTGTGAGTTAATTTTAGTTGTTATACCGACACTCTTCTATCAGGTTTTTACCTTTTGATATTTCTCACAGATACATGGAGAGAGGGAATGAGAGTTGTCCTGTTAGTATCTTATAGTACTCATTTCCTTCTTAATTAGCAAGTTTTAATCTAATCCCATCTATTTATAAATGTCTTTTATATTCTACTACCTCACTAATTCTCATTCTGTTCAAATCTATCCCACTCTCTCTCTAAGTATGTTAACATCTATTTATCCTTCTAATCTACTTAAATCTATTAATATCTATCAGATTAACATTTTATACTGAAACCTTTAAAATTTCTCATTGCTTCTCCATGGATTGACCATTTTCATCACCTACCTCCTCTCCATCTCTTGGAATCAAGGGAACACAGGTTGTACTCTTTGCTGAGTGCAAACCAAGATAGACATTTACTGACTCTTTAAACCCAGCAATTAACTTGTCTAGTAAATCTATTTTTAAAAGTGGGCATTAAACAGTCACGTAGGACTTTATGGATCACAGAGGACACAAGAAATGCATACAGATGAAGAAATACAAGAAATTATTGAAAGATGGGAATTTGAAATGGTCTATATTCACAAATAAATAAATTCATATTAAACAATCAAAATGTTTATGCATTTTTTGTCTGTTTTATTCATGGAGCTCATAAGATATCCATGTCCATATCAGTAAACTTCAATCTGTTCCTGCCTATCTATCTATCAATATCTGTTCATATATATTTCCTTCTGTCCATATCTATCTTCCAATCTTTATTCATATATGTCATTCTATGCATACTTATCTTAGTTTATTCATATCTATCTATGAATCTCAATCTGTTTGTATCTATCTTGGTTCATATCTATCTGTCAATCTATTCCTGACTTTATCTATCTATCTCTGTCTGTTCATATATATTTCCTTTTGCTTATATCAACTTATTTCAATCTGTTCATATATCTTTATTCATATATATCTCAATCAACTACCTATCTCATACCTATCTTTGTCTATTCCTATCTATCTATCTCAGTCTGTTCATATATATTTCCTTTTGCTTATATCAACTTATTTCAATCTGTTCATATATCTTTATTCATATATATCTCAATCAACTACCTATCTCATACCTATCTTTGTCTATTCCTATCTATCTATCTCACTCTGTTCATATATATTTCCTTTTGCTTATATCTACTTTTTCAATCTGTTCATATATCTTTATTCATATATATCTCAATCAACTACCTATCTCATACCTATCTTTGTCTATTCCTATCTAGCTATCTCTTTCTGCTTATATATATATATGTGTGTGTGTGTGTCTACTCATATCTATCTCATTCTGATCATACTTATTTATCTATATTCTTTTCTATTTATCTACTTATTCATGTTTATCGTGGTTTGCTCATATCTATATATTTCTGTTTATATCAATGAAAATCATTTACAAAGTTCTGAGCCTAAACTAGATTTTATATTTGTTGCATACCTCTCACTTTTGTATT
This sequence comes from Sepioteuthis lessoniana, assembly GCA_963585895.1. NCBI lineage: Eukaryota > Metazoa > Mollusca > Cephalopoda > Myopsida > Loliginidae > Sepioteuthis > Sepioteuthis lessoniana. The sequence continues at coordinate 126,303,804 of OY757908.1, read as the reverse complement.
GGCCTCACCCACCCGCCCAGAAATTAAGACAGAAATCTGAATCAGTTTTTCTAGTTTTGTAAGAAGTCGTCGTATGTTGCCAGAACAAAATTGTTCAGCAATTGCTCAGCTCTTTTTTCTGAGTGAGGCTTAGAACTTTTTGAAAGACCATTTTATCTATCTAAGTGCTCATTATCTATCTATCTCTCTTGCTATCTATTCGATTTTGTTTATATCTATCGATCTACTTTATTCTTTGCCCCATCCCTAAGACAAACTTTTTCTCTCATGACTTGATTGAAGAGCAACCATGTGGATGTTTACAGCTTTAAATATCAAATATTTTGCACTCTGGCTCATAACCTATAAAAGCAATCAGGTGTGTTTTATTCAAAGAACATTAAAAAGCAAACAATGCTTTAATACGGCATATTTTATAACTTCTCTCTCTCTCTCTTTCTCTGAGAATCTTTTACTTTCAAAATGTCTCTGCCTTTAAAATTTGATCAAATAACATTGTAACTAATATAACTAGATTATTGCCTGGTGATATGGGATAAACAGTAAACCTGTTCTTTATCTGTATTTATCTCAACAAGAAAGTTTTATGCATATGGCTCATTAAAAAAATATATAAATAAAGTAAGTAAAGTTGGAGACCAGAGTTGAGGTCAACCTGAAAGCTCCTTTTTCAATAACTACTACACAGAAGTGTAGGGGAGGATGCTACTCCTTTCTCTGGACTGGTCCACTTAACCCTTGATATGTACCTTATAATGCTGAGTGTTACGCAAGGAAGTAACAAGTACCATTTTTTGACTCAACCTGAGATTGAACCCTGGTCTCCCAGGCCGTTGGTAAACCCTCTACCCATTCGGCCAATTTTTATTTAACTTTAATGTTGAGTAGATTAACTTGGAGAAGATAGTCTTCAATATATCATTGCCTGATGATAAATTTTTTGGATGAACTCAAAGTTACAATTTTAATCATTTGTATCTAAGACAGACAGACAGACAGACAGAGAGGAGGTAATTTACTAAGCTTTTTTGCTTAGATGTAGCACAAGGCCGCATGAATTGGACACCCAATGAGAATCGAACTCACTCGTGTAGGTTTGCTAGTCTACCTTGCTAACCATTACACCATCCGAGGTGCCCAGACAGACAGACAGAGAGGAGGTTCTTATGATCATATGGTTATCAATATAGAAAATGGACATAGTGACTTGAGTTCAAATCCTTGACAAGTCTGTTTGGATTTCATATAGCACTAATATCCTTAGAAAGGCATGAATCCAACTATTCTTCCTCTAGCTCTAAGTAAATAATAATGCCGATTTAATATTGGAATGGCAAATCATCTAGAAGGAAAATTTGGAATTCAAACCGGTTAAACTCTGCTATAAAATTTCAATCGATCAATGAACAAATGGTTTATTGGTTGATGTTTTATAGCATATCAATCCTTGTGGGTTATTTAATACCAAATCCTGTTTATATAATATATAATTTGTAAATGAATACTTTGTAGGTAACTTTCTTTTTAAATGAGTTATTAGAGCTCATTTGTTTGTTAAATGGTTTCAAGTATTGCTATCAATAATTTCATTTATCAAGTATTTCTATGTAATATAAATAATTTGTGCACTGCTGTGTCGTTTCAAATAGCTAATGATAACTCTTAATAGATGATTGAACAGTCCTATTTGACCCATAGATATGACCCTAACAGGTACTACCAATATGGATCAGACTGGACTGGCAATAAAGGGGTACTCCACATTCTCCAAAGCCCCAGGACTAGAACTTCATCATCAGATGCAGTTTAGTGTCAAACTCAGGATACTTGTAGAGGGGTTTTACCCCTCTGCAGAAGTACAGTTGGTGTATTTGAGACCCCTTGCATATAAGGCAATAAACAAATAGCTAGTATTCATTTTTAAATGCATTTCCATTATAAAATCATTAATTTTCTTAATAAATATTCCCCCTAAGCAAGACAAAATTGTCTGCTGATTATTCATACTTTACAATGACCACCCCACCATAAAAAAACACCAGTTCTCTTTCTCCCAAAATCGTAGAGCAGAAAGACAAGCAAGTAAAGTACAAATGATACAAAGAAGAGTAGTTTAATGCAAATGCTCTGAAATATTTCAAATGAAATAAACCAAGTGATTTTTAACATTTGAAATATTTTCCTTCCCAACTTTTTGAGAAAAACAAGAACAAGAGGCTTATCATCTATCTGGATTATTCTTTGAGCATTTTTATTTTGCTTATTATAATGACATTTTTCTTATTCCTAGTTACTGGCACCATGTAACCCAGTATAATCTGTTACATATTACTTGAAAAAGAGATGGGCTGTACAGACAGTTGCCATGAAGGAGGATTGCTCATTCCAACAACTTGATGGAATACATTCACTCACCAACTAGCTTTGCCTGTTACTATTCTCAATTTGGCTTCAATTGAAATAAAATAACTAAGTCAAGCATAGCAGTATGTATGTAGAAAGAAAGGAAACACACCATTACTAATCTTCTTTATTTCTACTAAGCCAAGCAAAATTGGTCATTAATCATATATACTTTACAATAATTAAAAAAAAAAAACCCAACTGTTCTCCTCCGTAAGTCAGAAATAATGTGCATATAGTGCATAGACAATCTTGTAAGGTTTAAATGATCCTATACAAATATGCTTTAATGCAACTGCTCAGAATCATTTCAAGTTAAACAGACCATGGGATTTTTAAAATTTTAAATGTTTTTCTCCTTAAAAAGCTTCAGTCATGTGAGGAGAAACACTTAAAAAAATATGTGACATTATTTCATTTAAGTATTATCAGCAATTTTATCATAAAAGACATTTTTAAAATTATTCAAACCTCTATCTTACAAGAGGTGCTTGTGGTATAATGGTCACTGTCATAGGAAATGGGTACGTTGACTCAAGTTCAAATCCCGGATAAGTCTGTTTGCATTTCACATACCTTGAGAAAGGTATGAATCCAAATATTTTACCTCCAAGTATGAGTAAATAGTTGGGCAGGCTAGGCTATTTAACCTTAGTATGGTAACCCATCTAGAAGAAGAAAAACTTAGAATTCAAACCTGTTAAAAAATTGACTTTGTGTTGCATCCTGCTTGTGCAGAATGGTTGGGTTAATATGTACCTACATGACTAGTGAAGGCATGGACAGCTTTTAATTGGCTATCAGTCATATGGAAGTCAAACTTAGCTGATAAAATAAAACGGAATTTTTCCCAAGCAGCAGTCATGTCCATACTACTGTATGGGTGCACCACTTGGACACTGACTAAGCATATAGAGAAAAAGCTCTATGGTAATTGCACAAGACCATCTAAATTAGACAAACAAGACATGTGGGACACTATTGGAGGGGCAAGGACAAACTCATAAGCAATGTTTTCTTATGGACCCCTTCACACGGACATGCAAATGTAAGATGACCAGCTAGGACTTATCTATGACAGTTCTGTACGGACACAGGATTTAGCCTGGAAGAGATGGATGATAGGGACAGATGGTGAGGAAGAGTTAGGGAAATCCGTGCCATCAGCATGACATGATGATGAAATGTATATCTATATGTTACAGAACAAAAATGAATACAAAAAGGGATGAGTTTTTTTTCCTTTATCTTAGAGAGTTCCTCCCTTCATTTAAAACGAATGTTAATATATTTAGTTGTGAATTCTATGGTTGGAGTTAGATAGAAGGTAGCATTTGGTATCTTTATCATTTCTCCTCAGAGAAAGAATCGAATGTACACACCACTGCAGTGTTAAGATCAGCTAAAATACTGAGAAGAGTCCTGGAGATCTGAGGAGAGTTACTGTCACTCAGACTTCAGTTAAAACTGGTGTGAAAAACTTACAAGGAGAATAATAATAATCATAATAAATACTGCCACAAAGCAAGATGAATTTGATCTTTTATTGTTCATACTTTACTATTGGAGGCACTTGTAGTGTCATTGGAAATGGAACCAGTGACCCAAATTCAAATCCTGGATGGGAATGTTTGCATTTCCCATAGTGCTAGTACTATGGGTATATAGTTAGGCAGACTGTACTCTTTAACCTTGGTATGGCAACCTGTCTTGGAGAAGGAAAACTGAATTCAAACCACTAGTACTCAACTTAAAAAGTTGACCTTGAGTTATAACATGCCCATAATGGAGAGAGTTGTATAAATACACACCTTACAATAAAAAATAAAAAAACAACAAAAATTCTCCTCATCCTTAAACCATAAACAATGTGAGGTCTATGTGACTGCTCAGAAATACTTTAGATTGAATAAACCATGAAATTATCATATTTACCAACCCCTCTGCTCGGGCAGGATATGATACAAGGTCAATTTTTAAGCAGAGTTTAACAGGTTTGAATTCAGAGTTTTCCTTCTCCTAGACTAGTTGCCTCACCAAGGCTGAAGAACCCAGTCTGCCTTACTATTTACCATACCTTTCCCATGAAATTACGAGGGCTGGAAACATCCATACTCACCAGTTATTGTTATGAGAGGTATATTTTTTCTTTTTTTTTTTTTTTATCTTTCTCAGGTATTTAAGAAACACCTCCACCACAGGCAGGTTTTTAACAGAGTGCAGCTAGTTTGAATACAGGGTTTTCTTTCTAAACTGGTTGCCTAACCAAGGTTAAAGAACCCAGTCTGCCCAACAATTCACCCATAACAGGGAGAAGAGATGGATTCATGCTTTTTTTCCAAGTGAAGTGAAATGTAAACAGTCATGTCCTGTATTTGAACTTGGATCACTGATTTTATTATTTAATAGTGTACAAAAGTGTACATTATGTCATCATCATGTCATACCACCAGCACGGATCTCCCAGACTCTCTCTCTCGCTACTCATCTCTATCGTCCATCACTCCTGGGAGGTCTTCAAGGCTATATATAGTTTCTAGCTGGTTGTCCTACTTTTGCTCGTCCATGTGAAGGGGTCTACAGGAGTATGTCACAGGAGTATGTCCCTACTTCTCTAGCAGTGTCCCGTATGTCTGGTTTGTCTAGCTTGGATAGTTTGTGTGATAGGTGGCCATACAGCTGTTGCTTTGTGGGATGCTGCCTCCAGGACTAGCTCACAGCATTCTAGTATAGTTCCCATCAAGCTTTTTCTATGGCTCTTTTTTGGGGGTGAAATTTAGAACTTTTTGAATGACACCTGTTCATATATTCTATGCATTTAGGTTTGGTTCAGTTTTATGGCATATCACCCATTGTTGGTTATTTAATGCCAAATCCTCTTTATATATATATATATATATATATATTGAATATATATGGTTTGGTTTGGTTTGGTTTTATGACATATCAACCATTGTTGGTTATTTAATGCCAAATCCTGTTTTTACATATAAATTAAATATATAATTTGTAAATACATTTTATAGATACACACTGTTAAATGATAAAACAGTTCTATTTTTAACACTTCAATTTAGTTTAAGTCAACAAAGTTAAATAGTTCCAAGAATTGCTATGTATCACTAACAATTCAATTAAACATCAGTCATTTGTTTTCACAGTTAAATGATCAAATAGTTCTATTTCAAACAATTCAGTTTAGCATAAGTCATTTGTTTGCACTGTTTAAAATTCAAATAGTTCTATTTGACCCATAGATAGGACCTTGTCAAGTGCTACAATTCTAGGCCAGAGTGGACCTGGAAGTGATGGCAATAAATGGCTACTCCAAATTCCCCAAAGTATTACTGGAGCATCGCCATCAGATTGTTTAATGTCATATCCAGGACACTTCTTGGAGGGGGTCTTACCTCTTTGCAGTGATGCAGTCACCGTATTCTACATTTCCAGCTGACAGGGCCATTTTATGCATTTAGGATTAATTGAAATGTTTGGATATTTTAATTCTTTTTTAAGTTTCTGTTAAGTTATTCATTAGTCGTTTTCAGATTTTCTAGTTTTAAACTCAAGTTGTCAAATCCATTTCCTATGAAGATAACTATTACATTCAGATATTTGTAGTATTCCATCTTATACCTATGTCTAGTTATTATTGTTTCTTGACAAATACTATTTTTTTTAGTTTGCTTTTTTGCTGGGGCTAGTCAGTGGAGAATGTTTTACAAAGACGAGTCAAAAGTTTTGCAATATTTTGGTAGTATGTGAGTTAAGATTTGGCAACACTGGAGGCTTTTGCCAGTTATGAGCAACAAAAGCAAAATTTCTTCAACCATCTGTTTACTGTTTGCCCAGATGGCTGGGGCTGTAGAATACACTGACTGAACCTCTGCAGAGGGATAAGACCCTCCCCCCAATGAGTGTCCTGGATATGACACTAAACAATCTGATGGTGAGGTTCCAGTGATGCTAGAGCTTTGGGGAATGCAGAGTACCCCTTTACTGCCATTGCTCCCAGGTCCACTCTGACCTGGAGTGGTAGCATCTGATAAGGGTCCTATCTATGAGTTAAATAGAACTAACAGCATACTTATGGTAAACTGAATTGTTTGATTAAACTGAATAGCTTGAAATAGAAATGTTTTTGACAATTAAACCGTACTTACATTTAAACTGTGTGCTTATGCTAAACTGAATTATTTGAATAGAACAGTTTTTTGACATAGAAACTGTATTTACACTAAACTGAATTGTTTAACATAGAACTGTTTTGACATTTAACTGTGTGTAAACAAAATCTGTACAAATACTAAATGGAATTAACTGAATTATAACTGCTTGACTAAACTGAATAGCTAGAAATAGAATTGTTTTTCACAATTAAATTATACTTACATTTGAACTGCGTTCTTATGTTAAACTAAAACCGTACTTACATTTAAACTGTGCTTATGCTAAACTGAATTGTTTGAAATTGAACTGTTTTTGACATTGAAACTGTAATTACACTAAACTGAATTGTTATATATAACTGTTTGAATAAACTGAGCAGTTTGAAATAGAAATGTTTTTGACAATTAAACTGTGTACTCATGCTAAACTGAATTGTTTGAAATTGAACTGTTTTTGACATAAAAATGGATTTGGCGTTAAATAACCTACAAAGGTTGATAAGCCATAAAAACCAACCAACCAACAAACCAAACATCTGTTTACTGTACTATGATCAACTGCACCTTCACCTTTCATATAACAAATATTTATGATTATTTCTATGGCATTATGTCCCAGTTCAAACTAATACAGCATGAGATCTCAAATTAGTCTATGTTGCGTGTTCATCTGTGCAAATTTCAAACCATGTAAGAGGGGAAACAATGTATGTGTCAGTGTATCAACTACCATTATACCACCAACTGCACCAGGAACTTTCTATGGCTTGAACTGCTTTGGTCATGAGATATACATGCCATAAACTAGCACGTACTAAAACATGGTATAACTTTTGATTCATCTAAGTAGAAATGCCAGTCATTTTTTTTCATTATTGTTATTCTATCTTTTTCTATTTTTTTCAACAAAACAAGAAATGAGTTTAGCATGTTTTTTTAAAAAAATTCTTATTATTTTCAAAATCATGCTCAATATATTAATATCAAAGCTACCCGACAACTCCAACATAAAAAAAACCCTGAAAAGTAGAACATTTTTATGCTTTATTGAATACTCAGCAATAGTTCTTTTTATAAAACATTTTGACCTTTTAGAATTTGTTTTACAGTTGCATGACATTTAAATAATCATTGGCTATTTCTAAAGCTTACATTCACATAGATTTGGTTGTTAACTACTTTCACTCTGGATAAGTTTTGACAAATGTAAGTTTAACAAGAGGACTTGAGCAAATGTATATGCAAGGATAAAAACAGATCCTATTTTCTTAACTGTCTTATGAGGTGTAAGCTTAATTTTTCTTTGCCACACCTTGTTTGAAGACAAAACCTGCCTAAGAGAGATGAACGAATGTACAATATGCTTCCTTTAGCTTGGGTAAATGTTCATTGTCTTTCAAGTAGATGCTCTCTTCACTGGATTCTGAATTTAAAAAATAATGTATATATTTATGTATAGGTACAATTTTCAAGACCTAATTTGTAACCAAAAATACTGTATATATTTATATAGGTACAATTTTGAAAACCTAATTTGGGGAAGAAGTAGCACCCTCCCCTAGACCTCGGTGTAGTAGCTATTGAAAAGGGAGCCTTTGGGTGGCCCTTGACTACAGTTGCCAACTTTACTTACTTTTAAATATCAAACTTGGACAGTCTACGGAGGATTAGGTTATTTGGTTTAATGGCATATCAACCTTTGATGGTTATTTAATGCCCAATTCTGGTTATACATATGATTTTTAAGTGAATAGTTTGTAGATAATCTTTTTAAATGAGCCAGAGCTCATTTGTTTGCACACAGTTAAATGGTTTTAAGTACTGCCATTTATTATTTGCATACAGTTAAATGCGAGTCTGGTAAAAGGTCAAGACTCAGAGTATCATGGAGTCTGTTAGTTGATTTATGCTGGTCTGTGTCAAGGAATGAAACTTCTAGCTTATATTTATTTTCTCTCATCTGAGAGGCGGAGACTGGTAAAACTATTGATAATATCACTTTTTTCCGAATATGAATTTCAAAAATTAATTCCTCCCCCTTCTACTTGCTGTGCCTTCAATATTTAATTTCCTCTTACTGCTAACCAAAGGGCTGGTTCTTCCTCCTACTTAGGTTCTATGAATTAATTCTGCTCCTTCCATCTTCAGTGATTGGTTGTACCCCACTTCCATCCAAAAAGAGGGCAGGTTTTTTTTGTCTTCTGATTTTCTGCTCGTATGATATGGCATCAATTATTGTCAAATTTTAGTCCAAAATTTTCCACCCTTGAATTTCTTTAACCCCCCCCCCCAAAAAAAAACAACACATTATTCAGAACTTTTGTTTCTCAGACAGCCCACCTGGATACTATGGCCAAAGCCTCTGTTGATTTCACCTCTTGGGTTTCCTCCTTTTTCTTGTCAAAAAGACAAAAAATTTTTGTGTTTTTCTTTCTCATCAAAATAACATGTTTTTGACAGTTCTAATCCCAACAAAAGATGATAAAGAATATCCTCAATTCATTCTTTTCTTAATATCCATTTCCATAAATTTTTTCCTTAGGTACTGACTGGATTCTTCTAAAATCCATTTTGGTTGATTCTTATTTTTCCAATCAAGAAATTCATTTGACTAGGTCTCCATCCACTATGTTACACTGCTATCTAAAACTAACAATTCAATTTAATATAAATCATTTGTTTGCACACAGTCAGAGTGAACTTGGAGTAATGGGAATGATGGGGTCCTCCACATTCACCAAAATTTTAGGACTGGAGCTTCACCATCAGATGCAGTTTAGTGTCATATCCAGGACACTTATTGAGGGTGTCTTACCCCTCTGCAGAGATGCAATCGGTATATTCTACAGTCCTAGCCAACTGATTAAATAAAACTGGATTTCTTCCAAGCTGTACTATTGTATGGATGCACCACCCGGACTTTTAAGAAATTTATGGTGAAAAAGCTAGGTGGAACTACACAAGAATGCTATTGGCTGTTTTGAGCAAATCCTCGAAGTAGCAACCCACCAGAATCAACTATATGGTGACTTGTCTCCCATCTCACAAACCATCCAATAAGATGAAGACATGCAAGGCACTCCTGAAGAAGTAAGGACCAACTCATAAGCAACATTCTCCTATGGACTCCCAAGCATGGACACACCAGTTTTGATCAACCAGCAAAGATTTTAGCTTTGTAGAGACACTGGATGCAGTTTAGAGGACCTACCAGGAGCAATGGATGATAGGGACAGATGGTGAGAGAGTCAAGGGACTCCTTGACATAAGTACAACTTGATGATATATATATATATATATATATATATATATGATGGACTTCTTCTTGATTTTGATCTATGAGGACTCAACAGTTCAGTTAAAGATGTGAACCATTGGACAACCCAAACAGATTATTTGTTTATAGGGTTTGAATGCTTGTTTATCATATTTACCAACCCCTCCACTTGGGCAGGATATGACACAAGGTCAATTTTTAAGTGGAGTTTAACAGGTTTGAATACAGAGTTTTCCTTCTCCCAATCATTCTGAAGAAGTCTTTCTGAAATAAAGATGAAATATCAATTGGAACCTGCTAATCCACCATCTCTCTCTCTCTATGTATGATTTCTAAATTGTTTGTAAGAAACATTATTTTCAAATGAGCCAGAGCTTATTTGTTTGCACATAGTTAAATGGTTTCAAGAATTGCTCTTCATCAAGTATTCCTATCTAATTTAATACTAATAATTTGTTTGTTTAGGTAAATGGTTTTAAGTATTGGTATTTAACACTAATAATTCTTTTTAATATCAATAATAATCCTGAGTAAAAGATTAGTGCTTAACCATCAGATGATTTAGAGTCACATCAGGACACTCATTAGGGGCAGGGGTCTTACCCTTTTACAGAGATGCAGTTAGCATATTCTACGGCCCCAACCAATTGGGCTGCAATTTTGTAAGCTTAAACTTAAAATATAATTGGAAGAATAAGGAGCAAAAATTAATTCTATAAATCAATGATTTTGGAACAATAAATCAAGGATCAACTTATAGGTACATACGAAAAGGTAAGGTCCATTAGATCCTTATGACTTGAAGGCCTGTTAAAGGGGGAGACAAGAAAAAAGTTCTGACAAATTGCCCTGGCATAATATCAATAACTATGAAGATAGTCAAACTGTCTTAGGAACTCTAGCTCCTTCTTTTGACTTCAGTTTCTCTCTGATAATTCCTACAAGGACACTGATCACAAGCTGTATCAGCCCTGACTCCTTAAGGAGACTTTCTGCATGGGCAACTGGTTTGGTTTGGTGTGTTTGGTTTTATGGCATATCAACCTTTGTAGGTTATTTAATGCCAAATCCATTTTTATGTAAATAATCTGTTCTATTGAAAACAGTTCAGTTTAGCATAAGTACACAGTTTAATTGTCAAAAACATTTCCATTTCAAACTAATCAAGCAGTTATATGTAATAATTCAGTTAAGTGTAAATCCAGTTTTAATGTCGAAAAACAGTTCTATTTGAAATAATTCAGTTAAGCATAAGCACGCAGTTTAAGTGTAAGTATGGTTTAATTGTCAAAAACGTTTCTATTTCAAGCTATTCAGTTTACTCAATTCAGTTTAGCATAAGTATGCTGTTAGTTCTATTTAACCCATAGATAGGGCCCTATCAGGTGCTACCACTCCGGGCCAGAGTGGACCTGGGAGCGATGGCAATGAAGGGGTACTCCGCATTCCCCAAAGCTCCAGCACTGCTGGAACCTCACCATCAGATTGTTTAGTGTCATATCCAGAACCCTCGTTAGGGGGTTCTTACCCCTCTGCAGAGGTGCAGTCAGTGTATTCTACAGCCCCAGCTGACTGTGCAAGCATGGGCAACTGCAAGCCTTCCATCCAACCATGCAATATATGTACATATATATAAGAATTATACTGATACAGATATTCCATAATTTTTTTTCTACTATTTCTTCTATACTACTACTGCAGTTCTTATGAATACTGAAACAACTTCTCTTATTTTTATCTACATTTTGCTTCTCTTTTCCCATATTATTTTTATAATTGGTTTTATTTTTACTTATTTTCCTTCTTATCCTCTTGTGTATTCTAATCTGTTGTACATATTTTTTTTCCATATTTGGTGGTTCAAGTTTGAATCCTCAATAAATCTGGTGTATTTCACTTTATACTACTGATCTTAGGTAAAGCATGATTGGTTTTTACTTATTTTCTTTCTTATCCTCTTGTGTATTCTAATCTGTAGAACATGTCTTTTTCATATTCTTTTTCTTCTGCCTAGTATACATTGGTCAAGTGATTGAGTATTTGTTGTAATTTCAAGAATTTTCATTTACCTAAATTTTCAGACATGAGGAAACAAATGTAGAAAGAAATCCAAGAAATTGGATATCAAATTTGGGAAATGATGAATTTTATTCTAACTGGTACATAAAATTGTACTCTATATTTGCAAACAGAGTATTGTTAGTTTATATATGTTCCCTAATATCACCTACATTTTCTCCTTTTTATAATCTCCCTCTCTTTGTGAAGACTGAAACAACTTCTCTTACTCTTCTCTACATTTTGTTTCTCTTTTCCCATATTTTTTATGATTGGTTTTATTTTTACTTATTTTCTTTCTTAGTCATTTGTGTATTCTAATCTGTAAGACATGTCTTTTTCATATTCTTTTTCTTCTGCCTATCTTCTTATACTTTAATTCAATCAAATCTTTTTCTTATACTACCACTTTTAACTTTCTTTTCTTCGATATATCCTTTTGTCTTGCATTTTTCTTATTCATTTTTGACAAACCTAAATCCGTTTGTTCCTTTTATTTTTCTATCTGATTGCTTCCCATATTT
>OY757908.1:126126417-126291173 GCA_963585895.1 Sepioteuthis lessoniana | reverse complement strand
ACACACACACACATATATATATATACACACACACACACATATATATATATACACACACACACACATATATATATACACACACACACACACACATATATATACACACACACAATATATATATACACACACACACACACATATATATATACACACACACACACACATATATATACACACACACACACACACATATATATATACACACACACACACATATATATATATACACACACACACACACATATATATATATATATCTATACACACACACACATATATATATACACACACACACACACATATATATATATCTCTATACACACACACACATATATATCTATACACACATATATATATCTATACACACACTCACCCACATATATATATATATATATATATATATACACACACCCACATACACACACACACACACATATATATATATACACACACATACTCATACATGTACTGATATATTTATCGTTAAATAAAATTCTCATTGAAGGATTTTAGTGATATCCTAGACCACATTGCTTGATGAAATGAGTGAGCTCATTATCTGCAGATGTCTATTAGTCCTAAAGTTAATATAATGAATGGTCTTTTAACCAATGATCATGCTGGCTTCAATATCTTAGTCACTACACCACTCTGTGCCCCTCCCAAAAAAGATCGATTTGACTAAGATTTGAATGTTGTATGATTCCTACCCCCTAAAAGGCAATGCTTTAGTTCTTGTCACTTGGCATATCCTCATTCATAAGTAAATGCATAGCAGCCAAGTTTCCCTTTCACATAACAAAGAGGGAGAAATTTTTCTCCCCTATCTGTGTGTTCACCCAATTATATCCTTGCTTACAACTTAAGCTTGGCCTAATTTTTAAAAAAATCAGAATTGTTTTTCCATTGTGCCATTAAATAACTTAAATTTTTATCAAATTTTTTATATAAAACACTAAAGTAGTTTTACTTTTCGACTGTTCAAACAATATGAAAACATCACCATTCTCAACAGGTTAATTATTTTACCTTCTAAACTAGTCACTGAGATGTTCTTCTATTGGATATACAGAAGGAAAAGAAAAAAAAAAAAGGGACATCCCTAACCTGATTTAGCCAAGAGACTGTTGAGGCATGGAGCATGTATTGGACAGGAATAGTCTGGCAGAACTCATCCTTCTCCAGATCTACAACTGGTTTGAATTCAGACTTTTCCTTCTCCCAGATCCGTTGCTATAACAAGTGCTCCGTCTGCCATATCATACATTTCCCTAGATTATTAGTATTAGATACCCCCCACCAAAAAAACAAAAACAAAAAAACACCCTCATTCACAATTTAATCTTGGATAACCAAGTCTACTTTTAACAATGATAATAACGCCACAAGCACTTCTCTTGGATAACTGCTGTAAACAAAAGCAAAATTAAAACAAAAAAAAAAACCACCGTCACACAAAAAGAGAGCTCACTTGCTTGTAAAATCTACAATACCCTATTCTGTAACAATATATACTAGCAGCCATTTGCAATTCTTTAAAGAGAATATATTCTTTCATAGAGTGAGCAAATTATTGTCCTGATATATCTACTTAATTTTAATTGGCATTTCATGAAGTGGTAGAGAAAGATACTATCAAAATCTAAGAACTAAAAATTGGGCGTGTCTCAAAAGAGGTAAGATTTAGTTTAGTAGTCTCGCTAATCATTATTACTGCTGTGTAGTGAATTCATTCCTCACTAGCTGAACACTAGGGTTTACTAAATTAAAATTACTAAAAGTTTTGGCAATGTCTCAAAGTTTTGTACGAATCATATACAGTCTGCCTATAAGAGAATTGTGCCATCAAGATACCAACTGATAGATACATTAAGCAATATACATTGGATAAAAGACAGATCTTCTGAGAAAGGTTTTATAAATACTTTTTAGTTTTCAAAGCAATTATCAAATATTTTTTAGTTCTTGACTGGAACAAAATATCTGAACGGTTTTGGTTGACAAGGTTACCTCCCTTGTTTCAAACAAGATTTCTATATATATATATATTTTTATAGTCTACTATAGGCTTTGTTCATTTAATATGATTGATTTTTTAATCTTATTCCGAGTGGTTAGTAATTGCATACACAGTAAATTTTCTGTGGCATCATTAACATGTTTTTTGCATGAAGTTTTATGATATCAAATATTCTTATCTATTATATGATTTCAAGTAACAATTTTAATTTAATAAATTTGTTTATGCAGTTATAATGGCTTGAGGATTCTTATCCAAAATTAATAATTATATGGTTTCAAGTAATTACTGAAATTTCATAATAGTCATTTGTTACATGATTTCATGTAAATAATCTTTACTAAACAGTGTGTGTGTGTGTGTGTGTGTGAGAGAGTTACCGAGCCATTGGCCTAATGAGTAAAATATAGCCAATGGTCCGGAAGACTGGGGTTCAATCCCAGGTCGTGTCATACCAACAACTCAAATAATGGTACTTGATGCCACCTTGCTTCGCACTATAAGATGAGGATCAAGGGTAGAGTGGAGTTATCCTGGGAATGGAGTTGCACTCTCCCCTACACACCAGTGTTGTAGCTATTGAAAAGGGAGCCTTCGGGTCACCTTCGACTAAAGTCACCACCCTTACTGTACTATTTACACACACACATATATATATATATATATATATATATATATATATATATATATAGATAGATAGATAGATAGATAGACACACACACACTTCCAATTTAAAGTATTTAGCCGCCCTCAAAAATTTTATTACTCATCCTAAATCTTCCTCAGTAACTTTGATCTTAGTATAACCAGATATCTTTTGAAAAATTGATTTTAATGTATTTTCTTTTTTGATACTAGAAATAAAAATTCCAAAAATTACAGTGGATTATACTATTAGGAGACATCAGGATACGGGACAAAACTTGACCAAAAATCAATTCAAATAGCACAGAGTTACAAATAGTGAAAGCAAGGTCTGAGAGAACTATATCACAATTTTGGACATTAATTAAAATGTTTGACAAAGCTTAACGTTCTCACATCGCTAATACTATGTATGATTGTTTTCCCGAGCTCATATTCCATTTTTTTCCTAGAGGTAGCAGGTTCAATCCCGACAGCAGACAAGTAACAATACAAGAATAAGTAAAAAGTAAAGTTGGCAACCATAGTCGAGGGTGACCCAAAGGTTCCCTTTTCAACAGCTACTACACCAAGGTGTAGGGGAGAGGCGCTCTACTTTACCTTATAATGCTGAGTGCTAAGCAAGGAGGAATCAAGTACCATTTTTTGAGTCTTTGGTATGACTCGACCTGGGATTGAACCCAGGTCTCCCCAGGTCAAGCACTTATACCCGGTTATGGTCAACAGAATCAGAACAAGCGACTCCTATGGATTAAATAAAGGATGTAGTTTAAAGTTCTGTATAGGCTCCCGAGTTCGACAAACACCTGAAGAAGGCCAGAGGGCATATCGGCCGAAACGTTGTGATTATAACAAAGACGAAGACAGTAGTCAAACCACCCTGAACAATAAAAATCAACAAGCTTTGTTTGACAAATGTTTTACAATCTGCACACAATTCAACAGAATTCTTTGGGGAAAAAAAAAAATTACCATCCCTAAAAACTGTCTTAGTTTTCTCGTTACATCTAGTACTGGAAATGGATACACTTTAATGGCTTATAACAGGAAGGTGGTTGTGTTACCCTCCCGTTGTATTAAAAGAAAATAGTATAATAAAAGAGTAGAACAAAGATACTGAAGGTTTTCAATTCAGAAATTTAATAGCGGCTCGAGTTGAAAAGTAGCCTTTGTGCTGGTCGTCGTAGTGGGAAGAAAACAGTTAAAAGGTGATGAACAGGCATTTGGCATTCAGCCAGTAGTTCTAAGTCCCTTAGATTTTGGAGTGAGGAATAAATGTCTTCAAAATAGATAAGCAGAATAGAGATGGAATAAGGCAGCTAGGAGTCTGTGCGATATTTGCATCGCTACAGTCATAGCAAAGGTTTTGTTGCTGAATAAGGACAGGAATGATGTCAGCCATAAGCATAGTCCTATATTAGTGGGAGAGAGAAGAATGATAATCTCCCACAGAGTTAGGAGGAATGAAATAGCTGGATGTCTGATCAGAATTACGTGTCGCTGAAGACATCGCAAAAGTTAGAGGCAACAAAAGTGTTCCTGTAAGTGGCGGAATAAATACATCTAATTCATATTCAACTTGGAACCTTTGATCTAGGAGGGTAGACTCAAGGGTCCATAAATTAGATGGCTTTCCTCATGGTGTAATGGTTCTACTGCTATGAAGAGAGAGGACAGAAAGTACGTCTGTCCTGCTCAAAAGATTCTGAGGAAGAGAAAGTTTGGCAGGCTTTCGCCATTTTTATGTTGCCCGGGAAAAATGGTCCGGGCAGAATAGGATAAGTCATCCTCATTGGGTGAAATTATGTGATGACCACAATGGTCAAATTAATTACGTGCCAAACAAAAATATGAAGTTCTTTCTGCTACAGGCTTGTCAACTTGCCCATGGTTATTTTTTGCCAAAGTGTTCAGGAATCCCTTCATTGTATGTTCGTATTCAGATTTGTTTATTTTTTGGTCCAATCAAATACAAATGATTTGTAAACAGATGTAATTGACTTATAGATGGTACCATAAATAACCACCACTTTGGGTCAGAATAATGGTAATAAAAGTGTATTCCATACTCCTCAGAGCCCTAAAACTAGAGCCTTCTTAGGGGACAGAAAGATCTTACAACTCTGTAGAGGATACAGTCAGTGTATTTAGAATACACTGACTCTATCCTCTATGGAGTTGTAAGATCTTGTGATAGGATGAACCCGGGAATTGATAAATAGCTTCCACTTTAAAAGGAAAAATTCCAGCCGCAATGTGATGGTGACCATGAAAAATGACTTCTGAATTTCCAAGCTTAACCATTTCTGGGATGATAACACAACCACTACCCGATCTGTACATATTAAATAGGTTTCTCTACCTGAAACAGCTTTCATTAATTTAACTGCTTGTGAGTACTTTGTTGGAAGAAGGCCGAGTGCTAAATCTCGAGTTTAGTGACTTTGGATTGGGGGAGGGGTACGTTTTTAAAAACTTTTTTTGTGGAGTAGGGTTGTGGGGTAAGAGGTTGAAGGTCACGGGCAAAGGGCAAGGCTGTGTTGCCGTTCGATATCTGACTCCATATTTTGGTTATTTTATTTTACCCCAGGTTGGTTAGTCAGTGTAACGTCTTGCCCAAGAAAGTCCCAAAAGAATTATACAAAAGAAAAGACAGCAACAGATAAGAGACGAAGACGTTTCTTTTATACTTTCCTTTATTTACTGGGTTCAATAACCATTCCATGGATGAGGGAGTTTTTCCTGAATACATTGAAATTGTTGAATTCCCCAGTTAAGGTGTCAAAAATACGTTAATCGTTTCATGCATGTGTTTGTCCTCATTTGGTATTTCGGGCTTCCATAAGGGTTAGTTTTCTTTTGGAAGTTTGTCAAAGTCCAGTAAGGGTTAGTTTGTTGTTCATTTGTGGGTCTTTTATATTTCAGCATAATGCTGACCGACAGAGAGAGCTGTTACTGGGTGAAAGGGACTAACCAACGCCTAGTCCAAAGACGTATGGCGTGGTGCCCAAACACCCGTCAGCAACGATGTTGTCAAATCGCTGAACACTGCCTGAAAGAGAAAGAAAGCCTGTTCCTCTTTGTCAAGAGGTTGCTTTTTTCTTTACACATGCGTCATCCCTTTTTCCCGTCAGGGACCTCTGGGAGTCTCTACAAATTTAAGTTTTCCTTTCTTTTTTTTTTTTTTTTTAATTCAATTTAATTTTTTTTATTTATTCATCCGTTCCCTACAGGTTTACTATTTTTTTTTTAACTGGGCTAACAAACTTCGGCTCCCTTCCCTTAAAATATCCAAGTTTGTAAGAGTCAAAGACTGCAACATTTTTAAACGGATGATCCATTGATCGGAATCCTCACTCAACCAGAATGTGACACAAAGTCGGTTTAAGGAATTCAGTTGTTAATTATTGTGTCTCCGGCACCGAAAGGCGACGGACCACTTGAAATTAAATGTTGCATTATTTTCGACACAAGTGAACAGACTTTTTCTGCACTAACGACGGTCCTTTGATATTGTCCGAAGAGGAGATTAAAGAAATTATTTTGTAGGCACGGTGTGTATAAAAGTTATGAAAGACTTCCTTTTCTTCAAGCGAAAATAACCATTAAAAAAAAAAAAACACTGATTATGCAATCTGACTTTTATTTTAAGCTCTAAAAGTAGACAGAGGAGGAGTATTCGTAGCATAATGGCTAAAGTGCTGGACGGCTGCCTCGAAATATTACGTTCACTTTAGACTAATGCTCTTAGGAAAGGTATGAACCTTCTTATGCAACCAGATAAGAGTCAAAAATTATCATAGCTGTTCTTCTACAATGATGGCATGGGCGTTAAATAACCCATGAAGGTTAAAATACCATTAAACAAAGAAACCAAACCAACTAAAGTATATCTCGATATTCTCAAGTCTTTCTCTTATACAAACATAAAAAAATTTTCTTTCAGAGATTTAATTTTTTTTAAAAATCTCGGCAGATTTTAGGGTTTTGAGCGAATCTGTCCATAAAAAAAGTAGTTAATTAATCGTTTTCTGTAATTCCTAACAGACAACCAACTATAACTAAAAAAAACTAACCAACGGTAACTAAAAAAATTTTGAAGGTCATTAAATGAAAACACAATTTTAAAAAGTATAAAGATAAAGGAAAAAAAAAAAAAAATCCCAAAAAGGTGGAATTAAAATTTACGACAATTTCGGGATAAAAATTTATCTCCGAAAATTTAAAATATTTTTTTACAAATCCGAAATTTAAGAAATTGTTCCGTTTTTTCTTTTTTTTAATCATAAAAACAAAGTTATTCGCTTTTGAAATTCATTGATATCTGTTTTTTTTTGTTTTTTTTTTTTTTTTCCTCAAATAAAACATTTCAGTAGCAAACAGGAAAATGGTAAAACTTAATTTTTGCTTGGAATGGCACCTTAAATTTCTATTTACATTACATGATTTTTTTTTTCTCTGGGACATCTTGGTCTCCAGCAAGCTGGTAGATGAAAGTAAGTTTGTTTGTTTTTTTTTTAATTTACTTAATTTTGCATAAAAGTTTGATATCGACAGCACTTAGTTAAATTTCTTCAAAATTAAAAAGACTCTGCAGTTCCTTACTGAATTTCATAATTAAAAAAAAGAAAAAACTTACCAATCACTAGGAATCCCGAGGTCCAATTAATGAGATTAAAAAGAAAAATGACCGCCGAAATATTTGTTACTTTGCAGACGACAAATTTCATTAATTTGATTGGATAATTTCGTCCAATCAAATTAACAACCGTATTAAATACACTTATTACTCTTCCAGACCTATATTCGATAGTTAGCAAGCTAAACTGGCAAACCTTCACGAATGAGTTCGAGATTCATTAGGTGCCCCATTCATATGGCCTTGTGCCACATCTGAGCAAAAAGCTTAGTAAATTTCTACTCGATAAATTATAAGGGCACCTCGGATGGGGTAATGGTTAGCAAGCTTGACAGGTAAACCTTCACGAATGAGTTCGAGTCTCATTGGGTGCCCCATTAATTCGACCTTGTACCACATCTAAACTAAATTCTTAGTAAATTACTACATTTATAAGTATAAACCAGTATTAAAAGGATTTTTTTAAAAATTCATTATTGTAGTGAAGTTAAAAGCATTCTGAGGCTGTAATAATTTACGAAGCTCTTTGCTTCAATGTGACACAAGGCCGAATAAATGAGGCACCCAATGAAGCTCGATCTAACTCGTTTTATTTCTATGTATGATACATAGAAGGCACAAGGCCTTGAAGTTTTGGGGGGAGGGGAAGGGAGCGGTCATGCTGTTCTATATATTCTAAGAAGACCTAGCTAGCCACATTCGCCGACCCATTCAGCAGTATAATAT
This sequence comes from Sepioteuthis lessoniana, assembly GCA_963585895.1. Taxonomy (NCBI): domain Eukaryota; kingdom Metazoa; phylum Mollusca; class Cephalopoda; order Myopsida; family Loliginidae; genus Sepioteuthis; species Sepioteuthis lessoniana. The sequence continues at coordinate 126,283,143 of OY757908.1, read as the reverse complement.
ATAACCATTCATCCATCGCCATGCGCGCTGCTACCACCAAAATACCACATTTGCTCTATGAAGAAAGTCCTACTTAAAACCCCGGAAGTGATGCATGATTTTATTTACAAATTGTGAATTTTTACAAATGAATTCATATGATGGGGATGGGAGAAAAACCCCGAAATATATACAAAAACAAAGAAACAAAGGAAAAATCCCCCGTTTGGTTGCCCTCCCATCCCCCCGTCTATAAAGTTGGAGGCCGACTGTTTTCCGGGTCGAAAGTACCGGAAACAAGCCGGACCTTCCCTAGGTGGGGCAGGGAGCCTAATCTACAGGGGTAAAAAGAAATAAAGGGTCGGGCGCGGTATGGGTTGATGCAAGCAGGTTATATGATTTTTATACATATGAATGTTCAAGATCTTTAGTAAACGTGGACTGGGATATGGGTTGAGGTACAAAAATAATGGGCATGGGGAAGATCTTGAGGACTAACGACTAGATGACGGGGACAATGACTCACAAACATACTGCTAACTAGATTTCAAGGGGGAAAAACAGTCCTACTTACCAGGGGTGGGGTCCCTAAGGACCCGTACCGTAGACGCCATGGGCCGGCAGAGGAGGGAAGGATGACTCCAACGTTGCCCCCTTTCGCACGACCAGGCTCGCTGCATTCACCCACCTTTTGCTGAATGTTATGCGATCCAAGCGTTTTCTATCGCATCTGATTTTGACCCTCAGCTGATGCCGAAAATACAAAACCAGATCACGATGAGAAAAGTTTGCATCGTCATACAATCCCTTGTTTCGCGTCGTCCAAATCACCATTCTAGCTACAGCTAGGATCGCGAGAAACACCACACGCTTCTCACCCTGAAACGGAGGAAGAACGTTGTCCACGACGTAACCAACGTCGAGCAGCATGAGCTGTTTGGTTTCGATGCGAGCCGTCCACTCGCCGACGTGGTCCCAAAACGGGCGAACTCGCTCTCAGTAATAGAAGGCGTGCTCAGCCGTTTCTTCCAAACCACTGCCGCAGCGAGCACAATCGGGCATGTCTGCCAGGCCCGCTTTGTTGTCCAAGCCGACAAGGGGTAACGCATTTCGAACAAGTCGCCAGGTGAGCGAGAATTCGGAGTTGTTCAAGAAGCTCGATCCTGGCGCCCAATTCCAGTGAGAGCGGATCTCCTTCGCCGTCCAGCCGTGCCGCTCGCTGAGAGGATCAGAAGCGGAACCCACCACTAATTCCCGATACAGCTCCTTCCGAGGCCATGAAAGGTCACTGGACCCAAGAAGGTTACGAAGGGCCTTTCGGCACTCGCGGACAAACAGTGCTTCGCCCAAAGGCCTACGTCGACCTTCAGCCTTTGGGTCTGAGTTGAGGCGAGGAAAAGTCCGACTCGCCTTTCGTCTCCACACTGAGTCCCCCGTCAAGACACGGCCCAGATTTGCAAGTCTTTCAGCAAGCCAGTGGCTCTCCAGATCAGGCATACCCAGACCCCCGTTGCGTGTACGTTGGATACAGACCTGCCTACGGACCATCGGCCTTGCACCTCCCCAGACAAGCCTGGAGAGGGATCGTTGAAGCGCCAACCGATGTGCCTTAGGCAGAGGGAGTACAGCCAATCGGTAAAGGATCAAGGGGAAGACGTACGCGGCGCACGCCTCCGCCCTGCCCTTTAAGGACAACTTCCTTGAAAGCCAGATTCCCACCTGAGCATTCACCTTGGCTCGTACTTCCGACCAGTTTCGCTCCAGTTGGAGGTCGGGCCCAAACCACACCCCAAGGATGCGGATGGGTCCGTCACTCCAGCGGAAGGGCCCTGGAAGAGTTTTGCTACCCCTCCAAGCACCAAGCCGCAAACCTTCGCTTTTGTCAAAATTGACCTTGGCCCCTGCAATCCGCTCATACTCGACAACCGCCTCTTTCACAGCCTCTATATCCCGGAGGCGGGATACAAAGACTGTGACGTCATCAGCGAACGCGGAAACCCTAGCCGCAAGGCGGCCAACGAATGGGATACCGCGCAGTGCCGGACTTGTCCCCTCATCCCTAAGCCTGCGCAGGGGGGGCTCCAACGCGAGGACATAGAGAAGAGGAGACAGGGGGCAGCCCTGCCGGACCGAACGCTCGATCGTGATCGTCCCCGAACGCCTTCCGTTCACCTGCACCACTGCCTGAGGGTTGTGGTACATCATGCTAATCCATCTTCGGAACTCCGGTTTGAATCCGGCAGTCTCCAAAACAGTCGCCAAAAACCGATGGTCAACCCTATCGAAGGCCTTGGACTGATCCAAACTGATCAGCGCGGCTTCGGTGTCGTCTTCTATCCCCTCTAGGACCTCGCGAATCAAATGCAGGTTGTCCTGGATCGATCTTCCCTTCACAGCAAAGGTCTGCTCGGGGCTGATCAGATCGCTAATGACAAGCTGTAAACGATTCGCTAAGACCCGGGCCAAAATCTTTAACTCTGTGTTAAGCAGAGTTATGGGCCTGTAATCGTCTAAACCCTCCCAGACATGCCTGCCACCTTTCTTCAGCAATGTGATCACGCCCTTGGTAACGCTACCAGGGATGGCTCCCTGGGCGAACCAATGGTTGAACATATCCGTCAGAATAGGCACAAACATGTGCGACATCCTCAAGTACACTTCGTAGGGCAAACCATCTAGTCCCGGCGACTTGTTGAGGCCGACCTGCTTCAACGCGTCACGGACTTCGCATTCAGTAACCACACCCTCGCAACTAGCCGCTTCAGCCACCCCAAGGTGGGGGAAGTCGGCGAGATAGCTGCGAAACTCATGGAGCGGGAGATCAGTGCAGCGGCCAAAGCGATCCCGAAAGTGCGCCCGAAAGGCGTCACGTATCTCACGACTCGATCGCAGCAGTCGCCCGTCCGGGGTCTTGACAGACGCGATGTACCGATCGGGGAACCTTCGCACTTCTTCTTTACGCGCAGTTGCGTTCGATTTCACAGCTTCGTTGGGAACTCTTCTTAGCCTAGATCTAACTACGTGTCCCTTGTAGCGCTCGCTACTCTCACGCTCAAGGTCCCTCCTAGCTAGTTCTACACCTAGGGAGTCCCCCCCAGCCACCGCCCGGGAAAGTCTATCGTCTATAAATTTCGCTTCCTTGGTCCTTTCTAAGTTGAGCTGTCGACCGTACTTGGTGGCGAAATCTCTAATCCTATGTTTAAGAGATACCCACTACCTATTCCCGGTAACTGCCCCCACTAACGCCCGCTTAATTAGGGATTCCAACCGGTCCCGGAAGTCCCGTATCTCCAGTAAGGAGGTATTGAACTTCCAGTAGCCGGCCAGACTAGGCCTATTTGCTAACCGTAGACTGACTCTAACAAGTTTATGGTCAGTCCACGCTATCAAGTGGAACGTGGGACAACTAAGAAAGTCAATGTCAGCTCGTCTCACTAACACTCTGTCCAAGTAGGAACCTACTTTGGCAGAGGGCGAACTATCTAGCCACGTCCACATCTCCCGCTCTGGGTGATCAAGACGAAACCTGTCGACGAGGTCATGACGAGTCATGAGGCCGGCAAGGCTGCTTTCACACCTTCCCACACGCCTAACTCCCCGCCCGACCTTATCTATTTTGGGATCAAGGATCGCATTCCAATCACCCATTAAGACTAGCCGCTTCGTATCGTCCAGGAACGGCGCCAACCGACGAAAAAAGGAAGCCCTCTCCACAACGATATTGGGTGCATAAACCGCAACCAGACGAAACTTGAAACTTTTAACGGCAACATCGGCCACAACCAGTCGGCCCCCGTCACCTGCAAAAACAACGTCAACATCTGCATCAAGGCTGCATCCAACTAGCAAAGAAACCCCAACACTGGTACGGCTGCCATATGCTGAGAAAACGTTAAAATCGCTTTCCAGCACCCAACAGTCGGCACCGCAAGTGAAGTGGGTTTCCTGCACCGCAGCAACATCTACACCGAGGGTTTTAAGTTCACCAAGCAAGCGCGTACACTTGCCCGGATCCCTCAATCCCCTCACATTCAAAGTAGCAAGGTTTAGAGCCATCAGTCCCAATTACCTTACTCACTGGCGACTATGGGCCGGAAATCCTTTGGGTTGAGGATGCCGACGGCCTGACGCAGGGAACCGGTACCGAGCTCAGTACTTACTCGGTCGTCCCTGGTAATTCCTTCGACATCCATGGGGTACCTCAGTTTTAGGGACCTATAAAATGACGGGTGAACTAAAATCGGGACCCTGCCCGAACAAAAAGGAAGCATTTTTTTGAGGGAGGAATGCTCCAACTCCGCCAGCCTCAAATCCGCACAGCTGGCTTCCTGAATGAAGCACCACAGCTCCCTTGTGCGGTTACCAGCTGCGCGAACAAAGGTGGTCACCTTGGCTGCATCCCTAAACAAGTATGGGTTGGATATGTTTTTTTCGTTTATATGTCTGAATGATGATAATGGTTTTAAAATTGTTTTTAGCTGATGGTCTGTGATTTTTGATGGGTCGGGTTCCGTGCATAAAGTTATTCCAATCAAAGGATTTCGAACTTGGTTTGTTTCTGAATGAGTTCTTGTATGTATTGGTGATGATGATGGTGATAGTCCAATTCGATTTACTGATCGGGATCGGGAGAATATTTTGGGAGTGGTGATCGGAGAGAGAGAAGGAAGAATTGGTGGGAGGGTGGGTTCTTTTTGCATATGTTGAGCTGGGGAGTGGATAATTTGTGCTGGTCTTTGAATGTTTTCTGTGGGTTTCTGGGGTTGAATGGGCATGGGTTGTTGAGATTTTTCTTTTTCTAATTGTGGTTGTTGTTTCTTTGGTTTTTGGTATGCACTGTTTTTTCTCCCCATCCTTGTCTGAGTCCCCACTGTCTCTTCTCCGTTTTAAATTAAAAGATGTTTCCATCTCTTCTGGTTTTTGACTTTTTTTTTCCTTCTTTTTTATTGGTGTCTGGGTTGTTACTGGTGCTGCTATTGTTGTATCAAGTACTATTGTAGAAGTAGTAGTCGGTATAGATTCTGTTGTTTTCGTGGGGAATTATTTTTTCTTTTTGCTCCCTTTTACTAGGGTCCACCCTTCTTCTTTGTTGAGTTGGACCTCTGTATCTGTGCTTGTTTTTGTTTTTTCATTAGCTGCTGTAGTAGTAGTAGTCGTAGTTGTTTTCACATTAGTATTCGTTGTATCGTTGGCGGTCGTTTTGTTTGTGACGGTGGTGGTTTTCTGAGGGCAGGACCGCGAGAAGTGCCCTAGTTGTTTGCAATTCCAGCAAAGCGGTTTCCTGCCCTCTACGATGATTGTCATCGTTGTATCCTTATATGAAATGGTGTGAGGGATTGCGTTGAACCCTCCCCTATCTAAAATCATTGTGAATGTGAAATCACCGTATGCCGTGCCATGTGCTGACGTGATTTGTGTATAGTCCTCTACGCCGCCATATGAACTTAGATAGGCGGCGATGACGTCTCCATTAAGCTCCATGGACACGTTACATACGGTAACATTTATTCGTCGTTTTCCTTTGTACTCAGGTTGAAGCCGGAAGTACTTTGTGGTTATGTTATGTGCGGCCAGTTTTTTTTGTAATCTCTTCAGATGGGAGCAAGACATCCCAGGTAGCAAAACTCCTTCGGTAAAAATACTTACCTGGGATGCCTGCAGTTTTGAGAAGTTCGTCAAATGCTTCTTTTTTAAGTCCCGCCAGTCTCCTGGTCCTTAAATCTGTTACCACAAACGACAGAGTCTTAGGCTCGACGGCCTCTACCAGCTCCGGTATTGGTAGGATTTCATTGTCTTTGAAATACTTTGCGTATTTCGTGACTCTGTCGTTTTCGTGGTCTTCCGGAGACTTTTTCTTCTTTTGTATTTGTGACGACCAGGAGACTGGCGTTGCTGGCGGCTTTTGTCCTGGTTGAATGGCCGATTAAGATAATGATAAGTCTTCTGGCTTCGGGGAGGGTTCTGAAAACATGTCCTGTGAAATCGTTTCGTTAGAAGGCGTTAGTTGTGGTATAATCCGGGATGGTTCCCCCATAGTTGCTTTTTTAAAATGGCAACTAGGGGGAAATGGTATTTAGTATACGGATGAACTTCAAATAATGCAATGAACGGTGAATAAAAAATGGCAGTCGTTTTTGTTTTGTTAAGAATAAAAACGGTAAATTTGAATCGACGTTTGACCCTCCTCAAAATCAAACAAAAATAACAATTTTTTGAGGGGGGTCACGAAGCAGTAACAATATTATACAATAACAATTTTCAATAAAACAATTTTTCAACAAAAATAACTTACTTTTCGCAAGTAAACCAACTGAGACTTCCTCTGTTGGTTCGAACTCACTCGTGTAGGTTTGCTAGTCTAGCTTGGTAGCCGTTACACTACCGGGTCTCTGAATGAATAAGTATTGATAGTGATAAATTATTGAATTATTGTATTTTGTTTAATATGTTGGGATTTAAGAATTAACAATAAAACTCCCAACCGGATGTTGACTCGTCGGCTGCCAAAATGTACAAACGCGTCGCCACGCATAAGGCTCCACGCATCCATCCGGTTAAAAATAAGAAAAAAAGAAAAATAATAAAAAGTAAAGTCGCCAATGGGAAGCGGTCGCGCCAAAATTAGAAGGAATTTAGAGTGGCGAATTTGGAGCCGGTGGAGAGAGATAAATACACAGGTTTTCTGTGAACCGGGTCTTGTCAGGCAGTGTCCGTCGAACCAACAACATCATTTTGCTGTCTGGTGTTTTGGGCACCACGCTACGTCTTGGGACGTAGCGTTGGTTAGTCCATTCATCAAGTAAATAAAGGAAAGTATGGAAGAAACGTTTTCGTCTCTTATCTGTTTCTATCTTTTCTTTTTGTATATTTCTTTTGAACTTTCTTTGGACAAGGCATTGCGCCGGCCAATCAACGTGGGGTGAAATAATATAACCAAAATATGGAGTCAGATATCTTACGGCAACACAGCCTTGCCCTTAGCCCCTGACCTTCAAAAGCCCCTTCAAATCCCACAAATATATACTATGATTGGTTGACTGATTTTTATAGCATGTCAATATTCTTGGGCTGTTTATATGCTTACAATTTTGGGGATTGCGTTCATTGTATTTTTATACTTACACTTTATGCCAATGTACTGGGTTGTAGAATGCACCCCAATAGGTACTAATCAAAAATCCGAAGTCTGTTACATTTCCGGCCCGTTGAGAACCTATGGCGAACTCAGAATATTTTTTTATTTTTCAAAACTTTATTTTGATTATTTTTAGAAATTATCAGCTTTACCGTGACGACCGGTAGATATCGTAAATGTCCGTTGACTTGGTTCGGTTTGTTTGGTTTTATGGCATATTAACTCATGTTATTTAATGCAAAATCCTATTATATTACAAAAAAATACGAATTATCCACAAGACGGCTGTGTACCCTGATGTAGAGAGTCCAAGGGTAGAGGGAGAAAGCAAGACGGAAGGGAATTTAGCACGGGAATTGGGCACGGCCAGACGGAGGAGAAGCGACTAGGGTCATCACGAGGCGAGACATTGCTTAAAAGAGAGCCTGGTTCAGCAGACCACATAACTCAACAAACAGAATCCAGAAAACAATTTGAGCCTTACGAAACGAAACGTCTACAGCCAGCCCTCTTAAAACAGTCTTAAACACAACCAGAAAATATACAGAAAGACAACAGGACATTCACCAACCACAGATCAGTGTATTATAATTTTAACTTTGTTCTCTTAAAGACTATTGATCGCTAAAGGAATATCCTTTAGAAACTCTTTCGCACTTCTTATGTAAACGTATTCAAACGTCTTACCACGTTGCTCATTCTTTCTTACGACCCATATGGGGGTGTCGTTAAATTTCCCATAATATATTTGATATGATTTGTAAACACATTTTGAAGATAAGATTTTTTAAACGAGACTTAGCTATTTTTCTTTTGCACTCATTTAAATGGTTTAAAGTATTTCTAACACGAATAATTCAGTTTACTATTAATCATTTGTAGGTAATTTCATTTTAAAATGAGTTATAACCAATTTCTTTGCACATTAGTATTGCTTTTGTTTCTATTCAGTTAAATGGTTTTAGTTATTGCTATCTAACAATAATAATTCTATTTGATATTAATCGTTTGTTTGCACACTGTGAAGTGGTTACAAGTATTGCTACTTAACACTAATTATTCTATTCAATATTAATAATTCGTTTACACAGTCAAATTGTTCCAAGTATTGCTATGTATCACTAACAATTCAATTAAACATAAGTCATTTGTTTACACACAGTTAAATGGTCAAACAGTTCTATTTCTAACAATTCAGTTTAGCATTAGTCATTTTTTGCATGCAATTTATGTGTCAAATAGTTCTATTCCACCCATAAATGGAACCATAACAGCTACTACCACTCTGATTCGGAGTGGACCTGGGAGTAATAGCAATGGGAGCGGGATCTTTTCCCTCTGCAGAGATGCAATCGGTGCATTTTACAGCCTCAGCCGATTGGGCTGTTTGCTGAATGATGGGATGTTAGAGAAATAACAGCAAGCAGTGACAGAACTTATGAAGGAAATATACAAAATTTGAACATTTTCTAGGTTGCAATGCAATAGGTACTAACAACATGGCCGACATGAACCTTTCGTTCTCTTACAAAAAACTACCCTTGATTGAAAACAAATCATAAGACAGATTGATTTCTTTGTTTAATATCATATCAACCTTTGTAGGTTATTTAATGCCAAAGCCATTCTCCTAGAAGAACAGTAATGGTACTATTTAACCCATAACTGGGAGGATAAGGGGGTTCATACCTTTCCCAAGGGTATTTGCCCGAAAGTGTACGTAATTGCGCGACTGGATTACGAACTCGCTTACTGCGATTCCGCAGTCCATCGCTTTAACCATTACACCACGAGGACACCCACCTCATAAGAAGGGAATCATTCAATTTCAACGAAATTTTCCGTGCTAATTTATTAAGAAATGAAATTTATAATGCTGGAGGTTTTTTTTATCTAAATATTTCGTGTTACTGAACATTACTCCCGCTCCTTATGTGTGTGTGGTACTATTAAATCAGTAAGGATATAGAATATGGCCTATACTTTCTGTATATCATAAAAGTGTTTATGAAAAAAAAAAAGAAAAATTAATAGGTAGTTGTTAGAAAATACTTCTTCGAATGGGAATATTAAATTTCGAAAGTTTAGATATGATTTAACAGAAAATATTATTTCCTTATAGATTATAAGGGAAATAATTCTATTTCGATATTTGTTCGGTTTAAAAGGGGGGGTCTTAAATTTGCATTAGATTTTGACGTGCTTTTCTTCAGTCACAAGCTTAATCTTAATGTTATTAAATAAAGACTATTTCCTGTTTTATTACTTGCATTCGGGTAAAAAAAAAAAAATATATTTTTAGTAGGCTTTGCAGTGATTTTCGGTTTCATTTACGATTTGGTTTGGTTGTTTGGGTTTTATGGCATCTCAACCCTTGTAGATTATTTAATGCCAAATCCATTTTTAAACAAATGATCAGTTCTATTTCAAACAATTCAGTTTAGTATAAGTACACTGTTCAAATGTCAAAAACATTTCTATTTCAAGCCAACGAGCCCAGTCAAACAGTTCCAATCCAGCCCAGTATAACTATAGACTTAGTTTACACCCAGTTAAATGTCAGAAGAGTTCTATACTAAACAATTCAGCTCGGCGCAAGTACGACTCCAACATCAAAAACAGTCTCACTTCAAACGATTCAGTTCAGTACAAGTACACAGTTTAATTCTATTTAACCCATAGATAGGACCATATTAGGTGCTACCATTCCGAGCCAGAGTGGACCTGGGAGCAATGGCAATGAAGGGGTGATTCGCATTCCCCAAAGTCCCAGCATCACTGGAACCTCACCATCAGATTGTTTCATGTCATATCATGGACACTCATTGGGAGGGGGTCTTACCCCTCTGCAGAGAAGCAGTCGGTGTATTCTATTGCCTCAGGTTTCGCCAGTCATATTTTGAAAGATTGTTGTATTTAGCTTTAAAACGTTAATTATTTCTCTTAAAACGTTCATTTTGAATTCAAATTAATTTAATATCTTTTAAATTTCAACTTATAAACTAAATAAACGTTTTTTTTTTATTATGTCTACGTGTGTAATATTAGCAGACACAATTTCTTTACAATTTATGTAAATATCTTGTTTATTCTCTGAAAACCTTTTAGAAATGCATGAAAAAGTGTAAATTTTGTTATAAAAATAGGAAATTTAAAAAAGGGTAAAATTCATGTTTTAGGGGTATAATGAAAGATTTGTTGATTACCAAGTAAAACATTGAATATTTAAAAGGCAATTAAAAAAAGTACTATTTTACTCTACTAGACTAATTTTCTAAATAGTTTTTTTTAATTTAGTGTACTTTAAAAAAACATGTTAACGTACTTATTTTCCTTTTTCAAGATTAAGTTAAAAAAAAAAAACATTGCTGATACGATTTTCTTTACTTAAAAAAGTTAAGATTTTAAGTGTGTGGTTGGCCTTCCGTACTAATAACTTTTTAGCGCGAAACTAAAGCGCACCTTAATATTTGTAAAGTGACGCAGAAACTCTCTTGTCATTAATTTTGACGAACTGCTGGATTTAAATACGATATTTAAGTGACATAGTTATCAACGTGTAAGGAATATGTTTTATATAAATCGGTTTATTAATGTTTCTTGTTACTAATTTCGTTAAAAAAACTTTATAAAATTATTTTAAAATTTCAATAACATTTCTTGAATTTACGTAACATCTAGTTGAGTAAATTTTCAACTTTTGGTGAATCTAAATCTTTAAACTATATCAAAAATAATTTGATATGTAATGTTTTGCTTTTAATACTGGTAATTCTGATACGATCTTTCAAATAAAACTAAAATTAACCCAGCCCTGTCGGCTGGGACTGTAGCATACACCGACTGCATCTCTGCAGAGGGGATAAAAACCATCCCAATGTGTGTCCTGTGGCCCAGTCTGCTGGGGCTATAGAATACACTGACTGAATCTCTGCAGAGAGGGTGAGATCTACTCCAACAAGTGTCCTGATATGACATCAAACAATAAGGTTAGGCTCCAGTCTTGGAGCTTTGGGGAGTATGGAGTACTCCTTCCTTGCCATTGCTCCCAGGTCCACTCTGCCCGGAGTGTTAGCAATTGATAGAGTTCTTGTTGTATAATTAAGGAATGATTTTTTATATTAATCATTTTTCGTAAATTATATTTTATCATTCAGTTTGGTAAGGATTTGAACTATTTGGTCTCTTAAGAGTCCAGGTGCATAGTCAGTTCTACCTTCGCGCACAAAGGATATGACACTCACTATTTGTCATAATAAACCCCCAGACAGGAAATGGGTGTGGGGGTGTGGATGACGTCATGCCCGGAAGAGATGGTCCTGAGAATTTGAGGATTTTGAAAAGAGAGTTGAGATTGGACCATTGAGGCGTGAGTTGGATTTTGACCGTTGAAAGATGTAGTTGGGTTTTTCGGATCTTTCCGACAGAGATCTTAGACATCACAAGATGCGCCGCGCGTTGAGGTGGAACCAGCAATGTATGGTTAGCAAAGACTTTTCCGAATTGTATCTCTCTCCTCGTGTCGCCATGGACCAAAGTCAGGAATTAATAAACCGGTCGTACCAGAAACGACAGAGTCCGCCTGTATTGCCTGTGTTTGTAAATGTGTTTGTATCACAGTAGTGATTGATCTTATCACGGTATACGACATTCTATCTTTGGGTCAAATAGAACAACTTGACATTAAAACTATGCAAACAAATGACTAATGCTAAACTGAATTGTTAGAAATAGAACTGTTTAATCATTTAACCCTGTATAATGACTGATGTTTAATTGAATTGTTAGGGATACATGACAATACTAGGATGGTAATCAAATGAAATTTTCTTTAAAATTGGAAAAGAAAACATTTTCCCCATTGGTTTGCAACCCTATATCTTTCGACATTTTCGTGTAATTTTTTAAGAGTGTTTTTTTCTTTCCACTACAAAATTTGTTAGAAGGGTGTCCCCTACTGGTCCTTGTGTTCTGATGAGGACAAGACATCTCCACCGAGTCTTTCGATTAGATCGGCTTGTAGTGACACGGAATTGTTGCTTCCTCTTGTCAAGATCAGTGTCAAAAAATAGACATGTTGAATTACTTGTTGGATACAGGCAGCCAACGATCTTACCTGTCTAATGAGGTGGCTAAAGGGCTAGTTATAAAAATTGACTCCTTACTGACCCTGCAGTTCAATATGAAGACGTTTTTAGGGGAAGATATGCGGTTTCTAAAGAAAGCCCTCATCAGTATCGCTGTAGGTGATAAGTCTTTGTCGATTAAGGCGTTATTTCACCGTAATATCAATTTAAATTTATCCATTTCTTGGATGGATGATTTGACTAGAAATTTAAAGTCAGCAAGGTTTAATCTTGCTGCTGACTTTGATAAAACGGTCAATGGAGAAATTAAGGAAGAGGGACTCACTGGTATAGACGCCTTTCAGCATATGAAGAGTTTCCAAAAAATAAATTGTATGCGAGATTGTGCTTGGAAGCTTTTCTCTGACATCATTCTATTCGGGGATATTTCCCATTTTCCGTCCTTCTAAATGTGCTGTAGTAACCCAAAAGCCAGAATGCAGCTTTAATGCTTTGGCTGCTGAACCCTCTCTCTCCATATTCAAGTGAATTTTTTAAAACCCAAAAACTTACTATACTGACTCATTAGAAAGAAACCTTGATCGCATGTTTTCCCTAGAAGCTGTAGGAATTACAGAGAACACCTTGAGCTCCTATGATTACTAGAAAATCCAGGAGTTTAAAAATTCCATTTCTTTTCAGGATGGATCTTACTATATTAACATCCCTTCGGATGAGGAAAAGGTGAATTTGGTCCCCTCTAACCCTGCGATTTCTCTGAAGGTGTTGGATAGAGTGTGTGACTAACTAAAAGCAGGGTCCTTAACCTACACTGAGCCTTTTTAAGAACAGGAAAGAGAGGAATCATTGGGAAATTTAATGTCTCTTCTGAATAATATAGCAATTATATTTGGATCCCTCACTGCCCTGTGATTAAGGATGATGACCTGACCACCACAAAAATCTGGCCTGTATACAATTGTCCTTTGAAAGTTAGGGATGCCCCATCACTGAATGGAGCTGTTTATCCTGGCATCAACATTTTAAATGACTTGCTGGATCTCTGTTGTACTTCAGAAGCAATTCTTATACTTTTATGGCTGATATCTGAAAGTATTTTTAATGATAAAATTAAAATCGGAGGTCGATAAGAACCGTTTTTGTTTTTTGTTTTTTTGTTAGAAGGGGTGAAAATGTTGTGTGCTTTCGATATACAACACTAATTTTTGGATTTGTGACTAGTCCATTCATTTTAATTTTTTTAATCCAATTCCACTTGAATAAGTACAAAGGTAATGAGTGTGCAGGGGATCTGAAAAATAAATTCTATGTAGACAATTTGTTGGTTATCAGTGAGAAGACATTAGAATTAGTGAATACTTATGAAAGTCCTGTAAGTATTATGGCTGAAGGCAATTTCTGTTTAAGGTCTTGTACCTCAAATCATGCCCCGCTAAGGGATCAAATAAAACATTATGTTTCCTTTGTAAAACATGACGATAGTGAAGAAAAGCTATTGGGCTATAAGTACGACATACTAAGAGACTCCTTGAAATTAAATCCAAGACTTTCTGAGCTTAAAGCCAACACGAAGCGCAAAATTTTGGCCCAAACCTCAACAGTATTTGATCCGCTTTTCATTTGCTTACTTGTTACGATTAAAGGGAGGTTACTGTTGCGCGATTTGGGGAAGTTAGGATGGGATGATACCATTTCGGAGGATCTGGGTACAAGGGGGAAAGTCTTATATCAAGAACTTGTACCGATAAATAACTTGGAATTTCCCAGACAGGTCTTCTGTGACTGTGGTCCTGTCGACCTCTACTTTTTTGTGATGCCTCTAAAGCTGCGTATGGTTTTGCTATGTTGTACAGGGCAGTAGATCTGCCCTACTATTTTTCTCTAAAGCTAAAGTTGCTCCTACCGTGGTAAAGTCCCTGTGTATATTGGAGTTATTGTCAGTATAGCTAGCACTGAAGTGCCTGAAAATGTTTGCGAGGTATTTTGCCGACTAGACATTAAGAATTTATATGTAGCGATGGATGCCCAAATCGTTTTAGCCTGGTTGCAGTCTACCAAAGCAAATCGCAAAAATATATTCGTTGCTAATCGGCTAAAGGATATTAGTTTGCTCAAAAAAGAGATAAATTCTAAGTTGAATGTGTCTGTGAAACTTAAATATGTTTCAAATCCTGCTGATCTTATTACAAAGGGATTGACCTTGAATAAGTACAAATTGAATCTAAATTTTTGGATTAGAGGGCCTACTCGGTTGAGAGACTCACCCGTAAGTTTGTCTGTGAGGGAATTAAAATGTTTTGTCTGCTACTGATAAAAATGTTGTGCAGTCAGAGGTGCATTATAGTGTTGCAGTTGAAAAAAATGAATGTGTTGTCAATCTGAAGAAATTTTTAAAACTCTCAAAAGTTTTGAGAATTGTTACTCTGATTTTTAGGTTTATTAATCGATTGAAACATTTCGATTCTTACCCTGGGCATGTTGCCAAAGTTTACTTGATGAGGTGGGCTCAAAGGCAACACTATGGACACGAAATTGAATTCTTTGAAAATTTGAGTGGAAGAGGACCTCCGGAACTTGTTCAGAATTTAAACCTCTTTAGTGGTCAAAGTGGGATAGTTCGGTCGAGGACCAGAATAGACAAGACAATAGAATCCCCATCTTAGGTTAAATACCCGATATTGCTGCCAAAATACAGTGCCCTTACTAAATTGATTGTCCAGGAATGTCATATCGATTGCGAGCACCTGGGTATTGTAGCTACACTGTGTAAACTGAGATTGTCTGGATATTGGCTTCTCGCACCAGACAGTCTATCAAACATTATATTGCTGATTGTTTTGTATGCAGAAAATACAATGCATTGTTCTTTAGATACCCAAGACTGACCAACCTGCCCAAGAATAGAGTGAATTTGCTTAGATCTTTTTTACACACAGGTGTTGATTTCACTGGTCATTTGTCGATACAAACGGGGTAGGGGGAAATAAGAGGGTATACCTCTTAGTATTAACCTGTTTGAGCTATTCATATAGAATTGCTGTAAGATATGAGTGCCAAATCCTTTGTGTTGGCCCTTATCAGGTTTACAATTCTTTTGGGAATCCCTGAATGTATCTATAGAGACAATGCAAGATCCTTTGTTGCTGGGTGCAACATAGTTAAGAAAAACTGACCTATGTTGAATTTCGAGACAGATTTGGAACTTTTGAAATCAAACACCTCACTATCCCTTTATATGCTCCATGTATGGGAAGTGTCTGGGAACGAATGATTAAGACAATAAAGCTGTCGGGAGAAAGGCAATTGAATTTTATGATCTGCTGACGCTGCTTTCAGATATACAAAATGCAATGAATTTCATCCTCTGACCTATTGGTGTTCTTCTGACATGGGGATAGACATCCTTGCCCCGGTAAATTTTATCAGTCCATACATCAAAGAGGGATTAATACTTAGGATAGATGAGGATGAAAATTCCACATTTTTTAATCCTCCCTTTAATTCAGAAATTTTAAGTTCCCTTCAAATTAGAGATGATATGCTACAGAGGTTACATCGCCTTTTTAATGATGAAGATCTTTGAGCCTGCGGGAACAGTGTAAAGACCTCTATCAATGTGATTTTGAAAATAAAATGAAAGTAGGCGACATAGTGTTAATAAAAAAATCCTGCAAAACCTCGTCCGTATTGGCCCTTCGGTAGAGTTGTGAGTTCGAACATTGGAGATGAGGGGAATGTAAGGTCAGTGAACCTAAAATAGGAGTAACCATTCCTATTCAATTAAGCACTTTTAACCTTATGAATTATCCCTTACACACAACGGTCCAACTAGGAATGCAGAAATTGACTTTTCGGCCACATCTGACAATGAGGATTTTGATTGGCACAGAAGTAAAAGGTCCTGCACATAAAAGAAGCAAAAGAACCCAAATGACCTTTATATTTGGTATTAGCTTGCTGGAAATAAAATGAATATTTTTCTGATATTTTGCTATTTTTTCTGTAACTAATGATGGTGAAGATTTTTTACATAACTTTTTGACAGCCAAATTTTATTCCCCCTCCTTTGTTTCCGACATATACATGATCATTTTGCCTTGGTGAATTGTGAAGGTGCAAAAATTTTTCCTCACCTTGTAATTTTTTGGTTGTATTGTGAACTTATTTTGAGAATTTGCGTGTTTAAACATTAATTGGTTTGTGAAGTTGTAAAATGATTATGAGGTCAACATTGAACTGATTTGTCAAAAAACTGTGTGAGCTCTGGAGCTAAATATGAACTGAAGTTGCAGAGTTGTTACAATTTTTAAGGACACTGTGAATGGACTTATCAGGATATTTCCATTTTGTGGGTGAACAGAACTTTGAATTATAGTTTTGTATGTATATGAAAGTTGAACGGATAAATGTCACCTCGTGTGTGACTACAGGAACAAATGAACTGATTTACACACGGACCTAACCGTGTTGTGCATTTGAACACTTTGACTTGAAAAAAAAAATTATCTGTGTAAAAGACAATCATTTCCTTTTTTTCCCGATTATATACCTCAATCTGGATCTTTTAAGAGGCATAAAAATTAGATTTTTTTAAATCTGCAATGCCATCTTTTTCATTTTTTTTCCAAAATATTGTTAACAAAATTGTGTTTTCATCCTGTGATCCAGAGGATGTTTACAAATCGAAATTGATTGGGTCGACTTGTACTATGTTTGGAACTGATATTGGACGCGGCGAATTCTTTGACTAACGCGCTTCTTGTGTGATGGGAGAATGTTGGAATTATTTATTATAATAGGAACAACTTCTAGGACGGGACTTTTATGGTTTTCACCGCCAGAAGAAAATGAAAGATTTTTTTGGAACTAACACCGCCTGCTCAGAGAATAACCCTTTTCTGCTCAAGCCTCGAGCCAGGCAAGTCGTCAATTTTAGTAGTCTTGTGAATTTTCACTGGATGTGCTGGTTTTTAAACATTGCTGTTCCCGACAGTTAAGGGAAAATAGGGAGTAAATTCCTCAAAGAATTTTGCTACTGTGCTGGACCTCTCTGAGTGAAATATGCTGTTACCTATATCTGTTAATTTATGATGTCTTGACTTTGTTCACGAGGTGTTCCAGAACTGCTCTGCTGTGCATTATTCTTCCTGGCGAAATGTGTTGCTGCCTATATAAGAGAATTTGTGCCGTCTCGACCTTAACCATGGGGTGAACGATTAAATTTGCTGTCCTATACAAGTGCCGAAGGAATTGCTGAATGAACCCCCCATGTGTCTGCATTATTCGCTCTTCCAAATCTTTTTTTCATTCATATAACACTGCTTTTTTTGACTTGTAAGTGCCAGCTTCTTTGTTCGTTGAAGACATATCAGTTCCTTGTAATTCATGAGTGACCCAATGTTTTTTTTCGAAACAATTTGCTCCATTGTTACTTGATTCAGATTTTTTTAATGGTCGCTAAAATCGCAATTAATTTTAGCAACTAGTGTTTTTCTTCAAAACTTTGTAACTCACTTTTATTTATTTTTATTCAATTGGTAATAAATAGTTCTTAGTTGTACGCACGTGGCACATTTGTCTTTTTATTTTTTTCTTTCTTTTTTTTTTTCAAGTGCTGTTTTATTTTCCGTAAAAGAATTCTTTTTTTTTTTTTAAATAAAAATTAATCCTTTTACATGCGATGATAAATAATAAATGAAAACTCAATTCAAAAATTGACACTGACACCCATAAAAACAATTTATTCAATTGCATATAACGCTTAAATAAATTTCATAAAATCTAAATCATTAAAAAGATTTGGATTCAATAATCTCCAAGCCCGACACTGTACTAAGATAAGACACAAAGTCAGTTTAATGTGAGTGGAGGGGTGATCGGCAGGAAACCATGCTCCCGTAGTGAGGTAATACAATATACAAATACAAATATGCTTTTGCATAACTTAACCTTGAGTCTGTCATACCGTGTTATTTGCTAAGCTTTGCTTAAATATGACATAGGTTGCTTATTGTAACCATTGTCAGTTAAAGTGGTCACCCATCTAAGTACCGAACGGCTTAACTTCACTGATTTAGCAAAAACCGGTGCTTTTAGCGTCAACTGACCCTAAGTTTGTCGTGCCTCGTTTTCTTTTAACCTTTTCACTACCAAGTTTTTATGATGAAACCCCCATCCCGACTTACAGACCATTACAAGCACATTCTGTACAGTTCCTTGTTACGTCTGCTATTTTTTCCATTTGAAAATGTGCTGAAAAAAAAAAGATTGACTGGCCGTACAGCTGCTGCTTTGTGAGGTGCTGCCTCCAGGACTTGTTCAATATTGCTCGCAACATTCTTGTGTAATTCCCGTCAAACTTTTTCTCCATACGTTTAGTTAACGTCCATGTTGTGCATCCATACAGCAGTATCGATATGACCACTGCTTGGAAAAAAATGCGTTTCATTTTATCGGTCAGGTCTGCCTTCCATATAACCGATAGTCTACTAATAGCTGTCCATACCTTTGCAAGTCTCGTGTTGATGTCTGTTTCAGTTGATGAGACAAAACTTTATAGGTAGGTAAACTTGTCTTCTAGTTTCAGAGAACTACCGTTTAGTGTGGAGATATTGCCTCTTTGATTAAAGCTCATGTATTCCGTCTTGTCTGCGTTGACATGGAGGCCTATGCCAGCAGCTGCTCGTTCCAGACTATGTAGCAGGGTTTCGGCTTAGGTGGGTGTTTTTGCCAGAAGCGCTATGTCATCGGTGTCATCCACGTACGTAATTTTATGTGCGGGGTATCTTCTGCTTCTTTCCTTTGTCTCCTTGCAGCACACCTGCTACAATGTCGAAGTAGTCTGTGTCTCCATCCGGAGATCGGACTTTTACTTTCGTGTTTCTATATAGCATCATCATGGCTGCGACGGTTTCTTTGGGTTGGCCGTAGGCAAGTAGTATTTGCTCCATCTTTCCTCTGTGTATGGAGTCAAAAGCCTTGGCGAAGTCGACAAATAATATTATTGCCTCGAGGATTTTTGCACGTACACCTTCATGAATTCAACGGATAATCAAAATTTGTGACTTCGTGGATCGATTTCACCGAAAGCCGTTTTGGTTTTTCCTTAGTATCTTCTCAATTTTGGGTTCTATGCGGTTGTATAGTAGGGCATTGTAGATCTTAGCCGCTATGGATGTAAGTGTTATACCTCTGTAGTTCTTGGCTAATCCAAGGGGAGGATGCATCCCTTTGTCCATCTGTCTATTGTGTTTTGATTATATACGGCATTAGAGTGTTGGAGCAGTATGTCGTCGAATTCCCTGGTCTTCCATACTTCTGAGGGTATTTCATCAAACCCTGCTGCTTTTCTATTTTTAATTTTTCTTAATACTGCGTCAAGTTCTTCTTGCATAAACTATCCTAGTTTGATGTTTAATTGTTTACTAATAATTCTGGTGATTGGTTCATACGTAACTTTCGGAGGGTTTCCAAGTAAATTCTCGAAATGTTATTTCCATAGTTGTATTCGTTCTTCTTGGCCAGTAGCTTTCAGTTTAGGTTTCGCCGTGGTCTTCCTTCTGCTCACTTTGTTTACCGTTTGCCATGCTATCCTAGATTGTCTATCTTCAACTGAGTCTCTTATCTTATTGATCTGATTTTGTGTGTATTCTGTTTGTTCTTTTAGGTATATTTTAGCTAATTCATTTTGCGCCTTTTTAAGTTTTAGGGCATTGCTGTTGGTTGGATTCTTCCTATCGCATTTGGAGGTAGTTTTCACGTCTGCACGCTTTTTTTCTAATCGCTGATGTCTCCCATGGGACTCTAGGTTTAGCTCTTTGTTTAGTTGGTATGCATTCTGCTGCCGCTTCTAAGTGGGCATTGACGAAGTTCTCATATTCCTTATTCGGAGTATGTGTTTCTGTCTTCTCCTGTAGTGCCTCGAATTTGTTTCTTAGTGTTAACGCATATTTATCTCTAATATCCCTGTTATTAAGCGGGACCAGTCATAGCGTACAGTGGTTGTTGTTCTGGCCTTATTCCTTCGTAGGTTCAGTCGTATCTTTGGCGTGACAATTCGGTGATGAGAGGACACACCCTCGAAAGAGGAATATGCCTCGCAATTCAATGCTCTGTTATTCCATTTCTTATTTACAAATACGTAGTCTATCCATGCTTTAGCATTATTTGCGTAGGTGTAGGTCCATAGTTTTCCCTTTCTTTTCTGAAATTTAGTATTGAGGCATGTTAATCTATTTTCTAGCGTGAAATCTGTTAGATGTTCCCCATTTCTGTTTGACGAGTTGTGTAAGCTGAATTTGTGGTTTACGTTTTTACCAATTTGGGTATTCATGTCTCCACCGATGACAAGAATGTTGTGCTTCGGGATGCTACGAACAAGGGAGGATAGCTCATTATAGAAGGCGATGAGGTCAGTTTCTTCACTAACATTGGAAGGACTGTAGCAAAAGATGATTGTTGCGCTGGGGCTACCATTAAAAATAGCTACCATAATCCTCGGTTATATTTTCTCTATGCTATTTTGTAATTTTAGGGCCCGTGGTCCTATAAGCATACCTACACCTCCAGTCGTGGTATTAACAGAGTTTTTCCATGCAGATGCAGTGGTGAGCGTCCTCCATTGCCAGTATCGTGATATCTAATATCCTCGCTACGAGTGTAACTGTGTTCTTGTATGCATATTATGTCTATGTTATGATTTATCGCTGATGCTGTCAGCTCTATTTAAAGTTCTAACGTTGAATGTCGCTGTTTGTACTGTACGTTTGCATTTTAGTAATTTTTGTTTTAGTTTGAGCTTTGTTGCTGATAATTCGAACGCTGAGGCCAGGGCTCAAACCTCAGCAGGACGCGCCTCTTTTTTACCCGCGTGAAAAGCAATGCGGTTTGGACAGGTGGTTAGAGTGTGGGTCATGGTAATCTTTTGATGGCTGTTTTTATTCTCATCTATAGAAGCCACCCTTATAGATGAGCAGCAGTAGTTCACCGGTCGAACTATTTGATCCTGGCCGTTGGACCGTAGGATTCATACGCCCAGGGCTTGATTAGGCACGGCGTTGAAGCGTCAAAGGGTTTATCCGCTTGCCTTTACGTCCCATGGCTTTCGAAAAAAAATTTTTTTTTAATTTTTACTTCCTTCTTTCTTCCATCTTCTGCCAATATTAAGTTTTCACCATCATTATCATGTCGTGCCGCCAGCACGGATATCCCTGACACTCTCTCGCCACTTCTCCCTATCGTTCATGGCCTCTGGCAGGTCTTCAGGGCTACATCCCGTATCCTCACACAGCTGCTGTATTTATGTTCGAGCTGGTCGTCCTGCTTTTGGTCGGCCATATGTGGGGGTCCATAGGAATACATCACTTATGAGCTCGTCCCTCCTTCTCCAGCAGTGTCCTGCATATCTGGTTCGTCTAACTTTGATAGTTTTCGTTATGGGAGGTAGGTGGCCGTACAGTTGGTGCTTTGTGGGGTGTTGCCTCCAGGACTTGTTCAAAATTGCTCTCAGCATTCTTGTGTAGTTGCCTTCTAGCTTTTTCTCCAGCCGTTTAGTTAGCGCCCATGTAGTGCATCCATATAGCAGTATCGAGACGACCGCTGCCTGGAAGAAACTGCATTTCATTTTATCGGTCAGGTCTGACTTCCATATGACCGATAGCCTATCGATAGCATCGGAGTCCTTATTTATGGTTCTTTGCATCCTTATAGGCATTCTATTTTATGCTAACTTAGGTTTTCAATTTCAAATAAAGTCCACTAGTATTAGCTTCTCTTGACCAGGTTCAACTGTTACTGGAAATTACAGTATTTGTCTTTGTATTTAAAGCACAGATACTTTTTTATTTGTAACTTTTCATACCTGGCGTGTATTTTCGCCATCAGATTAAAGTCGCCGTTTGTACCTTTGTAAATACAATGTCTGCGACATAAGAGTTTGGTCCAATAAAAAATGAATTCTGAAAAATTTCCCCCCAAATCCCAGGTCGTGTCATACCAATGACTTTAAAAATGGTACTTGATACCTCCTTGCTTAACACTCAGCAATATAAGGTACGTATCAAGGGTAAAGTCTTGCAATCCTGAGAAAGGAGTAGCGCCCTCCCCTACGCCTCGGTGTAGTAGCTATTGAAAAGGGAGCCTTATGGTCGCCCTCGACTACGGTCGCTAACTTTACTTTTTTACTTAATCAATAAAATGTTTAATTTAAAAAAATAATAAACACCAAATGAATTAATAAAGCGTAATGGTGTTCGACTTTAATGGCACAAAGGAACTGAAGTGTTTAAAAAAAAATTGTTCAAACCAAAAAGTGTTCGAAGAAACTGAGAATTGCTTCCTTCCTCCTTCTAGTTACATTGCTAATTATGAATACCTGAAAATTAGAAATCTTGAATATTTTATATTTACCAACTCCTCTGCTCGGGTAGGAAATGACCCAAGGTCAATTTTTAAGCGAAGTTTAACAGGTTTGAATTCAGAGTTTTCTTCTAGACTAGTTGCCTCACCAAGGCCGAAGAACATAGTCTGCCCTACTATTTACTCATAGCTGGAGGGAGATTAATTGGATTCATACCTATCCCAAGGGTATTAGTGCTATGTGAAATGCAATCAATCTCGTCGAGGATTTGAACTCGTGTCACCGTATCCATTTCCTACGACGATAGCCATGGAAATTTTGAATATTTGCAAAAGATTTTTTACTTTAACCTCTCCGACTAAGTGCAGCAGGGGTGGGAGTAAATTCAGTAGAAACAATGAAAGGTTAATTCAAACCTGGTCATTATTAACAGAAAGGACAAGTTTTCTTATCCAACTGTCGCCATCTTTGATGGAAAACTTATCAGGATGCAGACGTCAACACGAGTAAATAAACAAACTAAATAAAAGTACTACAACAGCTTTACATTTCTGGGGAAAATATTCCTGACTTTCTTACCAAACCATATTTAGATCTAGAACTACAGTGTAACCCGGATATAAGAGGTGTAGAGAAGAGGAAAATCTCGTATTTTGTTTTGGCGCGCTATTTAATTCGACACTGAATTTCACCCAATCAGGATGACTTATCCCATTCAGCCCGGACCTTCATTTCCGGCTAGCAAAACGGGTGAGCGGCCAAACACACTCTCTTCGGCTTGAGACGGCGACCAGCACGGACGTGTCTCTGGTCGCCCCTGCTTAGCGATGCTTTTTAGCTAAACAAGCCACCCAGTGAGGACATCTCACTGTGGCTTTAACCCTAGCAGCAGCAACATGGACACTCAGCGAGGGAACCTTCTAATTTATGGATTCTTTGCGTCTAATATATTTTAGACCAAGGAATCCCAGTTGAATATGAATTAGATACGTTCAGCATGCCTTCCACAAGCACCACAAAAATTTACTATGTCGATCCGAGCGCCACTCCGCTCTCGACACAAAACTACACTGTGACCTTGAATACTTCCCTCACACGTCCAACGACACGCTGCCATTTCCAGCATCCCGCTAAACCATTTCGTCTCAAACATCCAACAAGCCCAACCACCACGAGTCTTGCAGCACCAAGAACAAACCTCCACAAAGCTGCAAATAAAACTTTCGCTGTTGTGTGTTGTTAAAGAAAAGTCTCGTAATTCATTTCTGTTGCCATAAAATCTATAGTGTTCGGGAAAATAACAAATTCCCTCAAACCCTATAGAGGTCCGGATATAAGAGCGATTTTTTCTGGTCCCAAATTAGAGCCTGTGTTACCTAAACAAAATAGACCCAACCCTGATATAAGAGACTTATTCTCCTGTCCTGACAACTCTATTAATCGCCCCTTTCATAAAGAAACATTTGAAAGTCTTCAAGTTAAAAAACAAAAAAAATGAGTGGTACGTTCACCAGTGCAAGCTCTGAAAACTTCCCACTTCGAAAGTACAACAGTCTTACGGCCTTATCACTCACTTTGATATCTTTATCTGGGATATTAAACAAGTATCTAATATAATTGAACGTGTTATCTTTATCATTCCAAATTTTATGAATTATGTAAGAAAATACTACCAATTTTAATGTCGGAGTCGTATGGTCGTCATCTGATTAAAGTTGCTGTTTGTAACACAGCAAATACCCGTTATTACAATTTCTATCTCACCAGTGCTTGGTCGAATAAAGAATGAGTTTAGTAATTTCTTCCAAAGCTTTGCGATAAGATTTTAAAAAATAAAAAGTATATAGCGGCTCGGGAAATTGTTAATTTCTCTAACACTATATTTTTTTAGGCAACACAAATGAATTACGAAACCATTCTTTAACAACACAACAAAGAAAGTTTTTATTTGCAGCATGGAATATGGTTGATTTGCTTTTGATGCTGCAAGACTCGTGGAGTTTAGACTTGCTTATGTTGTAGACGAAATGGCGTAGAGAGATATTGATATGGCAGCGTGTGTTGCTGGACGAATGAGATCCGGGCTGAATAGGATAAGTCATCCTGATTGGGTGAAATTAAGTGTTGAAATAAATTGAGCGCCAAACCAAAATACGAGATTTTCCTCTTTACAAGTATAATGCGGTTCGACTTTTATGGCACAGAGGAACAAAAAATATTTTTTAAGAAGTTAAAAACAACACCACAGTAGAATTCGCTTCAAGAAAACGTTGCCTCTCGGTTATGTCACAAAAAAAAAAAAAAAAAAAGAATTAGTCGTCTGGAAGACATGTAAAATGTTTTGACTTCTATTGTCCCTTTGCTTACCCATTATATGACAAATCAGACGCTTTTTTTTTTTCGACCGGTGAACTATTTTTTTTTTTTTTTTTTTTTGACACGAGTGAGGTTGGTTTTTACTTTCATTTTATTTTTGTTGTAAATTATATATATATACACATACACTTTCATTTTTGTTCATTTGCATTCCGTTGGGGGGGGGGTAGATTTCTTTCTTGATTATAATTTCCCAATATACGAACCAACGGGAAAAGTTCACTCAGAGAGACTAGTAAGTTTTGCTGAGCAGTGTGAAGGAGTCTCAGAATGTGACATTATGGTGAATTATATAGAATGTTCTGTCAGGGAATCGAACTAAAAAAAAAAAAAAAAAAAAAAAAAAAAAAAAAGATTGTGAAGACCAGCCTCCTATTTTCAGGCCATACGCCGCAGTTTTATTTGTTGTATAATAAATATATTTACCTCTAACTAGTTCAGGGAAGGTAAAATTAGAAGTACTGGAAGTTTCATGGTTGACTGGGTTTTATGGCATACCAAATTCATTTTTATGCAAATAATCAGTTCTATTTTAAACAATTCACTTTAGCATAAGACCCTATCAAGTGTTACCACACCGAGCTAAAGTGAACCTGGAGGCAATGGCAATGAAGGGGTACTCCGCATTCCCGGAATCTCACTATCAGATTAGTGTCATATCTAGGACATTCGTGGGTGGGTGTTGGTCTTACTCCTCTGCAGAGAATCAGTCGGTGTATTCTCCGGCCCTTGCTGATTGAGCAGTATAGAGTTGAACGCACGATTTTTTTTTTTTAAATAAAAACGAACAATGGTTTAGTTCTATTTGACCCATAGATAGGACTCTCAGGTTCTACCTCTCCGGACCAGAGGGGAACCTGGGAGCCATGGCAATGAAGGGGTACTCCACATTACCCAAAATTCCAGCATTACTGGAACCTCACAATCAGATTGTTTAGTTTCATATCCAGGACACTCGTCGGTGGAGCAATCAAAGTTTCATGCTAATCGTGTCAGTATTAACGGGTTACAAGTTTTGTGATAAAGCCACCGCCATCTTTAACAAAGGAAGTCATCAACGAGCAGATATCCACAAGTAAGAAGACTATTTGAGGTATGTCCAATAAAAAGAAACAGCAATCTGTAGAGTATTGAAAACTTTCTGCATCTTAAGAACTTTAAATTACTTGCAGGCTCAGCAACGTTTTAGTCACCAACGCTACACAGGCAGATCAGCATTTTTTTTTTTGAGGCTGGTCGTCTACCTATTGGCTGCTTGATGCCAAATTCAATGTTAAGGTATAGAAAATTCACCCACGCTACTAGGGTAATAAAACCTGCTTGCAGAGAGGTTAAAAAGAATTGATTTTTCTAGGTTATGTTAACGGGTGACAACACGTTACTAGTATAAATTTATTGGCAGAGTTTTTCCATAAAGAAATTTAAAGTTGTAGTTTAACGAAGTCAATCGTAATGTGAATAGATTTGAGCGAGCAATTCTGATACAAATAAACCAATTTATAAAACCGAGCACAGCGGCGGGAACTAAAAGATTGTTTTTTGGTAATTCTTCCTGAACGTAAAGGTTTAGTGTTGGATTAATGCAAAATGATTGGTGTATGGTCTATATACTACAATTATTTACTAAGCTTGACACATAACTAGCAACAGAGAGTACCCAGTGAAGTTGAAAGTCAAGAGGAAGACTGGAATAAATTACTCCATTTTTTAGAGATTTAAGTCCTTAGCACTATATCAAAGGGGAACAGAAAAAAGATTGTGCCTCCCTTCTATTGCAAGCTGGACAAAACGAAGTAAATAGATTCACTTACTCCATTACTACTAGTTCCATGTAGTCTTTGAACGGTGGGGGGAGAGAGGAAGTTTTAGTTTTCAAGTGTGGTCACATTTGAAAAAAAAAAAAAAAAAAAAAAAAAAAAAAAAAAAAAAACACACACACACAAACAACTTTCCTTAGGTCCCATACAAAAGATATTTAAGATTAAGAGTTTTTAGTTATGCGATTAAGTAATTGTAGTCAAGACAAGTGTAGTTAAATCTAATGAACGTTACAGAGAAGAGATTATATCCCGAAGAGATGCAGAGCTTACTCTACGAGATACATTAAGTAAAAGTCGGCGACCTTAGTCGAGGGGGGGACCCGAATTCGGCCTTTTCAATAGCTACAACAAGGCATAGGGGGCGCTTCTCTATTCTCGGGATTGAGCCACATCTTATAATGCTGAAGGTATAGCAAGGCAGCATCAAGTACCACTTTAAGTCTTTTGTACGACTTCACTAGAGATTGAACCTCGGTCTCCGCAGACCATTGGTGAATACTCATTAGGCTATTAATACATTAAAGTTTGACAATACTCAACATAAACGTTATAAAGCTTTGTCACATTTTAGTTAACTGAAAGGCTAAGATATGCAAGCGATATATAACAAAAACAAAGGCTTTGCTAGCATCGAGTGGGTGGAATCAGGGCATCTCCCGTTAAGTTAGAAACAATTCCTAGAATCAAAATAAGGGAAGATCGAAACGTTTTTTCTAGGACTTAAAAACGAGTGCAGCACCACTTAATCTTTCTTCCGAATTGGGTAAACACTTCAGTTTAAATTAGCTAAGGAGTTTTAAAACAACTCTTACGAACTGGTTAGCCAGACAAGTAACAATGGTAATAAATGTTTAAGCGACATAGAAATTTGAACCACTTGGATGAATACGTATTCGAACGTGTTAGATCTAGAACTAGAGCAAATGTAAGTAAATTTCAAAGGATTACAATTTAAACGGGGCGGGAAGATCAGCGTGTAGTCTTTATTTTCCGGAAATAATTTAAAAGTTTCAAAATAACACCCCCCACAATCTTAAACGTAACATGCAGCCATGTTAAACACCCGATTCAAACAAAAAAAAAAAAAAAAAAAAAAAAAAAAAGCTTGAGAATTAGTTTCAGGAAAAGTGTTAGCATTGACTTTCGGCCTCCATTTTATAAGCATCAGTGTTTGGGTCGAGCTCAACTTCCTTGGAAGAAGTCTCTTTCAGAGCAAGAAAACCATCCTCCTCGTGCACGGAGAGATTGCTTTCAGAAATTGTGATTGAATCTTCGTTGCTGTCGGTCCCAGAAGACAAAGAAGTCTGACTGGGTTCATAGTCATCATCGGGGAAGTCATCGTCAGACATAAGAGATTCGGCGAGATCGTTAAGAGAGATTTTTCGCTTGAGCGACGCCTTGCGATTTTCGTGGACCGGCTGGGCTCGAAGAGTGCAGAGTTCCGGGTCGAAGGAGAGTTTGAAAGGCATCATACGGTCTCCAGCAGATAGTTTAGTTATCTCGTTGAACAGGGTCTTCGTTCTAGCTAGGAGTCTGGAGCGAATAACTCGACGGGGTGATAAGATTCTACGACCGACAGTGGTCACATAACCGCTTTGTATTTGAAAGTAATCATAAATATCGTGAGTCAGAGACCGTTGGAAGTTAAGGAAGGCGACTACAGCATTCACTGGGTAGAGTACAAGCCAGGTGAAGATAAGAGTGAAGAGTTTCTCCAGGGAATTTTCTTGGACGTAACTGTTCGATAGACGCGGGGTTTCAGCGATAAGGGATTCTTTTTTTTCTTCAGTGTCCGCAGGGAAGTTTTCAGTAATTTCAGAGGTAGACTCTTGCTTTAAGGCCCCACTCTCTGGTTCTTTCTTTACGAGAAGTTCAGGTTTACAAGTCGAGTCTTCCTCTTCAGATTC
Organism: Sepioteuthis lessoniana; assembly: GCA_963585895.1. Taxonomy (NCBI): domain Eukaryota; kingdom Metazoa; phylum Mollusca; class Cephalopoda; order Myopsida; family Loliginidae; genus Sepioteuthis; species Sepioteuthis lessoniana. The sequence goes on along the minus strand of OY757908.1, from coordinate 126,254,482 downwards.
AGAGATAGGACTAAGTGGTGTATTACCAGATAGCGGACAGTTGACGTAATGTTGTAGATAAGGACAGATTGGGAGGCAGCGATTTTCGGTTTCTGCGACTCTCCGCAAGCGACGAATAATGGAACCAGACACATCAACAAAATCATCCATACCACGTATATAAGCACGGACTACAGGCATCCTGAAGAACTGTTGGCCTTTCTGGCGAAAGTCTTTTGCGATACGTGAAAAACGTTCTTGTAAAGGAGGTTGCACCCCTTCGAAAAGTGTATTAAGAAAAGTCAATCCTTGAGTGAAGTTCCCGAATGCGTGGGTCAAATCTTGCGTGCTTTGGGACGCGGCAACTTCCATTGGGTTTGCGTCTACGCTGGAAATTTCATCAGAATTCGAAGTTGGGAGAGTCTGAGAAGAAGAAGAATTAGCCGACGGTGCGACCTCCCCTTCAGATTTCTCAACTTCTGGTTGTTGCTGAAGCTCCTTGTCAGCCATTCGGTTTCTTTTTACTTTGGTTAACAAAGAGGGCCTGACTTGTTTGCTTTCCGTAACTTTCTGACACTGAAAAAAAGCTTCACTTCAACGTATTTATTGAATTTAATCAAGTCTACAAAATGTTATTCAGCCAATCAAAAACTGGTGAAAATCGAGTGTAAATAAATATTTAAATGATATTCATTGAGGAAAAAACAAAAACAAAAGCAAACAAAGCTCTTTTTGGAACAGTACATGTTGATATGAAAAAAGAGGGTAACAGGTTTGTTCGAGGAATCTAACACTTTTCTTTTCTTCATAACACGAGTATCTCGCGTGGTGTAATGGTTGACAAGGTAGGTTTGTAAGTCATTTTTAGTAAGTTCTAGTATTACTGGGTTTCCCCATTGTAAATAACTATTTTGTACGATAAGAAATGGACAAACAAGCATGTACGTTTTGTTTTCTACAATAATTAAAAATTCAGGCTGGCCATTTCAGTGAGTTTCTAAACCATCTTTCATTGGGAAAAGGAAATTCTCAGCAACTTTTAAAGATATTTTAAAAGAGCCTTCTTTGTAGTCCTCCGGAAATCCGACAGCTAAACGCAAACTTTCTCATCGCTTATTTCAACTGAAGTTACGTCTAACTACATCAAACGCCCCCTCATTTCTGATTGCGGCGGGGGTGTTCGTGATGGATAGGGCATGACATGCCATAAGAGTAAAGAGTGAAACAGGATGTGATTAGTGTTAGTCTTGCAAGTCACTTTCAGTTCAGATGCCTGCGTAGTGTAAAGGGTTGAGTGTTCTGTTCACAAACGATTATTTGTGATTTCGTTTTTAACTGGGTGTCCCATACTTCTGGTCTTCAATAAGATGAATTTGACAAAAATATTTCAGTTCTCAATGAACACAGATTTTATTATATCAGATTTGTCTTCACCCCCACCAGAAACTGATGACTCATACTTCAATGGTTTTAGAAGGATTAATACGATTATATCTTAAAGAGGCTGCGGCTGCCATCATTTTTCTCCTTGCAATTTTTTTTTTCCTACTGATGTTTGAGTAACAGCAAGTCTTCTTAGATTTCTAGGCCTCTTCTAAGTATTCTGGTTGATTTTAATAGTGTTGTGGTCGGGATTGCCTCGATTCTTTCTCTGCTCTCTATTTCTTTCCGTCTCCTATCTAAGTTATTGGGAACCGTTCCAAGTGCACTAACTACAATTGGTATCACCGTCACTCACCTGATTCATAACTTTTTCAGCAATCTGGCAAGATCTAGTTATTATTATTATCATTATTATTTGTTTTGTCATACCAGTTTTAATTGGTGGCTTTGGACAAGTGGGTAGAGTGTTTGTCAATGGTCCGGGAGACATGGATTCAATCCCGGGTCGTGTCATACCAAAGACTTTTAAAATGGTACTTGATACCTCTTTGCTTAACACTCAGCAATATAAGATACGTATCAAGGGTAAAGTGGAGCAATCCAGGGAAAGGAGTAGCGTACTCCCCTACACCTCGGTGTAGTAGCTATTGAAAAGGGAGCCTTCTGATTTCTCTCGACTACGGTCACCAACTAACTATTGAAGCCCGAGTGACAGCAGTCTCCCCAGCTCGCCAAGTCTCTCCTCAGATTTCTAGCTGATCTCAGTACAGTTGTGATCTGGATGGTCTCAATTTTACTTCAGATATCCACTTTCCTCAGATTTTTAGAGGCTAATGTGCCGGACAGCAACTTCGTAGTAAGCGTGTTCGAACTCAAATCGCGCTATTATATTCACTTTCAGACAAATATCCTTGAGAAAGGTATGAATTCCGTTGTCCGCTCAAGCTATGGATTAAATAGAACCGCTAATGTTCTTCAGCAAGGATGACTTTGCCATTAAATAAGCCACGAAAATCGATATACCATTAAGCAAAGAAGTCGAAAATGAAACCGATGTCCTTTAGGATTGTGATAAGTGATCCAACATTGACTGGTATCACTGCCCGTGGTGTAATGGTTATCGTTGTAAGAAATGGACACGGCGACACGAGTTCAAATCCTGGACGAGACTGATTGCATTTCACATAGCACTAATACCCTTGGGAAAGGTATGAATCCAATTATTCTCCCTCCAGCTATGGGTAAATAGTAGGACAGACTAGGTTCTTCAGCGTTGGTGAGGCAACTAGTCTAGGAGAAGGAAAACTCTGAATTGAAATCTGTTAAACTCCGCTTAAAAATTGACCTTGTGTCATATCCTGCCCGAGCGGAGGGGTTGGGTAAATAGGATCACTGCACTTTCACATTCCATCGATTTCTTAATTCTCTGTCCACTTATCTATGCCATTTTTTTCTGTTCTTTTACTTTGTAGTATTTTTTATGTACTTTTAAATTATAATATAATTACTACAAGGTAAAAGTACAGAAAAATTACTAGGTAAAAATTAGATCTGATCTTCAGGCCGGAAATGTGGAATACGTTTACATAACAGAACCTCTGAGCATTTTATAAGTCTCTTTTTCAAGAAAAAAATTATAGTCTGTGTATATACCATTTATCTGGTCAAAGTTTAATCGCTTGCACAATTCTCAGTGAATCATCTTACCCCATCAAGTCGTGCTTGCCCTTGTACTCCTATGTCAGTTTATTGCATTAGCTTATTATTTTATTCCCTGTGATTTTTTCATGTCAATTTTAACAGGTGGTTTTACATTAAATTCTGATTGACAGCAAGTCCCTTCAGCGCATCAAGACTTTCTAATGATTCCAGTTGATTCTAACCGTGCTGTGATCTGGATGGTCTTCAATTCTCCATTCTCTTTTCCAGCCCTTTGTTGGTCGTTTCAAGCGCACCAACTTCAACGGTCATCATCGCCACCCTCATGTTACACAACTTTTTAAGTTCTTTTGCAAGATCTTGGTATTTATCTATCTTTTCGCTTCTTTTATTTTTAACCTGTGGTCCGTTGGAACGACAAAATCCACTAGTTGACAAGTTCTTTTCTTCTCATCAATTGAGAACTTAGTCAGGTATTTTTGTCAAGACTGAGGAATCAATTTGAATCTTAAAATCCCAAAGAATTTTGTGCGCCACATTTTCGAGGACAGATTTTGGTTTGTGCATATATCATTTGTCAGGATGATAAAATTTTAATTCTCTTGCATAATTCCCAGTGGATCACCTTTCCTAACCAATCATATCTTTTTTTTGTATTCCTTTTGTGCAACTTAACCGTTTCATCCTGGTCATTGCATAACTCACACTTGCTATTCTTTTTTTGGATGTGCACGTGGTGTAACGGTTATTTTCAAAAGAAATGGACACAGTAACTCAAGTTCAAATCCTGGGCGTGGTTGTGTGCATTTCACATGGTGCTAATACCCTTGGGAAAAGTATACATCCAACAATTCTCGCTCCAGCTATGTGTAAATAGTATGATAGACTGAACTCTTTATCCTTTGTAATTCAAACCTGTTTAACTTTGCTTAAAATTGATCTTGTATCACATCCTTCTCGAGCGGAGGGGTTGGGTCTATATATAAATATATAGATATGTCATCATCATCATCATGATGCCGCGCCATCAGTACGGATATCCCTGACCTTCTCCCGCCACCCTTCTCTATCGTCCATCGCTTCCGGTAGGTCATCAAGGCCACATCCCGTATCGGCACAGAGCTGTTTTATGTAGGTTCTAGCTGGTCGTCCTGCCTTTGCTCGTCCATGTGAAGGGGTCTACAGGATTATGTCACTTTTGAGTTCGTTCCTACTTCTCCAGCAGTGTCCTGCATGTCTGGTTCGTCTAACTTTGATAGTTTTCATAATGGGTAGTAAGTGACCGTACAGCTGCTGCTTTGTGGGGTGCTGCCTCCTGGAAGTATATAGTATCTTCCATAAATAAGAACACCCCAGATATTTTTTTGTAAACGTTAATTTCCTTCTAAGTCAAAGATACCAAGATTTTAGTATACGTAGTAGAACATAGTACAATCAAAACGGATATTATTAGGTATTATCTGTCACCTCATATATGTCTTCATCTTCAAGCATCAGCTGCATGCGTATTGGAACGAACCTTTGTCGTCCTCGTGGTTTATTGATTCACTCAATAAAAAAAAGATAAAGAAGACATTTTAAAAAGTCTTACGTATTTCAGCTTCTACGATGTTGTTATATACAAGCGTGTGGTTGCAAGAAAAATAAGACTGACGGGGAGATTTAGTTTATTTTGTTTATTGAATAAATAAAATAAACAAGCGGATGAAATATCTAGCCGGCTGACGAGGGGGGTGTCTATTCGGCGACAAGCGGCTGCTTTGATCTGGTCAGACGGTGTTATCAGGTGACGCTCACGGGACGGCTAATGATTCAAATGGCGTGTGACCTCTGTTTGGCCTATCTATGTGTTCCCGATTTCAAACACCGGCTCCAGAAAATGCTACTTGTGGAAAAAATATGATTGGTTGAAAAATAAACTTTTTTTAAAACTGAGAATTTTGGATAGACTATGCGCGGAGCCTATGCGCAGAAGCCATGATTTTCTCAGTTTGACACTGACCGTTGTTGGGTCAACATCCGGTAGCTGTTATTTTCTTCTACAGTGTCGAAGTCTGTGGTTCTGTGTATTGTGTGTTTTAGTAGTTAGGTGCGTGAAGAGTTAAGTGGATGAATCAGAAGAGATTTGATGTATTTTACTATAACAACGTGAACATGCGTGAGTGTGTTAATACATTTTGTGTGGTTTCTTAAGATATTTTTTATACACGGTAATATGCTATCAGATATTACTAATACAAATAATTTGGACGCCTCGGGTGGTGTAATAGTTAGCAAGCTAGACTAGCAAACCTACAAGAGTGAGTTCGAGTCTCAGTGGGTGCCCCATTCATTCGGCCGTGTGCAACGTCTAAGCAAAAAAAAAAAAAAAACTTAGTAAATTACTCTAATACAAATAGTTTGCAAACAGATCTATTTCACCCATAGAGGGGACCCTGAAGTATCACGGTGAAATAGAGAGTAACGGCTTCTCCTCAATCCCCAGAGCTAGAGAAGTGAAACCGCACCATTAGATGCAGTTTAGTGTTATACCCCGGACACCGTTTTCTGTAGGGATCTGATAAAGATTTGTGAAACTAAGTAAGTAAAGTTGGCGACCATAGTCGAGGGTAACCCAAAGGCTCCCTTTTCGATAGCTACTACACCAAGGTGTAGGGGAGGGCGCTACTCCTTCCCTGGATTGCTCTACTTTACCCTTGATCCGTACCTTATAATGCTGAGTGTTAAGCAAGGAGGCATCAAGTACCATTTTTTGAGTCTTTGGTATGACTCGACCTGGGATTGAACCCAGGTCTCCCGGGCCATTGGCGAACACTCTAACCGCTAGGCCAATGAACTCTACTAACAAAATAATAGTGTGTATATATGTGTGAGCTCGTGTGTGTGTGTGTGTGTGTGTGTGTGTGTGTGTGTGTGTGTGTGCGTAACACAACTAAACTACAAAAAGAATTGCAAGTTTAAAATGTCCTTTTTTTATGGTTAGAAACGGGCAGTTTCTCAGAGACGAGAAAGCGTCTCATAGTCCTTGTATATGAATGTCTGCGAGGCCTATTCATGGTGTTGCTTTTCTCTCTTGTCAATTCATGCTGAAGGGAGTGTATTGCTGCTGCGAAGAAATTTGGTCAAAGAGAACAAGGGTGTTTGAAGACGACGTATTTATAGAAAATACGCGTCTTGTAGGTGGCTCAAAAACGCAGGACTTGAATTTACGCGCGGACCTAGTTTTAAATATGTCACGTGGTCCTCCTGGCCAATGGTTTCCCGAGACTGAATATTGAGCGTCCGCCATCTTTGTGGGAACAAGTGGCATACCGCCCAAAATAATTTATAGGAGTGTAAAGTCCTATATATGTATGCGGGTGTGTATATCTATGTATGTAAGCGTGCATCTATGTATGTGCGTGCGTGTGCGTTTGCGTATGTATCTATGTATGTGTATGTGTAATACTTACTCTTATCTGGATGGTAAATATAAGTTTGACATTTGCTTTATTTTATTTTATTTCTATTTTTATTTTTATTTATTTATTGATATTTTTTTACTGAACATTTAAATTTCCAAAGTCACAAATCAGTCATTTGTTATAACTCAACACCTTCTTACTAGTTGAGGAAGGGAAAGTCTAAAGAAATGTGGCTGTTGGCTGAATTGTATCGAGTTGAAGACATAATTTTGGAAATAAACTGTTCGGTAAAAAAGAAATAAGATGAAACCCCCCCGCCAAAAAACAAAACAAAAACAAAACAAAACTGAAACTCACTCTTATTTTGATGGTGAATGAGAGTTTTTCATTTATATATGATTTTTTGTTCATTAAAACAAAACTTAAATTGTTATGGTTGTGCTATTCTGTCCAAGCACCTGCTTTCCATTAAAATTATTAAATGTCAATATGTTACATCAGGTTTGTTATAATTTACTTACTTGGTTCTTTTAATGTTCTATTATAATTTACGTAGCTTTTTGGCTTAGATGTGTCACAAGGCCATATGAAAAGGGCACTCAATGAGGCTCGAACTCACTCGTGTAGGTTTGCTAGTTGAGCTTGCTAACCATTACACCAACAGAGGCCAACACTTTCTTAAAGAAATGTTATTCCTTAATATGAGAGAGAGGGGGAAGAGCGGCAGAGATTGAGGGAGAAAATGGATAGATAGATAGATAGATAGATAGATAGATAGATAGATAGCGAGAAAGAGAGAGAGAGAGAGAGAGAGAGAGATGTGAACAAACTGAGATAGATAGATAGATAGATAGATAGATAGATAGATAGATAGATAGATAGAAATAAAAAGAATACGCATAGACCGACGGAAAAAGGCAGAGAGAGAGAGAGAGACAGAGAGACAGAGAGAGAAAGAGACAGACAGACAGAAGGAGAGGGAGAGATTTGAACAGATTGAAATGTATTCGAATAGATAGATAGATAGATAGATAGAACTAAAAGATAAGATAGAATGACAGAAAAATACAAGCAGAGAGAGAGAGAGGGGGAAGGAGGGAGAGAGATATGATCAGATTGAGATAGATAGATAGATAGATAGATAGATAGATAGATAGAACTAAAAGATAAGATAGACCGACAGAAAAAGACAAACGAGAAGTGAGATATGGAGAGAGAGTGAAAAGGAGGAAAGGTGAAGGAGCGATCGAACTGAAATAGATAGATAGATTTGAATTCACTGAGATAGATATTGACAGATATGAATGGAGATAGATAGACAACAAAAACTCAAAGACAAGATAAACAGAAAAAAGACAGACAGACAGATATTCATGCCTCACTGCCTGCCTCAGTTCTCATAACTTTTTCCCCTTCCTATTCGCCATTTATGTTCATTTTCTTCCCCATTTCTTGTCCGTCTTTTCTTTTCTTTTCCCCCTTCTTTCTCGAGCTATTTATACTCCACCCACTCTTAAAAGTGAATCCAGCAGTCAGAAAACCAACGAGTCTATCTAGTTGAGTTGATGGTGCTCCTCACCCTCCAATCTATCAGCAGTCGAGGCTGACGCGGGTTGTAAAAGTTTTGAGGAAAAACTTCCCTACTCGCATTATACATGTGTTGTGAGAACTAACTTCGCATAAGTGTTGTAGGCAGCGCGGTCGACAGATCGCAACTTTATGCACGTCTAGTTTGTCTGCTATTTTACCGGTAAAAATTATTTGGTTACCAGTTTTTTTTTAAAACCATAATTTAAAAAAAATATCTCTTATTTACACATTTAAAATAATTAAAAAAAAAACAACACTACTTTTCACCATGGGAGGTCGAAAACTTCTTTGGATTCTTCTAGGACTCAGCCTTTTAGTTCTGGTCGCTTCAAGAAAAACTGTCGAAGAAGAAACAGTTGAAGAAGATTTTGAAGACGAAGAAGAGGAAGAAGACGATGGATGCGACCCAGACTGTGAGAAAAGATGTCATAAACTCAAATGTGCAGCAGGTTTCGTCCGGGATTCTTGTGGTTGTTGTGAATGCGCCTTGAATGAAGGTGAGTATTGTAATCTAACACCGAGGAGCAAGAGAAGAGGTCGAAAGGATCTAAAAAGTCGGCTTCTGTCCTCGTTTTTGTCACTAACACCTCCATATACCTTTGCCCCAACAACTTCATTTACTAACTTCGCTTATGAGGATGGTATCGCTACTTCTTCCTCTTCGCCCACCATCTATGCTTCTTCGACTGTAGCGGTAGATAGTGTTAAGATTACGAACATGAACGAGAAAAAACGGACACAAACCAAAAACCAGTCCATAAAACATGGGGGAATATATAGTAACGAGTCAAATCAAGACTTGGGTAGAAGAAAAAAAGTTTCTTTTTACGATAAAACTGTCTATGGAACTTGTGGGGATTACCTAGAATGCAGGTCTTTGATTCCTCTACCTGACAGTAAAGAAAAAAGAAGAGGCAAATCATTTAAATTTGGCGAGAATATGAAATCAAAGACTTATCAGGAAGCTAAAAAAATTACAGTAAAGAGGAAAAAATCCCAGATAATTGAACGCTTGAAAAAAAGTTTTAATTTTGGCAGTAACTGGGATCGTGGTGGGTCAGATTTTAACAAAAACAAAAATGGGTTAAACCAGCCCGATCCTAATAATGAAAATTTGGTGGACGACAACAAGAACTCGTTACTTCAAGATGATATTAATTTTGACGATTACTTATTGAGTCTTTTTCCTTCTTCATCACCCTTTTTGTCTTCTTCCCCAACTAATAATATCAATAATTTCCCATGGTCCCAAGCACCTGTCGTAGGCACCTGTGTGTGTCGGTATGCAGTGACCGTGTGTGCGAGCAATGGGAAAACGTATAAAAATATCTGTCATCTCAGATCTGCATCTGGATTCGGGGAGGGATCGAACTCTGATGTGCACGTCGTTAAAGAGGGGCCATGCGATCCGCCAGTTGCAGGTGAGTAGTGAAGATGGCAGATAGAAGATAGTCCGACATTGAATCTGTCCGACGTTGAGAAAGTAGTTTATTTTAATTATCATTATTTTTATTTTTGTTATCTTTATTTAATTAATCTTTTTTTAGTTTTGTAGTTGTAGTTGGTTATAGTTTATTTTAGCGTCATTAGTCGCTAGTTACTCAACTCTTATGCATGCTGACATATTTCTTTTTTTTTTTTTTGCAATCAGTGGTGAGATTTATTGCCTAGGGGCAGGGGAATAGATTTTGCCGAGTCGTAATCTTATCTGGGGATTCGAGGATAAAATTTAAGGTGTTTAAGATATTTTCAGTTAGTAACTTTAGGTTTTTTGGGTGATTTTATCAACCTTTAGATACTACAGTTGCAAATAGAATTTCAACTGTTAAATTGCTTGAGAAAGGAGTTAATTATTACAGTTTGTTCATTATCTATCTATCTATCTATCTATCTAACAGCCTGTTAGATAGATAGATAGATAGATAGATAGATAGATTTGTACAGACTGAGATAAGTATTAACTAACATGAAAGCCCTAATTTAGAGGTTTGGAAGCCCTATTGGGGGATTTGAGATTTAAATTATCGGTTAATTTCATAAGTGGGGTCGAGTGAGGTGGTCATGAAATGGAGGTTCAGTTTTGAATGCATTTATAGTGGACATTAAGTCAGTGTCTAATTTGCGTTAAATTTATCTTGTAAATTTAAACATTCAGGTATCGTAAGACCGGAAATAAAGTCATTGTCCAATTATGCATTATAAGTATATGGTAAATGGAACTTTCACATTATCGCCACCTTTCTCGACTCGGCCTAACGTATTAAAGTTAATCTATCTTAAAAATGAAAAAATTCACTGAAAGAAGTGTAAGTATTTTTTAAAATAATAAACCTTTAAACACAAGGAAAACTTTCTTCTATCTGAATTTCTGGGATTATTACTTATGGTATTAACGATTCAGACTATTGTTCTGGTCTTGGTTGTTAAATTCAATAAAACAAAACAAAACTGAAGAAGGCCGGAGAGTACATCAACTAAAATGTTGTAAGTACAACAACCAAGATAAAGACAAATTATTAAACGTCTATTATCTGAATTTTAACTTTAATTCTGGCTGGGTGCTTTATTTATCGTCTCCCCTCCAAGGCAATTATTACTCTAACAATAAACTGATAACCGTCAAAGTTTTCGTTGGTATTGCAGAATAAAACTCACCAAAGTTATTAAAATTAAAATAAGAAGAGTAAAAGACAGTAAAACAATCAACACTTAACAGAAAAAAACCTTATAAGTAGCCACAACCCAAAGATTTCCACGGCTCCCTTTGCCTCCACCCCCGGCAATTCTCACCGCTAACAATCAGTGTCAAAAATTTATCTAAATTATATATATATATATATATATATATATATATATATATATATATATATATAAGTTTGACAATCATTTGTGATTTTTATCCTTCTCTACTGTTGAAAAAATGTTATCAAACAAGTAATTCATCATTTTTCAAATATTAACCACATTTGATCAAGTCAAAAAATGTACCCCCATTCATTCCACAAAACAACCCCAGGGAAAATGTACTGAACTCGTAATTATTAAAATTGTTGTTGTTGTTATTATTATTATCATCATCATCATCATCATGAGAGTTTATCACACCAGCATTAGCTGTTATTTTGTTGTTGTTTTTGTTGTTTGGTGGTAGTGGTGTTTGTTTGTTTATTTATTTATTTATTTATTTATTTATTCAAACAATTCTTTATCGTCTCCTCTAAAAGTGTCGTAAGGTTAATTCGAAGCTGAACTTTTTTTAGATCTTATTTTTCTGATGCAGGTATCATTGGGGAACGAGAAAAGTTTAGGTAAACGGACCAGTAGACTTACCACAAACTACCCGAGAAAAAAATTGCTGAATTTTTAAATCATAATTCTTATTAATATTATTTGTTGTTTATTTACTGATTGATTTATTCTCGATGAAGTTATTAAAACATTTATAAAACATTACTTTTTTTTCATTATTGTAAAAAAAAAATATCGGTTTTCAATTCAATTTTCTTTTTGTTTTTGCATCAAATATTGTGCAATTTTGAAAAAAAAAACGAAAAACAATCCCACCGCGTTTTTTTCTATAAAATACCTGGATGTTATAAAAATATCTACCTTTCTCTTGATTATAGAAAAGTCAGTTAAATAATAATGTCAAAAATAACTCAAATTTTGTGTCATGATTGATGATTTAAATATATTTTAATGACTTTGCTCTTTAGTTGAGGGTATTTTGTCGTTGATTGGGTTCTGGATAAAAAGAAAAAGACTTCTCGTTTTAAAATCCTACTTTATTCACGCGACAAATAATCCACTTTTGTGGTCCTTAAGATTGAAGTTAACCCATTTATTTATTTATTTATTTTTTAATAAAAAAATCTTTTCATGGTTGATGAGATAAATTGTTATCACGGAAGTTTGTATTTATTAAACATTAGTGAGACCCCCCCCCACAAAAAAAACTAGAACACCCCCTCCCGAAAACCAGGATTTCGAATGGTTATTTTCAAAACAATCTCGTCTCACTTGGTGCAATACGATCTTCTTAAAAGTCATGTTGATTTAAGATTGCATCTTCTTAACTACAATTAATTAGTTACCGACAAACTCGCTAAGCAGACCAGTTGTAGAAACAAGATACCTTTCTTCGTAGATTAACTCTATTTCACGATCTGTCTGTCTATCTATCTATCTATATGGGAGAGAGATAGAGAGATTTATTAAGCTTAGCTCAGTTATGGCACAAGGTCAGGAGTATGAGACATATTGTAAAAATTAAACACACAAACAATCGTTAGCAAATTTAGCTTGTTAACCATAAAAGACATCTGTGTATTTTCAATTTACTCAAGAAACATTGAAATGAAATAGCAGAATTATTGTAAATGATCTCTTTCATAGTTCAATATGTAAATAGATCCAAAAATAAAAGGTCTTCTTACAATCATATAAACAGTTCTATTTCAAACAATTCTGTTTAGCATAAGTATAGTTTTTTGTTTACACACAGTTAAATGTAAAAACAGTTCTATTCAAACAATTCAGTTTAGCATAAATATGCAATTTAAATGATCAGACAGTTCTATTTCAAACAATTAAGTTTATCATAAGTAGACAGTTTAGTTCTATTTGACACATAGAACCAAATACATCAATATATATAGGCCAATGACATCAATATATTTTTTCTTCTTATGTCTCTCTTCAAAATCACTTGATCAAGAAATAAAGAAACATTTCTTATCATATTTATTTTCTTTGAGGAAGCCATTATTTGCTTTAAAATTATAAATAAAATTAATAGGAATCTTATTGTGTGTTCTTCCATGTTATTTTTATCTTTGGCAAGGAGGCTGCTGAGTGGTAAGATCCTCTCTCCCAAAAGGTAAGACATTAAACTGCATCTGCTGGTGAGGCTCCAGTTCTGGAGCTCTGGGGAGTGTGGAGTACCCCTTTATTGCCATTACTCCCAGGTCCACTCTGACCTAGAGTAGTAATAGCTGTTAGGTTACTATCTATGAGTAAAATAGATGTTTGCACATTATTTGTATTAAATAAGAAGACTTGATATCATATTACTGTGTACAAAAAAAACTCTTAAGAAACTACACAAAAAATGTAAATATAAATGTATAATGTATGCAATTCCCTGACCTCCAGGCATAAAATAACCCCTTGGTTGGTTGGGGGGTTTGACATGCTGTTAAAACCAATCGATTGATGAGTCAATCTTAATATTTGTAGAGACAGAAATATGGTTGTATACAGAAAGATACTTTCAGCTTTCAAATTATATAATTTAATCATTTCTCTTATGATATGGTATGCCTTGGTTGTAACACCATCATTATTTATTTTGTTATTTTTTGGGGTAAAATTATTCAAAGGGAAGTTACCATAGCACAGTGGCTAACATGCTGGACTACAACATTGTCGTAAGTGAGTTTAAACTTCAGTCATTCTATTAGGTTAATTTTAGGAGTAATGAACTTCCTAACCCTCCCAGCTATGGGTTAAATAGTGCCACTACTGTTCTTCTAGGAGAATAGATTTGGCATTAAATAACCCACAAAGGTTGATATGCCATTTAAATAAAGTAACCGAACCAAAGCAGAATTATTTTTCATAATATTCGGATACCTTCTCAAATGTTTTGAAGGTGTGTTGATACTACACCAAAACAATTTTTTAAAATATCATACTATGATTATAATTGAAGAAAAAAAAAACTATCAAAGAAACAAATTGAACAATCAATAAAGAACAAATAACTTAATGATTCTTACACAAATAATGCTGAACAATCTAATGAAAAAAAAATTGGAAGAACAATATAATTCATAAAAGATATAACGGGACACCCTCTCATTCCACATATTCCAGAATGGACCACACTATCTGAAAAGTACCTCATTTTTGTTATTATTATTATTATTTTGCTCTTTGTGAATTTTTCACGCTGGTTTTAACTGGTGGTTTTTCACTGAAGTTTGAGTGACAGCAAGTATCTTTTAGTCTCCAGGACTCTTCTAAGTATTCTAATTGATTTTACTTGTGCTGTGGTCTGAATGATCTCGATTGTTCCTCTGATTTCCAATTCCTCTATCTTCTTTTCCAGGCCTTTGAGGATTGTCCCAAGATCACCAATCATTATTATCTTCATTTTTATTATTATTTATTCCTTTTCGAGATTTTCCCACCAGTGTTAGCCGATGTTTTCTCATTGGAGTTTGAGTGACAGCAAGTCTTCTCAAGTCTCCAGGATTCTTCTCAGTATTCTGGCTGATCTTAATAATGCCATAGTTTGGATGGTCTCCACACATCTTATTTCCAAACCCTCCTGGCCATGTACTAATCCTTTGGTGACTGTACCTAGAGCATCAATTACAATCGGTATCACCATCACTTTCATGTTCCACAGTTTTTTAAATTCTCTAGCAAGGTCCAGGTAATTAGCCTTCTTTTCACTTTCTTTTAATTTTACTCTGTGGTCAGCTGGGACAGCCAAGTCCACAATTCTGCATCCACAGAGTTCTCTTTTATTTTATTTTATTTTTTTTTTGTTGATTATTATGAGGTCTGGTCGTCTGGCCAAGGGTAGATGATCCGTTTCTATTTCAAAATCCCAGATGAGTTAGTGTAACTCATTCTACAGGACAGATTCTGGGTTGTGCATATACCATTTGTTCATATGCTCAAATTTTAATTTCTTGCCCACCCAGTCGTGTTTAGTCTTATACTCTTTCTATGCTAATTTGCTGCATTCACTTATGTGATTGATCATTTCATCTCTATCACCACATAACCTACATATGCTGTTTTGTTGTGTTTTATCTATTCTTGCTTTGATATGATTGGTTCTTATGGCGTTGTTTTATGCTACTATTAGAAGAGATTCAGTTTCCCTTTCCTAGTCATTTCCATGTTTATTATTATTATTATTATTATTTGATGCAAGTTTTTCATACTAGTTTTAACAGATGGTTTCTCGCTAAAGTCTAAATGACAGCAAGTATCCTTTAGTCTCCAGGACTCTCCTAACTGATCTTAGCCATGCTGCAGTCTGGATAGTCTTGATTATTTCCTTGTTCTCAAATTCCTTCAGTCTTGTATCCATGTCTTTGAGAACTGTTCTAAGGGCACCAACTATAATTGGTATCACTGTCACCCTCATGTTTTGTAGCTTTATCAGTTCTCGGGCAAGATCCAGGTATTCGTCTATTTTCCCCTTTTTTTATTTTCTCTTTATGGTATGCTGGAATGACAAAATCTACTAGTTCACAAGTTATTTTCTTGTTAATTGATACTAGGTCTGGTCTTCTGGCCCAGATCAACTGACCTTAGTTAACATTTGTCATTTGAAATACTAAGATAGAAAAATTGGCACTATACAATCTTCTTCTTCACACAAGCTCCTGGGTTAATCTTGTCTATTGTCACTTAGTTTAAAAAAGAACAAAAATTTTCATGCTGTTAAATTTCAAATTTTACATCTAGTTAGCGTTTTGAAAATAATTGTTTATGTTTCTCTCATCAAAATACATGATAATAAACTATATAAATAAATAAAAATAGTTACAATCACTCTATGTGTGCTTTTATTATTATTTCAATGTTTATATTCATTATCATCAGAATAATTAAAATACTGCTACTTTTTATGAGAAAAATTACAAATAAACAAATTGCAGCATAATGAACAATTTAGAAATGATATAACAATATTGTCATAAAAGTTATCATTGTTAAAAAAAGGAAATTATCATTAAGGTATCACCAAGGGTAGACTGAGGGGTCAGGCAGTGGCCAAGAGTTCAAGAAGTACCAAGAGGACCATGTAGCAAAAGCCTCATCAGTTTTTCAATCACACTTTCTTTGACTATAATAATCCTTTGTTTGCACAGTTATATGGTTTCAAGTATTCCTATTCAATACTAATAATTTATACACAATGATATGGTTCCAAGTCACTATTTTTATTTAATAATAATCCTTCATTTGTGCACAGTTATATAGTTTCAAGTATTCCTATTCAATACAAATAATTTATACACAATTATGGTTTCAATCTTCATAGTATATTTGAAATATCTCTTGTTTTTTGTTCCCTCCTCATATTTGTATTTATAATAGAAAATGTTATCTGACATAGTCTGTTGAAAGCTTAACACTAATCCTTAGTTTTATAAGCTGAATCTCACAGTTGAACTGATTTGAAGTCAAAAGGGGATTTTTTTTAAACTTTAAAATAAATAATAAATTCAGACTCATTCAGAGATAGAAGGTAGCAGAATAAAGCAAGAATTCAATGCAAAATCCAGTTTTTGTAAGTGTCATTAATTTCAGTTATAGGACATTTTGTCCTAAGCATTTGGATTGCATTTTGATTTTAAAGAAAAAATGACTTATTACTCAATGTAAATTGAAACAAAATACAGTTATAATTTATAAATCTAATGTATTTTAGTAGTTCATTTGAAAGAAAAAAGTTACTTGGGAAATTTTTTTAGATTTATTTATAAAATAGAATAAGAAACATTGAGTTATATTTGATAATGATAGATAAATGTTCATTTACAGTACTGGATACCCACACAAAAAAAAATAGTGAAAAAAAACTGAATCATTTTTTTTATCATTGCCATAAATTTTATTGAGATTTCAATGGTTTAGACATACATAGGAAGTGATTATTTTGACCTATTTTAAAACTGGGATAACTACTTTTATGCCATTAGCAAAGAACTAATTACAAATTAGGATATTAAATAAAGGAAAAGAAAATTTTAAAAATTTTTTTCTATTTTTTAGTAATTCTGTATATTTTCTTTTAAGAAAATTTTGACTTTTCTCTACAACTAAGGGAACTTTGACAATCAAGGAAAATAATCACTTACTTGGGAAAGGAGTAGCACCGTCCCTTACACCTTGGTGTAGTAGCTATTGAAAAGGGACCCTTCGGTTCGCCCTTGACTATGGGCACTAACTTTTTACTTATGTGTGTCTAAGTCATTGAAGCTTCATTAAAATTTTTGGCAATAATAGAAAATGGCTAATTTTTTTTTTTTTTTTTTTTTTTTTTTTTTTTTTGTCCAATACTGAATTCATTATGATTTTTATTTAGCTTTGATTATATATACTATAATATTTAGTATCTAGTATTTAAAAAAAAGCCTATGTTTGAAACATCCTGAGTGAATATATCTATCATCATAATGTCTATGACTGAAACATCTGGTTGTCATTCTTTTCAGACATTTCACTCAGTGAGATTGTTTGTTTTTGGTATTTTACTTATCTTTCTATTTAATTCCCTCTGTCCTATTTCAAAGAGTAAATTTGGCAATTGCAATAAAAGTTTGCTGTCATTTTTTTAAAAAAATATTTATAAAACAAAACAAGAAACATGTATTAAATTATAAAATGGCTGATAAATGTAGATTACATTAGATTTTATATATTGTGATTGTATTTCATTTGGAATTATATTTAGTAAGTTGTTTTATCTATTTAAAAAAAAAAATGAGTGGATGAAACATTCAAAGCGGAAATATCTATGGTCATAGTGTCCATGGCTGAAACATTGGTTAGCATTTCTATCAGATATTTAACTCTGTGAAATTCTATGTTCTTGCATTTTCTTTATACTTTGATTCTATTTTTTCTGCTCTGTTTCAAAGAGAAAACTTGGCAAGTGAATGAAAAAGTGTTTCATAAAAGCAAAGAAATATTTTAAGCTTAAGATCACTAAATATTTGGATTAATACCAATTTATTTAAAGAATGTTACGATAATCTCCAAGACAATTTTTAAAAAACGTTTTCCAGAATTTATTTTGAAATTTTTATTTGTTTTGAGAGAACTGAAATTAAATATTGAAGCAGATTTGAAACAAATTTATATATTATCATCACTCTCTTGATTTCATGGATTTGGTCCTGGATATTGGTATAGGATTCTTGACTGCTGGATCTTGACATAAGGTCCCGAGCAAGGTTGTATGGAAGCTCAGCAGTTGCCCATGCTTCAGGTCTCCCTTTTTTTGCGACACAAATGTTGTCCAAGAGAAGGACAAAGTACTAAGCTACTTAGCATTGGTGTACGTATTTACCAAACCACTCCCTCATAGATAAGATGTAACACAAGGTTAATTTTTCAACAGTGTTAAGCTGGTTTGAATTCACATGCTATTTTTTCTGGTTTATTGACAGATTGGTTGATTGGTCAGGTTTATAGAATGTCAACCCTTGTGAGGTTATTTTATGCCAAAGTCAGTTGTTTTTTCTAAAGCAATCATTACTAGATAGTTGAACTATCTAATAATAATTATAATAATCTGTAAACAATATAACTTCAAGTAACTCTTCTTAACACAAATAATTTGCACACAGTTAATTGGTATCAAGTATTTTTATCAAACACTAATAATTCCAAAAGATTTATTTGACCCATAGATAGTATTCTAATTGCCTACCACTCCAGAAATAATGGTAACAAAGAAGTGACTTCATATACCTCTGAACTCCAGAAATGGAACCTCACCACTAATTTGATATTATACCTAGGATACCCTTTATATGGGGTGGTTTTAATTTTCTGCTATGAATGTAATTGGTATTTTCTTATGAAGTCACTTCTTTGTTACCATTATTTCTGGAGTGGTAGGCTATTAGAATACTATCTATGGGTCAAATAAATCTTTTGGAATTATTAGTGTTTGATAAGAATACTTGATACCAATTAACTGTGTGCAAATTATTTGTGTTAAGAACAGTTATATTGTATATAAAGGTGTTGGTTTTTTAAATTAGTTCTTTAGATAATTCGTATCTTAGGTAAGTTTTTGAAAACAAATACAAATAAAAATGGACTTGTAATTTCTTCATTTTTAAATAATAATAGTTTTAATAGATGAAAAGAAAAGAACTTGTAATCTAGTGGATTTTGCTGTGCAAGTAAACCAGTGAATAAAATTGAAGAAAGGTGAAAAACTAGACAAATACCTTGAGCTTGCTAGAGAGTTAAAAAAAATGCTGTTGGGGCACTTGAAACAGTCTCTAAAAATGTGGAAAAAAGACTGGATGAACTTGAGATTTGAGCAAGAACTGAAAGCATCCACACCACAACACTATTAAAATCAGCTATGATTCTCAAAAGAGTCTTGGAGAGCTGAGGAGACTTGCTATCATTCAGACTTCAGTGAAAAATCATCTGTTAGAACTTGTGTAAAAAAACTTACAAGGAGAAAATTAATATCTTCAACAGCTTGATCTTATTAGGTCTGAAAACCTATCAGGTCATTATTGTCATCAGCTTTATTTTCTTAAGGTGGAATTGGTAATTGTATTTCCGTTGAGAATTTATGATTATCCCATACTTTATTCAATCTAGACTTAAAAGAGTTTATTAAGCGGGCATTTATCAGTTTGTTCCAAGAATCAACTTCTCTATTACTAAAAGAATTTGTTCATTAGTTGTATTGCAGTATCTTTTCAAAAGTCTTAGTTCATGTCCTTTAGTAATACTTCTTTAATTAATGAGTAGTCAGTTGAGATTTGCAAAGTTAGGACCATGTGTATGTTTACAGACTTCAATTATATTTCCATGGGCTTAATGAAAATACAAAGAAGGCAATTTGATCCTTTTCACTGTCTCTTTATATGATATGTTTCTCAATTCAGGTATCAATTCAGTGGCTCTTTTTTGTAATCCTTCAATGAGCTTTCTATCCAATGATATCATCCTGCAAACTTGAATTATAGAAAATGTACAAAATATCTGATAAAATTATAAAGTTCATTGTGAATGCCATGGAAAACTGGAGGGTGGAATTGACAGTTGGAAGACAAACTCTAGCAAAGGTAAAGATCCCAAGAGACAACTTCCTGGGAGACTCACTTTCACCCCTACTATTCATTATAGGAATGATGCCACTTAACTACAAACTTAGGAAATGCACAAGGGTCTACAAATTTACTAAGTCAAAAGAAAAGATTAATCACCTTATGTACATAGATTATATAAAGGTATTTGCAAAAAATGACAAAGAACTGGATACCTTGATACAAATAATAAGAATTTATAGCCAGGATATTGGAATGGAATTTGGCATAGAAAAAAATGTGTTATGCTCTTAATGATGGGTGGGAAAAGGTAAACAGCAGGAAGAATAAAACTACCAAATCAAGAAAACGTGAAGAAAAGGAAACTTACAAGTACTTGGGAATGTTGGAAGTGGACACCATCAAACAAGTGGAGATGAAGGAAAAAAATAAGAAAATGAATGAGGAAACTTGTTGAAACCAAGTTCTACAGCAGAAATCTCATCAAATTGATAAACACCTGGGTGGTCCCTATAGTAAGATAGTTCGGACCATTCTTGAAATGAACAAGGGAGGGACTCAGACAAATAGACCAGATAATTGATGACTATGCATAAGACTTTACATCTGAGGGATTACATAGACATACTGTATGTATCAAGTAAAGAAAGGGGAAGAGGAACTTGCTATCATTGAGTATTGTGTTAATATATCAACATAAGGACTTGAAGATTATGTTAAAAAGAGCAAGGAAAGCATATTTAGTTACATCAGTCAATAACAGCATTGGCAATATAAATACAAATAGGAAAGCAACAAAAACTAGTAAACAGAAATGGGAAGACAAATGACTGTATGGATATTTCAATTGACAAACTAGCGGTTAAGTACACAAGAAAACATGGACATGGCTAAGAAAGAAAAATCCAAAGAAAGAAATTGAATTTTTACAAATTGCAGCACAAAACAGCACCATAAAAA
The DNA here is from genome assembly GCA_963585895.1 of Sepioteuthis lessoniana. Classification (NCBI taxonomy): domain Eukaryota; kingdom Metazoa; phylum Mollusca; class Cephalopoda; order Myopsida; family Loliginidae; genus Sepioteuthis; species Sepioteuthis lessoniana. The sequence goes on along the minus strand of OY757908.1, from coordinate 126,233,670 downwards.
CTAATTATTTTAAAGCAAAAATCTATAAAACACAACAGAATAGTAAGTGTAGGTTATGTGGAGAAAAAAGATGAAACAGATAATCACATTGTAAGTGAATGCAGCAAGCTAGAACAAAAGGAGTATAAAACTATGTATGACTGGGTGGATTTGGTGATCTACTGGGAAATGAGCAAGAGATTGAATTTCAAACATACAATCAAATGCACAGTAGTCAAGCATTAGTAACAGAAAAATGAAAAATGTACTAAAAAATAATTTGCCATACAAGTGGACCATAGAGTGAAAATAAAATAAAATGAAAAGATAGACAAATACTCGGAGCTGAAAAAACTGTGGAACATAATGGTCACAGTGACAGCAGTTGTAGTTGGTACCTTTGGAACAATCCCTAAAAGCCCAAAAAAGAGACTAGTGGGGACTTGAAGAATCAAGACCGACAGACAACAACACTTTTAAAATCAACTAGAATACTCAGATGGGTTCTGAGAGATTTTCTGTCACTCAGACTTCAGTGAAAAACCACCAGCAAAAACTGATGTGAAACACTTGCTAGGAATTGAATAATAACATCTTTTTCAGCCGGATTTATTAGGTTTGAAGACCTGCCAGCTGGTCATTATTATCATCACTTGTATTTTTTTATATATCTTGAGGGGAAAGTGGTTGTTACATTTCTGTTGAGTATTTATGATTATATATAAGGTCCATTTTATGAAGGAAGGGTTGTGTTAATAGTAATATCTTCTTCAGCCGGATTTATTAGGTTTGAAGACCTGTCAGCTGGTCATTATTATCATCACTTGTATTTTTTTTTATATATCTTGAGGGGAAAGTGGTTGTTACATTTCTGTTGAGTATGATTATCCCATACTTTATCCACCCTAGACTTAAGTGAGTTTTATGAGAAAATATTCTCAGTGGAGCTGCATAGAATATTATTAGCTAAAAAACATAATTGTAAATCAGTCTGGCATGTTTCTCAATGAACTCATCATGAGAAAGATCTTTTATGATTATCCCTTACCTTATGCAACCTAGACTTAAAAGAGTTTAATGAAGAAGAATTTACTACCACTGACAGTAGTTTTTTTTTTTTTTTTTTTTTTTAAGATACATGTTCTTTGGAGATCAGACTAAAAGAATTTTATTAATCTATCATTTAAAAAAAAAAGAGAAAGCTCAATGCTTAACATTTGAATATTGTCTCTATTTATGAAAGTCTTCATTTGGCGGCCATTTTTTTTTATCCAGCTTAGAAAATGAATCTGTTTTAGTTTCAAGATCTGAACTTGCTGAATTTTTCCTCTCTTTGTTTATTGTATGTGAGTTATTCTGTCCTACTTCATCTTTGACTGAACAAAAACGCCCCCTTCTTTTTCATTTCCTTTCTCTAAGTTTTGGTTCAGGGCTAAGAAACCTTCTGACATAGTTTTCAGCCAGCAGCTATTTTCCTCTTCACTTCCTCTCCTTTCTCCCTTACTTCTCTCTTTTTTTTTTATATTCCCCTCATTCTGTATTCTTACTTTCATTTCTCTTTTCTACCCTCAATGCTCACCCAGGAGTGGAAGTGGTTCTTTTTATCTTTCTTTCTTTCTTTCTCTCTCTCTCTCTCTCTCTCTCTCTCTCTCTCTCTCTCTAATAACTTTAGTTTTTGTCACCCTCTCTGGGTTTTTATCCCTTATCACATTGCCTAAATACATGCACTCTCACTCTCTCTCTAATCTTTTACACTATCTCTTGTTTTTGTCGTCCTCTCTAGAGTTTTGTCCCTTGTAATTTTGCCAAAACAATCTCTCTTTCATTCTCTCTCTTTCCCCCTCTCTATCTCTCACTTTGATATCTTTCATTATTTTCACTCTCTCTATTATTAGTTTCTATCATCATCTCTGGGGTTTTGTCCCATTTGCCTAAACAATCTCTCCTTCATTCTTTTTTTCTTTTCTTCCAATTCTTTGCCTCACTTTCTCTTTCTTTCAACCTTTGTTTCTTTCTCTCTCACTTTCTTTGCTACACACTGTTTTAACTGTATTGTTCTCATTTTTTAAAAATCTTTCTTTGCTTGTCTCTTTTTTTCTTTTTTCTTACTTCTCTCTCTGTCTATATCTCTCTTTTTCTCTCTGATTGCTTTTCACTTCCTCTTTCTTTGTCTACCTCTTACTTTCTTCTTGTTTTTCTCTTTTTCTTTGATTCTCTTTACCCCCTTCTCTCTCTCTCTTTTATTCTTGTTGCTTCACATTCTCTCTTTGCCTGTTTTCCTTTTACTTTTCTTCTCCTTTGTATGTCTCTCAATTTTATTTATGTTACCACTCTTTCTATCATTGTCCTTCTTGCTTTTTCTGCTCCTCTATCTCTTTCCTGCCAATTGTCTGCCTCTCTATATTTGCTACACTCTTTTCTCTTTCTTTGAGTCTCTCTTTTTTTTCTCTTTCTTTGCCTGCTTCACCTTCTCCCTCACTCTCTCCATTTTTTTCTCTCGGTGTTATTTTCTTTACCTCTCTCTCTCTCATATATATATATATATATATATATATCCCTCATTTTTTGTATTTTGTTTATATCAGTAGAGTTATTTCTGACTCATCTCCCTCACCTCTCCTTACACATCTCCCTCACCTCTCACATCTTTTACTCAGCATCAGCATGCCACACCTACTGCTTCCTCATCCCACAATTCATCCTAATGATGTAGGTGTCAGGGCACCATGTTTACTAACTTACCAGCCAGCTGACTTACTGACTGCCTGTATGGCTGGGGACTTTCCTCCTGCACACTTTTAGAACTTTAGTGTACATGCATAGTGCTGGTCACGTTTCCTCTCTCCAAAATTATCAGTCTTGAAATCAATTTTGAATTTCTTGGAATTTTTCCCTGACAATCAGAACTGTTGAACAGCTTTTAAATTAGTTAAACTGTCACAAAAAGATAACACTGCTGAAGAAAAGGCGGCCCTGACATGGAATGGTGGTTAAGAATGTCAGTCTTGCAGACCATTACTACTATAGTGAGCTTGATCCTCACTGGGTGTCCCTTCAATTGTAACCATATAGTTTACTAAGTCAAACTTAATAAATATCAATAGTGAGCTTGATCTGCAACCTCCACCACCACCATAAGATGAAACAAGAGAACATAGCCGTAAACTTCAGGGGTTGGGAACCTTTTCATGTTTTAAAGCCACATTGAAATAAAGCTGTACTAAATAAATCTTTAGTATATTTACAATAAAAGGTTAAAGTATTAGTCAATAACAAAGTTCAAATTTGATTATTATGTACTAATTAAAAGAAATTAAGAACTTCACTAACCTTTTAATGACTTTCTGAGATAACATTTTTTTTTTTTATAGAAAGTATTGAGATATCTGGTTTTAAAATGAAGATGTATGATTACAATTGTTCTTCTAAGAAAGCAGTGGAAAATGGTATTTAATACTTTAGAAGACCATCTGCAGCTTTTACATTGCAGGTTTTCCCCTTGTGAATCTAATTCTGTTGGCAAGGCTTAGAATACACTGATTGTAACCCCCTGCTGAGGAATAGGACCTCTCCCCAACTAAAAAGCCTATATCTTTGTTATTACAACAAACTGCATCTGATGGTGAGGCTCCAGTTCTGGAGATCTTAGGAATGTGAAGTATTCATTCATTGTATTTACTCCCAGGACCACTCTGGTAATACCTGTTTGGGTCCCATCTAAGATTTGAATAGATATGTTTTAAAATTATTTGTATTCAATATGACCATGTACCAAAAAACCCTTTAGAAACAACAAAAATGTAGATATGAACATACCCGAATGCGATTCTCTAACTTCTAAGCATAAAATAATCCTAGATATGTTGACATGTCATTGAACACAATCAACCAATCAACCATCCATTAATTATACTGTAGCAAAAATTTAAAAGTTCATTCTAAAAAAAGCATTCCTTTAAGCAGGGAATAATAAAACCTTGGAACAATTTTCCAAGAAAAATGGTCAACATCCTGACCCTAGAAAAACAGTCTAGATAACCACGGGGGTGATTAGATAATATTTAACTTAAGAAAACCTGGATACTGAAAAATATATCAGATAATTTTTGGAATTTCCAGAATTACAATGATAAAGAATACAATATGCATAACTGGACACTTTGCAACTCAATAGATATCATTTAGAGTATTGTCTTCATCTTGTTTTAACCAATGCATCCTTCAGCCAGTGTTTCATGTCAAACTCAAGAGCCCACACCGAACTTTGAACTAAAGTCTTTATTTAATCCACAGTGGGGTAGCTATAACCAGGTACAAGTGTTAAGCTATAGTAAGTATGCTTTGTTATTTATCTATAGTCAGGATTGAACCTGCAACCTGTAGATAATTTCACACAGAAGCACATTTCAACCAAGTACCTATATCTGTTGCTTCATGTGTCCTGCTGGACAATTCAGAGTGATTTTTTGTGAGTTATAAACCTAACACTGACCTCATTTTATTCTTTCAGTGCTACCCGCTAGATTTGTTACCTACTGGATTTGCATAACCCACAATTTTAGGCCTACCTGACCTTGTCTGATTTTCAGTGTTTTTTCAAACCTTGCAAGATTCCTTGAATCATCTGGTTGCAGCACAGTGATCAACTGCACTTTTACCTTTTGCATATTTTTGGGTCTTTCAACAGCATTTTGGCTAAGTTTAAACTTATAAAGCATAAGTTCCTGAATTAGATTTTTTTAAGCTCAGTTGGCTGGGACTGTAGAATACATCAACTGCATCTCTGCAGAGGGATAGGACCCCTCCAATGAGTGTCCTGCATATGACACTAAACAATCTGATGGTAAGGCTCCTGTAATGTTGGAGCTTTGCGAATGCGAAGTATCCCTTCATTGCCATCACTCCCAGGTCCACTCTGGCACGGAGTGGTAGCACATGATAGGACCCTATCTATGAGTCAAATACAACTGTTTGATATTTAAATTGAATGCAAACAAATAACTTATGCTAAATTGAATTGTTTAAAATAGAACTGTTTGATTATTTAACTGTGTGTAAACAAATGACTGATGTTTAATTGAATTGTTAGTGATACATGGTAATACTTGGAAACTTTTAACTATGTTGACTTATGCTAAATTGAATTATTACAAATAGAACTGTTTGATTATTTAACTGTGTTTATCTACAAAATATGTTTACAAATCATATATTTAATATATATGTAAAAACAGGATTTGGCATTAAATAACCAACAATGGTTGATATGCCATAAAACCAAACCAAACCAAATTAGATTATGTTGCACAATTATCTATGCAACTATCAAATCACACATGAATTGAGGCAATGTACAATGTGTCAACACACCAACTACCACAATACTACCAACTACAGTGGGTACTTACCACAGCTTCAACTTTTTCTGTTACCTAATATATACACCACAAACTAGCACTTAACCAAAATAGTGCAAAATTTTGATTCATCCAAGTAGATTGTCTTGAAGTGAGGTTTAAGCCTTTCAAGCAACTAATTATGGTATTTTTGATTTCGTGTGTTAATCTGAAATTAAACTTTGCCTGATGCTTAAAAATAACTTCTTATTTGCTTATCTGTAGTGAAGTTATCCATGCTAAAATGTTCTGTGTGTCTTTTAAGAAAGGGAGTAAAAGTTATGTGTTTTTTTGTTTTTAGCTAAATGCTTCTTATATTTCTTCTGATCTCATTAAAGATTTCAGCTAATATATTTTTCTCATACTCTTTTGCAATAACATGGCTGATGTCAGTTGCAAAACAACATGGATGATATGAGAAGGAGTTTCTGATAGGCAAAATGCTAATAGGTGTGACTCAATATTATTCATTTTTAAAATGGCTTTTAAGTAGGTAAATATTAATTTGATATTTAGGTGAAGAATTCTTTCGGATTATCAAACTTTCTATGACTATGATTAACTATCACAGGTAAGTAGTATTACTTAGAAAAAAAGGAGACATATATATATATATATATATATATATATATATATATATATATATATTTGCATATCTATCTATCTGCATATATATACGTATATATTTGAATATATATACGTATATATTTGAATATATATACGTATATATTTGAATATATATACGTATATATTTGAATATATATACACATATATTTGAATATATATATATACACATATATTTGAATATATATATATATATATATATATATATATATATGCATATATATAAACACACACACACATACATACATATATGTGCATGTATATACACATATACATGCATAAACTTATATAGTATATACATACATATATATATATATACGTTTTCACGGATATATATATATACATATTGACATACACAGGTATACATACACATATAATACATACACACACACATACATATGTACACATACTTATATATGCATATATTTACGCACACACACACATATATGTATAGTTATATGTATATATAGACATGTATGAATATATTTATATATATATGTATAGACATGTATTTAAATATATATATATATATATACATAAACACACATACATATGTTTTATTTATATATATATATATATATATATATATATATATATATATATACATAAACACACATACATATGTTTTATTTATATATATATATATATATATATACATAAACACACATACATATGTTTTATTTATATATATATATATACATAAACACACATACATATGTTTTATTTATATATATATATATATATATATATATATATATATATAAACACACATACATATGTTTTATTTATATATATATATATATATATATATAAACACACATACATATGTTTTATTTATTTATATATATATATATATATAAACACACATACATATGTTTTATTTATATATATATATATATACATAAACACACATACATATGTTTTATTTATATATATATATACACACACACATACATGTTTTATTTTTATATATATATATATATATATATATATATAAACACACATACATATGTTTTTTATATATATATATATATATATAAACACACATACATATGTTTTTTATATATATATATAAAAACACACATACATATGTTTTTTATATATATATATATATATATATATATATATATATATATATATATATAAACACACATACATATGTTTTTTATATATATATATATATATATATATATATATGTACATAAACACACATACATATGTTTTATTTATATATATATATAAACACACATACACATGTTTTATTTATATATATATATAAACACACATACACATGTTTTATTCATATATATATATATATATATATATATGCGCACACACATTTATACACACACACGTATATTTTGGCAGCAAATTGTTATCCTTACAAGTTCTGTTAAATACCACAGACTTCCACTTTTTTAATGATCTTTTCAAGTGAAAACGTTTAAGTTTTCTTACTATTGTTTGTTGTTTGGAAAATTGTGAATTTTGTATCTATTTAGAGTGGTTTTTTTTTTGTTCTTTTTTATAATAAATTATAGATGGGGTTAGTTCATTCTGTTAGAATGGGTGGTTAGTTGTCAAATACGTTTGATATGTTTATACTTGTGTTGAATGCTGTTTCATTTATAGTGGGTTTTTTTTTTATGCTTATTGCTTTGAGAATTTGTAAATATTTTTTACTATTATTTTTATATATAATTTTTGTATTGTAAATTAGAACTTTTCTTATGTCTGGGGATTTGTGTTTGTCAGTGTCTTTATTATATTTTGTTATTATATGCTGTTCTATGGCACTTATGTCTGAAAGGTGGTAGGTGAGGGTTTTTTCTCCATCATCTCGACACAAATATACAAAGAATAGTAAGAAGACTTGAATGTTTTCACTTGATCGTAAAAAGAGGTCATCATCATGTCGCACCATCAGCGCGGATATCTCTGACCCTTTCTTGTCACCCTTCTGTATCATCTATTGCTTCTGGCAGGTCTTCAGGGCTACATCCCATATCAGCACAGAGATGCTATATGTAGGTTCTAGCTGGTTGTCTTGCCTTTGCTCATCCATGTGAAGGGGTCCACAGGAGTACATCACTTATGAGTTGGTCCTTACTTCTCTAGCAGTGTCCTGCAGCAAACTAGCTTGAAAGTTATTCAGTTGTGACTGGAGTGGGAAGATGCTCCATTGGGAACTGTGCAAGAAGCTGGAATTTCATCATTCTGACAAATAGAATATGCACAAACTAGAATTGATCTAAGAAAATGAGATACAGAGAATTCTCTGAGATTTTGAGATACTAATGGATCACCCAATCCTGGCCAGAAGATGAAATTTAGTTTTCATCGATAAGAAGAAAAGAACTTGTCTGTGGATTTTTGCTGGCTAAGCACATCACAGAGTTAAAGTAAAGGGTGAAGAAAGGTGAAAAGCTGGACAAATACCTGGATCTTGCGAGAGAACAGAAAAAGTTGTACAACATTTAGGTGACAGTGATAACAATTCTACTTGGAGCTCTTGGAGCAGAATTCAAGAAGATGGAAAAAAGACTAGAGATTAGAGCAAGGATTGAAACCGTCCAGACCACACCACTACAAAAATTGGCCTGGTTACTCAGATACCAAGGATACCTGACGAGACTTGCTGTCACTTAAATTCTTGTTAAAAACCACCAGCTAGAGCTGGTGTGAAAAACTCACATAGAGGAAAAATTATAATAATAATAATAAATATCAGGAAAATATACTTAAAAATAACTAGGTTATGACTATGTGATGATAAAACTGAAATAATTGATTGTATAATAGCAGAACAATCTGTGACATAACAAAGAGAGCATTTTTAGGAATAACTAGATGAATTACTTAACAGAATTTGATTTGTATATATATTGTATTAATATTGTTTTTATATATATATATATATATATATATATATACCCAAGTCCTCAACACAAGCAGCATGTGACACAAGGTTAGTTTTTAAGCAGAGATTAACAGGTTTGAATTCTGTTTTCTTTCCTCCTGCTGTGGTTGCCATACTAAGATTAAAGAACCAGTCTACCCTACTATTTACTCATAGCTGGAGGGAGAATTGTTAGATTCTCTACTTTTCCTAAGGGTATTAGCACTATGTGAAATGGAAACAGCCTTGTTCTGGATCTAAACTTGGGTCACCCTGTCTAATTCCTATGACAATAACTATTACACTATGGACACTTTATTGTATATGTTTTGGGCAAAGATTTTTTTTCTTATCTTAATATGAGCAGATCATAAAAAAGGGGAGATGCCCAAGGAAGCATAACAAACAAACAAACAAACAAATAATAATAATAATTATTAGAAATTGAAAGACAAATTTAGACCATCCAGATTAAAGTATTATTAGGATCAGCCAGAATACTGAGAAGAGTCCTGGAAACTTGAGGAGGCTTGCTGTCACTCAGATTCCAGTGAAAGACCATCAGCTAATGCCGGAGTGAAAAACTTACAATGAGTGAAATAATAACAATGATAAAGCAAAGATCAGCCAGAATACTGAGAAGAGTCCTGGAGACTTAAGAAGACTTGCTGTCACTCAGACTCCAGTGAAAGACCATCAGCTAATGTTGATGTGAAAAAATTGCAAGGAGTGAAATAATAACAATGATAAAACAAAGATTGGTTAGAATACTGAGAAGAGTCCTGGAGACCTGAGGGAACTTGCTGTCACTCAGACTCCAGTGAAAGACCATCAGCTAATGCTGGTGTGAAAAACTTGCAAGGAGTGAAATAATAATAATGAAAAAACAAAAACCAGCCAGAATACTGAGAAGAGTCCTGGAGACCTAAAGGGACTTGCTGTCACTCAGACTCCAGTGAAAGACCATCAGCTAATGCTAGTGTGAAGAATTCGCAAGGAGTATAATAATAGTAATAATAGTACTGGCCAATACTTACACTAGACTGTTTGCTACTTTGCTCCATATGGTAAGAACTAGTTGGAGCAAGTTAGTGTTTCCTAAATACAAACATATAAGGGTATACTATTTTTCGCTTATGCCATAGCATACAAAGATTTAAAATTATTTTTACATAAGGGCGATTGTTTATCTTTGTGAATTTTTATTTCAAGTACCACTTACAAAAATAAATTGTTCTCTCTGGTTGGGACTTATTAATCTCTTTACCAAACTATTTTCAAAAATGTGCATGTGTACTGGAGTTATCTTTATATAGAATAATATAAGCACTAAGTGGATTAAATGCTGTTTAAGCAGCTTTAAACAGCTATGATCGCAATGTCTTTGTTGGATAACACTGGCCATATCCATATATCTATTTACCCAACCCCTCTGCCACAAGCAGGATGTGACACAAACTCAATTTTTATGTAGAGTACAACTGGTTTGAATACAGTTTTCCTTCTCCATGACTGGTTGCCATACCAAGCATAAAGAGTCCAGTCTGCCCTACTATTCACCATGGGAACGTGTTAAAATTCTATATTTATGAATTATTGCTGGATTCCAACATCTTTTAACTACACCTGACCATTGGAAGGTACATATTTACCCAACCCCTCTACCATGAGCAGGATGCAAAACAAGGTCACTTCTTAAGCTGAGTTTAACAGTTTTGAACACTGAGTTTTCCTTCTAGACTGGTTGTCATACTTATATTTAGCAACCCCTCTGCTCGGGCAGGATATGACACAAGGTCAATTGTTAAGCGGAGTTTAACAGGTTTGAATTCAGTTTTTCTTCTCCTAGACTAGTTGCCTCACCAAGGCTGAAGAACACAGTCTGCCCTACTATTTACCCATAGCTGGAGGGAGAATAATTGGATTCATACCTTTCCCGAGGGTATTAATGCTATGTGAAATGCAATCAGTCTCGTCCAGGATTTGAACTCGTGTCACCGTGTCCATTTCCTATGACGATAACCATTACACCACGGGCACCTCCTCATACTAAAGTTAAAGAGTTCAGTCTGTCTTGTTATTTACCCATAGCTGGTGGAGGGGAGAATAGTTAGATTCATGCTTTTCCCTAGAGTATTAGGACTATATAAAATGCAAACAGATTTGTCCAGGATTTTAACTCTGGATACTAAATCCATTTTCTATAATCATAACCCAGCCCACTCGAATGGGGCTGTAGAATATACCAACTACATCTCTGCAGAGAGGTAGGACTCCTCCAACAAGTGTTTTGGATATGACATTAAACCGTCTGATGGTGAAGCTCCAGCCTTGGAAATTTAAGGAATGTGGTGTACCGCTTCATTGCCATTGCTCCTAGGTCCACTCTGACCTGGAGTGGTAAGACTTGATAGGATCCTACCTATGTGTCAAATAGAATGAACTATGTGTGCAAACAAATGACTGATGTTAAATTGTGACTGTCATTTAGAAATACTTGAAACCATTTAACTGTGTTCAAAAAAGAGCTCAAGTTTGTTTAAGAATGTTATCAACAAAGTGTGTTTACAAATCACATATATATGTATAAACAGGAATTGGCATTAAATAACCTATACTGGTTGATATGCCAGAAAACCAAACCAAATCAAACCAAACAATGATTATAACAATGCCACAATTGCCTCCACAGTCATATCGATATAATGTGATGTGAAGATATCAGTTTGTTTTGAGAACAGTAGATAAATTATTTATGATATATGGCAATGATGTCTATTAAAAAATGTCTGAAACAAGAAAAATATACAAGTGGAGTTAAATATTACCAAAATTTTTAAGGTAAACTATTTATTCTTTGAAGCAACAAAACTGTTATATACCCTACCTATGAACATTAATGAGTATGTCCCATTCCTCATAAATACATTGGACACTATTGTGAGGGGGTGAAAATATCATATCTGCCTTTGGCGGTGATGTTTCACTTGGTTAAGGCTGCCTGATGTGGGTACCGGGGAAGCCCAGCATTTACATCATATGGCTGACCCTACTCGAGCCTCATGGGGCTATTCTCCCAGGCTCTAATTCTCCTTAGAGGGGCTAGGTTTATTACCTGGTGCCTGAGATGCCCCTTTTAAGGGGAATGCCAACATGGCCTGAGGCATTTTTAGAGCTGCTAGGCGTGTTTGAGCTACAGCCCAGTGCCCGGACCCACCTTATAAAAGACCTTGTGCCAAACTCGTCTGGTTGGTGGGTCATATAACAAATAGGGAAAATATACTAAGTAGTCACAATTAGCAGTGGTTACCTTCTTCACGCCACTGGTAAGTATTTTATTTTGCTATTGTTATAAAGATTTCCCTTTCATTTCCAACCTCTGTTTTGGTTATTTCACATTCAGTAATCATTTTTTTAGGTTACAACAAAACAATCAATCAGCACCCATTTCCTCTCCCATTTTGATTTGTACTTTGAAAATTGAAAAACATGTGAATTACCATCTCTTTCTTTCAATTAAAATGGTCCAATTTTTGTATATATGGTACTATAACACTGTAAATAGATATAAACCTAATCATATAAATATTAACATTGATTGTGTTATGGTGATATACCCCATGATGTCACTGCATGGACCTTCCCTGATAGTGACTGACTTAATAAATGAATCAAGCAAGTCTAGTCAGTTACCAGTAACCATTACTGTCTGTATTTCTGTGAATATATATTGCTGTAAACTTTATATCGTTTTGTGTTATACATTTCTGGCCCTTCAAGACCACAACACATAGATAGATAGATAGATAGATAGATAGATAGATGTGATATGGATTTTAAAAATATTTGAATGCTAATTATTTACATAAATTTGAAACAAAATGCTACCAATGTAAATAGAATGTTTTAAAACTTTCTCCTTTTTTTCGTTTCATTTAATAACTCACACAACCTGATGAAGGTCTAAAAAAACTGAAATGTTTAACATTAGCAAATAATTCAATAAATAAAATCATCCTCTGAAGACATTGTGTTTTTTCATATCTGGACATTTTCTTATCTATCTATCTATCTATCTATCTACCAGCCAACACATTTTAAGATAGTACCTCTTAATACACACCAGGCTTTTTTTTTTTCATCAGTGACTCTCTCTCTCTCTCTCATATTGAAAGCATCATATTCTTCTGCCCTGACAAACAATAAAAAATCCCCCACCCCTACTTCTTTGATAGTTTATTGCTTTTTATTACTTTTCTTCATGGATTGAATTTTTGGAGCTGAATTCTTTTTTCTTTTTTTTTTCTGCTTTCTTTTCCTGACATTTTATTCTTTATTAAATTTTTTTTCCCCATTGATTGAAAAAAGGAAAATACATCCTCTATTCTCAAGGATTTTTGTATGCATGTGTATGTTTGTGAGCATGTTTGTGTAGTGTATCTATGTATGTGTATTATGTATCTATCTATCAATATATATATGTATATATATATATATATATATATAGTTTTGTAATCTAATCTCTTTCTACCTTCTCTCTCTCTCAGTTGCCACCTTCCAACATTTTCTTTTTCTCTTGGTTCATTCTGCAAATGGTTGCTCTCAGAATCAGTACATTGTTTACAAAATATGTGTATGTGTGAGTATGTGTGTGTTTATGCTGTGTATCTATGTGTGTAGTGTATCTATATATGTGTGTGTTGTGTATCTCCATATGTATTTTTTTGTAATTTGTTTATTTATTTTGACATTATTTTCAGAACATTATAATATGTAGTTTCTTTCTTTCTTATTTTTTTTTTCAATCATTTTTCTCCAGCACCTGCTATTTCTTTTCTTTTCATTTTTATTTATTAATCGTTGACTTTTTGTATTATAAATAGGAATTCAATGAATAGGACATCATTTGAATTTAAGAATGTCACAATGCTTTGTTTCCTTTTTTGTTAAAGAAAATGCCTCAAATTTTGCTGTTTTTTTTTCCTTTGCAAAAATTATAATCACTGACGTACCTGTTTACTATCAAAATCAGTTATTTATTATTTCATTATAATTTGAAATACAACAGCCTGTCTGTCTGCCTTTTATCTGTCAAGATATATTCTTATACCTAATACATGAGCAGATATCTGAAATTGTAATCAGTTATATCTTTATATCATCACCTTCATCAAGTCATACTGATTGTACAGAGAGCTCCCTGATTCTGTCTCACCACCTGTCTCTATTGTCTATTGCTTCTGACAGGTCCTCTAGACAGTATCCAGTGTCTGCACAGAGCTGATGTATAAGGTCTTTGCTGAATGACCAACACTGGTTTGTCCATATATTGGAGTTCATAAGAGAATGTCACTTATGAGTTAATCCTTATTTCTTCAGCAATGCCCAGCAAGTCTTGTTCTGGCGCTGTAGAATACACCGACTGCTTCTCTGCAAAGGGGCACCCCCCACCAATGAGTGTCCTGGATATGACACTAAACAATCTGATGGTGAGGTTCCAGCAATGCTGAAGCTTTGGGGAATGCAGAGCACCCCTTCATTACCATCGCTCCCCGGTCCACTCTGGCCCAAAGTGGTAGCACCTGATCGGGCCCTATCTACGGGTTAAATAGAACTGACGGCATACTTATGCTAAACTGAACTGTTTGACTAAACTGAATAGCTTGAAATAGAAATGTTTTTGACAATTAAACTACATTTAAACTGCGTACTTATGCTTAACTGAATTATTTGAAAAAGAACTGTTTTTTGACATTGAAACTGTATTTACACTAAACTGAATTGATTAACATAGAACTGTGTGTAAACAAAATCTATACTTATATTAAACAGAATTAGCTGAATTAGAACTGCTTGACTAAACTGAATAGCTTGAAATAGAAATGGTTTTGACAATTAAACTGTGTACTCATGCTAAACTGAATTGTTTGAAATAGAACTGATTATTTACATAAAAATGGATTTGGTGTTAAATAACCAACAAAGGTTGATATGCCATAAAACCCAACCAACCAACCACAATATATTTTAAGTATAAGATAATATATAAAACTGAAGAAAAACCGATGACTTGGAGTTTCATGCTTGCAATCCTCAGTTGAACTAGAAAAGTTTTAAAAAAATTTTTCAGAACATTGAAATGAAAGTCAAATGTATTTAATTTTAATCCACCTGAGGATCAACAATGTGAAACTCTGAGTTGTGAGTTTTTATTCAGTTTTATTATTTCATACTTGAAATATAGTTATGCATTTCAAGCACTGTAAAGATTTTATGGGTTAAGAATACTTTTTGTGCTAAATTTTTATCATAATCACATTTGTAAATATATATATATATATATATATATATATAATTGAAACCTTCAGTAACTATACTTTTTTACCACTCCTTTGCCATGAGCAGGATATAACACAAGATCAATTTTTTAGTGGAGTTTAACAGGTTTGAATTAAGTTTTCCTTCCCCTAGCCTAGATGCCATACCAAGGTTAAAAATCCCGGTCTGCCCTTCTATTTACTTATAGCTGGAGAGAAAATAGTTAGATTCATGCCTTTCCCTAGCACATTAGTGCAAAGTGAAATGCAAACAACCCTGTCCAGGATTTGAACTTGTGTTGCCAGGTCCATTTCTGACAATAAAAACCATTACACCACACTTGCCTCATATAAAACTATGATAAAGTTTAATAATAAAGATTAGCAACAATTGATATTAATAATAAAATAGAATTGTTATATACTGCAAAGAAATCTCTATTAAGGATTAGGATTGGGCCTTGGAGATTAGGGTGCAAGAGATACATTGTATCTTATAGCCTATGGGTTCAAAGGAATCCCAAGAATTTCCTTGCCTTCATATCTTGTGTTAACATGACATGATATATTGTGGTTAAAAACAGGTTATCTAATAGCAAAGGAGGCCTAAAATAAACATTCTACTTCTTGGTAAAAGCCATATGTGCTATAAATGTCATCATCATAAAAAATGGATTTGTGAGGTGCCCGTGGTGTAATGGTTATCATCGTAGGAAATGGACACGGCGACACTAGTTCAAATCCTGGATGAGACTGATTGCATTTCACATAGCACTAATACCCTCCGAGCGGAGTGGGGAAAAAAGGAGGTGCCCGTGGTGTAATGGTTATCATTGTAGGAAATGGACACGGCGACACAAGTTCAAATCCTGGATGAGATTGATAGCATTTCACATAGCACTAATACCCTTGGGAAAGGTATGAATCCAATTATTCTCCCTCCAGCTATGGGTAAATAGTAGGGCAGACTAGGTTCTTCAGCCTTGGTGAGGCAACTAGTCTAGGAGAAGAAAAACTCTGAATTCAAACCTGTTAAACTCTGCTTAAAAATTGACCTTGTGTCATATCCTGCCTGAGCGGAGGGGTTGGTAAATATGATAAAAAATGGATTCTGTAAACCAAATTAAAATCCTGGACAAAGCTGTTGCATATTGGCTAATGTACTGGACCACTACATCATAGTAAGCAAGTTGAAACTCCAGTCGCATTATTATGTTCACTTTTGGACTGATACCCTTGGGAAAGGTATAAACCCTCTTATCCCCTAGCTTTGGGTTAAATAGTACGACTACTGTCTTTCTCTAAAGATGGTTTTGGCATTAAATGAGCTATAAAAGTTGATATGGCTTTAAAACAAAAAAACAAACCAACCCTGCTTGCATTTCACTTCATGCTAGTTATTTACTAAACTTAGCTTACTTGTGGCACAAGGTCCAAAGTATTGGGCCCTCAGTGAGAATTGAATTCACTGACAATGGTCTGCTTATCCAGCTTACTAACCATTACACCATGTGAGGTACTTTTGGGAAAGTTATGATTCTCCTTATCCGCCGAGTTATGGGTTAAATAGTACCACTACTATTGATATATACCATTAAATTAAGAAATGTAAACCAAACCTAAGTTATTTGCATTCGACTTTCTAATGCTCTTGGGAAATGCATTAATCTATATTTTCATCTGAACCAGCTATGTGTAAAGACCTGGGTTCAATCCCAGGCTGCATCATACCAAAGACTTTTAAAATGGTATTTGATACCTCCTTGCTTAATGCTCAGCAATATAAGGTACATATCAAGGGTAAAGTGGAGCAATTCAGGGAATGGAGTAGCGCCCTTCCTTACACCTTGGTGTTGTAGCTATTGAAAAGGGAGCCTTCTGGTCACCCTCGACTATGGTCACCAACTTTACTTACTTTTATATCTATTCTAATATATTGCCCTGTTTGTTGGTAAAGCTTAGAATATGCTGACTGTATCCCCTGCAGAGGATAAGATCCCCTACAAAAAGGAGTGTCCTGACATGACTCTAAACTGAATCTGATAATGAGACTCCAATTCTGGAGAGAATAGAGAGCCTCTTCATTGCTATTACTCCTGAGTACAAGCGTTGGCACCCCCTGGCTCCTGGAAGAATATATGGGACAAGAAGAAGACCCCTCTCTGAGTATATGTCTCTCCATCTATCTCTCCAACTAACAACAAACTGTGGACCCCTTTCAAGAATAAAATGAGAGATGTATTTTTATATATATGTGTTCCTTGTTGTTCATAAAGACACAGCTGAGTATGCAACACAAACAAATGAACTCAAACTCATTTAAAAGTAAAGTTTCCTAAAAGCTCCTCCTTTACTAATCACACACACACACACACACACACACATAAATGAAATTATTGTTGTTAGATAACCATACTTAATACCATTTATCTGTGTGCAAACAAATGAGCTCAAACTGGTTTAAAAGTAAAGTTGCCTACAAACTCTTCACTTACAAATCACACACACACACACACACACACACACACACACACACACACACACACACACACACACACACACACACGAAATTAAGTTTTAAGTATGGCAGAAATAACTTAATGCCCCTTTTAAATAGGATTTGGCATTAATAACCTACAAGGATTGATATGCCTTTAAACCAAGTAATCTAACCTAATTAGGCCAAAAATATGAATATAAATGTATAATGAACACAGTTCCCTAACTTTTTGGCTTAAAATAATTCTAGACAGATTGCCATGCCATTAAAAGCAATCAGTCAATATGCTAATATAAAAGTTTCAATTTACACTTTTAAAGATATCTCAGTTGTCGAGTCAATTCTTCAAGTATTTTTTTTTTATAAACCCTGAACTAATTGAAACTAGTACATTGTTAATAACATTTACTTATTACACATTTTGTTTTCATTCACATATCAATTATCTAAAATTAAACATACATCTGAAGGCACCCATGGATTAACGGCAGTCTGAGTTCAAATCCTAGATGAGTCTGTTTGCATTTTAAACTTCTTATCTTTGGAAAAGATATGAATCCAACTATTCACCCCTCAGCTATGAGTAAATAGTAAGGCAGACTAGTCCCTTTAACTTTGGTATGGTAACCTGGTCTAAGAGAAAGAAAACTCAAATCATTTATACTCTGCTTAAAAACTGATCTTGTGTCACGTACTAAAAAAGAAGTTGGTTAAATACATACATTCATATTTTCTATTTTTATGGATATACCATCTCTTTTTTCAGCTTTTTTTGAGTCGAACACAAATATATTTTCTCCTGACCATTGGAATGTACAGAGGCTTTATCAACTGTGTTATCATTGAGACATGCTCCATTTAAGGGCATATCTTCCTTTTACTGCAGTTGCAATGGGTTTTCTTAGTACCTCATGCCTGCCTAGAGGGTCATTGCTTTATGTGATGTAATAATAGGAAATTTCCATTTTGGCCAACTCCACTCTGTACTATCAACTGTTGGATATGTGCAGTTGAAAAACTGGAACTGACAGATATTTTAATACATAAATGAAATTAAATGTAGCAGAAATAACTGAATGCACCTATTAATTTTATCTGTTTTTAAAAAAAATCATATCAGTGATTTTATCATTATTTTACTAACTGTGAATTTTTCATACCAGTTTTAATTGGTTTGGTTTATAGCATATCAACCTTTGTAGGTTATTTAATGCCAAATCCATTTTTATACATATAAACAATTCTATTTCAAACAATTTGGTTTAGCATAAGTACTCTTTTGTTTACACACAGTTAAATGTCAAAAACAGTTCTATTTCAAACAATTCAGTTTAGCATAAGCACACAGTTTAAATGTCAAAACAGTTCTATTTCAACCAATTCAGTTTTTACATAAGTATGCTGTTTCGTCCTATTTGACCCATAGATAGGACCCTACCAGGTGCTATCACTCCAGGCCAGAGAGAACCTAGGAGTGATGGCAATAAAGGGGTACTCAACATTCCCCAAAACTCCAGAATTACTTGAACCCCACCATCAGATTGCTTAGTGTCATACCCAGGACACTTATTGGAGGTCTTACCTCTCTGCAGAGATGCAGTCAGTGTATTCTACAGCCCCAGCTGACTTGGCCAAGTTTTAATTGGGGGTCTTTCATTGGAGTCTGAGTGACAGCAAATCTCTAGGTCTCCAGGACTCTTTTGAGTATTCTAGTCAATTTTAACAATGCTGTGGTCTATATGGTCTTGATTCTTCCTCTGACTTCAAATTCTTCAAGTCTTTTTTCTAAGCTCTTGGGGACTGTTCCAAGCACATTAGTTACAATTAATATCATCATTCCCATCATGTTCCCAAACTTTCTATGTTCCCAAACTATATATGTATATATGTGTTTATATATATATATATATATACCAACCCCTCCGCTCGGACAGGATATGACACAAGGTCAATTTTTAAGTGGAGTTTACAGGTTTAAATTCAGAGTTTTCCTTCTCCTAGACTAGTTGCCTCACCAAGGCTGAAGAACCTAGTCTGCCATACTATTTACCCATAGCTGGAGGGAGAATAATTGGATTCATACCTTTCCCAAGGGTATTAGTGCAATGTGAAATGCAATCAGTCTAGTCCAGGATTTGAACTCTTGACGCCGTGTCCATTTACTACGTCGATAACCATTACACCATTAACCATTATATATATATATATATATATATATATATATATATATATATATATATATATATATATATATATATTTTGGCAGCATTTCTTCATTAATGCAAATTTCGTTGAACATAATAGACATTTTCTGTCTACATATTTTCTTCTTGATCCGTTCATATTGCCGTATTGATTTTATCGTATTTGGCGGGAATTGATTGATGTATTTTCCATAATTGTATATATCCCAAGTACTTTCTGCCTGACTTTGGGCCATCATCAAGGGAGGATCTATGACAAAAGTGATGTAACTTTTGTTTTTGCATCACTACTATGTAAGAGCGTCTTTACCGTTGGAGTGTATAGTGTTTGCTTTTAAATGTGTGTCTATAAATAGTGTCAGTAGCTAAAGACATTTAAGTACATTAGTACTAGTTTGAAAATTAATTCTGTTAAGTGTCGCTTGCATGTTTCTAATATTTAGTGCTTCTAGAATTATTATTATCAGAGATACAATCTCCTAAAGGACATTTAAATTGATCATAATAATATATATATATTGGTTTAACCTCAACTACCCTATCAAGGAGACTTAAAATGCACCTTTCTGATACAAGTTTTATAGTACAGCATTTAAAAAAACATTCATGCCCAACAACAGAATTACGAAAAAATTAAACACCACAACAATATTAGAACACCAAAACAACAAACAAAAACTACAGATTCTACATCAATCAATTCCTGCCGAATATGATAAAAGCAATATGGCAATATAAATGGATCAAGAAGAAAATATGCAGACAGAACATGTCTATTATGTTCAACGAAATAAATATATATATATGTGTGTGTGTGTCTATCCACATGTTCCCAAACTTTTTCTGTCTGTTAAGAACTAAATATTTGTTTATCTTTTTGCTTTCTTTCATTTTCAGTCAGTGGTTTGCAGGGATTGCAAAATCCACTAGATGGCAAATTCTTTTTTGTGGTTAATAAACATTAGAATTTGGTCTTCTGGGGATCTGTTTGTATCTCAAAAAATTCCTGAGAATTTTATAGGTTTCATTTTCTTAGTGGGGATTCTAGTGTGTCTCATTTTCTTAGACGGACTCTAGTGTGTGCATATATCATTAGTTAGTATGGCTAAATTTTGAACACTTGCACAATTCCTAGTGGATCACCTTTCCCACCTAGTTATGCCTTGTCTTCTACGCCTTTTATACCAATTATTATTATTTTACTTCTTTGAGAGTTTTTCACACCAGCATTAGCTGATGGTTTTCCATTGGAGTTTGAGGGACAGCAAGTCTTGTCAAGTCTCCAGGACTTTTCTTAGTATTCTGGTTAATCTTAATAATGCTGTAGTCTAAATGGTCTTCACTTGTCTTGTGATTTCCATGTGTTCCAGTCCCTTTACCAAGCCTTTGGGGATTGTTCCAAGTGCACCAATTACAATTGGTATCAGCCTCACCTTCTTTTAGTTCTCTAGCAAGGTCTAGGTACTTATCTATCTTTTTGCTTTCTTTTATTTTTACTTTGTGGTCTGTCCTGATGGTAAAGTCTGCTATTTGACAGGTTCTCTTTTTTTGATGTTGACTATCACTTGGTCTGGTCGTCTGTCTGAGATTTGGTGATCTGTTTGTATCTCAAAATCTTAGAGAACTTTGTGTGTCTAGAGTTTTGACTATGTTTAAAACAAAATCTAAAATTCAAATATGATTTAAAAGATATTTTTAAAATACTAAAATTTTAATGGCTTTATTTAGCTTTTTTTTTTTTTTTTTTTTTTTTTTTGAGAAAATGTTGGAATATCCGGTTTTATGTAAAGGTGCACAACTTTAATTTAACTCCCAACAGAGCTACTGGAGGCTGAGAGGACTCCACCCTTACTTTACCCAAAAGTTCTTAAAAAAAACTCTTTAAAGTGGATTAGTATGATACTTGACTGAGGAAAGAGTAATTAAGTGAATATTTAATCAAACTACTCTCCCATAGCTACTTTGTTCAAAAACTGTTACTCCTATTGTCAGCCTTGACAGAGACCAGTTAAAAAGAGAAAAACATTGAAAATAAAGGAATATGCCGCTTGATGCATGTGAATTTAAATATTGCTTTTCTCAGACCTGTCATGTCTAATCTAGACTTTTGTACTTTTAAATAGGTAGTTTAAAACATACATACATACATACATACATACATACATAGTTATATACGTATATAGAGAGAACAATTACTTTATCTCTCTCTCTCTCTCTTATATATATATTCCACTTTCAATACTACTACTTAAACAGCAAGTACGAATATGTATGTATGTATGTATGTGTGTATGTTTATGTATATATATATATGTGTGTGTGTGTGTGTCTCTATCCACGTATATATAATGCATCTAAATACATATATGTGCACATACAAATGCATATATACATATACTCTAACACACGTGTGTGTGTGTGTGTGTGTATATATATATATATATATATATATATATATATATATAGTAATTACTTTATGTATATTCCTTTTTCCACTAATCATACTTAAACAAGAAATATATATATATATCTATATATATATATATATATATATATGTGTGTGTCTTTTTTTCTCTGCTCTCTTAAACAGCAGTTATTACACATAAATACATACATACAAACATACATACAACACTCACCCACTCTAAACTGCTTTTTTATTAAAAATTTTCTTTTTACTATGTTCACACTTTTTCTAATCTACTAAACACCAATTACTTTAATATTCCTGAATTTTCCACACAATCTTTTATTCATATACCCTCATAACATGATTATTCATCAATCAAATTATTTTTCTTGGCTTTCTCTGACCTTATGTCAGCTTTTAGATAAATTACATATTCAATCCTTTTAACTTGATGCAAAAGTTGCCGGCATTTTTTATGTAATGCCTCTGAAGGGCTGCGATAAACAATTACCTCCCTTATAACTTGCATGTCTACTAAAAACCCCATAGTGGAGCCATATAACAGTTCAAATAACCCATTCTTGACCTCTTTTATTCTCTGGTTGTTGAAAAGTAGAAACATAGTCACTGACCTGCCAGGGAATTGTAAAGTCATGTAGTTACCTTTGGCTAATTTTAGGGAATCATGATCGTTGTGTTTTTATATATACATTTTTTTTTTTGTTGTTTCTTAAGAGTTTTTTTTTTTTTTTTTTTTTGCAAATAGTCCTATTGAATACTAATAACTTTTTAAACAGAACTATTTGACTCATAGATAGGCCCCCTAACAGGTACTACCACTTGGGGTCAAATTGAAGGGTTACTCCCCACTACTATAATTTTCAGAACTAGAGCTTTACCATCATATGCAGTCATCAGATGCAATTTAGTGTCATACTCAGGTCACCCCTTTTTCGGGAGAGGATCTTATCCTCTGCAGGGAATATAGTAGGCATATTTTTTGCCTTCTCAGAACAAGGATCAAAATATAGTATCTGTGCACTCCATAGAAAGTGTTGGAAGCAAACACTTGGGTGAGGGAAGAGTATTTTCAGACTTGCAATATAATTCTCTCTCTCTCTCTCTCTCTCTCTATCTCTCTCTCTCTCTCTCTCTATATATATATATATATATATATATATATATATATATATATATATATATATATATATATAATAAAAATAAGTGGAAAAGTGGATAAATCACTTACTTTAATAGTAATATTTTGTTAAGTTCTTCCTTGAATAAAGAACGAAATATTACTACTAAACCCATTGTAAGTGTTTGATTTATCCACTTTCCCACTTATTTTTATCATCTTGTCAGATTCACCAAAATCTACCATTTCTCCATATATATATATATATATATATATATATATATATATATATATATATATATATATTTCATTATATATTAACTCAGACATTCTTTGGGCAAAAGCCTTCATTTTTCCCCCTTCCTTTCTTTTTCCTTCTCCCATCACTTTAAAAGACTCTTCATGGTTCGTTAATTTGTAGGTATTTGGAAGTAAGTTAATTCAGTTCAAAAAGAAATTGAGTAAAAATCAAAGTAGAGCATTCCAAATTTCTTTCTTTATCAACTGATCTTGTTTTTCACCTTAGTTATTCATTTTTTGCTGAGGTAGCAGTTTCTTTTATAAAAAAAAAACATAGCAACAGCAAAAAAAAAAAAAAAAAGACAGTTTAGAAGCTACTTCAGCAATCAACTTAGTGTTGAGTCATATCCTATTTATTCAATTTGCAGTGAAGTATAAAATAAATAAGGGGCAATACTCTATTTTACTATAGCATTTAATAGTTATCTCTCTCTAGAAATTATAAAGATTAAGTTTGGTTTTGTTAAGTTTTATGGCATATCAACTATTATTAGTTATTTAATGCCAAATCCTCTTTATACATAAATATTAAATACTTATTTGGTTTGGTTTGGTTTTATGGCATACCAAACATTATAGGTTATTTAATGCCAAATCCTCTTTATACATAGATATTAAATATATATGATTTGGTTTGTTTAAGTTTTATGGCATATCAACCATTGTAAGTTATTTAGTAGCAAATCCTCTTAATACATATATATTAACTATATATGATTGGTTTGGGTAGGGTTTACGGCATATCAAACATTGAAGGTTATTTAATGGCAAATCCTGTTCATACATATATGTTAAATGTATATGATTTGGTTTGGTTGGGTTTTATGGCATATCAACCATTGTAGGTTATTTAATGCCAAATGCTCTTTATACATATATATTAAATACATATAATTTGGTTTGGTTGGGTTTTATGGCATATCAACCATTGTAGGTTATTTAATGCCAAATGCTCTTTATACATATATATTAAATATATATGATTTGGTTTGGTTGGGTTTTATGGTATATCAACCATTGCACCAGGGGATCACCACACTCTTCAGCACATACAGGTACACTTTGGTGTTGACTTTCAAGCCAACTTTGAAAATGTGAGGTGACATGATGTGGCCCTCACTAGAAACCTCACCAAAGACCATAACCGTAGCCGGAAACTTTGTTTTCATCACTCTGGGCATGTCCCTGTTATTCGTGGCAATCCAGATTTGCATTTTGAGGGTGCTGGCAATGGTCCTGTTGTCATAACTTGGATCGGTAGAGAGCATGGGTTGTACAGTGGCACATCTCCAATCTCGTTCGTTGAACATTGTGTCACTTTCAGACACGATAGAAGGCTCCTATCGCTCTTGGGATTTGTACACAACTGGCCAACTAGTAGATGGTCTGCAGCAAAAAAAGAAAATCAGTTTTCATTTAACAGAAATGTAATCATTTCGTCTTTTCTAGAGTGACAATTTTATCATTCCACCCTGTATATCAACTCTAACATTTTGACAAGCTTTTCCTGTTTACCTTTTAGTTGCTCCAAAAATGTTAACTAAATTTCTAGTTAAGATATCTTTTTCAAGTATTCCCTATCCCTCACCTTTTCCCCTAATATTTGTCTCAAGAATTATACAAATAAATAAATAAATTTTAATTGCCTGGGGTTTTTAAAAGTATTCAGGCATTTTGTGGGTGCTGATGCAAAACCTTTTTTCTTCAGTAGCCAGCCATTTTATGCCAAGGTAGCTAAAATATATTCCCAGCGTAAATTCAGGATACAGCTTTGACTTTCCATTCATTTTGTTCACATGTATATAGTACAAAATATAGTACAAAATATACCATGTGACAAAAAGAGGCATAAGTTAATTCCAGCTTTAAAACTGAAATCAGATGAACAAACAATTAAACACCAATTTAGCAACAAATGTAAATGTATTCTAAAACCTGGGCAACTCAATTCTCAAATTCTATTATCTCAAAAAAAAAAAAAAAAAAAAAAAAAAGAAGGTTCAATCTAACAAAACTGATGCCATATTTGAAATAAGTATTCCTGAGTCACTCTAAAAATCTTCTATCATTGGCAATTAGTGTTGAGCAGTGTTGTATGTTTGTGTGCATACATGTACGTGTGTATGTGTATATGAATGGGTATGTGCACACACATGCATGAATGTGTGTGTAAGTGTGTGTGTGTGTGTGTGCATGTACTTGTGTCTGTGCATTTTTAAAACCAGGTTTAGATTGATTAATTGATTTTAACAGCATGTCAACTCATCTAGGGTTATTTTATGCCTAGAGGTTAGAGAACTGTGTTCATTGTACATTCATATTTACATTTTTTGTGTAGTTGTTTCTTAAGACATTTTTGCACTTAGTTAAAGGATATCAAATATTCCTATATAATACAAATGGCACACAGTTTGTTTTGATTTGGTTTCTTTCTTTAATGGCATTTCAACATTTGTGGGTTATTTAATGCAAAAGCTTGTAGAATAACAGTAGTGGTGCTATTTAACCCATAGCTGGGAGGGTAAGGGGGTTCATGCCTTTCCCAAGGATATTAGTCCAAAAGTGAAGGCAATTGCACGACTGGATTGTTGGTTGGTTGGGTTTTATGGCACATCAACCTTTGTAGTTTATTTAATGCCAAATCCGTTTTTAAACAAATTAAAAGTTCTCTTTCAAACTATTCAGTTCAGCATAAGTACACAGTTTAATTGTAAAAAACATTTCTATTTCAAGCTATTCAGTTTATTCAAATACTTCTAATTCAGCTAAGTATAAGTACAGATTGTTTACACACAGTTAAATGTCAAAACAGTTCTATATTAAACAATTCAGTTCAGTGTGAGTACAGTTTCAATGTCTAAAACAGTTCTATTTCAAACAATTCAGTTTAGCATAAGCATGCGGTTTAAATTTAAGTACAGTTTAATTGTCAAAAATATTTCTATTTCAAGCTATTCAGTTTAGTCAAAGAGTTTTAATTCAAACAATTCAATTTAGTATAAGTATGCTGTTAGTTCTATTAACCCATAGAAAGGGCCCTATCAGGTGATACCATTTCCGGGCCAGAATGGACCTAAAAGCAATGGCAATGAAAGGATACTCTGCATTCCCCAAAGCTCCAGCATTACTGGAACCTCACCATCAGGGGAGTGTCCGCATGGTGTAATGGTTAAAGCGATGGACTGCGGAATCATAGTAAGCGAGTTTGTACTCCTGTCGCACTATTACGTTCACTTTCCTGCAAATACCCTTGGGAAAGGTATGAACCCCCTTATCCTCCCAGCTATGGGTTAGATAGTACCACTACTGTTCTTCTAGGATAATGGCTTTGGCATTAAATAACCTACAAAGGTTGATATGTCATTAAACAAAGAAACTAAACCAAACCAAACCTTACCATCAGATTGTTTAGTGTCATATCATTGGGGGAGTGTTTTACCCCTCTGCAGAGATGCAGTTGGTGTATTCTACAGCACACAGTTTTATCTAATACTAGAAATTATTTGGTTTCAAGTAATTATTTTCTTTTAGTTGTCTAAATTTCTGAGACAAAGCTTGATGATTTTTATCGTTCACAGTCCGAAAACCCTGAATGATAAAAATATTTTCTTTTAATTATAATCATTTGTTTGCAAACAGTTAAAAGGCTTCAAGTAAATAATAATAATCTGTAGTAAACAATCATTGCTTCAAGTAACTATTTTTAATACAAATAATTTACAATTATATAGCATCAATTATTCTTATTGAATACAGATAATTTTTAAACAGATCTATTTGACCCTTTGATGAGACCATAACAGATATTACTACTCTTTGTAAGAGTAGACCTGGGGTTAATGGCTATGAAAAGGTACCGTATACTTCCCAGAGCACCAGAAATGGAGCCTCACCATTAGATACATTTCAGTATCCTACCTTGGACGCCTTATTTTCTTTTTAGTGGGGGAGGTCCTACACTTCTGCTGGAGACACAGTCTGTATATTTAAGCCCTCCTTATAATATGAACATGATTCAATTGAGGAAGTCTGCTTTTTATGATATTAATCATCTCCTGCTTATTTGAGATTTTCAAGAGGAAGTTGAATATTTAGACCAAATAGCATATTTAAGTAGCCTGTTTCCTGGCATATACTTTCTAGTAATAGGGTACTGAAATACCAAAAACAAAAACCATAACTGCAAAAATTTTTGTGCTTAAATTCCTTCATATATATATATGGGGTCTTTTTTGGTATCATAACCATCTTTGACATTATTTTGAAACTGGGCCATAAGCCTAATGAGTAAAGTGTTCGCCAATGGTTCAATCATGGGTCGAGTCATATCAAACACTCAAAAAATGGTACTTGATCCCACCTTGCTTAACGCTCACCATTATAAAGTAGTGATCAAAGGTATAAAGTGGAGCAATCCAGGGAATGGAATAGTGCCCTCTCGGTGTAGTAGCTATTGAAAAGGGAGCCATCTGGTCACTCTTGACTAAGGTTGCTAACTTTACTTACTTACATGCCTTCCTAACCTGAAATTTGAAAATATTTCTGGAGTACAGCATTTGGTACATGATAAGATTAGTATTAAATAATTTTTTTCGAATCAAACCACCTACCCTTTAAAATTGCCTACTATGAAGAGTTACTGCCTACATCGCAAGTAGAAATGATAACTCGAGTAAGTTATAATAAAACAACTAGAAATAATAAAATGACAGACCATACTATTCAAAATTATTTACAAAAAGCAAGTAGAATTAGGAAGATGAAAGATTATAGTATTTAAAATTATTGATAAAAAGCAAATAGAATTAGGAAGATGAAAGATAATGCTAGTCAAAATTATTAATAAAAAGCAAGTAGAATTAAGAAAATGAAGGATGATACAACTCAAAATTATTAACAAGAAGCAAGTAGAATTAGGAAAATGAAGGATAATGCTTGTCAAAAGTATTGATAAAAAGCAAGTAGAATTAAAAAGATAAAGGATAATACAAATCAAAATTATTAATAAGAAGCAAGTAGAATTAGGAAAATGAAGGATAATGCTAATATCCAACTTTGTCAACTTTTGTTATCCAGGCAGAAATAAAGATTAACAGCTTTTGAATTCTGTCTGGGAGCTGGTGCCAGCAAGATGGCTCTACAAGGTTACAGCATAAGTGAAATCAGCCAGAATATGAAGTAGACTTACAATCACTTGACCTCCAGTGTTAACCCACATTGGTGTGAAAACTGAATGAATAACATCTTTCAATTGTATACATTTCTTTGATTTATATTCTCATTAGTAGTTTTTGAGGAAATGGGAAAATATTAGTATTAATGAGAGTTTGTATTTGAATTGTGATTTGAGTTGCCTTCCTGTAATTGAAAAAACAGCAGGCAGTACTTTTTCAATTAATGAATGGTATTGAATTCCTTCGCTGAAATAATCTACTTATATATTAACAGTAGATCTTCTGTATGTGAGTGAGACAAAGAATTTCCTATACAATTTTTTAAAACTAAAATACCATTTTTTTCCCCCCTATTATTAATTGGTATCTTTGCAACTGCCACAAAATAGGATTGAACCAGTCAACTAGAAAAGCAAATAACATTCTCCCAACTTAGCTGATTCAACTGAATACAAAAGACTGTCTAAGAATATATACTATGAGAGTTGAAAAGTGTGTCACTCAACTTCTACATCTGGGTATATATGTGTGTCTTTCTGTCTGTATGTTGGTTGATGCATATATATATATATATATATATATATATATATATATATATATATATATGAGGTGCATACGATAAGTTTCCTGACTTTTTTCATATGGGCATTTGAAATTGTCGTAGACTTTTGAAAATTCACTATGTTATTGCTATACATTTTATGAGATGACTGACCAATTCCTATGATTTCAGGTTCAAATGAACAGCTACAGCAGGAATTGAAATACACCCTACTCAAGCCTGATCATCACAGCTGATGAATTTCAAAAATGCAATCTTACACTTCAGAAGAACGATATGCAATAAAATTCTGTTTGAAACTTGGAAAAAATGTCACAGAAACATATGGAATGCTTCAGACTCCTTTTCAACCATCTTGCATGAATCGAGCGTCAGTTTTTGAGTGGCATAAGAGATTCAAGGAAGCCAGGGAGTCTGTGAGGGATGATGAGAGGTGTGGGAGGAGTAAGAAAGTCAATAGACCAGAGTTGATTGGCCAAAGGGTTAGGGTTAGGGTTACTATGTTGAGGTTTTAAGGGAGTTCAGGAAGAGATTCCGTCGGAAGAGGCCAGCACTCTTCAAATCAGGTCAGTGGCATTTCCACCAGGACAATGTACCAGTCCACAACTATGTGTGTTTGTGTGTATACTATTATCTACTCCAACTTCCTATAAGTATCAGTAATCCTTTGTACAATATTAAAGATGAGTCAGATGGTAAGAGGTATAGTAAGAATTTATTTTAATGTTTACATATATATCAAGAAATACACCTGGAAGATGCTCCTGGCCTTATCATTGGTGATCTAAATCTAGGATCTTGAGGAGTTTCAGGTCTTTCAACATCATATTTCATCCCCTAGCTGATCCAGCTAGTATTGATCAAATACCAACATACCCAAGTAATGAGCTCTTCAATAACAACAGACTATAATGACCAACCTTGAGTCTCTTATAATCTGTTCAGGCATTCTCCCCTTTATAAGAAAGGAAAAATCCAACCAGTTGGTTTCCCTCTTCCTCCAGAGAAGTTGAAAAGTCTAGAAACACATTTGGGCAATTTGAATAGATTAACAACGGGTGTAATCTTTATGTCTCATTCTGTTAAAAAAAGAAGAAAATATATATATGTATATATAAGTGTGGGAGGAAAAATTCCCTATTTAAAATTGTCAAGCTAACTTAGTTTTAACCTGATTGCTTTTAAATTATTTCCATTTCCTACATCTCATGAAGATTTCTATTTGTTATTATTTATTGAAAAAAGCTGGATTGTTTTTTAACTAATGAGACTCAAAAGTTTTCCTGAACCAAATATATCGGAGCTATAAAAAGCACAATCAAAGTGGGCAGACTACTTCCCCCAAGAGCTCCCAATTCCCATTATGATGCCAAATTCAAACTGTTTTACAAGAGGGCCAATTCTAGAAATGAATGGTAGAATTTTCATTGATTTTTTTTTTTTTTTTTTTTTAATGATAAAAAAAGTTGCATTTTCTCAAAGCTCTTGAAGAACATTTTAAATTTGCTTTTAGATTATCTTTTGGTTGAATTACTTGAATCACTTTAAGATGGATAATTTATTTTCTTTGGAGAAATTTTCATTTTATGAATTTCAAACTTTAAGTGGTCTTTTTTCAAGATTTGCCTGCTGGAGCCAAATTGTGTCTCTGCGAGTGCATAAAAAACAAACACAAAAAAAAAAAACCTGTATATTGTGCAATATTATTGATGCAATATTCAAGAACAAACTATCTAAAACCTTTTAGTATTGACCTCGAAATATTTTGACCTCTGCTCGTTTAACAAAATCTTTTTCTTTTTTTTTTCTTGTGGCAGTGCTGATGGCAAACAGTCAACATTTTGCAATAACATTGATTTGTGTCAGATTGCTTTACTCTTTACGATTGCCTCTTGAGAATTTGTTCTGTCTCCATATTTGCATTTGAGCGTTGAAAGCTTTGCATTTAAGGAAGATGCACTTTATTTTCAGACCAATTCCAAATAAAAATTCTTTTCTTTTTTTTTTATTTTGATCTCTTGACAAAAGAAAATGCTGTATGGCTATTTTAGGAGATGTACACATTCAAACACTTTAGTTTTAATCATTTTCTCAAAAAGAATATTATTATTATTGCATCAGTTTTAACTGGTTTTTCACTGAAATATGAGTGACAGCAAGTCTTTTTAGGTCTCCAGGACTCTTCATTGTATTCTAGCTGATCTTAGCAGTGTTGAGGACTGAATGGCTCCAAGACTCAGAATGGCTCCTTGCTTAACACTCAGCATTATAAAGTAAGGATCAATAGGAAAGTGAAGCAATCCAGGGAAAGGAGTAGTGCCTTCTCCTAAACCTTGGTGTTGTAGCTATCAAAAAGGGTGCCTTCAGGTCAACCTCGACTATGGTTGCCGACTTTTCTAACTTTATAAATATAAGTTATCTATTTTTTAGAATGGCTTTTAACTTTTGCTCAACCATGTGTGTGTTTGGTTTGGTTTCTTTGTTTAATGGCATATCAGCTCTTTTTAGGCTATTTAATGCCAAAGCCATTCTCCTAGAAGAACAGTAGTGGTACTATTTAACCCATAGCTGGGAGGATAAGGGGGTTCATACCTTTCCCAAGGGTATTTGCCCGAAAGTGAACGTAATAGCATGACTGGAGTACAAACTCGCGTACTACGATTCCGCAGTCCATCGCTTTAACCATTACACCACGAGGACTGTGTGTGTGTGTGTGTGTGTGTGTGTGTGTGTGTGTGTGTGTGTGTGTGTGTGTGTGTGTGTGTGTTTTATAAAATGAATAGGTCTGTAAATGATTTCAACTTTGGTATTAGGTTTTTATTATTTCATATATTCTTGCTGATTTTAGCAGTGCTCTGGTCTGGATGGTCTTGATTTTGCCTCTGATCTCCAGTTCTCCTTGTCTCTTTTCCTGGCCTTTTAGAGCCATTCCAAGTCCACCAACTACCATTAGTATCTTTGTCATCTTTATATTCTACAGTTTTTCAGCTCTCTGTCAAGATCCAAATATTTGTCAATCTTTTTTTTTCCCCACTAGTTCACTGGAATGGCAAAATTCATCTGCTGATAAGCTCTTTTCTTGTTAATTAAATCTAGGGCTTTACTTCTGGCTGGCGTTGGGTGATCTGTTTGTATCTCAAAGTTCTAGAAAATTTCATCCCTGATCAGAATCTGACAATTTGTGTAAATGAGTTGGGGGTGCTCAGAATTTCATACGTTGATAGCTGTGCAAAACTGTCTGGAATGTCACTCACACTGCTGTAAGATATCATTAATGTATTCAAGGTTAACATAGATCAACTGATTTTCAATCAGGGTTGCCAACCTGAAAATCAAAATTCAGTTTCTTTGTATTCTAGCCTTACCTCATATTCAGTATGTAGAAAAGAAATTGTTGCTTGGTGTTGATTAACTCATATAGATGTGAGTATGCCAAAAGACCTGTTTATATTTCATTATCAATGGGTTGTCATAATGGGTGGGGCCAGAATTATTTGTTTTGCTAAAAGCCTCTCCCTAGAGGTATTATATATGTAGGTAGGTAATTTACTAACCTATGACCAAAACATTTTGTGGGAAATTTTTTCTTTGTATTTTTGCTTGATTTTTTTAATCTTTACTTATATTCAGGAGAGAAGCCAAAAAGAACCTTATTAAAGATTGTTAAGGTTCTTTTGTACTGTTGTATTGTATACTACGCGTATACAAATATACACGGGAACATAATCAACTGATAATGACGACTTCAATAACGAACGAATACACTTCTTTATGAGAATATAAATCTCTCGCTCTTTATTTTCAAAGAGGAGATGTTTGTTGTGTGTGAGAAATGAGTGGAGACAAGGACGGACTGCTATATTGACCCAAGTTCTTCCTCGCCCATAGCAGCACTTCTTTCACATCTTGGCTTGGGTTGCTTAACTAGGGGTCACTAAGGGCCCAAAGCCCTCAATCTGCAGCTGGCTCTCACTTCGGCATCCTGTCTCTAACTGACTCAAATCGCCCGGGCACCTGGTTATATTATTTTCTAACACCCACCTGCTTCCATTGTTCTTCCACTTATTTACACGGGTGCATCTCTTGATTGACGGCTCGGTCGATAGGGTCAATATATAACAGTACTGTTATTACAAGTTACTAAAACAACCTATGTACCATGGGTTATACTAAAACGATATATGTAATGTGGTCAGTTTTATAGCTGGCATGGCATTAAAATGATATATGT
This sequence comes from Sepioteuthis lessoniana, assembly GCA_963585895.1. Taxonomy (NCBI): domain Eukaryota; kingdom Metazoa; phylum Mollusca; class Cephalopoda; order Myopsida; family Loliginidae; genus Sepioteuthis; species Sepioteuthis lessoniana. The sequence continues at coordinate 126,199,936 of OY757908.1, read as the reverse complement.
AACATAGTTAACACTAAAACAATGTGGGTACCATAAGCTATTTAATGTGGTCACAGTTCATGGTCTTGTTAGTCATAGCAAATGACTGTGTCATGTGGTTGGTCAGCAGTGGCTAAATGCGTGTTGGATGGTTAGCATCAGACTTCTATGTTGGTGAGAGTTACTAAACTATGGGTAACACTGAAACTAGATATGTAACATGGTCACCATTGTTGGTGAGGGTTGTTCAGAGAATGGAGACTGAGATACAGAAAACAAACTCTGAGTACATGACCATCATCATCATAATCATGTCGTACCATCAGCATGGATATCTCTGACCCTCTCTTGCCACTTCTCCCTATTGTTCATCGCCTCTGGCAGATCTTCAGGGCTACATCCCGTATCCTCACATAGCTGCTGTATGTAGGTTCGAGCTGGTCGTCCTGCTTTTGCTTGGCCATATATGGGGGTCCATAGGAGTACATCACTTATGAGCTCATCTCTGCTCCTCCAGCAGTGTCCTGCATGTCTTGTTCATCTAACTTTAATAGTTTTCGTGATGGGAGGTAGGTGGCCATATAGTTGGTGCTTTGTGGGGTGTTGCCTCCAGGACTTGTTTAATATTGCTCGCAGCATTCTTGTGTAATTGCCGTCTAGCTTTTTCTCCAGCCTTTTAGTTAGCGTCCAAGTAGTGCATCCATATAGCAGTATCGATACGACCGCTTGGAAGAAACTTCATTTCATTTTATCAGTCAGGTCTGACTTCCATATAATCGATAGCTGTTCATGCCTTTGTTAGCCGCGTGTTGATGTCTTTTTCAGTTGATCAGACACTGCTTCCTAGGTAGGTGAACTTGTCTACCAGTTTCAGAGAGGTTCCATCTAGTGTGGAAATGTCGCCTGTTTGATTAAAGCACATGTATTCAGTTTTGTGTGCATTGACATGGAGGCCAATGCCTGTGGCGGCTTGTTCCAAACTATGCAGTAGTGTTTCGGCTTGGTTTGGTGTATTTGCCAAAATCGCTATGTCATCAGTGTAGTCAGTAATAGTTTTTGCGGGGTACCTTCAACTTCTTTTCTTTTTGGGGTGTCCTCGTGGTGTGATGGTTAAAGCGATGAACTGCGGAATCGTAGTACGCGAGTTCGTACTCCAGTCGCGCTATTACGTTCACTTTCGGGCAAATACCCTTGGGAAAGGTATGAACCCCCTTATTCTCCCTCCAGCTATGGGTAAATAGTAGGACGGACTAGGTTCTTCAGCCTTGGTGAGGCCACTAGTCTAGGAGAAGGAAAACTCTGAATTCAAAACCTGTTAAACTCCGCTTAAAAATTGACCTTGTGTCATATCCTGCCCGAGCGGAGGGGTTGGTAAATAGTACCTTCAACTTCTTTTCTTTGTCAGCTCGAAGCCGTCAGTCAAAAAAAAAAAAACTCTCTTTGAATACATCTAGGCTAAGTTCTGTATATATAGGCAAAATTCTAAAGTAATTAATCTTAATTATCCCCTTTTTTTACCTTTGTCAATCCTATTTTCAACTACCCAATTTAAATTGTCATTGATCAGTTTCTTTTGCACTTATATATATTATTTTAAACTTTGATTTAAGATTTCACCTTACTCCTAAGACCAAATATAACCAGTCAGTCCACATCAATTTCAAAGAGCTTTCCTTGACAGATGTGCCCCTGCCATTCTGCGCCAAGTTGTCTGTGATTTTTGTCATTTATTTTATCCATTCCTTTGTTTACCAAGATTCCTTACTGACTGGGTCATTCATTTATTTATTCAGTTCTTTTCTTTCCAGGTGGACTTCATTTTCTTTTCTTTTTTCTCTTTTTTTTTTTTTTAAGAATTATTTTTACCCCATAGCTGAATTTTCTTCCATCTTCTTATTTCTAACCAAAATAACTGATACCTTTAAACAGAAAGCTTCAGAGAAAAACAGATTTTAAACAATCTTAAACCCCACGGTATACCATCACCCTCACACTCACCCACTGACATAATTTCTCCTCTCTGTCTCTTTCATTCTATCTCTCCATCCATCCATTCATCTATCCCTCAATTCATCCATGTATTTAGTTATGGCACAAGGCCAGAAGTGTGAAGTACTCTGTGAGAAACAAACTCACTTGTAATGACCTGCTATCCTAGCTCATTTACTATAAAACTGCATAAGAAACATCTATCCATCTATGTATCTCTCTCTCTCTCTGTCTCTCTTTCACTATCTCTCTATTTATTCATGTATCTATTCATCCATTTCTCTCTTACTCTCTCCATATTCACTCTCTCTCGTTCTATCACTCCATCTATTCATTCATCTATTTAGTTATGGCACAAGGCCAGAAGAATAGGGTACCAAGACATCCATCTATGTATTTTTCTCTCTCTCTATATATATATCTTCCTGTTTATCCATTCATGTATCTCTATCTATCAATCTATCTATCTATCTACAAGGTGGCACAAAGGTCATTTACCACTTTAAAAATTGAACAAATTTTTTTTAAAATTAGTAAGAATTATTTTCTTTTAATAATTATCTTGACTCTTGGAAATTACTTTGAACTATTTGTGGAATATGATATCCCTCAAATAAAATGGACTTGGCATAATGGCCTGGGAGATTTACAAAAGACTCAAAAAATGGTACTTGATGCCTCCTTGCTTAACACTCAGCATTATAAAGTAAGGATCAAGGATGAAGTGGAGCAATCCAGGGAAAGGAGTAGCACCCTCCCCTACACCTTGGTGTAGTAGCTATCGAAAAGAGAGCCTTCAGGTCAACCTCGACTATAGTCGACAACTTTTCTTACTTGATAAATATAAGTTATCTATTTTTTTTTTTAGAATGGCTCGTAACTTTTGCTCAACCGCGCGCGCGCGCGTGTTTTATAAAAGGAATAGGTCTGCAAATGATTTCAACTTTGGTATCAGGTTTTTGTTATTTCGTATACCTGTGCTCTATTTCTATCTTCTTTGAGAGATTTTGAATGGTTCAGTTATGTTTAAGTTGTTGTTTTTATGGTAAAGATTGTTTTGATAGGATGTGATCTTTTTTTCAATTCCAGTATTTGTGTCTGCGATTGTCCTGATCTATGTAAATGTATACAATATGAAGGTGTTTATTTGCACATTTCTGCTGATCCACCTTTAAGTACGCTCATTTATTTTTCTCGGTCTTCCATTTCTTGGAAGGTTTGCTGTACCGTTGCCATACTTCTTATACTTTCTGATGATATTTCCTACTGTACTTAGTGCTAGATTCATTTCTTTGATTAGTAGCACTCTCTTGTAAAAAATTATGTGCGTCTCTGATTGATCAGAAATAACATTCCAATACTATTGAAAATTTGAATATTTCAAGTCTTTTAAAATACAAATTTTGGATTGGAAATTTGAAAAAAGTGTCATGTATCCAATACTTTTGCATAGGGTAATTTTGAACTTTGATAAAAAAAAAAAAAAGATTCAACCATGAGTTTTTAATTTTCCTTCCACATACAACTAAAACAACTTTACAAGATATTACTTACCAAATATCAAGCAAAATGGCGAACATAAACTAGAGTTATAACAGAAAATAACATGTATCCAATACTTATGCGCCTTATTGTATGTATGTGTATATATATATATATATATATATATATATATATATATATATATATATTCTATACTTTCTTTAACTTGTCTTTCCTGGCCTCTTAATGTTGACAATACTTATTTAATTTTGCTTAGTTTGTTCTGAACTTATTTTGACCTTTGGTCATCATCAAGAAAAAAATTTTTTTAGAGTTTTTTAAAATCATTTTTAAAAGCCTTGATATGCTGTAAGAGAAGCAATGAAAAATGAATAGGTGACATAGTATATCCATTATTTGAATGAAAATTATTTTCTTTGTGTGTGCATGTGTGTGAGAGAGAGAGAGAAAGAGAGAGATAGAGAATGTGTATATGTGTGTGTTTGTGTGTGTGTGCATGTACTGATAATGGCTTTACTACAGATATGCACTGATAATGAAAAGAAAAAGGTATTTTCAATGACCAGGAATTAATAAAAGTATTATGGATAGAATTAGGCTATTATTTATATATAATATATATTTCTCTTTCAGCTTGACCTTCAATCATAATCATGTAGAGTTTGGAACATTCAGAAATGATTGACTTCATTTTTTATGATAACAATTTTGTAACTTAACTTTCTTCTTTTTTTTTTTTTTTTTTTTTTCCTCAGGTTTTATTTCATTTATATATTCATTTTTCTTATTCTTCAATTTTTGAGTTGCCAATTAAGGAACATTGTATGATTTTGTTGGAAATTCTTCCCCCACCCCTATTTCACTCAAAAAAAAATTATAAGCATCTTTTATCCAAATGTGCCGTGTATTATTCTCCATTATTTATTTTTAGATACCTTTTTCCAAAATTATTACAAAAAGATCCCCTATTGTCTTATTGTTTTGGTCTTCGGCCAGTTGTTCCTACTACTACTACTAATAATAATAATGATGATGATGATGATAACGAGGATGATGATGCCACTTCTATCATTAATGTTATTCATAAGATAATATAAAAAATATATTGGACTGATCTTTTATTGTTACAATTACCATTGATAACTGGTGTAAGTTTTTGATTGCCAACAATAATTTTAAAATAACCAGCTGTGATTCAAGTCTTAACATTAGCAACATACTTCAACTAATGTGCATGTGTTATATATATATATATATATATATATATAACAATGGTTGTTGAGAAAGTTCTGATCTTCACCCTGAAAGAAGAGCATAGCTGAACATTTTTGTGGAGGCAACACACTACCACGTCTTATAAAACTAAAAAAGACCTGAATTATTTTTTTTCACTTTTATAAGAAGTGGTAGTGGGTTGCCACAACAAAAATGTTTGGGTATACTGTACTCTTCTTTCTGGGTAGTTTTAGAACTTTCTGAATGACTCTTGTATCCATGTTTACATATATATATATATATATATATATATATATATATATATATATATATATATATATATATATATATATAATGTGTTTAAATATGATTGACACTCTGTTTTTGCCTGTTTTATATTTGATCCATTCAAGTCTTCCGATGAGTAATTTGACATCTGGATGGAATGATTTTAAAAAAAGGCACCACGTTTTTTTTCCTTTGTAATTTTGGCCCCCGCTGGAGCCATTTTTGAGGGAACAAACATTGAAATGACAAGCACAATGATGACATATGCATTTATATAAAGAATAAGAGGAAGAATAAGTGGGAGGGGAATTTTCATAAAAGAGAAGAACTTTACTGGAAGTACGTAAAAGGAAGAATTGATGGGAAAAATTCATTCTGTCCTGATGTAAAATGACTCTTACAAAGACTTGAAGAGTTCAAAGATAAAATTGGCAGATGTGAAGTGTCTGATCTATTTAATCAAACATGTTTAAAAGAGAAAAGGCTGACTAGATATATGTGTGTGCTTATGTATATATGTGTGTGTGTCTGAGCATATATATATATATATATATATATATATATATATATATAATGTGTGTGTGTATGAGTTATATATATGTGTGTGTGTGTGTGTGTGTGGATATATATATATATATATATATGAGTGTGTGTGTGTAGTTAGGCAGTAGTCTTTCATTTAAGCATGTTTGATTAAATAATAAAGACACATTTTGTCTATATAATTTAATTAAGATCCTTTCAAGTTTCCAGATAAGTTTCTTGGTTTCAGGTTGAAATTGGTGGCTGAATTTACCAAAATCATTCCAAGCGCTTTTGCACCTTTCATAGGCCATCATCATGTGTAAAGAGTGTTTTTAAAGAGTTTTAAAGTTTTTTGATTTTTATGACATTAAAAAACTATGCACATGCAGAGTTATTTGATAATCTTTTATTTAATCAAACATATATAGGATTGTGTGTGTGTGTGTGTGTATATATATATATATATATATATATATATATGTGTGTGTGTGTTTATTTATATATATATATATATATATATATATATATATATATATATATATATAAATGTCAGAGATGAAAAAACACAAGGTCTGCTGAGGATGGTTTTATTTATAGAATTATTTGTCACCTTTAATTGTTTCAGTTTTCAGACCTTTATCTGGACATGAAAGTTATTAAATGAAATAAAAAATATGAGAAAGTTTTAAAACATTCTATTTCAGTTGGTAGCATTCTTTTCCAAATTTGTGTGATGTAGGCACCTCTGGTGGTGTAATGGTTAGCAAGCTCGACTAGCAAACCTACACGAGTGAGTTCGAGTCTCATTGGGTGCCCCTTTCATATGGCCTTGTGCCACATCTAAGCAAAAAAAAAAAGCTTAGTAAATTTCCAAATTTGTGTGATGTAATTAGTATTCCAAAATTTGTATGAATAAAACAAATTGAATTTCTAGAATCTGGTCCATTTAAATTTATAATGCCCAAAGATTCTAACATTCTGTTATATAGATGTTATATTGCTCATATCCATAAAATGAAGACTTAACAAAAATTACTGATAGATTAAACAATATTGAACCTCACATCAATTTAACTTACAAACTAGAAAATAACAAAATCTTATCTTTCTTGAACATTTTACTTATAAACAATAGCAATAAATTTGAACTTTTAAGGAGGTGCCCATGGTGTAATGGTTATCGTTGTAGGAAATGAACACGGTGACACAAATTCAAATACTGGACGAGACTGATTGCATTTTCACATAGCACTAATACCCTTGGGAAAGATATGAATCCAATTATTCTCTCTCCAGCTATGAGTAAATAGTAGGGTAGACTGAGTTCTTTAGCCTTGGTGAGGCAACTCTTCTAGAAGGAAAACTCTGAATTCAAACCTGTTAAACTCTACTTAAAAATTGACCTTGCGTCGTATCCTGCCCGAGCAGAGGGGTTGGTACATGTGATAAATTTGAACTTAAAGTTCATCACAAATAAAAATGACCATACACATTTTTTTTCACATAATGACACAAAGATTAAGAGGAGAATAATCATAAGTTTATATATATAACTCCTTTATATATATTATATAGATTAGGGAGAGGGAGAGAGAGAGGGGGAGAGAGAGAGAGGGGGGTCAAAGTAGGAAACTGACACATCAATAGGAACTCACTGAAATATAAAAGTAAGAACTTAGATATGTAGATTTGTATATAGGTGTACGTAGGTGTCATAGTTGGTAACCAGATTCGTTCTGGTGTATGTGGATTAGTATTTTTCTGAGGAATTCATAATCAAGAAAATTAAGTAGAAATTGTTAAAAAAAATAAAAACATTTTTGGATGACAACCGGATGAAGAAAAAAAAAACATTCAAAAATTTTCCTTTAATTCTCTTGATTAGACATCCAAGCCGACTTGTATGAAGTTTTTAGTTAGTAATAAACAATTAGAAATATGAACTGAATTAAGAAAATCTGTTTGACTTATCTGAATTAAGTTGGGAAATTGTTAAAAATGGGAAGAAAATTCCACTTCATTTCTAGGGGTGGGTAAATATAAATTTTCACATAGCACTAATGCCCTTATATAGAAAAGTGATGCCAACACAAGATCAAGGGTAAGTTATAGGAGTTATGTTATAGGAGTGACCCTATGCCATAGTAGTTAATGTGCCGGACTGCGGCCTTGAAGTAAGCAAGTTTAAACTCAAGTTGTGGTGTTATATTCACTTTCATTTGGAAAAGGTATGTGCTCTCTTATCCCTCCCAGCTATGAGTTAAATAGTATCACTAGCTCTTCTACAAGGATAATTTGGTATTGAATAACCCATAAAGGTTGGTATGCCATTAAACAAAGAAATCAAACCTCACCTTCCAAAATACCAACCCACATAAACAGGACAAATCAAATTACTAACTATGACAAAAGACAACTGTAGAAGGTCAGAGGTTACAACAGCCAAAACTGAATGTAGGTTTTTACTCAATTCTTTTGCCACAGGCAGAATACCAAGTTAATTTTTAAATTTAGTTAAGCTGGTTTGAATTAAGAGTTTTCTTTCTCTTAGACTGGTTGCCTAACCAAAGCAAAAGAATCTAGTTTGACCTACTATTTACCCATAGCTGAAGGAAGAACAGATGAATCCATGCCTTTCTTAAAGGCATTGCATACCACTCAGCCTTTTGGCTGGGTGGGTGCACAATGGCCATTGACGAGCAAGTATAGCACTGGGCCTCATTGTCCAGTTTAAGCTATAATCAGGCATCCGTGCCTGAACCCATGTTTGGTTCCATGTCCAGCTAGGCTCATTAGGTTCACATTGCATTAAGTGAGCCAATGACCAGCAAAGTCCAGCTGAGTTTGAGCCTTGCCTTGTGCCTGACCTTCCCCTCCCCCTAAACTCTACTTTAAACCGACCTTTGAGTCATTGACTTTGTGTCAAGTCCTGTCTGATGGGAGGCAGAGACAAATAAAGCCTTTCTTAAAGGCATTAACACAAAGTAAAACATAAACAGCAGCCTTGTCCAGGATTTGAAATCAGGTCACCAATTCCATTTTCTACAATGATGACCATTACTCCATTAATGTAACAACTACGATGAAGACAATGGTCCAAGAGTTCTTTAAAAAGTTCTTAAATATTCACTGCTATTTCTTTTATGTGCTTTTGTATGAATCATTTTGTGACTAATTTTCATGAGTCAGATTCTCATTGCCAAAATTAGTTCAACAAATCTGTCAGGACCAGATGATTATGACATAGTTACTCTTTAGTAAAGGGAAGTTAAAAAGTATAAAATGACAAGTGGAACAGGAAGGCAATCAAGGGTGTGTGAAAATAAACATCTTTGATTGTGGTCAGAAAAAACTAAATGATTAGTTGAAGAATCTCTCCAGAAAAGTTAGTTATAGTAAGGAAATGAATTGGAATTTTCTTCCTATTTTTAACAATTTCCCAACTTAATTCTGATAAGTCAAACAGATTCTCTTAATTCAGTTCATATTTCTAATTCTTTATTACTAACTAAAAACTTCATCCCAGTTGGCTTGGGCTATAGATTATACCGACTGCATATCTGCAGAGGGGTAAGGCCCCCACCAACAAGTGTCCTGGATATGACATTAAACCATCTGATGGCAATGTTCCATCCTTGGAGCTTTGGTGAATGTGGTCTACACCTTCATTGCCATTGCCCCTATGTCCACTCTGACCCAAACTTGTAGCACCTGATAGGGTCCTATCTATGGGTCAAATAGAACAAACTGTATGCAAACAAATGAGTGATGTTAAATTGTGACTGTTATATAGCAAAACTTGAAATAATTTAACTGCATGTAAAAAAGAGCTTGAGCTTGTTTAAGAATGTTATCTGCAAAATATGTTTACAAATCATATATATTTAATATATATGTATAAAGAGGATTTGCCGTTAAATAACCTACAGTGGTTGATATACCATAAGACCAAACCAAATCAAATTAAACCTAACTAAAAACTTGTCCTACAATCAAAATTTTAATTTTAAAGTTGCAGTAGTAAACACAGGCTTAACATGCAACATGTATTATGAGGACTTATATGTCAATCAATATTGTCAATAGGTTAATATCTATGGCATCCTAGTGATGTAGGTGTTGTCGTGGTGTAATGGTTAAAGCGATGGACGGTGGAATCATAGTAAGCGAGTTCATACTCCAGGCACGCTATTATGTTCACTTTCGGGCAAATACCCTTGGGAAAGGTATGAACCCCCTTATCCTCCCAGCTGTGGGTTAAATAGTACTACTACTGTTCTTCTAGGAGAATGGCTTTGGCATTAAATAACCTACGAAGATTGATATGCCATTAAACAAAGAAACCAAACCTTGTGATTTGTGTTCATACGACAAATATAAACACTACCTGATTTTTTTTAAGTCTTGATTTTCCAGTGATCTGAATAATCAAAAATCAAAGAAAGAATGAAATGTTCTGGGTCTAAACTGCATTTGATGGTGAGGCTCCAGTTCTGAATACCACTTCATTACTATTAGTGCCAGGTCCACTTTGACCCATTGTGGTAGTACCTGTTAGGGTCCCATCCTTGGGTCAAATAAATCTGGGTGCAAATTAATAGTATCAGATAGGAATACTTGATACCATATAACTATGGAAACTATTTGTATTAAGAATAGTTACTTGATGCTCTAATTGTTTACTAATAAGGACTATTATTAGTTACTTCGAGCTCATAAGTGATGTACTCCTATGGACCCCCACATATGGCCATGCAAAAGCAGGACGACCAGCTCGAACTTACATACAGCAACTATGTGAGGACATAGGATGTAACCTTGAAGACCTGCCGGAGGCGATGAATGATAGGGAGAAGTGGCGAGAGAGGGTCAGGGATATCCGTGCTGGCGGCACGACATGATGATGATGATGATGATTAGTTATTTGAAGCCATATAAATGTGTGCAAACAGAGAATATTAAATATTAAATAGGAATAATTACTTGAAACTATATTAGTATTAGATAGGAATACTTGAAACAATAAAACTGTGATTATTATTAAACATAAATAATTACTTGAAATTATATTATTAGTAGTATTAGATAAGAATACTTGAAACTATAAAATAAATGATTATTATTGAATAGAAATAATTACTTGAAACTATATTATTAGTAGTATTAGATAAGAATACTTGAAACTATAGAATAAATGATTATTATTGAATAGAAATGATTACTTGAAACTATATTATTAGTAGTATTAGATAGGAATACTTGAAGCAATAATTGTGCAAACAAATAATTAAATAAAAATGCAACTAAAAAATGAAATAAGTTGTTTGACCCTAGTTAAGGGCAACCCAAAGGCTCCATTTTCAATAGCTACTAAACCGAGGTGCTGAGAATGGTGCTACTCCTTTCCCTGGATTGCTCCACTTACCATGGATCTGTACCTTATAATGCTAAGTGTTAAGCAAGGAGGCATCAAGTACCATTTTTTGAGTCTTTGGTATGACTTGACCTGAGATTGAACCCAGATCTCCTTGGCCATTGGCAAACACTCTAACCATTTGTAATAAAAATGAAATACTTCCCTTTAGAAACTCTTAAGAAATTTCTCATGTAGGGCAAATTTGAATATTTTGGGGAGCAATTTAGAATTTTCTTGAAGAGTAAAAAGTGTTTTATGCCTTAGAACTGAGTTTCGTAAAAGTTTAGCTGATTGATTTTAAAAATCTTGAGATGTATTCATATTTTCTTTTCTTAATTCACAATATTCCTTATTCTTTAAATTGTGTAACCAATCATACCATGATCTTTGAATTCTTAAATGTTTGGTTTAGTTGCATATCAACTATTGTTGGTTATCTAATACCATATTCTCTTTATACATATTAAGTATATGATTTGGTTTGGTTTGGTAGCATATCAACCATTGTAGGTTATTTAATGCCAAATCCTCTTTATAAGTTGGCGACCATAGTCGAGGGTAACCCGAAGGCTTCCTTTTCGATAGCTATTACACCAATGTGTAGGGGAGGGCGCTACTCCTTCCCTGGATTGCTCTACTTTACCCTTCATCCGTACCTTATAATGCTGAGTGCTAAGTAAGGAGGCATCAAGTACCATTTTTTTAGTCTTTGGTATGACTCGACCTGGGATTGAACCCAGGTCTCCCGGGCCATTGGCGAACACTCTAACCCCTAGGCCAATGTCCGGTTTATACATATATATTAAATATACAGGATTTGGATTGGTTGTGTTTTATGGCATATCAACCATTGTAGGTTATTTAATGCCAAATCCTGTTTTTACATATATATTAACTGTATGATTTGTAAACACATTTTGTAGATACATACAGTTAAATGATCAAACAGTTCTATTTCTAACAATTCAATTTAGCATAAATCAATAATGTTAAATTGTTCCAAGTATTACTATGTATCACTAACAATTCAATTAAACATCAGTCATTTGTTTACACACAGCTAAATATCAAACAGTTCTATTTCAAGCAATTCAATTTAGCATAAGTCATTTGTTTGCACTCAGTTTAAATGTCAAACAGTTCTATTTGATCCATAGATACGACCCATTCATATTCTACCACTCTGGGCCAGAGCGGACCTGGGAGCAATGGCAGTGAAGGGGTACTCTGCATTCCCCAAAGCTCCAGCATTAATGGCACCTCACCATCAGACTGTTTAATGATATATCCAGGACACTCGTTGAGAGGGTCTTACCTCTAAGCAGAGATGCAGTCAGGTGTATTCTACAGCTTTTTTGTTAAATGCAGATAAACATTTATATATTGCTGTCTTGTTCAGTCTTTTATCATTTACATTATGAAATCAACAGCCTTTCTTGCCTTCTGATCTTCAACTTAAAACTACTTGTAAAAATGGTTGGTTTGGTAGGGTTTACTTGTTTGATGACATATCGAACATTGTGGATTATTTGATGCCAAAGACATCCTTGTAGAAAAACTGTAGTTGTACCATTTAACCGATAGGTAGATGTGAGGAGGTTCATACCTTTCCAAAGGGTATTGGTCCAAATGTGAATGTCATAGTGTGTCCAGCATGTTAACCACTCTACCATGAGGATTCTTTCAAAACGTGTGGGTAACAATGGGCATCCACTGCCACTATTCCAGTGTGATGAAGGGCAACAGGATATATTATTTTAACTGTTGAGGTGGATCATAGAGTAGAAAGGGTTCAGAAGATCTGTTCTGAGACAAAAGTTATTTGCTTTTTATGGCATATCAACTCTTGTGAATTATTTCATGGCAAATTCTGTTTATACATGATTTTAAATTGAATAGTTTTTTTTAAACAAATCACAGCTCATTTGTTAGTGTACAGTTAATTAGTTTCAAATATAGTAAATGATTAAACAGTTCTATTTGACGAATAATGAGATAACAGGTACTGCCATTCCAGATCAGAGTGGACCTGGGAGAAATGACAATGAAAGTTTACTCCACATTCCCCAAAGCTTCAGAACTAGAGCTTCACCATCAAATTATTCAGTGTCATAACTAGGACACTCATTTGGCTTGGGGTTTTACCTTTCTGTAAAGATGCAGTTTGCATATCGTACAGCCCCAGCCAAGTGGGCTAACAAAGGTTAGAGAATGGTCATTAAAAGAAAACTATTTAATTATTTTCTATTAAATGTTAAGTTGTCATCATTTCAGATAATATTGAGGCTCCAGTTGCTGAGGTCTGGTGGGGGTGGAGTCACCTCCTCATTGCCATTACTCCTAGGCTCACTCTGGAGTTATAGTACCCATCTATTTGGGACAATATTTAAAATGATTTTGGTTGAAATTAATATATTGGCCCTTAAAATATTGATATTGTTAATGAGCATTGCTTTGCTAATGGTCCAGGAGACCTGGGTTCAATCACAGGTTATGTCATACCAAAGATGTTAAAAATGGTACTTGATACCTCCTTGCTTAACACTCAGCAATATAAGGTACATATCAAGGGTAAAGTGGAGCATTCCAGGGAAAGGAGTAGCGCCCTCCCCTACACCTTGGTGTAGTAGCTATTGAAAAGGGAGCTTTCCGGTCACCCTTGACTACGGTCGCCAACTTACTTTTTATTATTAGTGTTAGATAAGAATATTTGAATCCATATCTTTCTGTACAAATTATTAGTGTTAGATAAGAATACTTGAATCCATATCTTTCTGTACAAATTATTAGTGTTAGATAAGAATACTTGAATCCATATCTTTCTGTACAAATTATTAGTGTTAGATAAGAATACTTGAATCCATATCTTTCTGTACAAATTATTAGTGTTATATAAGAATACTTGAATCCATATCTTTCTGTACAAATTATTAGTGTTAGATAAGAATACTTGAATCCATATCTTTCTGTACAAGTTATTAGTGTTAGATAAGAATACTTGAATCTATATCTTTCTGTACAAATTATTAGTGTTAGATAAGAATACTTGAATCCATATCTTTCTGTACAAATTATTAGTGTTAGATAAGAATACTTGAATCCATATCTTTCTGTACAAATTATTACTGTTAGATAAGAATACTTGAATCTATATCTTTCTGTACAAGTTATTAGTGTTAGATAAGAGTACTTGAATCTATATCTTTCTGTACAAACTATTAGTGTTAGATAGGAATGTCTGCTTGAAATAGTAATTTTTACTTATATCTTAATTTATATTTACTTTTACTTATAAAATCCATCTGCTCTTTTTTGTTGTTTATTGCTAAAGTTAGAAGAGTTCATTTTTTTTAGCTTCCCACCAACCTAATGTAGATACAAGAACATTTTTTTATATGGAGTGCCACACAGGAAGCAAGCCTCCCATATTAGGTCATTTAAAAATTGCTAAGATTCTGTCTGCATTCCATTTGTGAGGCACCTCAGGCACTGGACAATAAACCTCACCCTTTGAGGTGAGGGGGCAGATGCTTCCTGGGACAAAAGCCCCCTGGAATTCAGCTATTTGATTTTGGTACCTCTCTTAGCCAAAAGACAGATTTGCTAAAATTAGGCAAACTATAACTGATGTAGCAATCTAGGAAGGACCAGTGTGTGTGTGTGTGTCTGTGACACTTAAGTTTAAGTCTGTCTGCCATAATCAGAAGTAAGTATGTGGGAGGGGGGATATGAGAGAGAGAGAGAAAGAGGGGGGGGTAAGAGTGTTTGTAGGCCACCTAATATGTAGGCTAAATAAGAGATTTTGATCTAAATGGAGCAGAACTACAACTATGGGAAGGGTGGAGTAAGAAGAAAAAAATTGGTCATAGAAGAAATTTGTATGGGTAGACAATGAGAGCACTCACACACACACATACAAAACAACTTTTTGATAGATGTACTGCCCAAGCTTTCCATAGGGTTATTCAAACTAAAGTACTTTCATACAGATTGTATTGGCTTTTATTTAAATCATGAAGTAAAGTTTGAATGAAAGTAGATTCTCTAGAGATTACATAAACTTAAAAGAAAGTGTGTGTGTGTGTATATATATATATATATATATATATATATATATATATATATATATTATAAAAGTGTTGGTTGTCACTAAATCACCTTGTGGGTATGTGTCAAACCAAGTGCAATATAATATGGAGAGTGCTCAATATTTAGGATAGAGCTATTATATAATATTAGATATATATATTTAATCCATGGAAAATAGTCCGTGACCATGGGTTTCATGGAGTTTTTTGAACAACAATCGAAAATACGAAAAAATACAGACAAAACCTGTTGGGATTTCGTTTATGTGTGGTTGTAAGTGTGTGAGTGTATGTGTGTGTATATATGTATATATATAGTCATACACACACATGTTTATGTGTGGTTGTAAGTGTGTGAGTGTGTGTGTGTATATATATATATATATATATATATATATATATAGTCATACACACACATGCATATATACATATATCAAATTCTTAATTTAGTCTTACGGACCTTCTTTATTGACTTGTTCAATGCAAATAAAATTAGTTAGGTTATTTGGTTTAATATCAACTCTTAATGGTTATTCAATACCAAATCCTGTTTATACATACATACATAACACTCATATGCACATATATATATATATATATATATTTCTTTATGTATGTATACATGTATTACTAGTAAGTGAATAGTTTATAGGTAACTTCATTTTAAATGAGTTAGTGCTCATTTGTTTGCACACAGTTAAATGGTTTATAGTATTGCTATCTAATACTAATAATTCTATTTAATAATAATAATTTGTTTGCACACAGTTAAATGGCTTCAAGAATTGCCATTTAACGTTAGTAATTCTATGTATTAAGTATTCCTATCTAATATGAATAATTTGCAGCCAGCTGCATGGTTTCAAATTATCAATAATAATAATCCTTAGTAAATCATTCAACAGTTCTATTTGACCTAACAGGTTCTTCTAAATCTAGTCAGTGGACTTGGGAGTAATGGCAATGAAGGGGTACTTTACATTCCCCAGAGCTCCGGAACTTACTATCAGATTATTTATTGTCATACCCAGAACACTCATTGGGGGGTGTTTTACCTTTTTGTTGAGTTGCAGTCGGCATATTCTAGAGTCCCAGCTGACAGGATGAATAAAATAACAAGAAAATATATATCTATATATATTCTTGTTATTTTATTCATATACATAATTTTTTCTTGTTATTTTGTTCATGTGTGTGTGCTGGGTGATTGAAAATAGTTAAGTTGGCGACCTTAGTCAAGGGTGACCAGAAGGCTTCTTTTTCAATGGCTACTATACTGAGGTGTAGGTGAGGGCGCTACTCCTTTCACTGGATTGCTCCATTTTACTCTTGATCCTTACCTTTTAATGCTGAGTGTTAAGCAAGGAGGCATCAAGTACCATTTTTTTTGGTCTTTGGTATGACTCGACCTGGGATAGAAATCTGGTCTCCTGGACCATTGGCGAACACTCAACTCATTATTGCAAAGTAACTCCTTATTTTAAAATTCTTGTAATTCATTTAACTATAATTCTTACAAAAAATGAAATTATAAGTATTTTAAAATAAGGAGATATTTTTTAATCCTCTTGCTGTATTATTGGCCTTCTTTATTAAATTGTGTAATACAAATTAGATTGACTAAAACAATATATTTGATACTGGAAAACATGGCTTAATAAAAGCAATCATTGTGTGGATCAAAAATGATATGTCTTATATAAAATTATTTCTCTCTCTCTTTCATGCCAAACATGTCTTGTTTGTGTTCCTTGGATGAGAATGGTTTGTGAACTGAGAGGCTGCTGTTTGTTGGTGCTGCTTCCAGGATTTGTTCAAAAGTGTATGTAGGATTCTTATATAGCTCCCTTCTAGCTTTTTCTCTAGCTGTATCAACTTGTTCACAGATTGGAAGTAACCCTGTTTTATTTTATAGGATCTGCCTTGTAATTGTAATGTAACATATTGACCCTCAACTGAGCTGTCAAATAAGAGATGCACCTGTGTAAATAACGGGTGCATCCAGTCGAAGATATCAGGGTATAACCTTAACTGTGGACGGGTTGAATTAGGTGCAGATGTGACGCCCACAAGAAGCAGGTGGACGTCAAACAATTATATAACCCAGTGCCACAGACAGGTTTAGTTAGTTAGAGTCAGTTCGTTGCAGTTCGAGGCAGTGAGAACCAGCTCCAGCAGAGAGGGGCCCTCAGGATCCTGGTTGAGCAGCACAGCAAAATGAGAAAAGAAGTGCTGCTAAAGACAGAGGAACTGGGGGTCAATATGTTGCAGTCTGTTCAGTCTCCAACTCACCTCTCACACAAAACCCTTTTGCAACCATTTTCAATAAAGTGTGAGAGGTATATTTTTCTAAAGTGTGTTCATTCGTCATTATTGTTGATTATGTTTCCGCATGTATATGTGTATGGTTGTATATGTATTACAGCTATGCAACAGTAATAAGGAATTAGAGTCCCACTGAACTGAAAGTCCCAAATTGAAGGCATTGTTTATGGGGGCCAGTATTAATAGATGAAATAAAGGGGTGGTATTCTTGAATTCTATTTAAGATTCTTTTAAGAAGCAATATTGTAACCATAAACTTGCTTTATCTATGTAAAATATATGCACAGTGTTACACTTACTGAATATTACTGGGATGTTAGGAAGAAATATGAGTAGACTCTTTTTGGAGGTGGAAAGTTGTGGGTGAAACATGGAATTGCAGGATAAGTGATGGATTTTACCTTCTTAGTGTGGAGAAGAGGCTAGCTGTTGCAACATGTCTAAATTTCAAAGAATTGTTTAAACCAGGAATCAGGACTAGTAAATGGATGTTGGCATAAAAATAATGGTAGCTAAAAAATTGACTGTAGTTTTTTTTTACCCCCTCTCATACAAATTTTATTACTTCCTCTTCTGCAAATTTTATTACTCCTTATTATGCAAATTTTATTACTCCCTCTTATGCAAATTTTATTACTTCTTATGCAAATTATATTAGTCCTGCTAATACAAATTTTATACTCCCTGTAATGCAAGTTTTCTATTATGTTTGTGTATGATTGATTTGTTTGTTACATCTGATTTCCAACAAAGTTTCCCTGAAAACCTTTTCAATGAAACATGTAAAAGACTTCAGCTATTTTTTTTTTCCTAAAAATCCGCTCTATTTAGAATATCAAGCACTTTTTTAAAGGAATTGATTGTTCTGCAATTAATTTGGCTTTCTTTTTCATTTTTCCTTTTTCTGAATTAGACACCTTCTTTTACAAATATATATATATATATATATATATATATATATATATATATATATATATAATATATATATATATATATATATACATTTGAATAGTATTAAACATTAACCCTATAAAATGTTTATTTTAATAGAATGTGTGATTTGGACTGAGAACTATTTTTTCATGTTCAATGTGTGCCATAATCATCCAACTTTTACTTATTGTATCAATTAAGTAAGTTAATAGACTTAAACTGAATAATCCAAGAGAATGGTCAATGCACAGCTGATTAATATATATAAACATATACAAAGAAACCTCTGCAGAACAAAATATCATAAGAACAAGAAAATAAATATATTCCATTAAAAATTATTTTACCCATCTATTGACAGGTTCTTGGGATGGATTTGAACAGAAATATATATATATATATACACACACAGAGGCATTTTTCTAAAATTTTCTTTGGTTTTATATAATAAATATATATATATACATATATAAAGTAAATAGGTATTATATTTACTATTTCATGATTGTAACTTCTTCAAATATATTCTTTTTCATAAGTAATCATGTTATTTTTAAGTAGAAGATTCACACATAACATCCGCGTGTGCGCACAAACACTACTCAGACACTTGTATATATATCGCATTGACAGACATATTATTAAAATTAACAGTCTTTATCATTATTTCCTTAATGCTAGATATATTCACACACATAAGCACACACACACACACATATGTATCACATGCACAGACATATTTCTAAAGTTCTCCTTGTTTATTTTATATATATATATATATAATATATACGCATCAAATTTCATTAATGAGACTTCAGATATATCCTTTTTCCTCAGTAATCATATTTGCTTGTAGAAGATTCACACACACACACACACACACACACTCAAAACATACATACACACTCACATAATTGTCCATATCACATACACAGACATATTAAAATTAGGAGTTCTACTTATTATTTCCTTAATGCTATAGATATATTTTTTATAGATATATTCTTTTTTATAAGTAATCATGATACCTGCAAGTAGAAGATCTACACACAAACACACACATACGCACATGTACACACACACACACACACACACACACACATATAATATATATATATATATATATATATATATATATATATATATATTCTATGAAAATTGTGCCACTATATTTTGAGTGAAAACTTTGATCTGTGTGTACTACACACATACAGCTGCCTAATATGATAATAATAATAATAATAATAATAATAGTAATAATAATTTACAGTAATATTGTAGTAATTTACTAAGCTTTTTGCTTAGTTGGGGCACAAAGCCATATGAATGGGGCGCCCAATGAGACTCAAACTCACTCATGTAGGTTTGCTAGTCTAGCTTGCTAACCATTACACTATCCAAAGTGCCCTCTGCCTGTGTGTGTGTGTGTGTGTGTGTTTCTAGGTTAGGTTGACAGTGAGAGCAAAATAGTCAAAATACTTTTTGTTACATATCTACTAACCCTGATTAAAAAAAATCATCCAAGTTTCTTCTTACTCACAAATGCACACCCACACACACACACAAAAGCTGAAAAAAAAAAGTCAAGTGTTCAGTTTTTCTCTTTCTTTTTGGTTTCTTTTCTGCTTCCTGAGCCTGCTGTTGCAAAAAGAGTGAGGAAGACGACTGCAGGAATTTGAGACAGCCAACGGAGTGTGGGTGTGGAATAGCTTTCCTGGATGTGACCTCATCTGACCCGCCCTTCCCCACAACCACTCCTCTTTTTCACAATGGTTGGCATCAAATAAAGGATCACTTGTAATGCAAGATGCTGAGAAAGAAATGACGACACTGACTTGCTTTGTCAAATTTATATCTAACATTGATGATAATAATAATAACAATAACAACGATCTTTCTCTCCTTTCTCCCTCACACTCTCTCAATATATTCATCTGTCTATCTATCTATCTTGTTTTCTATATTTTTAAATAAAGCATGCGCAATATTTGTTTAGTTTGGTTTCTTTGTTTAATGGCATATCAACATTCATGGGTTATTTAATGCTAAATCCATCCTTGTAGAAAAATAGTAGTAATACTATTTAACCGTTAGTTGGAGGGATAAGAGTGTTCATATCTTTACTGTGGGTTTTAGTCTGAAAGAGAACATATACTGTGACTGAAGTTCAAACTTAATATTGATGATAGAGCATATATATCTTAGGTTAGTGTGATCATTGGCCTAGCGGTTATAGTGTTCCCCATTGGCCTGGGAGACTGGGGTTCAATCCCAGGTTGGGTCATACCAAGGACTCGAAAAATGGTACTTGATTCCTCCTTGCTTAACACTCAGCATTATAAGGTATGGATCAAGATATCCAACTAGCATAAAGTCGGCTGGGTTTTGATCCCAGCTTGAAGCATCTCATGTGTCTATCCTCACTAATGAGTTGTGATACAACAAAACAGTCTGTCTATGGATGAAAGTGAATATATATATATATATATATATATATTTTCATTAAGAAAAAACAACGAAACCAATCACAAAGGATTATAAATTTATTTCCATCCTGTTACGCATTTTTGAAATTTTCAAAAACACGAAAAAAAATTAACAGGACTTCATCAGATCAATTAGATAAAAAAACTAGAGTAGACACATGAGAGTGGGAGGGGATAGAAGAGGGGTGAAGAGTTATCTCTTCATTAAGCCCACTTCCGTTTTAAATTTAAATTTTCGGTTGGCAATGTAGTAAATTTATTTTAAAACAAATTTTTTTTTAAATTAATTTTACATATCGACTTAAATTACAGATATTTCTAATTAGATTTAAATTTTAATTAATAATCTCACGTAAAGATGCAGTAATAGATATATTAAAACAAAAACAAATATTTAATTTACTTAAATATTTTAAAATTTCAAAATATCAGTTACATTTTTTATGCGTAGTACATATATATTATATGCTTTTTCATAATTTTCTATCTAATAATTTATTATATTTATTCTCAAAATTAACTCTCATTCTCAAATAAATTTATGCTTTATAAAAAAATTTTTTTACTTGTTTAATTATTTATAGTTTAAATTTGGCCCTATGTCTACACCTGGCTATTAGTTCATTTCTCTTATTTAGTAAAATTTTTGGCTCAGGAAAAAGCAAAATGTGGATCTTTTCTTCAAGACATAGATTGCACCTACTATCGAAAGATTTTGGGGTACTAGATCTTTTCAATATGGACCATTGAATGTCAGGGGTTAACCCTTTATTTTTTAATCCCCAATAATGTTTTGATAGAGCAGTTTGATTTTTTTGATGCTCATGGGAAAAGGAATATTTATGATTTCCGTACCTAATCTTGAAATTAGTAGAAGAAACGCCAATATAATATTTCTTATCACTTATGTCCTCTTTTGGATAAATAATAGCTTGATATACTACGTTATCCAAACTACACAAACCATTCATTGGACAATCACTTTGAGATTTACAATTACATTCTATTTTTTTACTATTAATGTTATTATTATTTACTTGGTTATGAAATTTATTAATTAATTCATTATTATGGCTATTTATTATTAGAGAAATATTATTAGTGCAAGAATAACTTATTTTCAAGGTTTTCCTATTAAATATTTTATGCAATATATTATCTTGTTTAAAATGTTTACTGTGTTCTACCTAACCTCACTGATGTGAGGAGGATGCAACATAAAGTCAGTTTTTAAGCAGAGTATAGCTGGTTTGAATTCATGGCTTTCCTTCTCCTAAATCAGTTGCCTTGCTAAACCTAAAGGGCAATGTCTGTCCTATTATTTACCCATAAAGATAGAGGACAACAGATAGATTTATGCCTTTCCCAAGGGCATTAGCACAAAATGAAGCACAAACAGCCTTGTCCAGGAATTGAACTCAGGCAGCTGATTCCATTTCCTATGATGATAACTGTTAGGCTAAGTGTGCCTCTTTATCTATGTGCGTGTGTGTGTGTGTGTGTGTGCCTCTGTATCTGTGTGTATGTGTGTGCATGGGTATGTGTGCATGTGTGTATGTGCCTCAGTGTGTGGGTGTGCATGTGTGTGTGTATGTGTGTGCCTCTGTATCCGTGTATGTATGTGCATGTGTGTCTCTGTGTGTCTCTGTGTGTGTGTGTGCATGTGTATATGTGCATGGGTGTGTGTGTGTGTGTAACCCAAACCTCACAGAACTAGCACATCAAAGTAACATTTTTAATAGAGCAATGTATTTAAAGTTCTTTAACTTTGAGAATAAAGCAATTGCCTGTCCAGTTGGCAAGTGGATAATTTTATGGGACTGCAGTCATACTAAGCATCTTTTCTTTTTTTTTTTAAACTTTTACTATGACAGGAGTAATTAGGAAATATTAAATCAAAATGCTTCACTCCTTCTGAATTAAAAAAAGTATCAATGTCATCTTGACTGTCATGACTAGAACACTCTAGATTCCTTTTCATCTAGTTCTCTCTCTCTCTCTCTCTCTCTCTCCTCCTTCTTTTTCTTTTTATCTTTCTGTCTCCTTCCCACTCTGTCACTCTCCTTTACTCCCTATCCTTTTCTTCCCCATTTCTCTCTCACCCTTCCTCTGCTTCCTCCTTTCACTCCTTCCCTCTTCTTCTTTTTCTTCTTCTCTCTATTTCTTCCTCTCTCCCAACCACTTTATATATAATGAATAGATATATATTAGTTTTTATATATATTTAATAGCATGGATGCTTATCTATGACCATTGGTTTCATGCCGTCTTTATATGACAATCATCAGGCTTTCTCTGCCTAATGATTTTGTATAAAGATGGCATGAAACCTGTGGTCGCAGATAAGCATCCATGCTATTAAATATATATAAAAACTAATATATATTTATTTATTATTATATAATAGCTGTCTCACGGATATTGAGCACTCTCCAAATTATATCTTGCCCAGACAGCAGGGGCTGTAGAATACACCGACTGCACCTCAGGAGAGGGGTAAGATCACCCCTTAACAAGTGTTCAGGATATGACACTAAACAATCTGATGGCGAGGTTCCTGTGGGGCTGGGGCTTTGGGGAATGAGGAGCACTTCTTCATTGCCATTGCTCCCAGGTCCACTCTGGCCTGGGGTGGTAGCACCTGATAGGGCCTATCTATGGGTTAAATAGAACCAAACTGCATACTTATGCTAAACTGATTGTTTGAATTAGAACTGTTTGGCTAAACTGAATAGCTTGAAATAGAAATGTTTTGACAATTAAACTGTATACTTACATTTAAACGGTGTACTTATGCTAACTTGAATTGTTTTGACATTGAATCTGTACTTCCACTAAACTGAATTGTTTAATATAGAACTGTTTTGACATTCAACTGTGTGTAAACAAAATTTATACTTATACTAAACTGAATTGGCTGAATTAGAACTGTTTGAATTGACTGAATAGCTTGAAATAGAAATGTTGTTGACAATTAAACTGTGTACTCATGCTAAACTGAATAGTTTGAAATAGAACTGATTATTTGTATAAAAATGGATTTGGCATTAAATAACCTACAGAGTTGATATGCCATGAAACTCAACCAACCAACCAAATTATACACAATTGGTCTACCACAAACCCACCCAATTGAGATGGTGACAACCATACACTGGTGTAATGGTTATTGTCATTGGAAATGGACACAGCAACACAAGTTCAAATCCTGGATGAGGCTGATTGCATTTCACATAGCACTAATACTCTCGGGAAAGGTATGATCCAATTATTCTCCCTCCAGCTATGGGTAAATAGTAGGGCAGACTAGGTTTTTCAGCCTTGGTGAGGCAACTAATCTAGGAAAAGAAAACTCTGAATTCAAACCTGTTAAACTCCACTGAAAAATTGACCTTGTGTCATATCCTGCCAGGGCGGAGAGGTTGGGGTATATATATATATATATATATATATATATATATATATTATGTGTGTATAGTCTTAAGTATGTATTTTAAGTATTTAACTTACCCTAATAAAAAAAGCAACATATTTTCAAAGTCAGAAGCATATTTTCCAAATAAAATCAATGCTCCAAAATATATAGACATTATTTTAATGTGGGCAATTCCATATGTAACCTTGCTAGTTAGACATGAAAAGATTTTTAGTCATGATGCATTTGAGTTCTTGCCAAAAAAGGAAGCTTTGTTGATGGCTTGTGAAGTGAAGGGGTTGCTGCCTTGGGATTCTGTGAGAAGATATTTCTGCGACTTTGCTTTTAAGAATGTAAAAGTTTGGGTTGTCAGACAACTTTTAATTTATGTGTTTTTGGTCAATGTGGCCAAATTAAATTGACAGGGGACAAGCAGTAATGGTCAAAAAACCAAGACCTTTTTGTGTATACATCTCTCATCTTCATTCCTTCCACTTTCTCTCTTTCTCTATATATATATATGTATATATATCCAGAGAGAGACAGACAGACAGAAACTAGTTTTAAATTGTGCTAACATATGTATATAATTGAAACATTTTGTGTGTATACCTCTCTCTCTCTCCTCTCTCTCTTCTCTCTCTCTCTCTCTCTCTCTATCTATTATGCAGACACAGAAACACACCTGCCTTAAATCATGTGTATATAAATGTATGTGTATGATTTAAATCTTGTCTTATATGGTTGTGTACATGTGTGTGTGCGCCAATTTAAACCTTGTATGTGCGTATGGTTATGTATAAGAGTATATATGCACACAAAATTCAGACACACAAATGTATGTGTGCACACACACGCATACACGTGTATATATATATATATATATATATATATATAAACACAAATTATATTATGCAAAGTACTCAAAATACTAATTTAAAAAAGCTTAGGACAATTTTTATAAAATTTTGTTCCATATTTACCACATCTTAATTGCCAACAAGAAAAACTTAATAAAAAATACAGAATAAATAAGTCTTATCTCATCATATTTAATGAAACGGGTCTAATATATATATATATATATATATATATATATATATATATATATATATAACCGACACACAAACACATGCACACATTTATTAATCTGTTTTGGAGTGTCCTAAGAGAAAATGGAATATTTCAAGCTTAAACCATTACATTTTGACATAATATGGCAAATTCATTGCATAGTTGAATGTAGGTAGCTGTTGCCAGTAATCAGACTATATATATATATATATATATATATATATATATATATATATATAAATTTTGAACAGTTTTATAAAGCCTTGGCCTGCAAAATATCATCTTACTGAATAAACAATCATTTTCTTTCATATACATTGAAATATATCTAATAGAAAATTTGTCATTAAATACACATTATATGTGTGTGTGTGTATATATATATATATATATATACACACACAGATATGGTTTGGCTGAAGTTTTTAGAGGCTGACCAAAATATTTATGGGATGTAACCAAAGAGGTTTATTTTTCAACATAGTCTCCTTACAGTATACACACTCCATGCATTGATATTGTGGTACTTGGTTCCCTTTGGTAAAAAAAAAAAAAGATCAAAAGCAGATATGACGTCACCATATGAACTTTTCAGCCTATGAAATTTTATACGCATACTCTTAAATATATTCAAATAATAGTTGAATTCAGGCTACAACAGGCAGAAATGAACTGAGATAGATAGATAAAACAAAACTGACAAAGAAAGAAATAGACTGAAATAGAGACAAGAAAATAAAGAGGGTATGAGGGATAAAAAAAAAGAATTTAGAAAGAACAAATTATATGAATAGTCTGAGATAGATATATATATATATATATATATGACTGGCGCGCGTGCACACACACACACACACACACACACACAAATATATATATATATATATATATATACATATATATATATCCAGGACTGTAATCCATATTTCCTGTTTTTCAACCTCAAATTAAACTTGTGAAGTCATCTGATGAGACAAAGACTATGATATTCTTCACTGAAATAAATTTATAATGACAATTTAACCAGGTTTGGGTTTTCTCCTAATTGCATCATATATATATATATATCCCGGGACAAAAATATAAGACAAGCCTAAAAAATGAGGAAGGAGATATTGTTTATAATTCTTAAATTATGAAAATCAGATATATGAAAGATAAGGTTAAGAGACATTTAAATTTAAAATAAGAAGAAAGTTCAATTCATTTTTTATGTATAGATTAGCATTTATGCTAAATTTTAAAATTCATTTTTGACATAAGACCACTAATAAAAACTAAAAAAAAGGACTTTATTGAAAATCTTATTATATATATATATATATATATATATATAGGCTACATAATATAAAAACTATTAAAACTGTAATAATTAAAATACTAAAAACACAAATGGCTAAAGGAACTAAATTATCTGAATTTGAGAAAGGTGAGATGACAGCTCTGAAAAGAGTCAGAAAATCTGAGAAAAATTTCGAAGACTTTAGAAGGCAGTAAAATTTGGACTTTTCAAGTAATTGCAGATTGTTATCTGCAATTACCTGAAAAGTTCAAATAAGTATGGAACAAGAAAACCGACTGGCAGACCAGAAAAATTATCACCACAATTCAAGATAAGAATTGTTTGTGAAGTAAAAAAGAAAATTTCGTCAACATCAAAAATCTCTAGTGGATGCTCCTTGCAGTACTAGAACAATTAGAAGGTATTTAAACAATGAAAAAATTAAGCATAAGAAAAGAATTCATTGTCCAAGGTTAACTATGAAGTACAAAAAGAAACGACTGGAATATGCTCGTCAATATCAAACCATGAGTGCTAAAGACTGGCGAAAAGTTAGTTTCTTGGACAAAAAGAAATTCAATTAAGACGGTCCAGATTGCTTTCAGAAGTACTGGCATGCAAAACATTTCCAGAAGAGAATGACTCGACAAGGCATAGTGGAGGATATTATCTTGGGGGGGGTGCTTCTCATCTCAAGGAAAACTTAAACTACAATTAGTCAGTGGTCAACAAAAAGCAGCAGATTATGTGAAGTTGCTAAATGATTTTTCTTTCACGCAAGAAGAATGAATTTTTCAGCAAGATGTTACTATCCACAATGCATCAATAACAAAGAAGTACTTGCTTGAACAAATATTAAGACTTCTTGATCACCCAACATGCTCTCCAGACTTCAATCCAATGGAAAATTAGTGGGGATTGATTGTTGCAAAAATTTATGAAGGAGATTGACTGTATTCAGTAATTTCTGAACTCAAAACACAGTCTTAGACGCATGGGAAAAATTACCTTTGGTTCAACTTCAGAACTAGTTGATAGTATGCTTAGCCAAATTTTTGAAGTTCTCAAAGCTAACGGTGATCTACAAAATATCAAATAAAAAATTTTCCTTTATATTCTATAGTTCTGCTCATTGGTCTTATGTATGTCAAAACAAAATTTTAAAATTAAGCATAAATGCTAATATGCATAAAAAAATGAAGTGAAAGTTCTTCATATTTCAAATTTGATTGTCTTTATGACTTATCTTTCATATATTTTATTTTCATAATTTAAAAATTGTAAACAATATCATTTTTATCCAGGGGTGTATATAGGTGGGTTAGTACAAACCGTTAGGAACAAAAAGTTATAAAAACATTTTTCTTAAATCAAAAAGTGCTCAAATACTGGCCAGTAGAGTAGGATGAAACCTAGAATATCTATATTGTCTCTTTCTCTGTCTGTCTGTCTCTGTCTCTGTCTCTCTCTCTCTCTTGGCCCAGCGGTTAGAGTGTTCGCCAATGGCCCGGGACACCTGGGTTCAATCCCAGGTCGAGTTATACCAA
The DNA here is from genome assembly GCA_963585895.1 of Sepioteuthis lessoniana. Classification (NCBI taxonomy): domain Eukaryota; kingdom Metazoa; phylum Mollusca; class Cephalopoda; order Myopsida; family Loliginidae; genus Sepioteuthis; species Sepioteuthis lessoniana. The sequence continues at coordinate 126,171,871 of OY757908.1, read as the reverse complement.
AGACTTTAAAAATGGTACTTGATACCACCTTGCTTAACACTCAGCATTATAAGGTACGGTTCAAGGGTAAAGTGGAGCAATCCTGGGAATGGAGTAGCGCCCTCCCCTACACCTTGGTGTAGTAGCTATCGAAAAGGGAGCCTTCGGGTCACCCTCGACTATGGTCGCTAACTTTACTTACTTTATATATATAAATGTGGTGCATTCAATAAGTTTCCAGATTTTTTGTACAGGCATTTAAAATTGTCGTAGACTCTTGAAAATTCACTATGTTTTTGCTATACATCTTATGAGATGACTGACCAATTTTTATGATTTCAGGTTCAAATGAACAGCTACAGCAGCTATTGAAATACACCCTACTAAAACCAGTTTGTTACAGCTGATGATTTTCAAAAATGCAATCTGGACGTGAGAACACTTTAGAAGAACGATATGCAATAAAATTCTGTTTTAAACTTGGAAAAAAATGCCACAGAAACGTATGGAATGCTTCAGGCTGCTTTTGGAGTATCTTGCATAAATCGAGCATCAGTTTTTAAGTGGCATAAGAGAGTCAAGGGAGGCAGGGAGTCTGTGAGGGATGATGAGATGTGTAAAAGGAGTAAGGAAGTCAATAAACCACAGTTGATTGGCCAAAGGGTTAGGGTTAGGATTACTATGTGGAGGTTTTAAGGGAATTCAGGAAGAGATTCCGTCGGAAGAGGCCAGCACTCTTGAAATTGGGTCAGTAGCATTTCCACCAGGACAATGTACCAGTCAACAACTCCATCCTTTTTACAGACTATTTGACCAGGATGGGCATCAAGACAGTTCCTCACCCTCCCTATAGTTCAGACCTTGCTCTCTGTGACTTTTGGTTATTCCCTAAGCTCAGAGGCTGTCGTTATGAGACAATTGAGGAGATGAAAGAGGCTGTGATGAAGCTCACACAAGAGGACTTCCATGGGGCCTTCCAGAAGTTGTTGGAACGTTACAAGTGCATTGCAGCTGGAGGAGATTACTTCGAAAGGGACTCGAGTTTCATGTGTGTACTATCAATAAAAGTGCCCATATGAAAAAAGTCTGGAAACTTATTTAATGATCCTCATATATATATACACACACACACACACACACACATATATATATATATATATATATATATATATATATATGTGTGTTGAAATGATATATTGTCGTGAATCTGACAGTAGGATAGAAATATGTGGAAAGTTGGATAAATCAAAAACTTAACTCCTATTCAGATGCAATATTCCGTTTGTTTTATTCCATGGAACTTCTTCAGTCAGAAACTATTTTCAGGGTTTTTTCTATTTAAAAGCAAATGAAGATAATAAGATGGTGGAGTGGGTATTGGTGTAGCAGGAAGAATGGAGGGTTTAAAGTCAAATGTATCAGGTGTTGTTAAAGATTTTTTTGTTATTGTTGTGAAAGTGGAGATAGATTTTATGGAGATTGTGGGGAGAAGTTTGGAAAGGTTTAAAGTCAAATGTATCAGGTTCATGAAAGATCTTTTTTCTTTTTTTTTTTTTTTTTTTTTTTGAAAGTGGAAATGGCTATAATGAGTTGATGGAAAGAAATAGGGGAAAAGTTGTGGGGAAAGGGTTTCGGCATATCTAGTTTCATTGACTATAATGTGATGCCACAGAACTTTGTCTATATTGTGGTGTCCAGGTGACAATAGGGGTAAGTCTGTCTGAAGAAGTTAGATGGAATAAAGCAAACGAAATATTACATCTGAATTTTATTGATATATATATATATATATATATATATATATATATATATATATATATATATATATATATATATATGTAATGAAAGCTTTATTTTTTAATGTATCTGTATTTACTATGTTAAACCTAAAATAAATATATTATATCTTTCTTTCTCTCTCTCTCTCTCTCTCTCTCTCTATCTATATATATATATATATATATATATATATATATACACATGCACACACACATATATACATACATATATATAATAAAAGTTTTATTTTTAATGTATCTGAATTGACTTTGTTAAAGTCACAAGAGGTTTGCCATCAGCTTCTGTCAAAGAATCAAAATAATGTCTGTAGTGGAAATGTAAGTCATATAAAAATGTTTTCCAGTTTTGTATTGTTTTGTTCTTGTTGTTTGGTAGGTCTGTACACATACACAAATTGTCTGCTGATGAAACATTGAAGATAAGTTTTGAAAATGCCACATGACTTGCATTTGTTTGGGATAAAAGTGAAAGTAAAATAGCCTAAGCTTTCTGAAATTTCCCAGGAAATTCTACATAGTTCCTCAAGAACAGTTTCTGACTGTCCTTAAGACAAGGTTTAAGAATATTATGGATATTCATTCATGAGATGTAAGCAGGTTTATATATAAAGTGCAGTAGAAATAGCCATTGTAAGCTATAACCAGTGTGATATAAGTGAACTAAGGCAAGTGGAACTGTTGAACACAGTGGTTTTGTAGCTGGCATATTTTTCGAGACTAGTTAATCTATATTTGTTACACTGAGATCTTTTGGTGCACATTTTATGTTAGATTGGAACGATGTTGTTTCAGATAGAATTTTCAACCCATAGCAGTATTGTATATACAATAGAAGGGCTACGAGGAGTTGCCTGGGTGAAAGTTATTACATCACAAATAACTTTAAAGTAAGAAATGTGTTCTATAATATATTTCTTCTAAATCAATTAATCTTATTTGTTTATTTTAACTTAGATTGGATTACCCAGTCTGCTGGAGCAATAGAATACACCGACTGCACCTCTTGGATATGACACTAAACAATCTGATGGTGAGGTTCCAATAATGCTGGAGCTTTGGGAATGTGGAGTACCCCTTCATTGTCATCGCTCCCAGGTTCACTCTGGCCTGGAATGGTAGCACCTGATAGGGTCCTATTTATGGGTCAAATAGAACTAAACTGCATACTTATGCTAAATTGAATTGCTTGAAATAGAACTGCTTTGACATTTAAACTGTGTTCTTATGCTAAACTGAATTGTTTGAAATGAATCTGTTTTTGACATTGAAACTATTTACACTAAACTGAATTATTTAAAAGAGAACTGTTTTGATATTTAACTGTGTAAGCAAAATCTATACTTATACTAAACTGAATTGGTTGAATTAGAACTCTTTGAATAAACTGAATAGCTTGAAATAGAAATGTTGTTGACAATTAAACTGTGTACTCCTGCTAAACTGAATAGTTTGAAATAGAACTGATTATTTGTATAAAAATGGATTTTGTATCAAATAAACTACAAAGGTTGATATGCCATAAAAAAACAACCAACCAAACCAAACCATTAAAATCACGCTTATTTGACTTTTATAATAATCAGTTATATAATAACACAAGTTTCTGTATTTCTATCTAAAACAAATAATCTGCATGACATATGATATCAGGTATTCTTAACTTGTGCCAACCAAACAAACAAACTAATAACTTAGATTGGATACTAATAAAATCCCGATTGAAATAGTTTTGGTCTGAGAGTTCCATCTGATTGCTAAATGAACGACATGCAAATGAGAAATAAGCCTGCTGCATCAATTAACAAGTCTTTCAAAAACTACTTGGTTTATATTTTAAGTAAAGTTAGCGACTGTAGTTGAGGTCGACCCGAAGGCTCCCTTTTCAATAGCTACTACACCCGAGGTGTTGGGAAAGGCGCTACTCCTTTCACTGGATTGCTCCACTTTACTTTTGATCCTTACCGTTTAATGTTGAGTGTTAAGCAAGGAAGTATCAAGTACTATTTCTTAAGTCTTTGGTATGACTCAATCTGGGACTGAACCTTTGTCTCCCAGGCCATTGGCAAACACTCTACCCACTAGGCCAATGAGCCTGACAAATTTAACCCTAATCTCTTGTAAATATTAATGATAATCTCTTGAAAGGGATTGAACAGTTCTATATGGGATCCTGACAGGTGCTAACAATCTTGAGTCAGAGTGTACCTGAGAGTAATGGTACTGAAGGTGTACTCCACATTCCCCAAACTCTAAGATTGGAGCCTCACCATCAGATGCGGGTTGATGTCATACCCAAGATACTTATCTGTGATATTTAATGGTCTGATATATATATATATATATATATATATATATATATATATATATATATAATCAGTGGCGACTCTAGCCTATTTTTGCTAATCGTGCCCCCCACCCTCTGTCAACTTCAGTTCCCAACCTGTGGTCCGTGGACCCAAAGTAAGTCATCATAGTTGCTATTGCGTGATTCTCCATTGTATAGCACAGATTGACAAACGTACCTTGCATGGTGTTTTTTTTTTTTTTTTTGTAAACAATCAAGATACTATATAATTTGTAGTCTTGTTAATACAGTAGATAAGATAATTTTTTTTCCTTTCAAAAGTATAGAAGAAAAGAGATGTTCATTACAATGACGAGAAAAATATGTTTATTAGAAGAAAGAAACTGATGACAATATGCACAGACACAGCTAGTAGTTTCAATTTTGCTTAAAATAAAGATTATTTGTTGAAAATGTATTCAAATAAACAAATTTTAGTTACAGAATGTAATATATGCAACATTCATTAAAGAAATAGAAATCTGTTAGTGAAAAAACAAATTAAAACACGCCGTTTAGCCAACATTTACCATAGCGATGATGATGACGTCGGGACGGGTATAATCTGCTATCCCCCCCTCTCTCTCTCTCTCTCTCGGTCCCTCTCCCTCTTCCCAAGACAGCTGTCAGCAATCAGCAGGTTCAATGTGCTAAGATTTTTGAGCATGATGTTTGGGTTGCTTTTGCTATTGCCTACAGCCAAAAGCGGATTTCTCTAACATTACTGTTATTATAAGGGTCTAGTGCTCGGTACGGATTTGCACGTGTTCAACATTATAGCCGATTTTATGGGATGTTCAATGAATCTGACGGTGGCCAGACAAAGACCATCCGTTCAAAACAGCATCGTTGTATTATTCCCAGATATATTTATGAACTTTTGGCTACTTAGTTATTGAAACTTGAATAGATACGTAATTTAATTGAGATCAGACTAAGTATGTTTGCTTGAAATTAATGGATGATTTTTAATCCATTTTGAATAACATTGACCGAGTTATTGGTCGTGCCGGGCACGAGTAGCACAAGTCCCGTCTCCGCCCCTGATATATATATAATTTTCTTTTTAATCAGTTTTCTTCCCTCCAGGCTTTTTTGATGGACAATATCCCCATGTTTAGTTCCACAGATATAAACTTTTTTGTCACTGACATTTCTCTGAAGAGAAGGAACTGAGAGAAAGGGTCCCACTTATTTAGGATTTTAAAATATTTTAATCATTTTCAAAATATTTTATTATGCTCATGCTTTTAAAAACAATATTTAAATTTTGCTTAGTTTGGTTTGGTTTCTTCATTTTAATGGCATATCAACCTTTGTAGGTTACTTAATGCCAAAGCCATCCTTCTAGAAGAACAGTAGTGGTACTATTTAACCCATAGATGGGAGGATAAGAGGGGTCATACCTTTCCAAAGGGTATTTGTCCAAAAGTGAACATAATAGCACAACTGGAGTTTGAACTTGCTTACTACGATGCCGCAGTTCATCGCTTTAACCATTACACTACGAGGACATCCCTCTTTAAATTTTGTACCTACCTCATGTTCTATTTATCTATCTATTTATCTATATGATAAAAATAAGTGGAAAAGTGGATAAATCAAACACTTACAATGGGCTGAGTAGTAATATTGTTCTTTATTCAAGGAAGAACTTCTGATTAAAAATCCTTTTTTTGAGGTTTTTCCTCTTTCTCACTAAGATTAATCCACCTCTATCTGATCAAATCTCTGATGTAACCTGATACACTTGATGGCACCTAGCCTTGACCATCTACCCATATGGTCACAGTCAAAACCAAAAACACCTACCACCATCACTCACGCCTATATTTATTTCTCTCCCTTTTCTTTCCTTGTCTTTAGATCCTTTCCCTCCTTTTGTACCTTTTTTACATTTTCACCATTATTTTATCTGTTTCCTCAATTGCTAAAATGTTGAAAAACTCAAAAAAAAATTTTTTAGCTTGAAGTTCTTCCTTGAATAAAGAATGAAATATTACTACTAAACCTGTTATAATTGTTTATTTTATCCACTTTTCCGTTTATTTTTATCTTCTTGTCAGATTCACCAAAATCTACCATTTCTCCATATATATGTATATCGCAATAGGCATAGTTTATCATGGCACCGTATCATGCTTATAGTTTGTACATTTCATTGTGTGAGTGTGTACTTGTCTGCGTGTATCACTGGGTATAATCTGAAAATAATCTTTATAGTTTCTCTACATAACACAATGTTTTTAAAACAAAGAATGTCACTGACATTAAAAATGTCTTTTAAATGTCAAAAATAGGGAAGGCAATGATCTTTGTTGTAAGGGGATATTTTAATTTTGTCTAAACAAAATGGCATTAAATGTATTGTCTGGTGTATGGAAAAAAAATTTGGCAAAGAGATTGGAACTTTTTCTTTATGCAATATTACTGACATAATAGAGTTATTGTAATTTACTTGGAACTTATTTTTGGCACAAGGCCACAAATATGGAGCACCCAGAGAATAGGCTTATTATCTTATACAAGGGGACATTACAACCTAGACACCACAATACAGACAATTTTCTGTGACATCACATTATAGTCAATATCTTTTCCATGAAACAAGTCATGCCAAAAACCCCTTTCACACCAACCCTTCCCTACTGTTTTCTTATCAACTCCCTAAAATCTATCTCCACTTTCAAAATAAAAAAAAAATCTTTAATGAAACCTGATACATTTGACTTTAAATCCCTTCCAAATTTTCCTGCTACAACTATACACCCTCCACTTTCCTCACATGCTTTTAAATAGAAAAACTCAGAAAACAGTCTCTGTCTTGAAGAAGTTCATAAAGATGAAATAAAGCCCTAACAAAATATCACTCATCTACATCTGAGTTAAGTGTTGGATTTATCCAACTTTCCATATATTTCTATCATACTGTCAGATTCACTACAAATCTATCTTTTCAACATATATATATATATTTATCTTACATAGTTTCAATATAAATGTGCATGCATTATTTAAATCTTGTTTATGCATGCATATTTATAAATATATATATATATATATATACTAGGATCATTAAATAAGTTTCCAGACATTTTTCATATGGGCACTTTTATTGATAGTACACACATGAAACTCTACTTCCCTTCGAAGTAATCTCCTCTGGCTGCAATGAACTTGTTGCACCGTTCCAACAACTTCTGCAAGGCCCAATGGAAGTCGTCTTGTGTAAGTGTATCAATGACCTTCATCACAGCCTCTTTCATCTTCTCAATTGTCTCATAACGACAGCTTCTAAGCTTAGGGAATAACCAAAAGTCACAGGGAGCAAGGTCTGAACTATAGGGAGGGTGAGGAACTGTCTTGATGCCCATCTTGGTCAAATAGTCTGTAAAAAGGATGGAGTCATGGACTGGTGCATTGTCTTGGTGGAAATGCCACTGACCCAATTTGAAGAGTGCTGGCCTCTTCTGACAGAATCTCTTCCTGAACTCCCTTAAAACCTCAACATAGTAACCTTAACCCTTTGGCCAACCAACTCTGGTGTATTGTCTTGCTTACTCCTCTCACACCTCTCATGATCCCTCACAGACTCCCTGCCTCCCTTGACTCTCTTATGCCACTCAAAAACTGATGCTTGATTCATGCAAGATGGTCGAAAAGCAATGTGAAGCATTCCATACTTTTCTGTGGCATTTTTTCCAAGTTTAAAATAGAATTTTATTGCATATTGTTCTTCTAAAGTGTTCTCACGTCCAGATTGCATTTTTGAAATTCACCAGCTGTGATAATCAGGCTTTAGTAGGGTGTATTCCAATAGCTGCTGTAGCTGTTCATTTGAACCTGAAATCATAAAAACTGGTTAGTCATCTCATAAGATGTGTAGCAATAACATAGTGAATTTTCAAGAGTCTACAACAATTTTAAATGCCTATACAAAAAACTCTGGAAACTTATTGAATGCACCACGTATGTCTGTAATAAATTGAATGTTTTATGTGCGCATGGTTGTATATAAGAGAGAGAATATGTATGCCCACACATGTCTGCATGCAAACAGACACATATGTGTTTGTATGTAAGTAAAAAAAAAAGCAATAACTCATTTTTTAAAAAGTTTTTACCAAAATATTTTTATTATTTAATGTTTTGGCGAAAGTATCTTTTTATTTAATGAGCCAGTTGGTATATTGGTGCACAATATATAAGGGTTATTCAATAAATAAGCTGAAATATTGCCTAAGGAGTAGTCAATAGGAAGCACTGTTTACAGTTGCACATTTTTAAGGAAGTCAATGGTTATAGGCCCTTTCATGTCTCAGAAGACTGTCAGCATGACCTTCTTTACTGACCGCTGTGACTAACTTTTTATTTACTTGAGTCATTGTATTTTCATTTCTTGGACTGTCTTTTTGATTCAGGCTTGTAGTAGCAATTTTTCTTTTTGTAAAAAATTTTTTTTTTTTTTTTTTTTTGCTAAAACATGCTTCTCTGTATAGCTTACACATTCTTTTGTAAATTTTACATGGTTTGCCTTTCTCAGCCACCAAAACTTTGATGACAGACCTCTGGTCAAGCCTGGATCACTCTATTTGATTTGCTCTGATTGCAATAGCCTCAAAACAAATATTTTTGCAAGATTAGAATAATTTTTACTCTAATCCAGTTCCAAAAAATGCCAAAGAATTCTAAAAAAGAAATTCATTTTGCTTTTTTCAAAAAAATTCCCTTTATTCATTGAATGATCCTATATATATATATATATATATATATATATATATATATATATATATATAAATTAAATCGCAAGTTGGGCCTTTTCTACTAAAGTTTTGCCTCACCGGCTCATCAGGGAATCTAGTACTGACTGATGACCCTAGGATTAAACAATTTTTATTAACCAAAAACTTACTCAGCTAAAAAATTTGCATAAAAAATAAAATAAAATGAAAAATAAAGATAAAAAACAACCAAGAACACTACTTTTAATATCTAGTTTATTAGAAAAAAAACCTACCACATCCGGGACAAATACATAGAAACAAACTCTAATTATAAAGTAGCTTTCTTCTTTTTCTTTTTTCCTGGTAACCATGAATGCAGGTAGATAGTAGATTTGTAAATATATATACATATATATATATATCATCATCATCTTCTCCTGCCACCAGCACGGATATCCCTGACCCCCTCTCGCCATTCCTCCCTATCGTTCATTGCTTCTGGCAGGTCCTCAGGGCTACATCCCGTATCCTCACAGAGCTGCTGTATGTAGGTTCGAGCTGGTCGCCCTGCTTTTGCTCAGCCATGTGAGGGGGTCCATAGAAGAATATCACTTATGAGCTTGTCTCTGCTTCTCCAGCAGTGTCCTGCATGTCTGGTTCGTCTAACTTAGATAGTTTCCATGATGGGTGGTAAGTGGCCGTACCGCTGCTGCTTTGTGGGGTGTTGCCTCCAGGACTTGTTCAATATTGCTTGCAGAAAGTGAAAGTACGTTCGCCGGATGGAGACACAGACTACTTCAACATTGTAGCAGGAATACTGCAAGGACATACACTAGCCCCATACCTCTTTATCATCTGTCTAGATTAATATATATATATATATATATATACATACCTGTTCAGATCAAGTTATACCAAAGTCTCAAAAAATGGTACTTGATGCCACCTTGCTTAGCACTCAGTATTATAAGGTGAGGATCAAGGGTAAAATAGAGCAATCCTGGGAATAGATTAGCGCCCTCCCCTACACCGAGGTTTAGTAGCTATTGAAAAGGGAGCCTTTGGGTCACCCTCGACTATGGTTGCCAACTTTACTTATAAATACCAACCAGAGCCAATTACAGAACCTAGTAAGAACCTACTATTCTCAGTGACTTTACTGATAAAAAATGAAGAGAAATACACCAGATATTGCAGTTAAGGACGATAAAAAGAAAAACTTGCCTTCTAATTTATGTCAGTGCAAAAAGATGATGACATATCTGTGAAAGAATACAATGAAATAAGCAAATACAAAGACCTAGAAACAGAAATTGAAAAAAATGTGGCACTTAAAAACTACCACTATGCTCGTAATGGTGTGAGCTCTGAGTACGATCAAGAGAGGGACTGATAAACACATTAACAAAATACCAGGCAGTCCCTGTCTATATGAAATACCAAAAAAAAAAAAAAAAAAAAAAAAACGCTCCTTGTGGAACTGCTCATCTTCTTAGGGTAGTACTATCAATGTGAATTAAAAAAATAGCACTCCTAATAGATAGTTAAAAAAAAAAAAAAAAAAGACAAAAAAATGAAATGCATATAATCGCTACCTTTCTAGGTTTTGAATAAAGACCCAGTAAAAGATTGTAAGAAACTAAAAGTGAAATTGAAAATGGAAGAAAAAGATTTTACTAAAATCTTGCGTAACAAGGATTAATTTTTTTTTAAACTTAAAAGCATTTTTATTCCTAAGAATATTTTTAACATCTCTAAAGAGAGATTCCTTACACTGTTTTATTTTTTAATTCATATTCATATTTACCAATCCCTCCGCTCAGGCAGGATATGACACAAGGTCAAGTTTTAAGCAGAGTTTGAATTCAGAGTTTTCCTTCTCCTAGATTAGTTACCTTACCAAAGCTGAAAAACCCAGTCTGCCCTACTATTTACCCATAGCTGGAGGGAGAATAATTGGATTCATACCTTTCCCAAGCGTATTAGTGCTATGTGAAATGCAATCAGTCTCATCCAGGATTTGAACTCATGTCACTGTGTCCATTTCCTACGACGATAACCATTACACCACTATTAATTCATATTCTTGTTATTCTTTCCTCCTTTTCCTCTTCCTTTTCCTCAGCTTATTTTCCTTTTCTTCTCTATTTTTCTCTGTTTTCTCCACTCTTCTTTCTCTTCATTTCCCTTTCTTTCTCTTTGTTCTCTTTCTTTCCCTTCCTTTCTTTTTGTTCTTTTTCTATTTTCCTTCTCACTCACTCCTCCTTTTTACTTCTTTATTTCTTTCTCTTCCCTCTGCTTTCATTTATTCTCTTCTCCGCCTTTCATCTTTCCATTCTCCTTCCTTCTAATGTCTCTCACTCTCCTTCCCTCTCATTTCTTTTATCCTTCTCTTCTGTCTTCTGCTTCCCTCTCTTTCCTTCTCTCCTTTTTCTCTGTCTTTTCCCCCCTCCTCTATTCTTTTCATCCCTATCTGTCTTCCTTTTCTTTTGTCTCCCTCTCCTTCCTTCTCTTTCCTCCTATCTTTTTCTTTCTTTTATGACTCACTACTTTTTTATATTTTATTTTCTCCTATCCCTCACTTTTCTAGACCTTCTTCTTCTTCTTCTTCTTCTTCTCTCAGGCTCTATCTTCCTTCTCTTTTGCCTCTTTCCTCCCATCTTTTCTATCTTCCTTTTTTCCTCTCTTTTCTCATCTTTTTTCTTCTCTTCTCTCCAATCTTATTTTCTTTTTTTCTTTTCTCCCCCTCCACTTTTCCTCTCTTTCCTTCTTTCTTTTCTTTTCTCTTATTCCTTCAATTTCCTCTCTTTTCTTCTTTCTTCTCCTGCCCTTCTTTTTTTACTTCCCTCTTTATCTTTTCTCTTTCTTTACTCTTCTTCTTCTTCTTCCCCACTTCTCATCTTACTTTCCCTCTTTCTACTCTCTTTTAACCTTCTCCATGTCTGTCTTAGCAAAACTCTAATGTCACACTGGTATTTAGAAATGTCCTAAACATTTCTGATGAATCATGCCATTCAAGATAAATCTTGGAATTCAACTGAAAAACTAAACATTCAACTGGGCTATTTGAATTGAAGTTGCTGTGTGACTTTTCTTAATTTTAGTTGTTTTAGAGACCAAAGAAGTTTAGTCGTGAAGATGTGTTGAATTTTGTATATAAATTTGATATATGAAATTAGTATTGAAGAAGTTTGATATTACTGTGATACTGATCTTTTCCATAATTGAACTACAAAACATAGTTAGATGGAGATGGGTAGCAAAATGGAGTCAAAAGATGCCACTAATTTTTCAAATTCTGGCTTTTATCAGGATTTGAACTCTGACCTTTGACACTGTTGAGAAATAGGGAACATTCAACTATAAGACTGGCTGCAATAGCCTTTAAATATCATATTTACCACACACATTTGTAATGGTGAAGTTTGCATCGTTGTTAAAATTGCGACCTTTGAGCAGAAATGTTGTTCTACTAGTATTAGTTCGTTGTAATCCATAGCTTTGAATCCATATCTGTTGTTATTTAGTCTAAAGTGAAATGGCCATTCTGACTTTCTAATATATTGTTTTGGGCTGTGTTTGCAGTTCAGTAAGTAAATCATATTTTCGCTTCTGCTATTAGATTTGTGGTAAATTTTAAAAGTTTTCAGTTGGTTAACTTGAGGTGTTTTCAGCATAGATAGCTTTTAATGTAATCATTGTTGGCACAATTTAGTGGATTTTATTGTGGGATCATTATGGATTACTTTGTTTTATATATATATATATATATATTTCATCAGATCCTGCTAATAACATGCAGTTCCCTATCAAAGAGTCATGGTAATCTTTCAATGGCTTTTTTTCCCTCATCAATGGACGCCTATCTTGTAGATGAGGTTGGTTGATATTATTTGTGCTTCTGTCATAAATATGACCTGGTATTTTTCCAAGAAAGTAGACACTCCAGTAAGTCACAAAATAAAATAAAAAATGTATATACTTACACTTTTTATCTTGATCAGCGTTTTAATTTTAATCTTGCATACATATTTCTGCTGCTACTTTTTTTCCCCCAGTTTTTATGGCTAACAATATTAATAATCATTTCCATTCAACTTTTTCAGCTATTTTATCAGTGGGTGAAGAACATTTAACTTTTTCAAATATTGTTTGGAGAATAGTTGGAGAAACTTATTCTACTGCCCATCTAGTCTCAGTTTGAGTGAAAGATGGTCATTTTTTTTCTTTTTAGGTTTGTTACTTCAACCTTTTAATAGGATATAATAAAACAAACAAACAAATATATAGATATTACTAACTTCCATTACTGTATTCTTATCAGCAGACACATTTTTGAGGTTGGATTTTTTTAATTGTCTGGCCCATTAGGTAAAATGTTTTCCAATGGCTTGAGAGACTAGAGTTCAATCCCAGACTGAGTCATACCAAAGACTCAAAAATGGTATTTGATGCCTCCTTGCTTAACACTCTGCATTATAAGGTATGGATCAAGACTAGAGCAATCCAGTCACAGCCTCTTTCATCTCCTCAATTGGCCCATGGAAGTCATCTTGTGTGAGCGTATCAATGACCTTTGCCACAGCCTTTTTCATCTTCTCATTTGTCTCATAACGACAGCTTCTAAGCTTAGGGAATAACCAAAAGTCACAGGGAGCAAGGTCTGAACTATAGGGAGGGTGAGGAACTGTCTTGATGCCCATCCTGGTCAAATAGTCTGTAAAAAGGATGGAGTCGTGGACTAGTGCATTGTCTTGGTGGAAATGCCACTGACCCGATTTGAAGAGTGCTGGCCTCTTCTGACATGATCTCTTCCTGAATTCCCTTTAAACCTCAACATAGTAACCCTAAGCCTTTGGCCAATCAACTGTGGTGTATTGACTTGCTTACTCCTCTCACACCTCTCATGATCCCTCACAGACTCCCTGCCTTCCTTGAATCTCTTATGCCACTCAAAAGCTAATGCTTGATTCATGCAAGATGATCAAAAAGCAATGTGAAGCATTCTATACATTTCTGTGGCATTTTTTCCAAGTTAAAAACAGAATTTTATTGCATATTGTTCTTCTAAAGTGTTCTCACGTCCAGATTGCATTTTTGAGATTCACCAGCTGTGATAATCAGGCTTTTGTAGGGTGTATTCCAATTGCTGCTGTAGCTGTTCATTTGAACCTGAAATCATAAAATTTGGTCAGTCATCTCATAAGATGTATAGCAATAACATAGTGAATTTTTAAGAGTCTATGACAATTTTAAATGCCTATACAAAAAAAGTCTGGAAACTTATTGAATGTACCACGTATTTATTTTATTTTATTTGTTTAATGGCATATCAACTTCTTATGAGTTATTCACTGCCAAAAAGTTTTGGAGGCATTTGTCATGTAATGGTTATCCTTGTAGGAAATGGAGACAGTTACCTGGGTTCAAATTCTGGAAGAAGCTGCTTGTATTTCAGTACTAATACCCTTGGGAGAGCTATGCATCCAGCTATTCACTCTGGGTAAATAGTCTGTGGAATCATTATGGATTACTTTGTTTTTTTTATATATATATATTTCATCAGATCCTGCTAATAACATGCAGTTCCCTATCAAAGAGTCATGGTAATCTTTCAATGGCTTTTTTTCCCTCATCAATGGACCCCTATCTTGTAGATGAGGTTGGTTGATATTATTTGTGCTTCTGTCATAAATATGACCTGGTATTTTTGGCAATTGGTCTAATAGAAAGAAAACTCTGGATTCAAACTTGTTAAGCTCTGCTTAAAAATTAACCTGGTGTCACAGCCTGCTCATGTGGAGGTGTTGGGTAAATGTATATTTTTATTGCCAAATTGACTAATTTGTAACTGTTTGATTACAATCCTATTTTTAAAATCACTTTCTTGCCAAGTCGGCTGGGGCTGTAGAATACACTGACTGCACCTCTGCAGAGGGATAAGACCCCCTCAACGAGTGTCCTGGATATGACACTAAACAATCTGATGGTGAGGTTCCAGCAGTACTGAAGCTTTGGGGAATGCAGAGTACCCCTTCATTGCCATCGGTCCCAGGTCCACTCTGGCTCGGAGTGGTAGCACCTGATATGGCCCTATCTATGGGTTAAATAGAACTAACGGCATACTTATGCTAAACTGTAATAGCTTGAAATAGAAATGTTTTTTGCAATTAAACCATACTTACATTTAAACTGCGTGCTTATGCTTAACTGAATTATTTGAAATAGAACTGTTTTTCGACATTGAAACTGTATTTACACTAAGCTGAATTGTTTAACATAGAACTGTTTTGACATGTAACTGTGTGTAAACAAAATCTGTACTTATGCTAAACTGAATTAGCTGAATTAGAACTGCTTGACTAAACTGAATAGCTTGTTATTTGAAATTGAACTGTTTTTGACATTGAAAATTTACTTACACTAAACTGAATTGTTATACATAACTGCTTGAATAGTTTGAAATAAAAAATGTTTTTGACAATTAAACCGTACTTACATTTAAACTGTGTTCTTATGCTTAACTGAATTATTTAAAATAGAACTGTTTTTCGACATTAAAACTGTATTTACACTTAACTGAATTGTTACATTTAACTGCTTGAATAGTTTGAAATGGAAATGTTTTTGACAATTAAACTGTGTACTTATGCTAAACTGAATTATTTAAAATAGAACTGTTTTTCGACATTAAAACTGTATTTACACTTAACTGAATTGTTACATTTAACTGCTTGAATAGTTTGAAATGGAAATGTTTTTGACAATTAAACTGTGTACTTATGCTAAACTGAACTGTTTTCAATAGAACAGATTATTTACATAAAAATGGATTTGGCATTAAATAACCTACAAAGGTTGATATGCCATAAAACCCAACAAACCTACCCAAACCATTAAAATCATACTTATTTGACTTTTATAATAATCAGTTATATAATAACACAGGTTTCTGTATTTCTATCTAAAATAAATTATCTGCATGACATCATATGATATCAGGTATTCTTAACAAGTATGAATAATTTATACACATTTATAGGGTTTAAAGTGACTATGCTTATTCAATAACAGACATGGATTTGCACGGTTATATTGCTGTCAAACATCAATATTTTGAAAGCAATTAAAGTTTTAAAGTAACTGGTTTGGTTTCTCTATTTAATGACATATCAACCTTTGTGGGTTATTCATTGCCAAAGTCATCCTTGCAGAAGAACAGTAGTGGTACTATTTAATGCATTGCTGGAGGATAAAAGGGTTCATGCCTTTCCCTAGGGTATTGGAAAGGGAATGTAATAGCGTTACTGGAGTTCAGACTTACTTACTAGGATGTCACTGTCCAACATGTTTGTCACAATGCCATGGGGATTACCCACTCAAATAACTGATAATAATAATCCTTCTCAAACCTACATACAGCAGCTCTGTGAGGATACGGAGTGCAGCCCTGAGGACCTGCCGGAAGCAATGAACGATAGGGAGGGGTGGCGAGAGAGGGTCAGGGATATCTGTGCTGATGGCACAACAAGATGATGAGACGATGATGAAATAATTATAGCTTTAAGTAACTATTAATACAAACATTTTGCACAGTTATATAATTTCATGAATTCCTACCCTATACTGATAAATTTCTAACAGATATATTTGACTCATAGATGGGCCCCTTACAGTGACTACTACTCTGGGTCAGAGTGGATCTGGGAGTAATGGCAATGGAGGGGTACTACATAATTCCCAGTGCTGGATTTTAGTGTTATATCCAGGACACTTCTAGGTGGAGTCTTACCCCACAAAAGAGGGTTTAGTTGGTAGATTCTAAATTTAGCTGGTAGAGCTACAACAATTTTGATCTATTTCATTCTATGTTTTATATATATATATATATATATATATATATATATATATATATATGAATAAAATTCATTGGTATTTCATTGCTGGATGCATGATAAGTATAGGGTGTCTCAATATACATGGGACCCATGTAACTGCTAATAACTCTACTAATAATAATGTTGTATTCATTTTGTTTTAGATTTGAAAATAGTATACTATAACAACTATTAATCTTTGCACTCAATGCCTTGGACAAGAAAGGAAAAAATATTTTGCCTCACTCCTTATTTGGAGACAAAATCATTCAAAATTGTTTCAAAATAGATGCCACCCATTAATATGATAAAGATTTATTACTGAGACAAGAAACTCAAAAAAAAGATTGCATGTCCTGAAAGCTGATATAATCACAATTTAAAAAAAACATGGATTTGATGTTCCTATCTCAAAGGATGTATTTTTTTACAGGACGTGTTCCAAATAACAGCCATTGCGCTTGTCTCAGTAGTAGATAATTATCATATTAATGTATTGCATATAGTTTGAGACACCCTGTATAAACTCAATTCTAGGGTGCTATTTCCACTACCCTCCTCATTCTGAAGCACCATATTGTACCCAAATTAGTGGGGTCAGAGCTACTCCCTGTTAGTTGAAGTATTTCGATGGGAAGTGCTGGACATTTTCTGTCTCTACTTATATATGATTATTTGGCTTTCCTAAAATGAACTTCACATTTTGACACAGTCTGTGAGGTGGATAAATAACAACATAATCATCTTTAGATTACTTATAGTCATCTTGAATGCAAGTCTTAAACTCCTTCCCTCTTGTTTTTCTTTGCTTCATTGATCAAGTGTTAAATTCTAGATACCTCAGGGGTTTTTCTTTCTTTTCTCTCTTATTTCAAGAATTAAAAAAATATATATTAAAAAAACTCTTGTACTTTATTTATTTATTTATTTATTTATTTTTAAGCAATTTTTGCTGACCATGCTCTAATCTTTTGTGTGAACTTGTTATTCAGGTTTTATAAGATATTTATCGCCTGGTATTCTTTTACATTGTTGCCTTTACTTCTCTTTTTTCACTACTCTCAGGTTTAACCCAGGTTGCCTTATAAGCATTTGACAAGCTACATGGAGCAGTTTTCTGTATAAAGTTTATAAATTCAGATAGAACTATGCGACATAACATTCCAAGTGAAGAAAACAAAGGGAAAATTATGACTGTTATAATTTTATGCTTTATATTTGTGACTGATACACACTTTGTAAAACCATATTTGCAAACATAAAAAGTATTTTAAAAGTAATAATTTAGGAAATCTGGGATTGAAAAGAGAGTGATATGGTCTGAAACAATAAAAAAATGCCTGGGCTAAAGGGAAATACATATATAGAGTGAGGTGAACAGACTTATGTATATAAATATATAGGTAGATAGATGAGAAAAAAACTGAGATAGATAAGAAAAAAGTGGCTTCGATTAACTAATAATAATCATTTAGAAACAATTATAGCTTCAAGTAATTATTCTTAATACTAATAATTTGCACACATTTATATGATTTCAAGTATTCTTATCTATACTAATAATTTGCATACATTTATATGATTTCAAGTATTCTTATCTAATACTAATAATTTGCATACATTTATATGATTTCAAGTATTCTTATCTAATAACAATAATTTGCACACATTTATATGATTTCAAGTATTCTTATCCAATAACAATAATTTGCACACATTTATATGATTTCAAGTATTCTTATCTAATACTGATAATTTGCATACATTTATATGATTTCAAGTATTCTTATCTAATACTGATAATTTGCATACATTTATATGATTTCAAGTATTCTTATCTAATACTGATAATTTGCATACATTTATATGATTTCAAGTATTCTTATCTAATACTAATAATTTGCACACATTTATATTATTTCAAGTATTCTTATCTAATAACAATAATTTGCACACATTTATATGATTTCAAGTATTCTTATCTAATACTAGTAATTTGTACACATTTATATGGTTACATGTATTTCAAGCAATATCATGTTTTCCAGTTACTAATAATAATTTTTTATAAACAATTATAACTTTAAGTAACTACTCTTAATATAAATAATTTGTAAACAGTTATGTAGTATTAAGTATTCCTATCAAATGCTAATAATTTTTGACCTATTTGACCCATAAATAAGACCCTAATCAGCACTATCATTCTGCAGGGTGGGGGATCATGAATTGCATAGAAATTGCATTAATGCATTTGTTTTCTGGTAACAAATTCATTTTTATTCTGATGATGCTTGTCCGCTTGTGAAACATATCAATCTGAATTTCCAAACTGTCTTCTTTCTCATACTTACATATATATGTATAATTGCTAATGCTTTTCTAATGAAACGTATCAATCTGATTTTCTAAAGTATATTTTTCTTTCTCTTGTATAATCATGTACAATTATAAGAATGAATCAATAAGTTTATTAATTGACACACTTATCAGTTGAATTTTGACACTAAATTTCCACTTCATAATGTTTAATCTAAAGTGAAGTTTGCGACCGTAGGCAAGAGCAACTCCTTTCCCTGGATTTCCCCACTTTACCCTTGACCCTTATCTTATAATGTTGAGTATTAAGCAAGGCAGTACCAAGTACCATTTTTTGAGTCTTTGTTATGATTCGGCCTGGGATTGAACCCTGGTCTCCCAGGCCATTGGTGATCACTCTACTCACTTGGCCAATGTTTAATCTATATAATTGATATTAGCTTCTGGATTGTCGTTAACTTTTGTTCTTACACATGGATATGCCAGTGTTGGCCGACCAGCAAGAACATACTTACACCAGCTCTGTGCAGACACAGGATGTAGTTTGGAAGACTTGCTAAGAATGATGGATGATAGGGATGAATGGAGAGAGAGAGAGTCAGGGAAATCTGTGCTCTCAGTGTGACCTGATGATGATGATGATGATGACTGGATTGAGGACATTGACAAAGAAATTGGTTGATTTGTTGGTTGATTTTGTGATGTGTCAACTTTTGTTACATTTTTTTATACTAAAATCAATTTAACTGTTATGGTTTTATAAGTAGTACAAGATTATATTTTCACAATCATTTTAAACAGGTAAACTCTTTATATCTATTGCAAAATAAATGTTTTTTAAGATCCAATGTAGTTGAAAACCATTCTAAACATTATCTCAAACAGATCAATTTGACCCATAGATTGGATCCTGGCAGATCTATTTGACCCATAGATTGGACCCTGGCAGATCTATTTGACCCATAGATTGGACCCTGGCAGATCTATTTGACCCATAGATTAGACTCTGGCAGATCTATTTGACCCATAGATTAGACCCTGGCAGATCTATTTGACCCATAGATTGGACCCTGGCAGATCTATTTGACCTATAGATTGGACACTGGCAGATCTATTTGACCCATAGATTAGACCCTGGCTGATCTATTTGACCCATAGATTGGACCCTGGCAGATCTATTTGATACTTGTGTGTTGGGGTTACTGCATTAATCTTTGTCAATCTTCAGCTGTATAAGTATGTTAAAATATTAATAACTTAATGAAGTTAGTAGACAACCTTTCAATCCATTGATTTCCCAGGGTATCCTTATGGTGTAATGGTTAAAGTGATGAACTGCGGAATCGTAGTAAGTGAGTTTGAACTCTGGTCACTCTATTATGTCCACTTTCTGACAAATACCCTTTGGAAAGGTATGAACCCCCTCATCCTCCCAACTATGGGTTAAATATTACCAAAACTATTCTTCTAGAAGAATGCCTTTGACATTAAATAACCCAAGACGGTTGATATGTCATTAAAACAAAGAAACCGAACCAAACCATTGATTTCCCATGGTAAAGCAAGTCCATGATGATATTGATGCTTCTATTTAAGAAAGAGTTTTTTAAAAAGTTGGCAAGCATAGTCAAGGATGACCAGAAAGCTCCCTTTTCAATAGCTTCTACACCAAGGTACTACTCCTTTCCGTGGATTGCTCCACTTTACCCTTGATACATACCTTATATTGCTGAGTGTTGAGTAAGGAGGTATCAAGTACCATTTTTAAAGTCTTTGGTATGTCACGACCTGGGAGTGAACCTAGGTCTCCCGGACCATTGGCAAACACTCTACCTACTAGGCCAATGAACATTTCATAGTTAACAACTGTCGATAATGATATTGATGCTTCTATTTAAGAAGGAGTAAAGGATTCTAATTAACATTTCATAGTTACTACCATTATATCAAGAATTTGGATAATTAAAAGATACTGTATTATCTGATTCTGACCCTACAAAATTATCATCCAGTGGCAAATTGGATTGGAAATTGCTTTATTCTCTTGAGAACAATATGAGTATATTGCTCTGTTAAATGTCTCACTATGATGTGTTTTTTTTTCTGGGTTATGATTGTTTGTGTGTGTGTATGTGATATAATGCAGAAATTAAAACCATATATTACTTCTAATAGATTCCTGTTTTCACAATCATCAGGTGATACTACATTCTGAGAAATTATAAGTGTTATAAGAAGCAAAGAATATAAAATATAATCAGATTTACATAATAGGAGATTGAACAATCCATAGAAGATCCAACAATCTGGAAAAATTGTTGTTGTTATTTATGATATTTATGATAAGTTGATTTTTAAAAGATTCAAACCCTGAACGAGACTGATTGCATTTCACGTAGCACTAATACCCTTGGGAAAGGTATGAATCCAATTATTCTCCCTCCAGCTATGGGTAAATAGTAGGACAGACTGAGTTCTTCAGCCTTGGTAAGGCAACTAGTCTAGGAGAAGGAAAACTCTGAATTCAAACCTGTTAAACTCCGCTTAAAAATTGACCTTGTGTCATATCCTGCCCGAGCGGAGGGGTTGGTAAATAGGATTTATTAATTTTATATATAGATATTAACATTCTTCTCCAAGAAAAATTCTCCTTTTTCTGCAAGTTTAAAGTTTAAACATGGTTGAAGTTTTTTAGAAGTATGGATTAGTGTTTCATAGGCAAAATGTATATAAGAAATGTTGGCATCCACTTCTTGTATGTGTTTTTAGTATCAAGACTAAAGCTGTATTTATCAAGACAGTAATCAGTAATCAAAAATAAAATTCTACAAATATATGTAAAAGACATACTTATCTTTGCATAGCTACATGTTAAAAATTTTGGTTATAGAGTTTCAAAGATGTAGTGTTTGGTAATCAATAATATCTATTTAGATCATATGATGTTCCATTAGAACTGATTGAATTCTGGCATCTTTGGTTGAGAAGAACATTTACATTTCATAAAAAAAATTATTCGTGATATTCTTTTTTATGTATACTGCATGTATAATGATTGGAATTGTTAGAAATTTTAAGATATTTATTGAATAAATCAATTCTACCTGTGATACTATGTATTGTATAAACAGTTGGTATTAAATCAATTCTACCTGTGATACTATATATTGTATAAACAGTTGGTATTAAAGAACTGGCTCATTGGCCTAGTGGGTAGAGTATTCGCCAATGGTCCGGGAGACCTGGGTTCAATCCCCAGTCACGTCATACCAAAGACTTTAAAAATAGTACTTGATACCTCCTTACTTAACACTCAGCAATATAAGGTACATATCAAGGGTAAAGTGGATCAATCCTGGAAAGAATGTAGCGCCCTCTCCTACACCTCAGTGTAGCAGCTATTGAAAAGGGAGCCTTCTGGCCGCCCTCGGCTAAAGGGAGACAACTTTTCTTACTTATGTTCATCATTCTTTCCAAATTCATTGAAAGTAAAATAGAGCAACTAGTTTTGTTTTGTGTCACTGAGGTGTAGGCATTCTTTTTAACCTGACTACATTTCTCAAAATAACTAGATCGCACAGAAAATTTAATCCTCTGGGTAAAGGCACATACCCAGAGGATTAATTACCCTACACTGACAGCTTCAACTAGTAAGCTGAATTACAAAACCAAATAGCGTGACTATACCTGAGTACCAGCTTCGGCGGTACATATACTATACCTGAGCATTTCATTGAGTACATCATGTGATAATGGCTAGCAGCCATATTGAAATTTTATGTTTAGTTTGCTGTTTGTGACACAACGATAATATTGTTTGCTATTTATCAACAAAAAAATAAAGTAATGTTTATTGTTTTATTTTGTATAACTTTGGTTTATGCTGTCTGCTACCAGGATGGGAGAAGAAAAGTATGAATTCAGAATATATCTTATTGACAACCTTGTTATATGATAGGTATTTCATCTTATTATAGTTATAGGGTGTGCTGCACTTGTTATACTAACTGCTATTTTTGTTGTAAGTACAACCTAGTCAATGGTTCCAAGTATGTATTTATCCAACCCCTCCACCACAAGCAGGATGTGATACAATGTCAATTTTTAAGCGAGTTCAGCTTGTTTGAATTCAGAGTTTTCCTAATCCGAGACTGGTTGATTAACTAAGGCTAAAGAAAGAAACCAGTCTGCCCTACTAATCATCCATAGCTGGAGAGAGAACAGATAGATTCATGCCTTTCCCAAGGGCATTAGCATGAAGTGAAATGCAAACATCTTTGTCTGGGATTTGAACTCAAACCACTGATTTCATTTCCTATATAAGTAACCATTACACTAAGCACAAGTAGTAAAGTAGGCGACCGTAGCCGAGGGTGACCTGAAGGCTCCCTTTTTGATAGCTACTACACTAAGGTGTAGGGGAGGGTGCTACTACTTTACTTGGGAAGCACAAGTAAGAAGGCCAAATTAGAGTTATGGGGAAAATGACCTAGGGTTGATCTGTTTGCCCTGACCTCTCGGTGGACATTTACACTTATAAATCTAAACCAGCATTCTTCTCCAGGAAGAATTCTTCATTTTCTGTGATTACATTGGCAACATACCTACAAGAACAGCTTAGATGTACATTTTCTTTTTTAAGTAGAGGAATTATATTGTGAATTGAATTACCTCAACCAGAAAATCTGGCTAACACTTGCGTACGACATACAAACACTGGACAGCTGTTTCGACCTTATTAAGTCTCATCAGTAGTGTATACCATGATCTCCCTCCCCCTGATTTTCTGGTTGTGGTAATTTAATTCACACTATAACTCCTCTACTTAAAAAAGAAAATGTACATCTATATCCTTGTCCTTGAAGTTATAATAATTACGCAGATGCATATTTCTAATCCTCCTGGGAAGACGTGGCTCTGGAGGTAACCATATCCTCTATAAAGAGTACGGATGTAACTTGCAAGACATGTTCATGTTAATTGGCTGCGCAATTGCCATGACTAGTTAATTTGGCATCATTTGTGTGCGATGTGGACTGGTTGCTCAGTGGTAGAGTTTCAGCTCTGCATTCTGACTAACTTTATATATAAAAAAGTTAGTAAGTTAGTTGACTATAGTCAAGGGCCCCCTTTTCAATAGCTACTACAACAAAGGTGTAGGGAAGGGTGCTACTCCTTCCCCTAGACTGTTCCACTTATCATTGATCTGTACCTTATAATGCTGAGTTAAGCAAAGAGGTACCAAGTACCATTTTTGAGTTTTTGGCATGACTGAACCTGAGATTAGACCCCAGCATCCTGGACCATTGACAAACACTCTACCCACTTGACCAATGGACCAATATATATATATATATATATATATATATATATCTAGAGGAGGAGAAACAGGTACTATACTCAGCTCCCTGCTTGGAAGCCCCCCCCCCCATAAAACAATTTAAAATTTGTTTTGTATGCACCTATTTATCTATACCCTTTCTTTCTTTTATTCTTCCTTTGTTTTTTGGGGGGGGTTGTTTTTTTTTGTTTGTTTGTTTTTTAATTTTAAAAACACCATGTCTCAAAAAAAATCAAAAATAACCAAAAAAAATTCTTTGTACTTAAATTTTTTTTTTCTTTTCCTACAGTCGGGATGAAACCAAAAATTGTTAGTGGCCCAGAGTTTGTGAGGAATGTAACCGGTGGCTCTGCTGCTCTGTCTTGTGAAGTTATTGGAGATCCAATTCCATACATTAGCTGGTTGAAGACAAATGTCAACAATGTCACTTTTGAACTTCCAGGTAATTACATTTTTTGAAGAATTTTTTCTTTTTTTCATTCTGTTTTTTTAGTTTTGAAATATTGGATGAAGCAGAGAATTTCCTTTGCTTATGCATAAATGGTTTGTGAAATGGAAGATAAGTGGCCTCACAACTGCTGTACATACTTGTGTCGTTCCCATCTCACTTTTTCTCCAGATGTTTCATTATGGTGCAACCATACAGTAGTACTGACATAGCTACAACTTGGAAGAATTACCATTTTATCAGAGAGAACAGATTTTCATATGGTCATTAACTTGTCTATATCAATCTATTCATTACCAATGCATATGTTGACATTATCTCCAGTAGATGAGATATTGCTACCAAAGTATATGAACTGGTCTACTAATTCCAAAGACTTGGCATTTAATGAGGAGATTGCACTCTCTTGCAAACCATCCAAGTAAGAATAAGACAAGTGTGCCACTGCTGGCAAAGTAAATGCAAAATCATAAGCAATGTTCTCCTATAGACCCCTTCATACGGATGTGCCAGTGTTGGCCAACCAGCAGTAACTGATAGGGATGGATGGTGAGAGAAAGTCGATGGAATCCATGTTGTCAGTACACGTTGATGATAATGAGAACCTTTGCTTTTATTACACTATCTTTTAGAATTAAGTGAGACCTTTAGGACCCCCTTTAAGTTGGCCCAATTGTGTAACTTTTTTCTTGATTATTGCCTTTAATCATTTTTGATAGTTCTTAACCAGATTACTACACACTGACAGGTATTTTGCTCACTTCTTCTGTGTTAATAGCTTCAAATTCCTCCAAATTAGGATTTCTTAGCCTTAAACAATGTTTTCCTTTGATGACATACTCAAAGACCAACTCAATGAAGGCATATAGTGACTGTCTTCGTTGATACATTGAACCCTGTTGTCTTTACATCATTGACAATATCCTTGATTATTTAGTGAGGATTCTTTGAAACATGTCTAGCAATTTTTCTTTCTATACTCTCAGAAATTAACCATTTTCTGACAGTAGAGGGAGTTGCTACGGCATAGGGCCTAATGTGCTAGACTGCAACATTGTAGTTAATGAATTCAAACTACGGTCATGCAATTATGTTCACTTTTGGACTAATACTCTTAGGAAAGGCATGAACCTCCTTTTCTCTCTCAGTTATGGGTTATATAGTATTATTACTCCCCTTCTACAAAGATTGCTTTGGCATTAAATAACCCATGAAGACTGATATGCTTTTAAACAATGAAACTGAACCAAATCAATTATGGTGAATTATTTAGTGAAAAATTAATGTTTAGTCTTAACAAAGATCTACAAATGATAATCATTATGATGGAATTAAAATAGTTCATAAAACAAAAATGAAATTGACCAATTACATTTTCCTATTGTCTTATGAAGTTGATAATGTTTTTTAAAAATTTTCAATGTTGTGGAGAAAGTTTTAATTTAAATGATTGAGACTTGTCAATTTAAAACTTTTCGTTTTTTTGTCTATATTGTTTGTCCAAAAAAAGCAATACCACTATGTAATTATTTTATATCTCCAACTCAAAAAACTTCCTATAAATCTAGTTCATAATGTTTAATTTGATATAAATTTTTTTTTTTTGAAAGACAAAGAGTTAATTTTTCTTCTGATTTTTAGAAATTGAATTCTACACACAACATACAGCTGTTTTGACCTTATTAGGTCTCATCAGCAGTGTATACTGTAATCTCCACCACTGGAGATCGAACCTGCGACCCCAATATTAATTCTTCTACTTGAAATATAAAAAAATTGTACTTGAATTCTTGGCTTGGAAAATGGAAATGAAAAAATAATTGAAAAAAAAATCTCTTTTGATTCTTTTGGAGTTTTCTTTCTTCTTTCTTCTTTCATTTAATTTCTCTTTCTTTTCTTTCTATTTCTTTTTTTTCTTTTTTAATTTTTTCTTGTCTTTTTGTTTATTTTCCCTATCTATCCCTTTTACTTTTGGGGGTGTCCTCGTGGTGTAATGGTTAAAGCGATGGAGTGCGGGATCGTAGTAAGCGAGTTCGTACTCCAGTCGCACTATTACATTCACTTTCAGGCAAATACCCTTGGGAAAGGTATGAACCCCTTTATCCTTCCAGCTATGGGTTAAATAGTACCACTACTGTTCTTCTAGGAGAATAGGTTTGGCATTAAATAACCTACAAAGGTTGATATGCCATTAAACAAAGAAACCAAACCAAACCTTTTACTTTTTGGAATGGAAGTGCATTATGGCTAGCCATTTAGAAAACATCAGATAACCTGGCAAAAGTTTAAAAAAAAAAAAAAAAACAAATCTTAAAAGTTTGAATAAAAATAAAATCTTGTGCATTTCAGGTGATGACAAAGACATGATGACTTTAACTCAGGGTGGACCTGAAAAACATGAGATCACAGCTTGGATTCAAATCATGAAGCTTCGTAAAGATCATGAAGGTGATTACTCATGTGTAGCCTTCAACAAACATGGCAAATCTAAAGCAACAGGACGCCTAAAGGTTAACAAGAAAGGTAAGCATTGAATTAAAATAAATTACTCTTCCAAAACAAATATTTTGCACAAGACTGTTGAATGTACTTGGTAAAAGAATTGCTTTTGAAGTCCATTGTATGTATCAGGTAAAAGCATTTTTTTAAGCAAATTATAATTATTATTATTATTACAATTATTGTTATTATTCCTTTCGAATTTTCACACTGGCATTAGCTGATGGTCTAAGTATTCTGGTTGATCTTTGTTTTATTATTGTTATTATTTCACTCCTTGCTAGTTTTTCACACCCCCATTAGCTGATGGTCTTTCACTGGAGTCTGAGTGACAACAAGTCTTCTCAAATCAACAGGACATTTCTCAGTATTCTGGCTGATCTTTGTTTTATTATTGTTATTATTTCACTATTTGCGAGTTTTTCACACCCCCATTAGCTGATTGTCTTTCACTGGAGTTTGAGTGACAGCAAGTCTTCTCAAATTAACAGGACATTTCTCAGTATTCTGGCTGATCTTTGTTTTATGATTGTTATTATTTCACTCCTTGCGAGTTTTTCACACCAGCATTAGCTGATAGTCTTTCACTGGAGTTTGAGTGACAGCAAGTCTCCTTAAGTCTCCAGGACTCTTCTCAGTATTCTGACTTATCATTATTATTTTACTCCTTGTGAGTTTTTCACACTCAGTATTCTAGCTGATCTTAGTTTTATTGTTATTATTTCATGCCTCACAGATTTTCCACATCACCATCAGCTAGTAGTCTTTCACTAATGTCTAAATGACAGCATGTCTCCAGGACTCTTCTCAGTATTCTGGCTGATCTTAATAATACTTTAGTCTTGATGTCCTCCACTCATCCTCTGATTTCTAAATCTTCCAGTCCTTTTACCACATCTTTGGAGATTATTCTGAATATACCAATCACTTTTATGTTCCATAGCTTTAGTTCTCAGGCAAGGTCTAAGTACGTATCTCTCTTTTCACTTTCCTTGATTTTCACTCTCTCGTCTACTGGTACAGCAAAGTCCACAATTCAGAAGGTTCTCTTTTTTTGTTGACTATCACTTGGTCTGGTCGTCTGGTTGTGATTAGGTGATCTGTTTGTATCTCAAAATTCCAGGGAATTTTCTGCATCTCATTCTCCAGGACAGTTTCTGGGTTGTGCATATACCATTTGGTAGTATGATCAGATTTCTGTTTATTATCATTATAATTATTATTATTCCTTGTAAGTTTTTCATGCCAGCATTAGCTGATGGTCTTTCACTGGAGTCTGAGTAACAGTAAATCTCCTCAGTTCTGCAGGACTCTTCTCAGTATACTGGCCAATCTTTGTATTATCATCATTATTATTATTTCACCCCTTGCAAATTTATCATATTAGCATCAACTGGTAGTCTGAGTTATAACAAGTTTCAGGTCTACAGAACTCTTCTCAGTATTCTGACTGATTTTAATAATACTGTATTAAAGATGGTCTCAATTTGTCATCTGATTTCCATTTTTTCCCGCCCCCTTTACCAGCCTTTCAGGACTGTTTCTAGTATGCCAATTAAAATTGGCATTACCATCACCCTCATGTTCCACAGTCTTCTTAGTTCTCTGGCAAGGTCTAGATAGTTATTTCTCTTTTAGCTTTCTTCAATTTTCAGTCTATGGTTCACTAGGATGTCAAAGGTCCACTATATAGCAAGTCTCTGGAACTCTCCTCAGTATTCTGTCTGATCTCAACAATGCTGTAGTTTAGATGGTCTCCACTCATCCTCTTATTTCCAAATCCTCCAGTCCCTGTACTAGACCTTTGGTGACTGTGCCAAGTGTGCCAATTACAATTGGTATCACCGTCACTTTCATGCTCCATAGTTTTTCCAATTCTCTAACAAGGTCTAACCATTTATCTCTTTTTCACTTTCTTCAAGTTTTACCCTGTGGTCAGCCATAAAAGCAAAGTCCACTATTTGGCAGGTTCTTTTTTTTATATTGACTCTCACTTGGTCTGGTCATCTGGCTGAGATAAGATGGTCTGTTTGTATCTCAAAGTTCCTAAGAATTTTGTGCGTCTCATTTTTTTAGGATGAATTCCAGGTTGTGCATATACCATTTATTTGTATGGTCAAATTTAAACTTCTTGCACAATTCTCAGTGGACCCACACACTTGTGTCTAGTCTTATACTCTCTTTGCACAAATTTACTGCATTTACTGAAATATTATTATTATTATTATTATAATAAAAAAAAACAAAAAACTAGTTACTAAAAAGTGTATCATAGTTTGGGGGGGGAGACTGATTTAGAAATTAAATAATATATTCTGCCAAGGGAGATCACTCTTAAACTGAAAGTGAAGATGTAATTCACAACATTTTTAGCTAATCAATTCTTCAGCTATTGAATTAAGCTGTGTACATTTAGAACAAAGAACTAAGTCTAGAAAAAACTTGTGCAAAATGAAGGATGAGAATCCTGCTTTACTGGCTTGAAAACCAATAAAAAGCAAGCAAAAAAAGAAAAAAGAAATTAAGCAAAAACTAAAAATTAAAAGGAAAAAAAAAATCAAATAATGAACAAATACTTAAAAGAAATATTTACTGGGATTTTTATTTTATTTTATTTTATTTAGTGTTTATTTTATTTATTTTATTTTTTTGATTGGGTGGTGGGGTCAGAATTTTCCAAATAAGAATTAGGATGTGTTTTTGAGGTTAATGCATACTTGATATTGGAAAGGACAGCAGATTATATTTGCTGTGCCAGTAAATGTATTTATTTCAATCTTTTATTAACAGTCAGAAAGATAAGCTGGTAGATATGCCACAAGACTACTGAAAGATTTTTTTTTCAAAATTCCTTAACTTGCTGGCAGCAAAAACACTATTTTTTTCTGCTGTAGGAAATGGGCACAGCATCCTAGGTTCAAATCCTGGACTATGCAGTTAGCATTTCACATGACACAAGTACTCTTAGGAGAGGCATGAATCCAACTATTCTCCTCTCATCTAGGAGTAAATAGTAGGGTAGACTGAGCTCTGTAACCTCAGTATGGTAACCAGTTTAGAAGAAGGAAAACTTTGAATTCAAACCAGCTGTACTCCACTTAAAAATTGACCTTGTATCACTTACTGCCAGAAGTGTAAATAGACACTTTTTATTTTATTCAATTTAATGTAATTCTGTTTTGTTTTTGTTGTTTTTTTGTTTTTTTTATTGTTGTTTAATCTTTTTAATTGACAAAAATCAAACTTGAAATATTTTTATGAGAGGATGAGAGGAAATTGCTCTTAACCACTAATGTTACATTACTACTATTGAGGTTGATGCTGAAAACACAGGGATCCCAGGGAAATGTTTATTATATTCTTCTTAGCTACAAGTTGCTGTTTTTTAAATTCAGTTGGTAAAAATACTGACTCTGACCTTTGGGTCAGGAATTACTCGATTCTGCTTGCTGGAAACAACTTTCTCCTCCTTCCGAGATGGGACTGGCTTTTACATTCATTATATGACTGGTAGAATTCTCTAGAATCTTCTTGACAATTCCAAAACATTTGGGAAACAGGAAGTGCTTGGTCATTTCCTGTGTTCATTTTTTTTACATAGACTTAACCATGAGACATTACACCAATCACATCTCAGCTCTCTGGGGTGGGGCTCAAATAACAAAGGGATTCCATTTAGATACTACAAGAACTCATCAAAATCAACAAGAAAAAAATTGTTTATAAAAACTAAGCACCTCCTATATATATATATATATATATATATATATATACACCCACACTTCTTTTTTTTCTTTCTAAACTAAAATTCCTCCAAATACCCATTACACTACACTAATTCTGATCCTGAGTAGAATATATTTTCATTCCATATCTTTGATTCCATTCTTTTGCAGAGTAGCACACATATATATATCTGGTCAATTTATTGGTCTGTACACAATTCACTCTTTCTATCAAGTGGGTTCTGTATTCATGATGCCAGGCTTCTGGCCATGGGATATTTTGTTTACCTTACAACTCCTCTGCAGGTATATTTTGATGATATTTGCTCTTCCTTACTTTGCATCAGATGACATTGGGATCATTTTCACACCACATACCTGCTGTAGATGATTACATCTTTGTTAGAATGACTTCAGAATGCCATATAACATGATATTAGGAAATAGAATATTTTCTTTTTCTTTATAATATTTTTACCTTCTTTTTTTTCTTTCTTTCTTTTTCAGGCAAGAAGAAGCGACACCATCACAAAGATGAATAGAAGGAAAACTTTTTTGATGAATTTTCTTTCAGAATTAAATTGTCTTTGATTAACTTTTGACATTTAGGATGAATCATAATCTTGCAAGTTTGCTATTGAGTACTTCTTCATTTAAAAAGCAAAAAAAAAACAAAAACAAAAAGGAAACAGAAAATTAAAACTAATATATATATATATAATATATATAAGCATGTATATGTATATGTGTGGACATACTTAGGTATACCAGTCACACTAAATATACTTAGAGAGACTAATATATCGTTTCAAAAGTATCAAAAAAAGAAGCGCTCAAAAAAAGTAATTAATGCTTCAAAAGTTTTTTATTGGTAATTTTTTAATTAATTGTTTTTATTTTGCATTAATTAAAAAGAAAAATACCTTATCATGAATTTTTTTGTCCAAAAAATTTAACAACCTGTGTCTCATGATAGTTATTATATTTGTATATATATATATTTCTGTCATTAAATGTAACACCTATTATAGAATAGAGGTAATACAATTCATTTTATTTACTACCTCTGTTCTATAATAGTTATTACATTTGTGTATAAACTTCATCTATTAAATGTAACAACTATTATGAGCACAGAGGGAATATTTAAGATTTTTATTTAAATTTTTTTTATTTGTGCATACAAAATACTTAGGGATACTAATATACCTTTTTAAAAATATGTAATAATGCATAGCTCAAAATAAAATTATTAAATCATACATACACTTGTTTTTTTATTATTATTATTATAGTTTTTTCACATTAGCATCAGCTGATGGTCTTCCACTGGAGTTTGAGTGACAACAAGTCTCATCAAGTCTCCAGGACTCTTCTCAGTATTTTGGCCGTTCTCAATAATGTCGTAGTTTGGATGGTCTCCACTCGTCCGCCAACTTCCAAGTCCTCCAGTCCCTTTAATAATCCTTTAGTTACTGTTCCAAACGCACCAATTACAATTGGTATAATTGTCACCTGCATGTTCTACAGTTTTTTCAATTCCCTAGCAAGGTCGAGGTACTTATCCTTCTTTTTACATTCTTTCAATTTTATTCTGTGGTCAGCCAGGACAGCAAAGTCGACTATTTTGCAAGTTCTCTTTTTTTTTTATTATTATTTTAACTTGTTTTATTTATTTTTTTATTATGAACTTTTTTATCTTAAAAAATAGTTAAAAATTTCACATTAGACTGTTTGAAAAAGTTTGTTTGAATGGTTTCCTACAAACTGCAGTAATTACAAAATCTATGCAGTAATTACAAAATCAGGATGTCATTTTTGTACAGAAATGTTGGAGCATTATAGATATAAAGATAAATATATTTATTAATATAAAGTTGAAGATGGGTTTATAGAGTGTTTATTAGGCTGAGTCAAAAGTTTTGCAATATTTTGGTTTAAAGTATGAGGTGCATACAATAAGATTCCAGACTTTTTCGTATGAGCATTTAAAATTGTCATAGACTCTTTCAAGTTCAGTATGTTATTGCTATACATCTTATGAGATGACAGACCAATTTTTATGATTTCAGCTTCAAATGAACAGCTACAGCAGCAATTAGAATACACCCTACTAAAGCCTAATTGTCACAGCCGGGGAATTTCAAAAATGCAATCTGGAGGTGAGAACACTTTAGGAGAACGATATGCAATAAAATTCTGTTTTAAACTTGGAAAAAATACCACAGAAACGTATGGAATGCTTCACACTGCTTTTCAACCATCTTGCATGAATTGAGCATCAGTTTTTGAATGGCATAAGAGAGTCAAGGAAGGCACGGAGTTTGTGAGGGATAATGAGAGGTGTGGAAGGAGTAAGGAAGTCAATACACCAGAGTTGATTGGTCAAAGGGCTAAGGTTAGGGTTACTATGTTGAGGTTTTAAGGGAGTTCAGGAAGAGATTCCGTTGGAAGAGGCCAGTACTCTTCAAATTGGGTCAGTGGCATTTCCATGAGGACAATGCACCACTCCATCCTTGTCACAGACTATTTGACCAAGATGGGCGTCAAGACAGTTTCTCATCCTCCCTTTAGTCCAGACGTTGGTCCCTGTGACTTTTGGTTATTCCCTTAAGCTCAGAGGCTGTCATTATGTGACAATTAAGATAAAAGAGGCTGTGACGAAGGTCATTGACATGCTCACACAAGAGTACTTCCATGGGGCCTTCCAGAAGTTGTTGAAACGGTACAACAAGTGCATTGCAGCCGGAGGAGATTACTTCGAAGGGGACTAGAGTTTCATGTATGTACTATCAATAAAAGTGCCCATACGAAAAAAGTCTGGAAATTTATGTAATGATCCTGGTATATGTTATCATCATAGAATGGGACCTTTGTGGTTCAAGTAAGAAGTTTTTCTGAGAATTTTTGGTTGTATAACTGGGAAAGGAATTGGGTGGGGGGGTGATTGTAGATGTTTTCTATTGTTATTTTTATGGTTTTGTGAACTGGAACATTAGTAAAAAGGTTTTTGACATCAAGTGATGGTGTTATGCATTTGTTGTGGGGCGGGGTAAGAGTTAAAAATTTGTATGAATTCATGTGTTGATTTGATACTGTATTTATTTGGAATATATGGAATTATTATATTGTTAAGGATTTTTGATATGTGGTATACGGGAGTAGGAATCTATGAAATAATTGGTCTAATTGGGTTACCTTGTTTGTGGGTTTTTATTTTACCATATATGTATACGGGTTTGTAATCTCCAGTTATTTTTGTTAATCTCATGGATCCAATTTCTGCGATATTAGCTGCGATAATTTTGTTAATGTATTTTTTAAGTTGGTTGGTGGGGTTTTTGGTGAGTTTTACATCTATATATATATGTAGCCTATTTTACAACTATCTATCAATATATATATATATATATATATTGATAGATAGTTGTAAAACAGGCTAAAAAATATATATACATGTTTACCAACCCCTCCGCTCAGGCAGGATATGACACAAGGTCAATTTTTCTGCAGAGTTTAACAGGTTTGAATTCAGAGTTTTCCTTCTCCTAGACTAGTTGCCTCACCAGGGCTGAAGAATCTAATCTGCCTTACTATTTACCCATAGCTGGAGGGAGAATAATTGGATTCATACCTTTCCCAAGGGTATTAGTGCTATGTGAAATGCAATCAATCTAATATATATATATATATATATATATATATATATATATATATATATATATATATATATAATGTAAAACAGGCTAAGATAGATATGAATAGACTGAGATAGATTGATCGATAGATAATGCAGATGAAGAAAAGAGAGAGAGATAAACAGAATTATATTTAAATATTTTTCTGCAATAAAAAATTTTGTTTTGAGTACAGAGAAAGGGTTAACAAATAAAAACAATATTCACTAAATAAAAAATACTTTATTATTCTTTTGTGATATTATTTAACCCCCTTTATCCAAAAAGAAATCAAAAACTTATAAATAATGAAAGAAAGCATTTAATTTTTTTTTTTCTTTTATTTATTTTCAAGCATTTCTTCAATTTTGTTTACATTTGAAAAAAATCCATCTTCTTTGTCAATGAATCCTGAAATCACTTGAAGCTGAGTGCATATTTTAAAAACTTGGAATGTTTATCCAAGAGGCACTCACAAGAGACCCGGACTTTCTGATCATAAATTTCCCAGTTTTCTGTCCAAAATTGTTGACCATTTTGATCTGCTAGCAAACAATGGCTGCCTGGAATTTTTCGGAGGGCAGTTATCTTCATGTGTCTTTGGAAACACTTCCCTTGTTCTGAAAAAAAAAGAAACCAAAATTTATTTTTTTATACTACTCACTAATGTATCAACTTACACCAAGTATAAAGTTAAGACTTGGATTGCAGATACAGCAAATCTATCTATCTATCTATCTCAGTCTTTTAGTCTCTCTCTCTCTCTCTCTCTCTCTCTCTCTCTCTCTCTCAGTCTGATGATATCTATTTGTTTCTTTCTCTCTTCCTGTCAATCCTTTCATATCTATCTATCTATCTTGGGATGTAACTGCTTACTTTACAATAGTCTTTATAAACGCTGAATGATTACAAATGATAATTTTCACTCTCAAAGATAAATCCACATAGCAGAAAAGAGATTATTTTTATCTTATGAACTTAATATTGTTCTGGGGAAAAATGAATTGAGTATTATAGTGTAAGGATAGAAAAGAGAAAAATAAAATAAATGAAATAAGTTCAAAAAGTGCCGAAATTCCCGGAAGCCTCTGACAGGAAGTGGGAGTAACAAATGTCCAGAAAAGGAACTATCCTTGCCTAAAGGAGAAATTCAACCACACTTCAGCCTCCACCATAGCACTGAATGGATGTTCTTTCAAACTGCTACTAGTAGCATACACTTGTGCTGATTAGGTTTTTTTAACCTAATACCGAGCCATGTCTTCTACTAGCAATCCAACACTGCCAAAACAAGCATTATAAAAGGAACCCAATTTGGACTTATCAACCACCAGAAATAATTAGTATATTTTAACACCTTGTCTGAGAGACATGGCTATTTGCAGTGGATTAGGTAATGATTGTTGAACCCAAAAATAAAATTAAAATGTAAAAGGTATCTTGGTTTCTTTTATTACTTCCTTCAGGAACTCCTTTGCTGCCTTCTACAGATCAAGAAGACACTAATGAATTAAGATAGGGTAAAAAGAAAACAATGGAGTCAGATATGATAACCCAAACTAAACAAATAACACCCAACAAAATTCTCTTGTTCCCCATAATAGAACTATTTTTGATTTATCTGATACATAGATTTATAAATTTAAATATTTTAATTTTCTTCAGGATAGCTAAACAAAAAAGTGATGTTATCGTTTTATATGTGTGTCTTACTATACCTATAAATCTAATCAGTAATGCTTAATTTAATATAAATAATTAGCAGATAAATAATCCATTAATTTGTTTTGAAGTTTGCGATTTTAAATCATGTAGAATTAATTATGTCTTGCAACAACATGGCTTCTTAGAGATTTTTACTCAAGGAGGGTCCACTTTTTGCTTTGTAAAGTAAGTTGGTGACCATAATTTAGGGTAATCTGAAGGCTCTCTTTTCATTAGTAACTACTATCACATATTGAACCGCTGGACAAACAATGAAAAACTCATAGATATATAAAAATATAATTTATATCTTTATTCTTCGACAGAAACATTTGTGTGAAGTAGGAATACAATCAGAGAATTTGCACATATCTTTCTTTTATGGCGGGGACCCTTTTTGTGAAGTAGTGCGACAGTGGAGAACACATATGGGGAAGCTGACAGGTTTGGTTGAGTGACCAGCAGGTCTCTGCCTTCAGTCCAAAATTACAGACCTTATATTGTCTTTCAAGTTCCATGTATTTTCTGTTTATGGCTGGTTATCGGAACTTACATTCTTCTGGGGGTTTTTTTTTTTTTTTGGTAATTTGTTGGTCTTATCTGCGAACAGAAATATCTGCCATTCTATCCACAGGCAATAAATTACATTTTTCTCTTTCCTGTGAAACCACTTTGTTGACGTTATCTTGCAGCCGCATTGAATCTGCTCAGTTCATCATCGCCAGCTGAGCTAGTATATTACACTACACTGAGGAGTTGAGAGTGCTACTCCTTTCCCTGGACTGCTCCACTTTACCATTAATCCCTATCTTATAACGCTGAATGTTAAGCAAGGAGGTATCAAGTACCTTTTTTTGAGTCTATGGTATGACTCGACCTGGGATTGAACCCCTGTCTCCCGGGCCATTGGCGAACACTCTACCCACTAGGTCAATGGGCCAATTTGTAGAACAATTTAATCTTATGTTAAAAGCTTCCCCCATGGTTCAATGAGTCAGTATACTAAATTTGGTTTTTGTATATCTATCTGTTAAGAAAAAACGCACAAACACTTTCCAATTATTTATATTGATGCATTGATAATAATACACTTAATGCCAGAAACCAGTGGAAATGTTTTTACTCTAAAAATGAAGTGGAAAGGGTTTTACAAAATAAATTCTAGCGTCATCTATTCAGGACATACACATAATCTCTTTGTAATCCAATTGATAGGGCTTAAAATACACTGACTGCATCCACTTTAGCAGGGTAAGACCTCTTTAAAAAGTGGGGGGGTCCTCCATATGACGCTAAACTACATCTGGTAGTAAGGGTCCAGGTTTTGGTGAGTGTGAAGAAGCCTTTCATTGCCATTACTCCCAGGTCCATGCTGACCCAGAGTGGTCATGCCTGTTAGGATCCCATCTATGTGTCAAACTGGTCAGTTTAAAAATTGTTTGCATAGGATAGAAATACTTGAAAGCATAATTGAGCAAGCAAGTTATTATTATTATTAAATAGAAGAATAAGTGTTCGAATGAAATACTTTAAACAATTTAACTGTATGCAAATTAGTTGTATTAAGTTAATTGAAGCTATAATTATTTATTAAGAATTATTATTATTATTATTATTATCATTTACTTGGGACCTTAGAATTGCTCACAAATTATTGACATTAGATAAGAAAACTTGAAACCAGCTGTGTGCAAACAAATGTTATTATTAAGAAGGAATAGTTTCTTTAAACCACATAATCATATATAAATTATTAATATTTGATAGGAATACTTGAAACTACACAAATGCATGCAAACAAATGTTATTAAGAAGGAATAGTTACTTTAAACAACATAATCATGTATAAATTATTAATATTAGATAGGAATACTTGAAACTACACAAATGCATGCAAACAAATGTTATTATTAAGTTACTTTAAACCATATAATCATGTATAAATTATTAATATTAGATTGTAATAACTGATATCATATATAATTCTGTATAAATAAGTATTAAATAAGAATACAAATATGTGCAAACAAATGATAATAAACAAATTTTTAAAAAAAGGGGTTTCCCTATGAAGCAGTGGCTAAAGTACTGGACTGCAACTTCATAGTAAGTGAGTTCAAACTCCAGTGTTGCTAATACATTTACTTTTGATCTTATACTCATAGGAAAAGTATAAACTTCCTTATCCTCCCTGACTAAAGATTAAATTGTACCCACTACAGTTGTTCTACAAGGATAAATTTGATATTGAATAACCCATAAAGGTTGATATGCCATTAAACCAAGAAACCAAACCAAACAAATAAAAATGTGCTATTAAATAAAAAATTTAATTGAACATTGAAAATATTGTTTAGGCATCAAGAAATGAAACAAATTTCAGGATTAAATAACCCACAAAGGTTGATATGCCATTAAACCTAGAAACCAAACCAAACAAATAAAAACGTTCAATTAAATAAAAAGAGTTTATATACTGTAAAACAAATAAACCAAGCCAAGAATTTTTTTTTTCCTTTTCCCAGATGGGTTGTCTACCTACAAAGCAAGAGAGCCTAGTCAACCACAGCTTGGTGGTGGGGGATAAGAAGAGATGTATTAATGACGACATTTCCAAGACCATTTAGTGTCAAGTGAAGTACAGCCTTATTTCAGAATTTTTTTTGTGGGGGGCCAGAGTTTTCCTATTTACAAAGTTAGAGATCCCAGTTGGCCCTTCTGTTAACTTCGCCCAGTCAGCTGGGGCTGTAGAATACACCAACTGCTTCTCTGCATAGGGGTAATACCCCCTCCACCCTCAACATGTGTCCTGGAATGGCTCTAAACAATCTGATGGTGAGGTTCCAGTAATGCTGGAGCTTTAGGGACTGCAGAGTACCCCTTCATTACCATTGCTTTCAGGTCCACTCTGGCCCCAGAGTAGTAGTACCTGATAGAGTTCTATCTTTGGGTCAAACAAAACAAAACTGTGAACTTATGCTAAACTGAATTGCTTGAAATGGAACTGTTTTTGTATGCTAAACTGAAATGTATGAAATAGAACTGTTTTTAACATTGAAACTGTACCTATGCTAAACTGAATTGTTTAAAATAGAACTGTTTTGACATTTAACTTTGTGTAATCAAATCTATACTTATACTTAACTGAATTGTTTGAATTAGAACTGTTTGACTAAACTGAATAGCTTAAAAT
Source organism: Sepioteuthis lessoniana (assembly GCA_963585895.1). Classification (NCBI taxonomy): domain Eukaryota; kingdom Metazoa; phylum Mollusca; class Cephalopoda; order Myopsida; family Loliginidae; genus Sepioteuthis; species Sepioteuthis lessoniana. Next base: position 126,132,242 of record OY757908.1, on the reverse strand, counting down.
AGAAATGTTTTTGAGAAACTGTGTACTTATGCTAAACTTAATTGTTTGAAATAGAACTGTTTATTTTTATAAAAATGGATTTCGCATTAAATAACTTACAAAGGTTGATATTCCATAAAACCCAAACAAACAAACAGATTTCTATTAACTATAGCAGGAGTAAGAAAAGATGGGCTCATGCCTTTCTCAATGGTTTCAGAATTAAGTAAAATACTTTTTCCTGAATTTGAATCCATTTCTTATGAGGATAACTCCCATACCACTTGCATCATTATACGTCTAGTTCCCACATATTATTTGAATTATCTTTATATATAAATTGGAGGGGACAGGAAAAAGATAAAAAGGTACTCACTTCGAAAACAAGCCACATTAGTTTGCTCACAAATGACTTCGTCAATATATGGTGGGATGTGATCAACTGGTAACTTAGTCTTCACGCGACAATATGGGCACAGGGTCACATGGCTATCATAAATAGTGCCGCTTGGAGAACATTTTCGACTCTTACCTGAAAAATAATGAATATGAAATCCTAAAAAATCTCTCATTCTATTCATCTCTCTCTCTCTCTCTCTCTCTCTCTCTTTCTATCAATCTATTTATTTATCCATCCATCTATCTATATCATTCTACTAATGTCTCTTTCTTTCTTTCACACGATTTAATTCTATTTCCTATAGATTTCAATTTCTCTATCATTATATTCACATCAATCTCTCTCTCACTCTCTCATTCAATTCAGATTGTTTTCTCTCTCTTTCTCTCTCTCTCTTTCTACTCATGTTTCTCTTTGTCTCTCTTTATCTCATCCTCTTCATATTGTTCACTCTCTTTCATATTAATTCTCTCTCTCTCTCTCTCTCTCTCTCTCTCTTTCTACTCATGTTTCTCTTTGTTTCTCTTTATCTCATCCTCTTCATATTGTTCACTTTCATATTAATTCTCTCTCTCTCTCTCTCTCTCTCTCTTGATTTCATTCTATTCCTCTCTCTCTCTCTCTCTCTATCTTATTCTGTTCATATAGATCTCCATCTTATTCTATTCCTCTCTCTCTCTCTCTGTATTTTATTCTATTCATGATGTCTTCATGTTATTATGTTCATATTCTCTTTTTTGCATTTGATATTTGTTGATGATTTACAGTCACAACATATCAGATCACCAAAGTTAAGCAACAATGTTTAAATGGGCGACAACTTAGGAACAGCAGGTAATGTGTGTCAAACTAAGCAAAGCTTAGTAAATGATGTCTCTCTATCTCTCTCACAATGTAAAATTTGCATTGTTTGTGGGATTGTTACATATACTCTTAAGATTATATTTCATAAATATTGATCATTTAGCTTAACAATCACACAAACAATGCTAATCATATATATATATATATATATATATAGAGACGGTTGTTGTAGGTCCAAAGAAAGAATAAGGATATATTTTAAAATAGGAAGCTCCACTAAGAGATTTGTATTTTTTGAATTTATTTATTTTGTTCTTACATATGTGTTATATATATAAGTATGTTTCCAGCTTGTTGCTTTCGTATTTTCTCTGATGGAAGCAACAAGCTGGAAACATACTTATATATATAACACATATGTAAAAACAAAATAAATAAATTCAAAAAATACAAATCTCTTCATGGACCTTCTTATTTATAAATATATATATATATAGTGAGAGAGAGAGATCAACAGACATTATTTACTAAGCTTTTTACCAGCCCATTGGCATAATGTTTGCCAATGGTTCAATTTACATTGGAGACACAGTCTCCAAAGGTACATTTGAACATATATACAATGTTTGTACTATCAAGAAGTTCAGTGGAGGGAGAAGAGTTATTGGAAATAATTAGGTTAGAAGTTTTTAATTTTTTGTAGTAAATGATAAGTCTTATTTTTTTGCTAGAATCAGTAGGAAGAACATTTTTTGGGTACATTTTTTCATAAATGTTAATCTAGCTTATAATTATTATGAAATTGATTTTTCTAATAAAGGTTTATTGATTTTTTATTGTTTAGAGTATTGTCTATATTATGTTGTTCAAACTGTCTCCAACAAAAATGATGCGTACATTGGAAATAATTTGGTTGACTCTTTTAAGATGTCATACAATGCCCCTTATTGCTGTACATCTTATAAGCCACTCCCTCCCCAAATCCAAATTTCAAGAAATTCTTGTTGAAAATACTACTATAAAGCCACAACTACGAATCCCAGAAGCCCTACATATAAAAACCAAAAAGCCTATAATTAATAGAATTAATTTTGAAAATAGTGACAATGTTTTGGAATGCCTTTAGTTTTTTGCTCTTTGTTGTTTTTTTTTTTGGCATGAATTATTAATGGAATGAAAAAGAAAGTTTTAAAAACATTCTATTTCTCTTGATAAAATATTCTATTTTCATTGAGAGCATTTTGTTTTAAATTTGTTTGATGCCATTAGAATATCAGTTTAATCCAACTATACATTTATGTAATGTTTGCAATTTAAAAACTTGAACAAACTTTTTAAAAAAGCATTCTTTACATTTGCAAAACCACTGATGATGGCTAATGAAGGGTTTGAAAGCACTCGGGACAATTTTGGTAAATTCTTAATAAAATTATATAGACAACATGTGTCTTTATTATTTATTGAAACATTCTTAAATGAAACATGCAAGCAACCACTGATGATGGCCGATGAAAGGTCCAAAAGTGCTCAGGACAATTTTGGTAAATTCATCCACCAATTCCAACCTGAAACCAAGACACTTATCAGGAAACTTGAAAGGATCTTAATAAAATTATATATATATATATATATACATATAAAGTTGGCGACTGGAGTCGAGAGCGACCCAAAGGCTCTATTTTCATTAGCTACTGTACTGAAGTGTAGGAGAAGACGCTACTCTGTTCCCTGGATTTCTCCACTTTACCCTTGATCTGTACCTTACAATGCTGAGTGTTAAGCAAGGCAGTATCAAGTACTAATTTTTGAGTCTTTGGTATGACTTGACCATGGATTGAACCCCTGTCTCCCAGGGTATTAGCAAACACTTATAATTGGAAGAAAAACTCAACTGACTATCATTTGGCGGATATAGATTTATTTCAGATGGCCACTCTATCAGAGCAACCAACCTCTTCAGAAAGCAATCATGTAGAGGAGAGAAAAAATATTCATTCAATGGATTCTTACTGCAGTATTTAAACACACGCACACACACACATACACACACACACACTCATATTGTGGTCTACATGTCAATCTCATTCCGTTAATTTATCTATCTATTGCAATCTTTATGTTTTTTCATCTCATACTATCTATCTATCTACATATCTTGTTTTTTTTTATCTATCTATCTATCTAGCTTGTTTTTTTATCTATCTATCTATCTATCTATCTACATATCTTGTTTTTTTTTATCTATCTATCTATCTAGCTTGTTTTTTTTATCTATCTATCTATCTATCTATCTATCTTGTTTTTTCTATCTGTCTATCTATCGATCTATCTATCTATCTATCTACATATCTTGTTTTTTTTTTATCTATCTAGCTTGTTTTTTTATCTATCTATCTATCTATCTTGTTTTTTCTATCTATCTATCTATCTATGTACATATCTTGTTTTTTTATCTATCTATCTATCTATCTATCTATCTACATATCTTGTTTTTTTTATCTATCTATCTATCTATCTTGTTTTTCCTATCTATCTATCTATCTATCTATCTATCTATCTATCTATCTACATATCTTGTTTTTTTTATCTATCTATCTATCTATCTTGTTTTTTTCATCTATCTATCTATCTATCTATCTATCTATCTATCTATCTATCTTGTTTTTTTTTAATCTATCTATCTATCTATCTACATATCTTGTTTTTTTATCTCTCTCTCTATCTATCTATTTATCTTGTTTTTTTATCTATCTATCTATTTATCTATCTATCTATCTATCTTGTTTTTTTTTCTATCTATCTACATATCTTGTTTTTTTTATCTATCTATCTATCTATCTATCTATCTATCTATCTATCATTTGCTTTGTTTATTTGCGGGCTTGTTACCTATTGAGTCTTAAGTTAAATAACCAATCTTTATGATATATATATATATATATATATATATGTATATATATATATATATATATATATATATATATATATATATATATATTTGAATGAACTGTTAAAAATATAAAATACTAAACTCAGCTCATCTTCATCTGGAGAATCTGTCATTGCTGACAGTTGTGAAAACAAAGCCCAGAAAATTCTCAATGGATGTTTGTAACCCTTGGTAAGAGCTTCAATTAAGGTCGGCCTTTTGTTTTTATAAGAGTATTTCATAAATTCTTCATTTTTAGTTTGGTCAGCTTTCTGAAAGAAAAGAAAAAAAAAACAGCCAAAGTTAATTAATTGCTGTGAGACAAAATTAAACTGCTTAACTAATCATTGTGTGTGTCCCAAATGTATACCCAACAATCAAGCATACTGACTGGAAAACTAAATTCTTTACATGCTAGAAAATTGGAAAAAAACATGATACTTTAATTTCTAAATGATGCAATGGCAGTTTCAGTTAAACAAACTGAAAATAACTTTGTCATAGATTATTTACTGACATGCCCTATGTAGTGTACTAACGTTAATGAATGAAAAGACAATATTAACAATAGGGCTACAAAAAATAAAGAAATTTATTTCTTTGTTGGGAGCGAAAATGTAGAAGGGTATACAGGGATTTGTGTATCAAGTCACGACCGTAAATGCCAGTTCTGGAAGCAGCGTGGATAAAGATCTGTATCCAACTTGAAATTGTAACATGACACCGTTGTTTGAAGATCAAACGAACATGGCGCTGCTGAGAAAACAGTTACTGGTCTGTGTTGTCTGGAATATTGTGTGTTTTTATTGCATCAAGGTGGATCCCGTGCGCACGTGTTGACTTTCAAAAATTCTTTGGGCACGTATTTTAGAGACCTCCTATTGGTCTTAAAAACCATTTTCAATTTTTTATTTTTTAAACATCTGTGTGAGCGTTAGTTGGAGATCTTTGCACCAATGTTGATCCGTTTTTTCCAGGAAATTCTTTTGACAAGGAAATTGCATAATTTCTTATACTTTCTCTCCTCCCCATCGTCATGTTTCTTATATCATACAAGGGAAGAAACTCTGTCTAACTTATTGTGCACATTTATTGATGTAAAAGTAAAGTTGGTGACCATAGTCAAGGGCAACTCAAAGGCTCCCTTTTCAATAGCTACTACACCAAGGTGTAAGAGAGGGTACTACTCCTTTCCCTAAATTGCTCTACTTTACCCTTGATTCCTATCTTATAATGCTGAGTGTTAAGCAAGGAGGTATCAAGTACCGTTTTTTGAGTCTATGGTATGACTCAACCTAGGATTGAACCTTAATCTCCCAGGCCACTGACGAACACTACCCACTAGTATAATGGATCAGTAAGCTAATAATACTAACACCTTGAATTATAAGTAAGTAAGTAAAGTTAGCGACCGTAGTCGAGGGCGACCAGAAAGCTCCCTTTTCAATAGCTACAACAGCAAGGTGTAGGGGAGGGCGCTACTCTTTTCTCTGGACTGCTCCACTTTACCCTCAATACGTACCTTATATTGCTGAGTGTTATGCAAGGAGGTATCAAGTACCATTTTTAAAGTCTTTGGTATGACTTGACCTGGGATTGAACCCAGGTCTCCTGGACCATTGGCAAACACTCTACCCATTAGACCAATGAGCTGGCCTTGAATTATAATCTCTTCTAATAGCAGCACAAAACAAAAAAAAGTGAAAATAGGTA
>OY757908.1:126108917-126121417 GCA_963585895.1 Sepioteuthis lessoniana | reverse complement strand
GAATGATAAAATTTAATTCATGAAAAAAGATTAAAATAAAAAAAAATCATTCCTTAATTATATAAAAACAAAATTGGTTGCCATACCAAGTTTAAAAAGCCCGGTCTGTTCTACTAATTTACCCATAATGGAGGGAGAAAAACTGGATTAATATTCATGCCTTTCCCTTGGGTATTAGTATTTTGTGAAATGCAAACAGCCTTATCCAGGATTTGGACTCGGGTTGCCATGTCACTTTCTCCGACAGTAACCAATAATTCACAAATATTAATAGAATGAGTAGTTTTACAAATTCAACAAAAGAAAAATTTATTTGTAATTGACAAAGTCTAATCTCTTAAATAAACAAAAACAAAATGAATGAACAATCTATATGTGTGTATGTGTGAAAATATAAAAATATGAAAAAAGAAAATATTCAGAGGATGTATTCATAAATGATAAAATGCCAATATTTAATGTTTACATTTTCTCTCTCCATCTTCAGAGTGATGTCCGAACGCAATGTTAAAACACCTTATCTGAAAGTTATTTTCAAATCGAAAAATGAAATGGAAAAATGAGAAAATTCTTAGTGTCATATTATTGTTGATAGCATTCAATTACAAAATTCACATGAATTAGTCTTTGAAATTTTTCTTTTTTAAAAGATGATCTATATTTACAGTATCCTTTACCTCAATAATTTTTTATCAATTATTAATAAATTATACTTACTATTAATAGTTTTGATATGATTTCTAATCAAATTATTTTATAAACTAGTTTTTTTATTGCAAACCACAACAAATATGTTATTTAATTTAAGATAAAATGAAAATAAATATAAAAATTATAAAAAAATTTTTATGATGAAAAATTTTTAAAGATTTTCTAAACTATACACATATGAGGTGCCTTCAATTAGTATAGGCATTTGTACAGGCATTTAAAATTGTCATAGACTCTTGAAAATTCCCTATGTTATTGCTATACATCTTATGAGATGACTGACCAATTTTTATGATTTCAGGTTAAAATGAACAGCTACAGCAGCAAGTGGAATACACCCGACTAAATTCTGATTGTCACATTTGGTGAATTTCAAAAATGCAATCTGGAAGTGAGGACACTTTAGAAGAATGATATGCAATCAAATTCTGTTTTAAACTTGGAAAAAATGTCACAGAAACGTTTGGAATGCTTCAGACTGCTTTTTGACCATCTTGCATGAATCGAGCATCAGTTTTTGAGTGGCATAGAAGATTCAAGGAAGGCAGGGAGTCTGTGAGAGATGATGAGAGGTGTGGGAGGAGTAAAGAAGTCAATGCACCAGAATTGATTGGCCAAATAAAGAATTTCATGGATAAGGACCATCATGTGTCTATAGAGACAATAAGTGCACAGTTTGATGTCAGTGTGGGAACTGTACACACAATTATTTGTGAGGAACAGAAGATGTGGAAGATTTGCGTGAAGTTTGTCCCAAGGATGCTCAGAGAAGATCAGAAAGAAAGACGTTGTTATGACAGCAGGGAGATGGTCGAGCTGATCAATTCAGATCCCGCAGTTCTTGATGCTCTGGTGACCTGCGATGAAAGCTGGATCTACTGCTATGACCCAGAGACCAAAAGACAGAGTTCCCAGTGGAAGCATGCTGGCTCTCTCAGACCCAAAGCGGCCAGACAGAGCAAATCCACCCAGATTATCCCTTTTTTTGACTGCACTTGCATGATCTACATGCACTGGGTTCCCAATGGACAGACAGTCAATAAGGAATACTATGTTGAGGTTTTAAGGGAGTTCGGCAAGAGATTCCATTAGAAGAGGCCAGCACTCTTCAAATAGGATCAGTGACATTTCCACAAGGACAATACACCAGTCGACAACTCCATCCTTGTCACAGACTATTTGACCAAGATGGGCATCAGCACAATTCCTCACCCTCCCTATTGTCCAGTCCTTGCTCCTTGTGACTTTTGGTTATTCCCTAAGCTCAAGGAAAAACTTAGAGGCGGTCATTATGAGATAATCGAGGAGATGAAAGAGGCTGTGAAGAAGGTCATTGACACGCTCACACAAGAGGACTTCCATGGGGCCTTCCAGAAGTTGTTGGAAGGATATAACAAGTGCATTGCAGCTGGAGGAGATTACTTTGAAGAGGACTAGAGTCTCATGTGTGCACTATCAACAAAAGAGCCCATACAAAAAAAGTCTGGAAACTTATTGTGTGCTCCTTATATATTAAAATATCAAATAGCTCAGTTGACTGGGGCTCTAGGATACATCAACTGTGTCTCTGCAGAGGGGTGAGAAACCCCCACCCTAACGAGTGTCCAGATATGACATTAAACAATCTGATGGTGAGACTCCAGTAATGTTGGAGTTTTGAGGAATACAGAGTACCCCTTCACTGCCATCGCTCTCAGGTTGACTCTGGCCTGGAGTGGTCGTACCTGATAGGTTCCTATCTATGGGTCAAATAGAATTTTTTGACATTTAAACTGAGGGCAAATAAATGATTCATACTAATTTGATTTGTTAGAAATAGGACTGTTTGATTATTTAATCGTGTGTAAACAAATGACTGATATTTGATTGAATTGTTTTTGATATAATAAGAATACTTGGAACCATTTAACAGGGTGCAACTGAATGAATAGTGTTGAATAGAATAAATAGAGTTAAATAGCAATACTTGCTTGCAACCATTTAACTCTGTGTAAAAAAAATGAGCTGAGGCTCATTTAAAAATGTTATCAACAAAATTTGTTTACAAATCATATATATTTAATACATATGTATAAAGAGGATTTGGCATTAAATAACCTACAATGGTTGATATGCCATAAAAGCCAACCAAACCAAAACATATATATTTGATATATATGTATAAAGAGGATTTGGCATTAAATAACCTACAATGGTTGATATGCCATAAAAGCCAACCAAACCAAACCATATATTTAATATATATGTATAAAGAGGATTTGGCATTAAATAACCTACAATGGTTGATATGCCATAAAAGCCAACCAAACCAAAACATATATATTTAATATATCTGTATAAAGAGGATTTGGCATTAAATAACCTACAATGGTTGATATGCCATAAAAGCCAACCAAACCAAATCATATATATTTAATATATATGTATAAAGAGGATTTGGCATTAAATAACCTACAATGGTTGATATGCCATAAAAGCCAACCAAACTAAAACATATATATTTAATATATATGTATAAAGAGGATTTGGCATTAAATAACCTACAATGGTTGATATGCCATAAAACCAAACCAAAGTATCTAATGATTTTTGATGGTCAGATTTGATAGACTTGTGTATCATATTCAAGTTGGTTAAGAATTCATTACAGTTTGTTTCTCCACCTGTTTATACAAAGAGCATATCATTCATATATCTAGTCATTATTAGTTTCCAGATGGATGTCAACGTTCCCTCATTTTATTAAATATGGCTGCATAAAGGGAGTTTTGTTAAAAATAGAAACAAGGTTCTTTTTAACAATTTTTTGATTAATTTTTTCTTATTGTCCAACAAGATTTCAAATTGGTTCTTATAATCTTACAAGATTTTTTTTTGTCATCGAGTTCAGAATTACTAAGATATTATTTGAAAATTTTCCCCAAAGTGTTTGTCACTATCATTTTTTTTTCTTTAAAATCAGTGAAATTTTATTTTTAATATCTGAGAAGATTCTTTTCTTGGTATACATTGTTTGGTTTATCAGCCAAGGTTGTTGATGGGTTGATTTGTTTTATGGCATGTCAACTCTTTCTGGGTTATTCAATGTCAAAATTTGATTCATTTTTAAATGTAAATTTAAAATTACACTTTTTAAAAATTTGCACTTTTTTATTTGTCTGAAACCCTTGTTTGCACACAGTTATAAGATTTCATGTAATCTTGTATAATACTAATAATATGAAATGGGACCCCATGTTTTTTGGGGGTGGGTGGGGGGCTCTGTGAGGGATACAGCATATTCTATGCTCTTTCAACAGAGTAGTTACATAGATGGATGATTTATATCATGTTTAATAATATAATAGAAATTACTTTCAACAATCTGGTTTATGACAGTCTTTTCTATATTATAAAACCCTCTAAAAAACACCATCAAAATATGTAAGAACACTCTAGAAAATAGATAACAGGATAAAAAACAAAAATTAAGATAAAAATTGATAGATATTGTTTTATAATACAAGATGTGGCAAATATACCACCAATATTTTAAACTGTCACCTGTTAAGTGTTATAACGAGAGGGCAGATGATATTACCATTTTGGCATAAATGGTAATTGACGTAGTATTGTTCTGTTGCCTCTTGTTAGTTTTATAGAAGGGAAACAAATAATGAATGTGTAGATCCTGATGGCTTTCAATCTAGTAGTTTAATGACTGCTTGAGAGGAAGTTTTCCTTATGCCATGAGTTGAAGAGAATGGGCAATCATTTGTAAATGGTTATGTGGGAGTTTAGTGCTTAGCAAAAGGCATCGGCTCCATTTGGTTTAGGAGGGAGAAATAATTGACCAAGAAATGGTCTCCTAAGGTATGCAGAGGAACAATTGTTGAAGTGTGCTCTCTCGAGATGGATAGTCCCTGTCTGCTGTTGGATTCATCCTGAGTTAGAGAGAGAAATGTTATCTCTCGTATTGGCTGGTCTTACCTAGCTGCCAGCCAAGAGGAATGGTTAGCACTGGTTAGCACTGCCTTTTATGGTGCCTGGTGAGGTATGCCCGGGCAAAATGGCATGGGTCGTTCTAATTGGATGAAATGTATAATTTCAAAATTCCAATGGCAAAACAATTCCCAAAACTAAATAATGGTTTGAAATTCTTTCTGCTACCGTGTAAGGGGACTTAGGTATGAAATAATGATGGTTTCATCTAGTTAATGTCTTACCATTTTTTTTCAGATATAAACAGTGTTGGGTATCACCCACCTTTTTCCACACAATGAACTAGTCCATCTGCCATATATAGCAGTAGCTACTAATACCAGGGCAGACTAGAAGGTGAAGAGCAGCTTCTTATAGGAATAGTATTAGAGCGTTGGAGACTTGAGATCGCACTAGATCACCTTACTTGCTACCATAATAATGGAAGCCAATACTATCATTGGACTATATCTTTATTCTGTATTCACTAATCCTATGTACTTGTCTACTAATAGTCTCTCGATTGTATAAACATTTTCCTGAGAATATATCTCTATTTCCTCTCATATCATGGTTTGGCCTTTATTTAATATTACAAGCGTTCACTAATCCTATGTTCTTGTCTACTAATAGTCTCTCTATTGTATATACTTTTTCCTGAGAATATATCTCTATTTCCTCTCATATCGTGGTTTGGCCTTTATTTAATATTACAAGCGTTCACTAACCAGAACGCAACAAACAGTTATGATCTTGGCTTGGACCAGTGCTTATCATGCTTTTGCAGTTGAAACAATTTTTAAGACTGGTGAAGCTGAAATCAGAGAACTTTTCATGTTCACTTCATATTACTTTGGAATGATGCTATTCTGGATAGAAAATTGATATTGCTATTGGTTGAAAAATCCATCACCAGTCTTAAAAACATTTCAACAACAAATGTAAAATGAACACCAGTCCAAGTGATGACTGTAACTGCCCATACCTGAAAAAAAATGATAAGACATTAGCTAGAGGGAGCTACGATCACCACTTGCGAAATTCACTTGCATCAGACAAGTGACAGTTTAAAATGTTGGAGTTATTTCTGCTACACTCTGAATAATTTAAATTATTTCTAATGGTTTGGTTGTAAGCCAGATTGTACAAAACTATTATATTCTGCTTGGTTGTGTTTTATGGTATGTCAACCTTTGTGGGTTATTTAATGTCAAATCCTGTTTATATATATATATATATGCAGTGTATCACAAAAGTGAGTACACCCCTCACATTTGTACAGATATCTAAGTATATCTCCTCATGAGACAACACTGACAAAATGATACTTTGACACAATGAAAAGTAGTCTGTATGCAGCTTATATAACAGAGTTAATTTATTTTCCCCTCAAAATAACTCAAAATATAACCATTAAAAGATAAATCTCTGCCAACAAAAGTGAGTACACCCATAAGAAACTACACCCCTAAATGTCCAAATTGAGTACTTGTCATTTTCCCTCCAAAATGTCATGTGACTCATTAGTGTTACTAGGGCCATGTGCATAGGGAGCAGGTGTGTTCAAATTTGTAGTGCAGCTCTCACACTCTCTCATACTGGTCACTGTAAGTTCCAACATGGCACCACATGGCAAAGAACTCTCTGAGGATCTTAAAAGATGTATTGTTGCACTATATGAAGATGGCCAAAGCTACAAGAAGATTGCCAACACCCTGAAACTGAGTGGCAGCATAATGGCTAAAATCATCCAGAGTTTTAAAAGACCAGGGTCCACTCAGAACAGGCCTCAGGTAGGTCGTCCAAAGAAGCTGAGCGCACGTGCTGAGCATCACATCCAGATGCTTTCTTTGAAAGATTGATGTAGGAGAGCAGTCAGCATTGCTGCAGAGATTGAAGAGGTGGGGGGTCAGCCTGTTAGTGCTCAGACCATACACTGCACTCTACATCAAATTGATGTGCATGGCTGTCACCCCAGGAGGAAGCCTCTTCTGAAGATGATACACAAGAAAGCCTGCAAACAGTTTGCTGAAGACGTGTCAACAAAGCACATGGATTACTGGAACCATGGCCAATGATCTGATGAGATGAAGATTAATTTGTTTGGTTCTGATGGCTTCAACCATGTGTGGCAGCGACCAGGAGAGGAGTACAAAGATAAGTGTGTTATGCCTACAGTCAAGCATGGTTGTGGGAATGTCATGGTCTGGGGCTGCATGAGTGCTGCAGGTGTTGGAGAGTTATATTTCATTGAGGGAAATATGAACTCCCACATGTACTGTGAAATACTGCAGCAGAGCATGATCTCCTCCCTCCAGAAACTGGGTCGCAGGGCAGTGTTCCAGTATGACAATGACCCCAAACACACCTCCAAGACAACCACTGCTTTACTGAAGAGGCTGGCCAAGCATGTCTCTAGACTTGAACCCAATAAAACATCTTTGGGGGATTCTCAAGCAGAAGGTAGAGGTGCGCAAAGTTTCAAATATCTGCCAGCTCCACGACATCATCATGGAGGAATGGAAGAACATTCCAGTGGCTACCTGTGAAGCTCTGGTAAACTCCATGCCCAGGAGAGTAAAGCCAGTTCTGGATAATGATGGTGACCACACAAAATATTGACAGTTGACATGGTTTATGTTAATATTGACAACTTTCCCTAAGGGGTGTACTCATTTTTGTTGGCAGGGGTTTAGCTTTTAATGGCTATATTTTGAGTTATTTTGAGGGGAAAATAAATTAACTCTGTTCTATAGGCTGCACACAGACTACTTTTCATTGTGTCAAAGTGTCATTTTGTCAGTGTTGTCCCATGAAGAGATATACTTAAATATCTGCAGAAATGTGAGGAGTGTACTCACTTCTGTGATATACTATATATATATATATATATACATATGATAAAATTATGTGGAAAATTGGATAAATCAAACACTTAACTCACATTTAGATGTGTGATATTTTGTTCAGGCTTTATTTCATCTTCATGAACTTCTTTCAGACAATCTGTCTCGAAGAAGTTCGTGAAAATGAAATAAAGCCCGAACGAAATATCACACATCTAAATTTAAGATAAAAAAAAAAGAGGAAAAAGCAAAAAAATAAGAAATAAAATAAAGTAAAAAATAAGATAATGTATATGTATATGTTTGGAGAAGCTTGGATTGGCATTTGAGTCAACCGGATTTCGATCCCAGCTACGGGAAGCTAATATGTCTAGCCACACTGATGAGTTATGATAGAACGAAACAGATCTGTCGGTGGATGACAATATATATATATATATATATATATATGTGTGTGTGTGTGTGTGTGTGTGTGTGTATATATATATATATATATATATGGATGCATTTTTGACATGTATTATTGTAACTAAATTTTGCCTATGTTAAATTTGAAGTACGTATGATGAAACCAGATATTGTTTTACATGCCATAATAATTCGATACTTATTGTTACTTGAAGGTTTAGGCTTACTTTAATACATTGGAGAAATGTTTTTTGGGGGCAGGGGTCAGTCTAGTTGTAAATGTGAAAAAAATTTATTTCAATTCATTTCTTGTTTGATCTGAAGAACTCCTGTTAATCTTTTAGGGCATTGATCTATATCTAAATCAAAAGCTGTTGGGACATTTTCAAGTTAAATGACATCTTAAAATATATTTTTCAAGAATCAAATATGCTTGCCAATTGCCGACCAAATAATTTCACATTGATTGATTGATTTTAACAGCATGTCAACCTCTATTGAGGTTAGGGAATTCACTGTTCATTTATATTAAAATTTTTGTCTAATTGTTTCTTAAGAGAATTTTTTTGCAAATTTCACACAACACAAATACATTACCTAATTTAGTAAAAATACCAAAAAAATTATTAATAAATTTTTAAAATGAAAAAATATTTAAATTTTCTAAACTGTACACAAAAATATTATATTTTGAGGAAAAAACTTTATTCAAATTTCTTATAAAGTTTCTAAAAATTCCATGTCAAATACACAACCCTTTAAAATAAATTTGTGAACTCTAATTATGCCATATACATTTAAAACAGAATGCTACTATCAGTAATAGAATACGAAGTATTTTCTCCTTTTTTGTAATTCAAAATTTGAAAATAATTTCAAAGATGTAAAATCATATTTTAACATTGCCCTGGTAATGGTTTGATAAAAACAAAATATTTGATATTGTTTAATTATGAATAAACTCATTCTCTGTATACTTTGTTTTTTTGGAGGTGCCCGTGGTGTAATTGTGACGGCAAATTAAAATAAAAAGATCCCCGGATGAGCAGCTATTTAAAAGCGTATGGGAACTGGTGCCATCAAATATTGTTATCACCCAAACGGAGAGTTTATTTTTTTGCACGTGTGAGGACGTGGCAATCTGGCACTTGACCCCTCGTAGGATAAGTCCTAGTTCAGAGTCCTTTCTCGGGCATGTAGGAACTGGCATATTATGTGGGGGTTAATTCATGGCTAGACTGACCGCCGTTGGCAAGGGGTTTCCAAATTTCACACTATTCACACACTCACCAAGGCCACTAGTTCTTCCTCCCCTAGAACAATGATATGGACCTCTAGGTTTAGATGTAATAATATTAATTATAGTAGTCAACAACTCCAGTTTCCCGTGTAATATTTTTAAAGGAATTCATATCGGACAATTTAAGCAAGAATAACACAAGGCGAATTGAAGCTGAAAAAGAAACATGAAATAGCAACTTTTGATAGCAAACGATACAAATGAACAACTCCAACACGTGGGAACATTAAAATATATCAATCTTTTTACTACACACACGGATACACATATTCAACGCGTCGGCTATATTATTAACTGAGAGTACATAAACATAAATGTCTTCTTTTCTTTTCTTTCTTCTTCAGTCTTTCTTCAAATGGAGAGGGAGAGAGAGAGAGGGAGAGGGAGAGAGAGAGTATATAATTGGATATAGGGAGAAACAGTCTTATAGTCTACTTATCTTTTTTTCGATGGATTCCTGTGGAGAATATTTCCTCTTTTACGGGCTAATGGACTTTATGTTATTTTTAGTTCTGGCTTGAAGGTAGGCTTCTTCTTGTCCAAGATACTTTCCATCCTCCCCCGGTGATTTCGGCAGTAGTTTCAAGATATCTTATCACTTCAACTACTGTTCTGCAAATCCTGGTTCTGGTGCTTCACCCAGAGTTTGGTATTAGATCCATTCACCGCGACCTCTGTCCAAAAACTGATTTTCTTATTCCCTATTTCCACTGACGGAAGAAGCTCCCACTCCCGCCTTAGGGTTCTAGCCAATCATTTGGCTTCTATCTTCTTCCTTTCCCTGGTCACTAAATGCAAACATCTGTTGGCTTTCACTCTGACCCACATTCTTTATTTTCTCCGACAGGCAGTGAGGAATTGACCCATATTACTATCCTGTCTTAATGGTCATTCTTTGGGTGAACTGCTAACTCAAATATGGAGGGGTAGAGGACATTCTTTATCTCTCTCCCCTCAGTGGTCAACCACGTGACATAATGGTTATCATCATAGGAAATGGACATGGTGACACGAGTTCAAAACCTGGACGAGGCTGATTGTATTTCATATAGCACTAATACCCTTGGGAAAGGTATGAATCCAATTATTCTCCCTCCAGCTATGGGTAAATAGTAGGGCAGACTAGGTTCTTAAGCCTTGATGAGGCAAACTAGTCAAGGAGAAGGAAATCTCTGAATTCAAACCTGTTAAACTCCGCTTAAAATATTGGCCTTGTATCATATCCTGCCCAAGCGGAGGGGTTGGGTAAATATGTATACTTTGTTTTTTCACATTTTTATATTCACACACACACATATATATATATATATATATATCACTGTGCATGATATATCAAACCATATATGGGAAAAAGAACTGTAGTAAGAAAATAAAAACAGGTATTTTTATAGCCATTTTATAATTCTTAATGATACACTCAGAATATCATGTAAAGATTGCATGAAACTAGTGATCGCAGATAAGCATCCATGCTATTAAATATATATAAACACTAATATATATTTATTTATAATTATATCATATAATAGCTCTACTACAGATATTGAGCACTCTCCAAATTATACCAAATTTGATCTACCACTAACCCACCAAGTGAAATGGAGACAATCATAAACTATTGTTGTATATATAGATATATATGAATATAATAATGACCAAAAATCTTTTAAAATATTTTCTTACATATATATCTATTTGAATATATATATATATATGTATTCTTATAAATATATTTAATTTTATATACATATACTCTATCATAGAGTGACAAAAATCTGACAAAGTCTGGTGGTGTCGTGAGATACTGCTGGGGCACTCTGGGCTCATGGTAATGATGCTTCGGCACCAAAACCATGCCTGAACCCAGAGTCATCATCTGATGAAGGCTTTGTTAGAAGCAATGCTGTTGTACAAACATCAGTTATTGTATGATACCTACTATATATATATATATATACATATTCTTATAAATATATTTAATCTTATTTAATCTTACATATATATATATATATATATATTATATACATATATATTCATTCTTATATATATGTATTTTTTTTTTTAATGAATAGGTCTTCAAAGAGATTAATATTTTTTAATCATTTATTTTGTTCTTTCTTACACATGAGTCTACCTTCTAAGGTTCTTCAGAGAATGTTTGATAATTTTAAATGTTTTCTTTTTTTTTTGGCTTATATAGTGGTGACTGTCCTGATGGGATTTTTTGTGATAAATTTTCTGCAGGTGTTGCTTCTCTCTTTCTTTTTTTCCTTTTTTCTTTTTCTTCTTTTTCCTTTTCCAAGAATGTTTTCTGTGTTTTTTGTGAGTGTATTTTTTTTCCTTAATTACTCTTTGAATTTATTTGAGTTTATTTGCTGTTTCACTTGGTGTCACTCTGTTGTGTGTATGTAAAGTTCTTCTCTGTATGTTGATTGTTGTTGAGTTTTAAATTTTAAATGTCTTTCATTTATTTTCTCTATGTTTGTGTGTGTGTGTGTGTGTGTGTGTGTGTTTGTTTTTTTTCTGTGTGTGTGTCTGTATGTGTGTGTTTTTTTTTTCTGTGTGTGCGTGTGTGTGTTTGTTTTTTTCTCTGTGTGTATGTGTGTGTGTGTTTTTTTTTTCTCTGTGTGTGTGTGTGTGTGTGTTTTCTGTGTGTGTGTGTGTGTGTGTGTGTGTTTGTTTTTTTCTCTGTGTGTGTGTTTTTGTGTGTGTGATTGTTTTTTTCTCCGTGTGTGTGTATATGTGTGTGTGTGTGTTTGTTTTTTTCTGTGTGTGTGTGTTTTTTTTTCTCTGTGTGTATCGTTGATATGCCAAAGAAGTTTTTAGTAGTTTTTTCTTGATTATTGTGTGTGTGCTTAAAATTTTGAATTAAAGTGACAACTACTTTTTACTTTTTCCTGAGTGTGCGTGAGATGCGTGAGAGTGTGTGTTGTCTGTGTGTTTATTTGTGTGCTTGTTTTTGTCTCTGTGTGTGTGTATAGTTTATGAGTTTGTTCTATTCAGTGTGGACTTAAATCTTTCTATAAAGTTTTTTTATTATTTGCAGCAATATCACCATTGCTTTGAATGCTCCATTGGCATATTCTTATAGATGTTTAGATACATTTAGTTTTTTATTTTCTGGTAATTTGATATTGCTTTTGTGAAGTGATATTCTAGTATTGAGAGCTTGTGTTGTTCCTATGTATACTTTTTTACATTTGTTACATTTAATTATGTAGACTACTTTTTGAATTGCAGCTTGAATTTTTATTTATTAGAAATTTTGTTTAGAG
>OY757908.1:125801417-126103917 GCA_963585895.1 Sepioteuthis lessoniana | reverse complement strand
CATATTCCACAGCATTTTTAGTTCTCTAGCAAGATCCAAGTATTTTTCTATCTTTTGGCTTTCTTTTATTTTCACTCTATGGTCCATTGGGACAGCAATATCAACAGTGATAGCACCTGATAGAGTCCTATCTATGGGTCAAATAGAACTAAACTGTGTACTTATCTAAACTGAATTGCTCAAAATAGAACTGTTTTGACATTTAAACTGTGGACTCAAAATAAACTGAATTATTTGAAATGGAACTGTTGTTGACATTGAAACTGTACTTATGCTAAACTGAACTGTTTGAAATAGAACTGTTTTGATATTTAAACAAAAACTGTACTTATACTACACTGAATTATATGAATGAGAACTGTTTGACTAAACTAAATAGCTTGAAATATAAATGCTTTTTACAATAAAATTGTCTACTTATGCTAAACTGAATTGTTTGAAATAGAACTGTTTTATTGTATAAAAATGGATTTGGCATTAAATAACCTATAGAGGTTGATATGCTATAAACCCAAACAAACATATATATATATATATATATATATATATACGTACATATATATGTGTGAGAACATATGCAATACTCTGTCCTCATCAGCCACCAACCAGGGGTGATGCCACAGTTTTACAAAAGATTGTATTAAGTGGTTTGAGGAATACGATAAGAATGATAGGTGTTCCTTTATCAAATATGATATTAAGGATTTTTACCAATCGATAACCGAAAGGACACTGGATAGAGCATTAGATTTGGCTAAGGAATATATGGTGATACCTTTAGACAAGGTGGAGATAATTAAGCATTGTCGTAAAACTATGAACATAGTATATGGATAAAAAAAAGGGGAGGGTGGAAATTTTGACGTTTCAATAGGGGCATATGATGGGGCAGAAATTTGTGAGCTCGTCGGGTGTGTATTATTGTATAGTATTAATAAGATTATGGACCCGAGTAGCCATGGGCTTTATCACGATGATGGTTTGATTATCTTGGATAAAAGCACACCGAAGAAATGTGATGGTATTAGAAAAAGATTGTATAAGCTGTTTGATGAGTTTGGATTTAGGTTAGATATAAAGACGGACCTAAAAATTACCGATTATCTTGATGTTACTTTAGACTTATATAGTGGAACCGTGTCTCTGTTTAGAAAAAGGAACCAGGATCTGCATTCTGTGAACAGGGGATCCAATCACCCAACACAGGTATTTAAACATGTACCTAAGGGAATAGAGCATAGGTTATCAAATAACTCCTCCAACAAGGAAATTTTTGAACGAAGCAAGCAGGAATATGAGGAGGCTTTGAAGAATGACGGATATAGGATCAATTTAGAATATCGGAATAGGGAGGAAAGTAATACGCAAAAAAGGAGAAATAGACCTAGGAAAATTTTATGGTTTAATCCCCCTTATAACTTGGAGGTAGTCAATAATTTAGGGAAAGAATTCTTTAAGTTATTAAAAAGAAATTTCCCTAGTGGGAGCCCGTTACATAAGATATTTAATAAGAATTGTGTTAAATTAAGTTATAGTTGCATGCCAAACATTAATGGCATAATAAACAAGAGTAATATAGCTAAATTAAGTAAGGAGAAAAATAAGGTGATTGCTAAATGTAATTGTAGGGATAAGGTTAGATGTCCGTTGGAAGGCAAATGTAAGCAAGAATGTGTAGTGTATAAAGTGGAAGTATATAGTGATCTGGATAAGAGAAACAAAAAGATATACTTTGGGTCAACGCAAGGGGATTTTAAGACTAGGTACTATAACCATAAAACGAGTTTCTCCCATGAGAAGTATAGGCATAGTACTACGTTATCTAGTTATGTGTGGGAGCTCAAGGATAACAAAGGGATAGATCCTATAATGAAATGGGAAGTAATAAAGAAATGCCGTAAATATAGGGCTGGGGATAGGAGTTGTCTGCTTTGCATGGAGGAAAAATTAGCAATAGCATCTTATAAAAGTAGGGATATGTTAAACCAAAGATCGGAGGTGTTAAATAGTGGTAGACACAAAATGGTGTGGTTGCTCTATAATTAGGGATAGGTTTCGGAGACTCTTTTTTTCTTTTTTTTTTTTTAATAAAAGTAAGGTTTTTTGATTATTTCATTTACTTTATATATTTATTTTTTTTTATTTATATATTTTTATTTATTGTTATGTAAATTCTAAGCTAGGTGGGTTTTTGGTGAATATAAGACGGCGTTTTCTCCTTTAGCATTAGTTGGAGTTAGGCTTCCTGATGATCCGATAAGGTGAAACTTTAGTAGAAGATTTCCGACTTGCGATTTAAGTTAATTTTATAATTGGCTCCACTTGTGTTGAGCACTCTTGTAATTGTAGCATTGCAGGATTCACGGAAGGTTTTAGTTTTCTTTAGACCAACTGACTGCGTATCCCTTGATTTTTTTCAAGGGGTCGGACAAGGTTGGCCTTTTCTTTCTTTTTGACCTATAATTTTTTCTTTTTCCCCTGGGTGGTGATTCGAGATACTTTTATCTCTTGTTCCTGGCGGGGTTTTTTCTTTTTTTTCTGGTACCGTGAATGCTGGTAGATATTAGATTAGTAAATATATACATATATATATATATAAATATATATATATATATAAGTAAGTTAGCGACCATAGTTGAGGGTGACCCGAAGGCTCCCTTTTCGATAGCTACTACACCAAGGTGTAGGGGAGGGCGCTACTCCATTCCCAGGATTGCTCCACTTTACCCTTGAACCGTACCTTATAATGCTGAGTGTTAAGCAAGGTGGTATCAAGTTCCATTTTTAAAGTCTTTGGTATGACTCGACCTGGGATTGAACCCAGGTCTCCCGGGCCATTGGCGAAAATAACTAATAATATATATATATATATATATATATATATATATATAATAACTATAATATATATATATATAATAACTAATTTTAAAAAGGTTTTAAGAAATAACTATTTTGTGTTCATGTGTTTCTGAATCTTAAATTGAAAGTTTTTTCATACAAAATAAATAGAAAAATGATTAACACTTCTAATGACTTGTAGAAAGAAATATGCAACATCCTTTTTGTAGAAAGCCACTCAATAATGTCTATAGCAACAGGGGAATCTTGAAACTTTAGTTTTACTCAAAGGATGTCACTAAATTTCCTAAATTCAAAGCTATGACAGTTCAAATTTAGCAAACAATGCCAGCTCAGGAGTGTTTTGATAAGGAAAAAAATTAAATAAACTTTTATGCTGTAGAAAAGTGAAACACTGAATTGATTTCATTCTTTTTACAAAAATTGCAAATAGAATTGGATGAGGTCCAATATAATTAAATCAGCTTTTTATTAGTTTCCAGAAATACTGAAGTTGGTATTTTTTAAATATCTATCTTTCTGTTCCTATCTATCTGTCTATAAAAGGGTTGATATGCCATACAGGAAAACAACCAACTAACCAATCAACATATATACATATGTATTTACATGTATGCATATATACATATATATATATATATATATATATATATATATATATATATATATATATATATATATATATGTGTTTTAAATCCAGTAAATCTGGAATTGGGAACAATTCCAAGCAGGACAATTTAAATATTCAAATATAGAATCTTAAATCTAAATAGTCCTGGTGAAGAGCTCAATGCAAATAAATCTACTGAGCAAATTATTTTTTCAAAATAAAAAACCAACCATCAGTCACATTAAGATAACAGATTTATTTCCATCCTGTTAAAAAGCATTGATATTAATCAATGCTCTAAAAAATAAACAGGACTTCAGATCAACTCAAACGGACGAAAATAACTCTTTCCTAATTCACAACCAGACTGAACTCCCCACTTATTTTGCCTACATAAACTTAACCCGATCCAAACCAAGTATCCTTAAGTATCAATTTATTTTGGCATGTATAGAATAAAACATCTGGTTTCATCACACTTCAAATTTAACGGCTGCAAAAATACATGTCATACAATTCAATGTATCATATCTATAATTCAGACATATCGTATTTTAGTATATCAAATTTTAATCATTAAAATGAAATAATTCATCTAAATTAATGTTATTCACAGTAAATTCACCGCCCCACAAAAAATTAATAAGTTATTTACATTACAATATCAGATTTAAAAATTTACTAATATAAATTCAAATTTAAATTGCCCAGTTGGCTGGGGCTGTAGAATACACCGACTGCTTCTCTGCAGAGGGGTAAGACCCCCCCCCAACGAGTGTCCTGATATGATACTAAACAAACTGATGGTGAGGTTCCAGCAATGCTGGAGCTTTGGGGAATATGGAGTACCCCTTCATTACCATCGCTCCCAGGTCCACTTTGGCCCGGAGTGGTAACACCTGATAAGGGTCCTATCTATGGGTTAAATAGAACTAAACCATGCTTCTTCACTTTACTGATTTTTGCATTTAAACTGTGTATTTATGCTAAACTGAATTGTTTAAAATAGAACTGTTTTGACATTGGAACTGTGTACTTGTGCTGAACTGAATTGCAGAGAGGTAAGACCCCCACCAACGAGTGTCCTGGATATGACACTAAACAATCTGATGGTGAGGTTCCAGCAGTGCTGGAGCTTTGGAGAATGCGGAGTACCCCTTCATTGCCATTGCCCCCAGGTCCACTCTGGCCCGGAGTGGTAGCACCTGATAGGACCTTATCTATGGGTTAAATAGAACTAACAGCATACTTACGCTAAACTGAATTGTTTGAGTAAAGTGAATAGCTTGAAATAGAAATGTTTTTGACAATTAAACTGTACTTACATTTAAACTGCATGCTTATGCTTAACTGAATTATTTGAAATAGAACTATTTTTCGACATTAAAACTGTATTTACACTAAACTGAATAGTTACATATAACTGCTTGAATAGTTTGAAATGGAAATGTTTTTGACAATTAAACTGTGTACTCATGCTAAACTGAATTGTTTTAAATAGAACTATTTACATAAAAATGGATTTGGCGTTAAATAACCTACAAAGGTTGATATGTCATAAAACCAAACTAAACCAATCAAATTTAAATTCATTTATCAATTTAATAAGTCATAGTTATTTATTTATAATCTACTTATTTTATTAATTTTCTAAATTTATTTCTATACTTACATCTAGCAACTCTAGCAATAAAATCACATCTCTGATTCAATAGGTTAACAGGATCAATGTACATCATAGTTTGTATTTCTTCTTCCAGACATAAATTACATCTTCCATCAAAGCAGCTGGGAGTTATTGAATTCTTCAAAATTTTCCATTATATCTTTAGAGTTAAGCCCCTATTTTTCAACTTCCAAAAATGTTTGGATTATGCTGTTGGATTTTTCAAGTGTTTGTGAGAGAAAGAATGGATATGGTTATTATGTCCTAATTTCCTTCTGACAAATGAAATTCCAATATAAACTTTTCTTTTTCTTTTTCATTTTCTTTTGTGGAAAATAGTAGCTTGGTATACTACATTCTTCAAATTACATCTTCTTCCCATTGGATAGTATCTTTTAGATTTACAATTACAATTTTTATTATTATTATCATTATTTTACTCATTAGAATTTTTCCCATAGCTGATGGTTTTTCACTGGAGTCTGAGTGACAGCAAGTCTCCTCAAGTCTCCAGGACTCGTCTCAGGATTCTGGCTGTTCCCAGCAATGCTATCGTTTGGATAGTCTCTACCCGTCCGCCAACTTCTAAAGCCTTTTAATAATCCTTTTGTTATTGTGCCTAAAGCACCAATCACAATTGGCACAATCATTACTTTCATGTTCCACTGCTTTTTCAATTCTCTAGCAAGGTCGAGGTACTTATCCTTCTTTTCACTTTCCTTCAGATTTATTCTGTGGTCCACCAGGACAGCAAAGTCGACAATTTTGCAAATTCTCTTTTTTTTGTTGATTATTATAAGGTCTGGTCTTCTGGCCAGGATTAGGTGATCTGTTTGTATGTTAAAGTCCCATGGGAGTTTATGTGTGTCATTTTCTAGAACAGGTGTTGGGTTATGCATATACCATTTGTTAGTATGGTCAAATTTAAATTTCTTGCACATTTCCCAGTGGATCACCTTGCCGACCCAGTCATGTCTTGCCTTGCACTCCTTCTGTGCTAATTTGCTGCATTCCCTTATTATGTGACTGATCGTTTCATCTCTGTCACTGCATAGCCTACATTTACTGTTTTGTTGCGTCTTATCTATTCTCGCTTTGATATGATTGGTTCTTAGGGTGTTGTCCTGTGCTGCTAATAGGAGGGATTCCGTTTCTCTCTTAAGGCTTCCTTTTTTAGCCAGGTCCAGGTTTTCTGGTGTGAGATGTTGTTTATTAGATGTTTAAAGTGGCCATAGAGTTGTTTTTCCTCCCATTTTTGTTTTCTAGTTGTTGTCATTCTATCGTCTATCGTGTTGTCCATATGGTTTCTGATGGCTGTAATTAGTCCTCATTATTATTATCATTATTATTATTATTATTATTTTCATGTTGGTCATATTTCTTAAGGACTTCTGTATTATGTGAGTTGATTATTTTAAAAAGTGTTTTAATCATGAGTGTGTTAATTATTTTGAAAAGTTTGAAATATATATGAGTGAGAGTTGATGTATCTAAAAACATTAACCCTTCTAATTATCATAAAATTCTGAAGAATAAAAATACTGATACTTACAAAATTGACCATAATGATACTATTTGGTAAATAAATGATGATACTCGTAAATTTGCAAATAAATCGTATATTGAAGATATGTCAGGGAAATTTAAAATGAAAGATGCTTACATCCTATTTAATGACCATAAACCAAATTTTGAAAATGAATTACAATCTAGGTTAATTAATCCCTCTAAAACTGAGTTAGGGATAATCTCAAAAAGATTATTCAAAATATTGTTCTTCATATACGAAAGACTACCCATAACAATCTTTGGAAGAATTCAACTGATACAATTGAATGGTTTAAAAAAATTAAAAATAAGAGTAAGACCACTTTTATTCAATCTGATATCATAGATTTTTATCCCTTTATAAAGAAATTTTAATTGATAGTATTAACTATGTGAAAAACTATGTGGACATAACAATACCAAATAATTTTAGCATGTAGAAAGACTGTACTTAAGAATAATGATTCTACTTGGATAAAAACTGGCTTAGATAATTTTGATGTTCCAATGGGTGGATATGATTCTGCTCAAATAGCAGATCTTGTAGGTTTATATATATTAAATACTCTTGGTAGGATTATTGATCAGATACAAATAGTATTATACCCTAATGACGGTATTTTATATATCTCCAATAGTGATGGTCCTAAGTGTTCTAGTATACAGAAAAAGATTATAAGAGCCTTTAAATTCTTAGGAATTAAAATTGAAATTTCTTCTAATATTAAAATAGCTAATTTTCTAGATGTGACACATAACCTCTCTGACAACTCTTTATAGGCCATTCCTTAAGACAGACCAATATCCCTCCAATATTAATGTAAATTCTAATCACTCCAGTTCTATAATTAAACAAGTCCCAAAAGAATATGTAGATTACCATCAAATAAAATTTTCCATAAAAGTAGTAAAATGTATATTGAAGTTCCCAAGAAAAGTTGTTTTAATGAAGAGTTTATTTATCTAAAGCCAAAAACGATTAAACTAAACACAACTGATATGTTATGATGATAATAAAAACAATAAAAATGAACCTAATAATAATAAGATAAAGGAATTAGTGATAAAAGTAATAATAAAGAAAAATGTCCTAAAAATATAAAAAGGAAAATAATATGGTTCAACCCCTCCCCTTTTGGCAAATTTGCAAATATAAACATAGGAAAACATCTTTTTTAAATTAATAGATAAGTATAATATATTACATAAAATATTTAATTGGAAAACTTAAAAATAAGTTATTCCAGCAGAAATTATTTCTTTTAAATAAGTAACACATATCCTTAAGAAATATAACCAACTAGAAAATAATAATAATAATAATAATAATAATAATAACAACAAAAACTCCAGTGAAAGACCATCGGTGTTAGCTGGTGTAAAAAACCCCCCAAAAAAACAACAACCCAGCACCTGTCTTAGAAAATAATACACATAAACTCCTATGGGACTTAGACATACACACGGATCACCTAATCTCGGCCGAAAGACCAGACCTAATAATAATCAACAAAAAAAAGAGAACTTGCAAAATTGTCGACTTTGCTGTCCCAGCTGACCACAGAATAAAACTGAAAGAATGGGAAAAGAGAGATAAGTACCTCGACCTTGCTAGGGAATTGAAAAAAACTATGGAACACGAAGGTGACAATTATACCAATTGTAATTGGTGTGTTTGGAACAGTAACTATAGGATTACTAAAAGGACTGGAGGACTTGGAAGTTGGTGGACGAGTGGAAACCATCCAAACTACGACATTATTGATAACGGCCAGAATACTGAGAAGAGTCCTGTAGACTTGAGGATACTTGCTGTCACTCAAACTCCAGTGAAAGACCATCAGTTAACGCTGATGTGAAAAATTCTAATGAGTAAATAATAATAATAATAATTGTAATTATAAATCTAAAGGGGACTGTCCAATGAAAAAGATTAACCTCTCTGACAACTCTTTATAGGCCATTCCTTAAGACAGACCAATATCCCTCCTATATTAATGTAAATTCTAATCACCCCAGTTCTATAATTAAACAAGTCCCGAAAGAATATGTAGATTACCATCGAATAAGAAAATGTAATTTGAAGAATGTAGTATACCAAGCAATTAATTTCCACCCGCCCAAAAATTGGTTGGTTGGTTGTTTGGGTTTTATGGCATATCAACCCTAGTAGGTTATTTAAAGACCAATTTATTTTAATACAAATAATCAGTTCTATTTCAAACAATTCAGTTTAGCATGAGGACACAGTTTAATTGTCAAAAACATTTCTATTTCAAGCTATTCGGTTTAGTCAAACAGTTCTAATTCAAACAATTCAGTTTAATATACATCTAGATTGTGTTTACCCACAGTTAAATGTCAAAACAGTTCTATATCAAACAATTCAGTTCAGTGTAAGTACAGTTTCAATGTCAAAAACAGCTCCATTTCAAACAATTCAGTTTAACGTAAGTATACAGTTTAATAGTCAAAAATATTTCTATTTCAAGCTATTCAGTTTAGTCAAACAGCTCTTATTTAAACAATTTAGTTTATCATAAGTATTCAGTTTAGCATAAATATGCAGTTTAAATATCAAAACAGTTCTAGTTCAAACAATTCAGCTTAGCATAAGTATACATTTTAGTTTTATTTGACCCATAGACAGGACCCTTTCAGATGCAAAAACTCCAGGCCAGAGTGGACCTAGGAACATTGGCAATGAAGGGGTGCTCTGCAATATCCAAAGCTCAAGCATCGCTGAAACCCCACCCCCAGATTATTAAGTATTATATCTAGGACACTCGTTGAGGGGGTCTTACTCCTCTGAAGAGGTGCAGTCGGTGGATTCTACAGCCCAAGGCAACTGGGCAATTGTTTGATCTGAAGAAGTCCATTTTATTTTTAAGAGCATTGATTATTATCAATGCATTTTAAAAGGATGAAAATAAATTCATCATCTTAATGTGACCGATTATTGGTTTTTAATCTAAAAAAAAAAATACATATATATATAGAGATATACATATATATATATATATATATATATATATATATATATATATATAGACATGTATATATATATTTACATATACATGTATATAAATCCATATACATATATATGTATACATATTGTTGAGGACTTCTCTATCATATCTTTTCTAGTATTAGTTGAACTTGTCTATGATTACTGCTTGTTTACTGCTGCTTAGAGCAGTGGGAAAGAAAAAAAAAATATATCGGCTCATTGGTCAAGTGGGTAGAGTTTTTGCCAAAGTCTGGAAGACCTGGGTTCAATTACAGGTCGCATCATACCAAAGACTTAAAAATGGTACTTGATACCATCTTAGGCTTAACACTTAGCAATATAAGGTATGTATCAAGGATAAAGTGGAGCAATCCAGGGAAAGGAGTAACGCCCTCCCTACACCTTGGTGTAGTAGCTATTGAAAAGGGAGCCTTCTGCTTGCCCTTGACTACAATTGCCAACCTTACTTTTATATATATATATATATATATATATATATATATAATATATATATATATATATATATATATACACATGTATATATATATATATATATATATATATTTGTATATCTATGTATATATATCCATATACATTCGTGGTGCATTCAATAAGTTTCCAGACTTTTTTTGTATAGGCATTTAAAATTGGCATAGACTCTTGAAAATTCAGTATGTTATTGCTATACATCTTATGAGATGACTGACCAATTTTTATGATTTCAGGTTAAAATGAACAGCTACAGCAGGAATTGGGATACACCCTACTTGTCACAGCTGGTGAATTTCAAAACTGCAATCTGGACTTTAGAAGAACGATATGCAATAAAATTCTGTTTTAAACTTGGAAAAAATGCCATGTGATGAAAGCTAGATTTACTGCTATGACCCTGTGACCAAGTAGAAGCATGCTAGCTCTCCCAGACCCAAGGCAGCCAGACAGAGCAAATCCACCCACAAACTTTTGATGATCCCTTTTTTTGACAGCACTGGCATGATCTACATGCACTGGGTTTCCACTGGACAGACAGTCAACAAGGAATACTATGTTGAGGTTTTAAGGGAATTCAGGAAGAGATTCCGTCTGAAGAGGCTAGCACTCTTCAATCGAGTCAGTGGCATTTCCACCAGGACAATACACCATTCCCCAACTCCATCCTTGTCACAGACTATTTGACCAAGATGGGCATCAACATAGTTCCTCAGCCTTCCTATAGTCCAGACCTTGCTCCCTGTGACTTCGGGTTATTCCCTAAGCTCACAGGCTGTCATTATGAGAAAACTGAGGAGATGAAAGAGGCTGTGACGTAGGTCATTGACACGCTCACACAAGACGACTTTCATGGGGCCTTGCAAAAGTTGTTGGAGTGATACAACAAGTGCATTGCAGCTGGAGGATATTACTTCAAAGGGGACTAGAGTTTCATGCGTGTACTATCAATAAAAGTGCCCATACGAAAAAAGTCTGGAAACTTATTTAATGATCCTAGTATATATGTATACATATTGTTGAGGACAACCCTATCATACCTTTTCTAGGATTAGTTGAAATTGTCCATGACTACTTGTTTACTGCTGTTTAGAATAATGGGAATGAAACATCTGGCGACTTATATGTGAACCATCTACGTAAAACCAATTCTTAGCATTCTGCTGTGAACTACTAATTCATATGTACTAGTATACTAAAACATTCTAGGTTCCTGCATACAATATATATATATATATATATATATATATATATATATATGTACACATACATACATATTAATGTATACAAATATATACATATATATATGAGTGAGTGGAGGGTATTAAAGCAGCTTCCCACCAGATCAAAAGAGGAGTCCCAGAGGGGCTTTAACCAATGGAAAACTCCCAGGAGTGAGTGTGTTGAATATCAAGGGAACTAATTTGAAGACAATTAATGTTTCATTCATTGTTCATTGCTGTCTTGGTAAATACAGCATCAGTCTCAATAATATTTCAATGCCTCTCCCCCATGGATAGGCCTTTATAAAACTAGTTAAGGTCAAGGAATTTCACATGCCAAGTTTAATCAAAATTGACCAATTACATATATATTATTAATATAGCTTTCTTTTTATTTTGACATAAAATGCTATTAAATTCAGATAAAGCACACCTTTTAAATTACATTCACTTGCATTATAATTTTTGTGTGAGTTGTTTTATAGATTATAATTGTTTATTACCCATGATGGGTGCACTAAAAAGTTACTATAAAAGATTACTTCCCCTATTGCACAGAAATGAACTGTTTCAATTTCTTTATTTAAAGTGATATTTTATGTTTTCTTTGAATGTCAAAGTAATGATTAATAAGGTCCATGGCACCCAAATTTGGCTTCCTTACTTCAACATGCAAATCAATCAATATGCAAATCTACATGTGCCTTACTTCAACTTGGAAATCAACATGTTTCTTCAACATGCAAATCAACGTGTTCCTCACTCAATATGCAAATATATGTGTTCCTCACTTCAACATCCAAATCAAAGAGTTCCTCACTTCAACATCCAAATCAATCAATGTACTTTAACCTTTTTAGATTTAATGTTAAGTAAATTTTCATCTTTTAATTATTCATTATGTACTAAAAATTGAATTTATTGTCTTTCAAAAGATTTTCTTTTCATGAAATATAATGAAATAGAAAAATATCAAATATGAAATTTAAAAAGCCATTAAGTAATTTAAAAAAAATATCATTTGCAAAATATATAATTTAAAAAATCTTTTATTAATCAAATATTACATAATTTGAAAAATTATTATTTATTGAATATGTAATTTAAAAAAATATATAATTCATGAAAGTCATTTTTTTTTCAAATAATTATTCATAAAATGTTAAGTCATTTTTTCAGATTATTTATGAAATATATCATTTAAAAAAATCATTGTTCAAGCAAAATAATTGTTCAAAATATGACAAGCATCTAATATATAGAATTATTGCTGTTCCCATCTATCTTCCTTTAAAATTATTTGGAATTAGCATCATCCCATGAAATATGTCATTTTTTTTTATCAAAATAAATGTTCTTTTTGATGAAATTGTAAGAATGAATGTAAGAAATTAAATATGATATATAAAAATAAAAAAGAAATTTAATACATAAAACATAGAAAAAATAAATCATAAAAAATATGACTTGTCTTCACAAGTTAAGCCTTCATTTCATATTAATAAAAAATAACTGTAAATAACAAATTATGTTCATTCATATCAATACCATAAAAATAAAAAGGGTATTTTGGGGTACTATTGGATGAATTCTTTAATAGAATTCAATCTGTATATAGATATTGTATTAATAGTGTTGATATGTTCAGTGCAAGAATTCATTTTTTCTTTTAAAGGTTAATGTGAAAAGATGGTAAAAATAGGAGATGCTTTAGGAGGCATAATAAACAAAAATCAAATTACAACGTGTAATGAAAAAAATTCTTAGTTCTATCTATGGGAGATAATTCCTATCTGAAGACAGTTGTAGAATAGATCAACTGAAAGGTTATGACTACATCATCAATACTAGAAGAAATTCATTTGTCTGAGTGCTAATGACACCACTGAAAAGAAAGAAAAAAAAAACTACAAATAACGATTAGTGATTCAAATAATATTTGATGTAATGAAAGTTCTGGTTTTTGTTGTTCACATAATGGTTCATACATTCAGCAGCATTTTTTAAGTGATATATACACAACGTCAGGTATTTTGGAGCATATCTGACGAAAGAAAAGTAAACACTATACACTTTGGGATGAAGTCCAAAAAATAAACAGAAAATACCAGTGGAAAGTATGAAAAATTAAGGAAGGAGTATACATAAAAATCTTAGAAACAAAAATACACTCATTGAGTTTCTTACTAAGTGGTCTGAATTACAGTAAAAACATGAAAATAAGGCCAGAATATTTTTCACTATTTATTCATGTTGTCCAATGTGTGTGTTTGTGTGTACATGAAAAAAACAACCCTTAGATATTTGATAATAGATTTTATGAATTTGCTTAATAAGACCAACTTTTTTTAGAGTGTGACAGAAATGATAAGTTTTTTTTTAAATGATAAACTTTTATTTTCAAAAATTTAAAAATTGAAATTCCTGCAATTTCAGTGAATAAATCTCTGATCACAGCAGATAACACTAAAATGTTCCAGATACTTTTAATGTCATAAAATTTCATGTAAGCAAGAATCAACTTACAGTTTTATTTATTTAGCTGAGTATATTTGGATTTACAAAGTTATAATATTCCATTGACTCCAGAAGAAGAAAAAAAGTACCATTAATGATATATAACAGTTGCAAGATAGACATGTCTTCAAATATCCAATCATTTAACTTGAGAAGAGTTGAATCTGATATGAACTATTTTTTTTTGAGAAAATTGCAAGTACACCTCCATCATTAACATAGATTTTTTTAGGCTGAGAAATACCATCAATTCCTACCATTGGTATATCCACAAAATTGCCTTGGTGATTAATTCTGTAAATATAATCTGTTGTTTTCTCTGCAAAATATATAAAATGTGTGCTAACTGCAATGTCCAATATGTATCTAAGTGTGTCAACGTC
Organism: Sepioteuthis lessoniana; assembly: GCA_963585895.1. Classification (NCBI taxonomy): domain Eukaryota; kingdom Metazoa; phylum Mollusca; class Cephalopoda; order Myopsida; family Loliginidae; genus Sepioteuthis; species Sepioteuthis lessoniana. Next base: position 126,089,612 of record OY757908.1, on the reverse strand, counting down.
ATTACCTTCATAGAGAAAAATCTTTTCCCCATTTTGATTTACACAGCACAATTTCACCGAAGAGGATGAAATGGGAATTAATACGTGACCTGAGGGCAGAACGCGAAATCTATGAGAACTGCTAGAAGGAAATGGCAATTTTATCACATGAGAGATGGTATATGAAGACTTAGGATTACTTTTTGATATGATATCAATGCATAAATTTTCATTACGGTATAAAGAGAAGATTCTTTTCTTATTATCTGATCCCAAGCCAGAGTAAGATTTTTGAAATGACAAGGTATCTATTATGATTTTAAGGTTTGCACAATCCAAAATGAGGATTTTCTTATTGTGCGGTATAGACACTGCAACACAGTTGTTCTGTAGTAAACACAAACTGAAGGGTTCTTTATCAAAAGAGGTGCTTTCTAAATAATTTCCTGATATTGAAAATTTCAAAATCATTCTATAGCAAGCATCAGTTAGCAGGAAATATTGGTCATTTAACATGACCATATCATTAACACTTCCAATTGACTTTCCTACAAGAGGAATAGTGTCTATCAATGTAAGCAAAAGTGACTGCTTTTGATTTACAGCATCAGGTTCCATTGCCTCTTCATATACATTTTCATGTGGTACATTTTCATCAACATCTTCTTTAGCAGGAGTGATAAAAGTTGGTTCAGGTTTCTCAAATTTTTCCACCATATTTACTTTCAACAGGTCCTTACTGAGTTTGATAAAGTTTTGGTTAATTTGAAAATCAATACTTTTTTCTTTTGTTTCAAGTAAATAACTAATTTTTTCTGCAAGAATATGTTTTGGTTCATAATCTAAAGTAAATTGATTTAGTGGTTTGTCTTTTGTGGTATCCTTACCAATCAAATTATTCAGGTGATCAATATTCTCGTTTAGATTATTCATAATATGGACTATGTTGTCTTTTTTTTCTTGTAGGCAGTCAGATTCATTTGAATAAGAATCATTAATTATTTGTAGGTGGCATTTTCTTTGATTTTTGACAAAATCTTTCAATTCCTGACAGATATTTTTAATCTGACTTACTATCGTATCTCTTCCTTGTAACTTGCACAGATTTTCTTCCATAAATTTCAGTTTTGCTTTCAACTTATCCTGGTGATGAAGCAAACTTTTCTTTATCTTTTCAGCGTTGATTTCTGTGACTATTTTTTCACATGATTCATGGGTGCTCAAGCAACACTGACAGCAAATCATCACAGAGCATGTGTTACAATTAATATCCATGGTTTCATTGTGATGGCTGGGGCACAGTTCTGCCTGCAATTTGGAAATGTAATTGTTAGTAGGGAAACCCTTCGCCCATTCACTTTTTGGTTTCTCAGGATCTGTTGGTTCGGTTTTTCGTCGACATGATGGGCAGTTAAAAGATTTATCTTCAGAGTATTTTTCGATGTACATCTGTAGACATTCTTGACAAAACGTGTGAAAACAAGGAAGACCTTTGGGACGACGGAAGTTCTCCGTACAAATCGAACAGCAACCGTCCATCTTTAAAGTTCGAGAAAATAGTTTGTCGATGAAAACTTAACAAATAGATCTTAAGTTTACAGAATCCAAAAGACAAGTAGATTTTCGAGAAAGTATAAGAAATAAATTACTTTGTTACGTACTTCAAAAAGTGTTGAACTTCGTTGATTTTTTAAAAAATGCTGATAATTCTTCCCCGAAAAGAAAGTAATATTACTTTTCAAAAAACAAAAGTAAAACACTAACACAGGAAATGATGAAAATGACACCAGACAAAAAAATAAATAAATAAATAAAAGCCAGCAGAATTGGGGGGGGGGGACAGATGAGTGATAATTAAAAATTCAAAAGAAATAAAAAAATTAATCTATAAAAAAAAATTCGAAAATGAACACTTAGACTGGACCGCAATATTTTAGTTTCATTTAAATGAAAATAACAGAAAATGTATATATTTTCAAGGTGTGGTTCATTGCAAGTAAATAGTTGTACATACTTTGAGTGAATTCAAAGCTTACTGGGTACCCCATACTTATAACCTTGTGCCAGGCTAAATATAAGCAAAATAATAATTTAAAATACCCAACAGGAAGTAATAACTCGCTCATTACAATGTCGTAACCATGCATTTTAGCCACTATTCAACAACTGCAACTTGCAAAAAATTTCAAGATTGCTGAAATCTTCGAACCTTGTGCCAGACTTAGAAGCAAAAAATAAATTAAAAATTTTAAAATTTAATAGAATATGAAAAATTTAGCATTTTTAGAAGAAACATTCGGTTATTTATTAATAAGGAAACAAATACGTGTGACACCGATAAATTGTTTTGAAATGAGCTCCTTGAATTGTGATGAGTTCAAGTCTCACTGGGTGCCTCTTGTACCACAGCTAGGTGAAGCTTAGTAAATAACATAGCTTGTTTTGAAAAGCAACACTGTATATAAAAAAAAATGTTTTGAAATAAGTAAGAGACAAAGACAAGAATAGTCCTAAGAAATTAGTAATTTTGTAGATAATAAAAATTACTGAAGTTTACGACTCAATCCGCCTCAAATTTTAGTCATTGATTTTTCAGCAAAATTTACATCGGAATAATATCGATTAAAAATCAAACTTTTAGATTATAAAACGAAAAGAACTTCAAAAAAATGGCCGTTTATTTATTTTTTTTTTAGAGGAGGGATCACTTTGCTGTGTTACTTTTAAAGAAAACAGGAATCTCTTCGGCCATTCTGTTGACGATATCAACCAAACTGTGTTCCTTGTGAAAATATGATCTCCCTTCCCTGTTTGCCGGATTAAAAAAAAAAAAAAAGGAGACTTTTCTTACTATAATTTATTTCATTTATAAAAAAACCAAATATACATACATACATACATACATACATACATACATACATACATACATACATACATACATGTGTGTGTGTATATATATATATTCTTGTACATATATAATACAATTTAAGTATATAGAATAGTATATTTAAATAGATTAATAATCCATTAAAGCTGTATGGTGGAAATTTTAAATGAAAAAGTAAATATTAAAATCTGAATAGTATAATGGTTCAAAGAATTATAGTTTTATCTAAAAAAAGTTTTTTTTTCAGAAAAAGCAACCCCAGACTCTGAGGAAAAAATTCTATAGTTAATGGACACATCACTTGACTCCTTAGGGAGAGAAATTAACCAACAAATGTTGAGAAAACAAAATTTAATTTAGTTTTTTTTTTCAGAAAAAGCAACCCCAGACTCTGAGGAAAAAAATTCTATAGCTAATGGACACATCACTTGACTCCTTAGGGATAGAAATTAACCAACAAATGTTGAGAAAACAAAATTTAATTTAGTTTTTTTTTCAGAAAAAGCAACCCCAGACTCTGAGGAAAAAAATTCTATAGTTAATGGACACATCACTTGACTCCTTAGGGAGAGAAATTAACCAACAAATGTTGAGAAAACAAAATTTAATTTAGTTTTTTTTTCAGAAAAACCAACCCCAGACTGATGAAAAAATTTTATAGTTAATGGACACATCACTTGACTTCTTAGGAATAGAAATTAACCAACAAATGTTGAGAAAACAAAATTTAATTTAGTTTTTTTTTCAGAAAAACCAACCCCAGACTGATGAAAAAAATTCTATAGTTAATGGACACATCACTTGACTCCTTAGGGATAGAAATTAACCAACAAATGTTGAGAAAACAAAATTTAATTTAGTTTTTTTTTTCAGAAAAAGCAACCCCAGACTCTGAGGAAAAAAATTCTATAGTTAATGGACACATCACTTGACTCCTTAGGGAGAGAAATTAACCAACAAATGTTGAGAAAACAAAATTTAATTTAGTTTTTTTTTCAGAAAAAGCAACCCCAGACTCTGAGTAAAAAATTTTTATAGTTAATGAACACATCACTTGACTCCTTAGGGATAGAAATTAACCAACAAATGTTGAGAAAACAAAATTTAATTTAGTTTTTTTTTTCAGAAAAAGCAACCCCAGACTGATGAAAAAAATTTTATAGTTAATGGACACATCACTTGATTCCTTAGGGATAGAAATTAACCAACAAATGTTGAGAAAACAAAATTTGATAAATTTTTTTTTTCAGAAAAAGCAACCCCAGACTGATGAAAAAAATTCTATAGTTAATGGACACATCACTTGACTCCTTAGGGATAGAAATTAACCAACAAATGTTGAGAAAACAAAATTTAATTTAGTTTTTTTTTTCAGAAAAAGCAACCCCAGACTGATGAAAAAAATTTTATAGTTAATGGACACATCACTTGACTCCTTAGGGATAGAAATTAACCAACAAATGTTGAGAAAACAAAATTTAATTTAGTTTTTTTTTTTCAGAAAAAGCAACCCCAGACGGATGAAAAAAATTTTATAGTTAATGGACACATCACTTGACTCCTTAGGGATAGAAATTAACCAACAAATGTTGAGAAAACAAAATTTAATTTAGTTTTTTTTTCAGAAAAAGCAACCCAAGACTGATGAAATATTTTTTATAGTTAATGGACACATCACTTGACTCCTTAGGGATAGAAATTAACCAACAAATGTTGAGAAAACAAAATTTAATTTAGTTTTTTTTTCAGAAAAAGCAACCCCAGACTCTGAGGAAAAAAATTTTATAGTTAATGGACACATCACTTGACTCCTTAGGGATAGAAATTAACCAACAAATGTTGAGAAAACAAAATTTAATTTAGTTTTTTTTTCAGAAAAAGCAACCCAAGACTGATGAAAAATTTTTTATAGTTAATGGACACATCACTTGACTCCTTAGGGATAGAAATTAACCAACAAATGTTGAGAAAACAAAATTTAATTTAGTTTTTTTTTCAGAAAAAGCAACCCCAGACTCTGAGGAAAAAAATTTTATAGTTAATGGACACATCACTTGACTCCTTAGGGATAGAAATAAACCAACAAATGTTGAGAAAACAAAATTTAATTTAGTTTTTTTTTCAGAAAAATCAACCCCAGACTCTGAGGAAAAAAATTCTATAGTTAATGGACACATCACTTGACTCCTTAGGGATAGAAATTAACCAACAAATGTTGAGAAAACAAAATTTAATTTAGTTTTTTTTTCAGAAAAAGCAACCCAAGACTCTGAGGAAAAAAATTCTATAGTTAATGGACACATCACTTGACTCCTTAGGGATAGAAATTAACCAACAAATGTTGAGAAAACAAAATTTAATTTAGTTTTTTTTTTTCAGAAAAAGCAACCCCAGACTGATGAAAAAATTTTTATAGTTAATGGACACATCACTTGACTCCTTAGGGATAGAAATTAACCAACAAATGTTGAGAAAACAAAATTTAATTTAGTTTTTTTTTCAGAAAAAGCAACCCAAGACTGATGAAATATTTTTTATAGTTAATGGACACATCACTTGACTCCTTAGGGATAGAAATTAACCAACAAATGTTGAGAAAACAAAATTTAATTTAGTTTTTTTTTTTAGTAAAAGCAACCACAGACTGATGAAAAATTTTTTATAGTTAATGGACACATCACTTGACTTCTTAGGGATAGAAATTAACCAACAAATGTTGAGAAAACAAAATTTAATTCAGTTTTTTTTTCAGAAAAAGCAACCCCAGACTCTGAGGAAAAAAATTCTATAGTTAATGGACACATCACTTGACTTCTTAGGGATAGAAATTAACCAACAAATGTTGAGAAAACAAAATTTAATTTAGTTTTTTTTCAGAAAAAGTAACCCCAGACTCTGAGGAAAAAAATTTTATAGTTAATGGACACATCACTTGACTCCTTAGGGATAGAAATTAACCAACAAATGTTGAGAAAACAAAATTTAATTTAGTTTTTTTTTTCAGAAAAATCAACCCCAGACTGATGTAAAAAATTTTATAGTTAATGGACACATCACTTGACTCCTTTGGGATAGAAATTAACCAACAAATGTTGAGAAAACAAAATTTAATTTAGTTTTTTTTTCAGAAAAAGCAACCCCAGACTCTGAGGAAAAAATTTTATAGTTAATGGACACATCACTTGACTCCTTACGGATAGAAATTAACCAACAAATGTTGAGAAAACAAAATTTAATTTAGTTTTTTTTTTTCAGAAAAAGCAACCCCAGACGGATGAAAAAAATTTTATAGTTAATGGACACATCACTTGACTCCTTAGGGATAGAAATTAACCAACAAATGTTGAGAAAACAAAATTTAATTTAGTTTTTTTTTCAGAAAAAGCAACCCAAGACTGATGAAATATTTTTTATAGTTAATGGACACATCACTTGACTCCTTAGGGATAGAAATTAACCAACAAATGTTGAGAAAACAAAATTTAATTTAGTTTTTTTTTCAGAAAAAGCAACCCCAGACTCTGAGGAAAAAAATTTTATAGTTAATGGACACATCACTTGACTCCTTAGGGATAGAAATTAACCAACAAATGTTGAGAAAACAAAATTTAATTTAGTTTTTTTTTCAGAAAAAGCAACCCAAGACTGATGAAAAATTTTTTATAGTTAATGGACACATCACTTGACTCCTTAGGGATAGAAATTAACCAACAAATGTTGAGAAAACAAAATTTAATTTAGTTTTTTTTTTTCAGAAAAAGCAACCTCAGACTGATGAAAAAATTTTTATAGTTAATGGACACATCACTTGACTCCTTAGGGATAGAAATTAACCAACAAATGTTGAGAAAACAAAATTTAATTTAGTTTTTTTTTTCAGAAAAAGCAACCCCAGACTCTGAGGAAAAAAATTCTATAGTTAATGGACACATCACTTGACTCCTTAGGGAGAGAAATTAACCAACAAATGTTGAGAAAACAAAATTTAATTTAGTTTTTTTTTCAGAAAAAGCAACCCCAGACTCTGAGTAAAAAATTTTTATAGTTAATGAACACATCACTTGACTCCTTAGGGATAGAAATTAACCAACAAATGTTGAGAAAACAAAATTTAATTTAGTTTTTTTTTTCAGAAAAAGCAACCCCAGACTGATGAAAAAAATTTTATAGTTAATGGACACATCACTTGATTCCTTAGGGATAGAAATTAACCAACAAATGTTGAGAAAACAAAATTTGATAAATTTTTTTTTTCAGAAAAAGCAACCCCAGACTGATGAAAAAAATTCTATAGTTAATGGACACATCACTTGACTCCTTAGGGATAGAAATTAACCAACAAATGTTGAGAAAACAAAATTTAATTTAGTTTTTTTTTTCAGAAAAAGCAACCCCAGACTGATGAAAAAAATTTTATAGTTAATGGACACATCACTTGACTCCTTAGGGATAGAAATTAACCAACAAATGTTGAGAAAACAAAATTTAATTTAGTTTTTTTTTTTCAGAAAAAGCAACCCCAGACGGATGAAAAAAATTTTATAGTTAATGGACACATCACTTGACTCCTTAGGGATAGAAATTAACCAACAAATGTTGAGAAAACAAAATTTAATTTAGTTTTTTTTTCAGAAAAAGCAACCCAAGACTGATGAAATATTTTTTATAGTTAATGGACACATCACTTGACTCCTTAGGGATAGAAATTAACCAACAAATGTTGAGAAAACAAAATTTAATTTAGTTTTTTTTTCAGAAAAAGCAACCCCAGACTCTGAGGAAAAAAATTTTATAGTTAATGGACACATCACTTGACTCCTTAGGGATAGAAATTAACCAACAAATGTTGAGAAAACAAAATTTAATTTAGTTTTTTTTTCAGAAAAAGCAACCCAAGACTGATGAAAAATTTTTTATAGTTAATGGACACATCACTTGACTCCTTAGGGATAGAAATTAACCAACAAATGTTGAGAAAACAAAATTTAATTTAGTTTTTTTTTCAGAAAAAGCAACCCCAGACTCTGAGGAAAAAAATTTTATAGTTAATGGACACATCACTTGACTCCTTAGGGATAGAAATAAACCAACAAATGTTGAGAAAACAAAATTTAATTTAGTTTTTTTTTCAGAAAAATCAACCCCAGACTCTGAGGAAAAAAATTCTATAGTTAATGGACACATCACTTGACTCCTTAGGGATAGAAATTAACCAACAAATGTTGAGAAAACAAAATTTAATTTAGTTTTTTTTTCAGAAAAATCAACCCCAGTCTCAGAGGAAAAAAATTCTATAGTTAATTGACACATCACTTGACTCCTTAGGGATAGAAATTAACCAAGAAATGTTGAGAAAACAAAATTTAATTTAGTTTTTTTTCAGAAAAAGCAACCCCAGACTCTGAGGAAAAAAATTCTATAGTTAATGGACACATCACTTGACTCCTTAGGGATAGAAATTAACCAACAAATGTTGAGAAAACAAAATTTAATTTAGTTTTTTTTTCAGAAAAAGCAACCCAAGACTCTGAGGAAAAAAATTCTATAGTTAATGGACACATCACTTGACTCCTTAGGGATAGAAATTAACCAACAAATGTTGAGAAAACAAAATTTAATTTAGTTTTTTTTTTCAGAAAAAGCAACCCCAGACTGATGAAAAAATTTTTATAGTTAATGGACACATCACTTGACTCCTTAGGGATAGAAATTAACCAACAAATGTTGAGAAAACAAAATTTAATTTAGTTTTTTTTTCAGAAAAAGCAACCCAAGACTGATGAAATATTTTTTATAGTTAATGGACACATCACTTGACTCCTTAGGGATAGAAATTAACCAACAAATGTTGAGAAAACAAAATTTAATTTAGTTTTTTTTTTTAGTAAAAGCAACCACAGACTGATGAAAAATTTTTTATAGTTAATGGACACATCACTTGACTTCTTAGGGATAGAAATTAACCAACAAATGTTGAGAAAACAAAATTTAATTCAGTTTTTTTTTCAGAAAAAGCAACCCCAGACTCTGAGGAAAAAAATTCTATAGTTAATGGACACATCACTTGACTTCTTAGGGATAGAAATTAACCAACAAATGTTGAGAAAACAAAATTTAATTTAGTTTTTTTTCAGAAAAAGTAACCCCAGACTCTGAGGAAAAAAATTTTATAGTTAATGGACACATCACTTGACTCCTTAGGGATAGAAATTAACCAACAAATGTTGAGAAAACAAAATTTAATTTAGTTTTTTTTTTCAGAAAAATCAACCCCAGACTGATGTAAAAAATTTTATAGTTAATGGACACATCACTTGACTCCTTTGGGATAGAAATTAACCAACAAATGTTGAGAAAACAAAATTTAATTTAGTTTTTTTTTCAGAAAAAGCAACCCCAGACTCTGAGGAAAAAATTTTATAGTTAATGGACACATCACTTGACTCCTTACGGATAGAAATTAACCAACAAATGTTGAGAAAACAAAATTTAATTTAGTTTTTTTTTTTCAGAAAAAGCAACCCCAGACGGATGAAAAAAATTTTATAGTTAATGGACACATCACTTGACTCCTTAGGGATAGAAATTAACCAACAAATGTTGAGAAAACAAAATTTAATTTAGTTTTTTTTTCAGAAAAAGCAACCCAAGACTGATGAAATATTTTTTATAGTTAATGGACACATCACTTGACTCCTTAGGGATAGAAATTAACCAACAAATGTTGAGAAAACAAAATTTAATTTAGTTTTTTTTTCAGAAAAAGCAACCCCAGACTCTGAGGAAAAAAATTTTATAGTTAATGGACACATCACTTGACTCCTTAGGGATAGAAATTAACCAACAAATGTTGAGAAAACAAAATTTAATTTAGTTTTTTTTTCAGAAAAAGCAACCCAAGACTGATGAAAAATTTTTTATAGTTAATGGACACATCACTTGACTCCTTAGGGATAGAAATTAACCAACAAATGTTGAGAAAACAAAATTTAATTTAGTTTTTTTTTTTCAGAAAAAGCAACCTCAGACTGATGAAAAAATTTTTATAGTTAATGGACACATCACTTGACTCCTTAGGGATAGAAATTAACCAACAAATGTTGAGAAAACAAAATTTAATTTAGTTTTTTTTTCAGAAAAAGCAACCCAAGACTGATGAAATATTTTTTATAGTTAATGGACACATCACTTGACTCCTTAGGGATAGAAATTAACCAACAAATGTTGAGAAAACAAAATTTAATTTAGTTTTTTTTTCAGAAAAAGCAACCCAAGACTGATGAAATATTTTTTATAGTTAATGGACACATCACTTGACTCCTTAGGGATAGAAATTAACCAACAAATGTTGAGAAAACAAAATTTAATTTAGTTTTTTTTTTTAGTAAAAGCAACCACAGACTGATGAAAAATTTTTTATAGTTAATGGACACATCACTTGACTTCTTAGGGATAGAAATTAACCAACAAATGTTGAGAAAACAAAATTTAATTCAGTTTTTTTTTCAGAAAAATCAACCCCAGACTCTGAGGAAAAAAATTCTATAGTTAATGGACACATCACTTGACTTCTTAGGGATAGAAATTAACCAACAAATGTTGAGAAAACAAAATTTAATTTAGTTTTTTTTTTTCAGAAAAAGCAACCCCAGACTCTGAGGAAAAAAATTTTATAGTTAATGGACACATCACTTGACTCCTTAGGGATAGAAATTAACCAACAAATGTTGAGAAAACAAAATTTAATTTAGTTTTTTTTTTCAGAAAAATCAACCCCAGACTGATGTAAAAAATTTTATAGTTAATGGACACATCACTTGACTCCTTTGGGATAGAAATTAACCAACAAATGTTGAGAAAACAAAATTTAATTTAGTTTTTTTTTCAGAAAAAGCAACCACAGACTCTGAGGAAAAAATTTTATAGTTAATGGACACATCACTTGACTCCTTACGGATAGAAATTAACCAACAAATGTTGAGAAAACAAAATTTAATTTAGTTTTTTTTTTTAGAAAAAGCAACCCCAGACTGATGAAAAAAATTTTATAGTTAATGGACACATCACTTGACTTCTTAGGGATAGAAATTAACCAACAAATGTTGAGAAAACAAAATTTAATTTAGTTTTTTTTTCAGAAAAAGCAACCTCAGACTCTAAGGAAAAAAATTTTATAGTTCATGGACACATCACTTGACTCCTTAGGGAGAGAAATGAACCAACAAATGTTGAGAAAACAAAATTTAATTTAGTTTTTTTTTCAGAAAAAGCAACCCCAGACTGATGAAAAAAATTTTATAGTTAATGGACACATCACTTGACTCCTTAGGGATAGAAATGAACCAACAAATGTTGAGAAAACAAAATTTAATTTAGTTTTTTTTCAGAAAAAGCAACCCCAGACTGATGAAAAAAATTTTATAGTTAATGGACACATCACTTGACTCCTTAGGGATAGAAATTAACCAACAAATGTTGAGAAAACAAAATTTAATTTAGTTTTTTTTTCAGAAAAAGCAACCCAAGTCTCTGAGGAAAAAAATTCTATAGTTAATTGACACATCACTTGACTCCTTAGGGATAGAAATTAACCAACAAATGTTGAGAAAACAAAATTTAATTTAGTTTTTTTTTCAGAAAAAGCAACCCAAGTCTCTGAGGAAAAAAATTCTATAGTTAATTGACACATCACTTGACTCCTTAGGGATAGAAATTAACCAACAAATGTTGGGAAAACAAAATTTAATTTTTTTTTTTTTTTCAGAAAAAGCAACCCCAGACTGATGAAAAAATTTTATAGTTCATGGACACATCACTTGACTCCTTAGGGAGAGAAATGAACCAACAAATGTTGAGAAAACAAAATTTAATTTAGTTTTTTTTTCAGAAAAAGCAACCCCAGACTGATGAAAAAAATTTTATAGTTAATGGACACATCACTTGACTCCTTAGGGATAGAAATGAACCAACAAATGTTGAGAAAACAAAATTTAATTTAGTTTTTTTTCAGAAAAAGCAACCCCAGACTGATGAAAAAAATTTTATAGTTAATGGACACATCACTTGACTCCTTAGGGATAGAAATTAACCAACAAATGTTGAGAAAACAAAATTTAATTTAGTTTTTTTTTCAGAAAAAGCAACCCAAGTCTCTGAGGAAAAAAATTCTATAGTTAATTGACACATCACTTGACTCCTTAGGGATAGAAATTAACCAACAAATGTTGAGAAAACAAAATTTAATTTAGTTTTTTTTTCAGAAAAAGCAACCCAAGTCTCTGAGGAAAAAAATTCTATAGTTAATTGACACATCACTTGACTCCTTAGGGATAGAAATTAACCAACAAATGTTGGGAAAACAAAATTTAATTTTTTTTTTTTTTTCAGAAAAAGCAACCCCAGACTGATGAAAAAATTTTATAGTTAATGGACACATCACTTGACTCCTTAGGGATAGAAATTAACCAACAAATGTTGAGAAAACAAAATTTAATTTAGTTTTTTTTTTTAGAAAAAGCAACCCCAGACTGATGAAAAAATTTTATAGTTAATGGACACATCACTTGACTTCTTAGGAATAGAAATTAACCAACAAATGTTGAGAAAACAAAATTTAATTTAGTTTTTTTTTCAGAAAAATCAACCCCAGACTCTGAGGAAAAAAATTCTATAGTTAATGGACACATCACTTGACTCCTTAGGGATAGAAATTAACCAACAAATGTTGAGAAAACAAAATTTAATTTAGTTTTTTTTTTTAGTAAAAGCAACCCCAGACTGATGAAAAACATTTTATAGTTAATGGACACATCACTTGACTTCTTAGGGATAGAAATTAACCAACAAATGTTGAGAAAACAAAATTTAATTCAGTTTTTTTTTCAGAAAAATCAACCCCAGACTCTGAGGAAAAAAATTCTATAGTTAATGGACACATCACTTGACTCCTTAGGGATAGAAATTAACCAACAAATGTTGAGAAAACAAAATTTAATTAAGTTTTTTTTTTCAGAAAAAGCAACCCCAGACTGATGTAAAAAATTTTATAGTTAATGGACACATCACTTGACTCCTTTGGGATAGAAATTAACCAACAAATGTTGAGTAAACAAAATTTAATTTAGTTTTTTTTTCAGAAAAAGCAACCCCAGATTCTGAGGAAAAAATTCTATAGTTAATGGACACATCACTTGACTCCTTAGGGATAGAAATTAACCAACAAATGTTGAGTAAACAAAATTTAATTTAGTTTTTTTTTCAGAAAAAGCAACCCCAGACTCTGAGGAAAAAAATTCTATAGTTAATGGACACATCACTTGACTCCTTAGGGATAGAAATTAACCAACAAATGTTGAGAAAACAAAATTTAATTTATTTTTTTTTTTTCAGAAAAAGCAACCCCAGACTCTGAGGAAAAAAATTCTATAGTTAATGGACACATCACTTGATTCCTTAGGGATAGAAATTAACCAACAAATGTTGAGAAAACAAAATTTAATTTAGTTTTTTTTTCAGAAAAAGCAACCCCAGACTCTGAGGAAAAAAATTCTATTGTTAATGGACACATCACTTGACACCTTAGGGATAGAAATTAACCAACAAATGTTGAGAAAACAAAATTTAATTTAGTTTTTTTTTTTCAGAAAAAGCAACCTCAGACTGATGAAAAAAATTTTATAGTTAATGGACACATCACTTGACTCCTTAGGGAAAGAAATTAACCAACAAATGTTGAGAAAACAAAATTTAATTTAGTTTTTTTTTTTAGTAAAAGCAACCCCAGACTGATGAAAAAAATTTTATAGTTAATGGACACATCACTTGACTTCTTAGGGATAGAAATTAACCAACAAATGTTGAGAAAACAAAATTTAATTCAGTTTTTTTTTCAGAAAAATCAACCCCAGACTCTGAGGAAAAAAATTCTATAGTTAATGGACACATCACTTGACTCCTTAGGGATAGAAATTAACCAACAAATGTTGAGAAAACAAAATTTAATTTATTTTTTTTTTTCAGAAAAAGCAACCCCAGACTCTGAGGAAAAAAATTCTATAGTTAATGGACACATCACTTGATTCCTTAGGGATAGAAATTAACCAACAAATGTTGAGAAAACAAAATTTAATTTAGTTTTTTTTTCAGAAAAAGCAACCCCAGACTCTGAGGAAAAAAATTCTATTGTTAATGGACACATCACTTGACACCTCAGGGATAGAAATTAACCAACAAATGTTGAGAAAACAAAATTTAATTTAGTTTTTTTTTTTCAGAAAAAGCAACCTCAGACTGATGAAAAAAATTTTATAGTTAATGGACAAATCACTTGACTCCTTAGGGATAGAAATTAACCAACAAATGTTGAGAAAACAAAATTTAATTTAGTTTTTTTTTTTAGTAAAAGCAACCCCAGACTGATGAAAAAAATTTTATAGTTAATGGACACATCACTTGACTTCTTAGGGATAGAAATTAACCAACAAATGTTGAGAAAACAAAATTTAATTCAGTTTTTTTTTCAGAAAAATCAACCCCAGACTCTGAGGAAAAAAATTCTATAGTTAATGGACACATCACTTGACTTCTTAGGGATAGAAATTAACCAACAAATGTTGAGAAAACAAAATTTAATTTAGTTTTTTTTTTCAGAAAAAGCAACCCCAGACTGATGAAAAAATTTTTATAGTTAATGGACACATCACTTGACTCCTTAGGGATAGAAATTAACCAACAAATGTTGAGAAAACAAAATTTAATTTAGTTTTTTTTTTCAGAAAAAGCAACCCCAGACTGATGTAAAAAATTTTATAGTTAATGGACACATCACTTGACTCCTTTGGGATAGAAATTAACCAACAAATGTTGAGAAAACAAAATTTAATTTAGTTTTTTTTTCAGAAAAAGCAACCCCAGATTCTGAGGAAAAAATTCTATAGTTAATGGACACATCACTTGACTCCTTAGGGATAGAAATTAACCAACAAATGTTGAGTAAACAAAATTTAATTTAGTTTTTTTTTCAGAAAAAGCAACCCCAGACTCTGAGGAAAAAAATTCTATAGTTAATGGACACATCACTTGACTCCTTAGGGAGAGAAATTAACCAACAAATGTTGAGAAAACAAAATTTAATTTAGCAACAACTTAGAATTCTTGCGATATGTATAAAAGAACCGATAACTTGACAGTTGTCAGAAGAGAGAGAAATGAAGAGAAGCGCATAGTCATTAAAAAAAGAAAAACAAAATAGTCCAATTAAAAATTTTCTTTCCTTCACCTACAAGCACATTTACGCACAAAGAATTGTTACAGAATGTTTGATTCTGACACCCAACTAATTGCAAACTAATGACTCTCTTCACCGTATAACACACATAAATAAAAATAAACGTCAGTTATTATTTATTTCCAATATTTCTGTGTTCCTGTTATTTTTTGGTTTGACAAAATTATTTTGTTCATTTCATTCCCAAGGCCAAGTAGTTTACTACAATTCACCACGCAGAAACAATTGTTGGCGACCGTAATCGAGGACGACCAGAAGGCTCCCCTTTCAATAAATACTACACTGAGGTGTAGGGGAGGGCACTATTCCTTTTCCTGGATTGCTCCACTTACCCTTGATCCTCACCTTATATTGCTAATTGTTAAGCAAGGAGGTATCAAGTACCATTTTAAAGATCTTTGGTATGACACAACCTGGGATTGAGCCCATATCTTCCGGATCATTGGCGAACACTCTACCTACTGGACCAATGAGCCAGTTGTTTAAATTCTTAGGTACCTCATACCTCATATTTAGTCTTAGTGGTAATGTTGGTGTACCATAATGCTACCAATTAAATGTTAGTAAATTTACACACTGAATAGCACATTATACCGTAACACACCAAATGTACAGTTGTACCACAACGGGTTCGAGCATGTTAATGGTTGTATTGCTATATCTTCAGTAGTTGTTAAACCTTGTTGTAACCTTGCCGTGGGAAAAGTTGACGAACAGACAAAACTCTGTCTTAGTTCACTAAAACAAAAGTTTATTCGCTACTGTTGCGGAGCCGATAAGCATGTCGACCCCACAAATTATTTTAAGTTAAGCATGCGAGTAATGACAGCCGAAAAAACAATGTAGAAAACAAAGGTGGGATAACAGCATAACAAAAATGACAATTTATTTGTTGAGTTTACAAGAACAGATGTAAGAATTTGTTGGTATATGTTGAAGTTGTTTTTGTAATCAGCTGGATGAGTGATGTCGATGGCTGATATGGTAGTCGTTGGTTGGGATCGATATGAGTAGTTGGTATTGGTTGTTGTTGGTAGAGGTGTGTTGTTGTTGGTAGTGAATCAGCTAGATGATTGATGTCAGTAGCTGGTATGGTCAAAGTTGGTAGATCGATTTTCTGGTTTTTGAAGTACATTGAATTAACCAGAGGTATCTTGATGCAGCACCTAGTCCATGTATTGCCTGCCTTTACATTTTCATAGCTAATGTTCAACTTGTGTCTTTACCTTTTTGGGTCTGGCTGCTAACTTTCAAACCAGAGTTGTCAGCTTACTTCTGCCTGGTGTTGGAGGGAGGATCATATCTGTTTTCAGTGGTTCTAAACTAGTGCTGAACATTTGAGACCTCTATTCTTTTCTATTCATTTTTTATTACCCTAGTCATTCACCTCTGACTGGCTGACCTACAACCAGTGCTTTAGTCTCTTGTTCTTTTTATAACTATATCACATTACAGTGGTTGTTTATAAGGGAGAGGATGTAGGGTAAAGAAAAAGTAGGAAGGTAATAAAATTAAAAGACTGGGAAATGTAAGTGACATTTGACATTTCTTGTGACAATTAATTCTTCCATTGTTCAACAGTCCATTTCTTGTGTTCTCTGGCAGATTCATCTTGTTTTTGTCTGTTACTTAGTCTTAGATAAGGTTTCCTTCTCTCCACTTGACCATGAAGGCCTTCTCTCACAAGAGCTCTTCTGATGGTTGAAGAGTGAACTTGGGTGCCAGATGTTAGAGCAAGATCTGAGCCTAATTTCAGACTAGATTTACTTCTATTTCTTAAAGATGTTATCTTAAGATATTTACATTTTTGTTGGCCTTCCACTCTTTTTTGATCTCTCCAGTTTCAATTTTTTTCTTAATTACTATTTGTATTCTAAACCCAGAAACTTTCAATATGTTTGCCTGAAAAGTGCACCGTTCATGGTAGAATATAATTTTATATCTTTTTTTTCAGATACTCATGGCATATTGATAATTTATGTTTGAAAATATACAATTTCTGGTTCTGAAATGAAAAATTGACAGAATTTGTTAAAAAAATTAAAACAGTTCATGTTTTCAAAAATATTTAATATTTGATCAATAGTAAACATTATAAAACCTAATAATAATAAAAAATAAAAAGAATATAGAATAAAATCAACTTCTTTACATAAGATAAACGTCTTAAAGCAAGCCTATATTATATAATGAAAATATGACGGAAATTAAGGTTTCTTAATTATGTTAATTTTTGAATTGTCATTATAAATATATAAAAGAATCACTGTTTTTAAATGTTTGTAAATGTACAAATTACAATATATTGATTGATTAACCTTAAAAAATTGTATTCTTTATTTATAAATGTTAAAGAAATACACCAGCCTAAATATTTTGCACAGTAGTATATATATATATATATATATATATATATATATATATATAATTTGTGTTTTAACTGAATATAGTAAATTGTCGGAAAAAAAGTTGCTTTTTTCAGGCACACGAGTGAGAGGTTGGGAAATGATTTTTTCACAAGGAACACACTGCTTACAAAGTTGCTGAGGCTGGGTTGATTGCTGTTTAATGATATATTAACCCTTGAGGGTTATTGAATTCCAAATCTCTTTTTGAATACAAGTTATAAGTGAATAGTTATGATATAAATATATGTTTTCATGGAAGTCAAGTCATGTTGAGCCCGTTTGATACATTCATGTGTGACCTCTTAAGCAATAATTCCTACTGTAAGCAACCAGAGGCCTATGAACCCTATTTAAGCAAAGCTTAGTAAATAAGCAAAGAAATTGTCTTCTTTTTACATTTCATCAGACAAACGAGGGAGTCCCCATGGTGTAATGGTTAAAGTGCTGAACTGTGGCCTCAAAATAAGTAAGTTTAAACTCTAGTCATGCTGTTATGTTTACTTTCAGATGAATACCCTTGGAAAAGGCATGAACCCTCTTACACCCCGACCTATAGCTTATCAATGCTATTCTTCTAAAAGAATAGCTTTGGTATTAAATTACCCATCAAGGTTGATATGCCATTAAACAAAGAAAATAAAACCAATATAAAAATTTCCATGATTAATTTTTAACTTTTTTTCTTTTTTTATGTTTTTAATATAGGGATATACATTGTATATAAACAAGCATCTGCTAAAGCATCATTCTTTAAAAATTCCCACAAATCACCAGTTATCAGATTTGAATGAAATTTTCAATATTGAAAGTAATAACAGATAACGTTTCTTTAGAAAAGACATTTTTCTTCAAAATTCTGAAGACAGCATGTTTTAAATTATTTGTTGTCATGTGCCCTCCCTCAATTATTTTAATTTGAACCCCTAATGAAAGTACAGATGAATGATGTTAACACTCTGGGTCAGAGTGTACCTTAGAGTAATGGTCATGAAGAAATATTCCACATTACCCAAACTTCAAGAATGTAGCCTCACCATCAGATGCGGTTTAATGTCATACCTACAACACTCCAAGTTTTGTTTTTCTCAACATCACTGAACGTTAGTCACTACTTTCTAGCATCTTTAACATAAAAAGTGTTGGGTATTTGCCACAAGAGCATAGATGCTAGGGTTTGACATGAACAGCTTACTGATTATATCAGGCCTGTTTGACCCCACCCTACCATCTAGCCCAATAAGTGCAAAAGTGGAGTGTTGCTTGTCACATGACCACTTTGGTTGCTGAGTTAAGGTCTGCTCAGCCACTAGGGTACCATCTTCAAGCATTACAAATTGCCACCCACGGCTAACAGATAGCCTTGTTGGGAGTGGGGGTCTTACTCCTCTGCAGAGGTGCAATCGGCATATACTATAGTTCCTGCTGACAAGACAGTTTATATATAAAGTAAAAAGTTAGCGACCTTAGTTGAGGGTGACCTGAAGGCTCCCTTTTCAAAAACTACTACACCGAGGTGTAGGAGATGGTGCTACTCCATTCCAATGTATATATAGTTGGGTCATATCCTTTAGATTAATATGGCTTGTCCTCCAATGGACATGTTACACTTCTTCCTTAATTTCTGGTACTTTGTAGACATTAAGGTTAATAGAAGATTACTACTACTGATAACGTGTGTGTCCATCTCTATCTTTTCATTAGGTCTTATTTGCCCGTGGTGTAATGGTTACCGTCCTAGGAAATGGACACGGCGACATGAGTTCAAATCCTGGCCGAGACTAATTGCATTTCGCATAGCACTAATACCCTTGGGAAAGGTATGAATCCAATTATTCCCCCTCCAGCTATGGGTTAATAGTAGGGCAGACTAGGTTCTTCAGCTTTGGTGAGGCAACTAGTCTAGGAGAAGGAAAACTCTGAATTCAAACCTGTTAAACTTCGCTTAAAAATTGACCTTGTGTCATATCCTGCCCGAGCGGAGGGGTTGGTAAATATGATTAGGTCTTACTAAATCTAGTTCACAAGGTGTCAGAGGTGGTGTCAAGAACAAATAAAAAAAATTGTGGACACCAGGAATAAAAAAAAAAAAAAAAGAATAACTTAGCAAAGAAAAAAAAGGTTAAGTGAGAAAATTTTTCTATTGTTAAATTTAAACCAAACTTACATAAGATATTAGGCGGGACCATGAAACCACGCCCCCCCCCCGGCCAATAGAATTGAATCCTCACTGAAAGAAAAGAAAAAAAACAACCAGCGACTCAGAACGGCACTTCCGAAAATGAAAACAGCAGGAGTCACGTTAAATGAAAAATGTGTATTTTCCGTTGGAACTATAAAGTTCCTGGGACATTATCTCCAATGAAGGACTCCAAATAGACCCAGGAAAAGTAAAAGCCATCATGTATCTATACCAAATTTTTGCAGAGATAGCATAGTTTCCGAGTAACAAAATAAATATCGTATCAAAGGATTCAGGAAGCCCCGATGAAATAAAACATTCGAGCAGCAGTTGGTAATTCCAGCCACCTTAAAAGACAGTGGTTGTACCAAACTGTACAACTGAAAAGGGAATATAGGGTTATGTCCCTTAGATTGATGTTCCTCGTCTCCTAAGATATCGCTTACAACTCTTTCCTAACTTCCTCTGTTTTGTAGATACTGAAGTTATGAAAAGATTACTACTATTACTACTGCAGGAAACGTGTGATAATTTCAGTCTCATCATCTTGTTTTAATAAATCCAGTCCACAAAATACTTTTTCTTTGAAAGATAACTATGACGATAAAATATTTTTTGTACACATTACAAGTGTTTGTTTTCGTGTCATAAAATGGAGCATTCCACCATTAAAAAGTGTCTTCAGTTTCATTAAAATAAACAAGTGAATTTTCAAAAATAAACCATGCAGTTTTCGTTTCAATATTATTGTATGCTTCATGATACTATATATACACACACACACACACACACACACACACACACACACACACATATATATATATATATATATATATATATATATATATATATATATATATAAAAGAATTTGAAGTAAAATTTGCAATACAAAAACAAAAGAAGTAAAATTTGCAATATCATGGAAATTAAACAACAAACTTAATATTAAGAAAATGGTTCTAGAGCCAAATTTAATATTTAAAATATATTGTTTAAGGGAGCTTTAATGAGCGTTTTTAAACAGTAAGCTCCGCAGTTTTCTCGTTCGGATACTGATTCAAAAAGATAATACAGGCAACAAGATTTTAGAAAGGAATTTCACTTAAAAGAAATAAAACGTAATTATAAGATTCAGAATGATAGAAAAGATAAAGCCTTGCAAATTTTAGTGTCAAATGAACAGTTAAACACAGGGTTTCTTTTCCTTAGGTTTTCGTTAAACTGACTATAGACAAATTATATGGTGGGTCTGGTCGGAACCACCGAAATATAGAAGACCTGTTCGATTGTGATGTGACGTCACAAAAGTAGTCCATGAGGTTTGTAAAAGATTCAATTATCATAGAGGAATGAATTATTGTAAGAAAAATGGTTTTAGAAAACTTTTTAAAAATACATTTAAAAGATAAAAAAACAGGGTTGAATTTTATACAGAACTTTATTTGATATCAAGTCTTTAAAAATAATTGATACGAAAAATTGTTGCCGAATGCTACGTAAGTAAATAAACGTGTTGCAAAAAGTGTAATATATAGTTGTTGTGGGTGTTAGTATTGCTTAGTAGGCTTAAGTAGGTTTAAGGACAACACAAGGCGTGCGTGCTTTAGTTAAGGCATATTTATTCTCAATGGGCAGAGAGTGTGTATGTATTCCTACGCCAAGAGGTTGTAATCTTGCGCCTAGAGAAATAGTCCGTGTTATTACTGCAGAAAGAATTTCAAATTATCATTTAGTGCTGGAATTGTTTTGGTTGTTGGAGTTTCAAATTTATATATTTCGTCCAATGAGAATGACTGATGCCATTCTGCCCGGTGAGGTGACCCGGGCAACATAAAGGGCGCGCTAACCATTCTCGCCCTCTCTTTTCGCTTCCTCACTGGCTAGCAGCAGGACAAGCTAGCTAACATGATAGAGCACATTCTCTCTCTTTTCTTCCTCCCTTGCTAGCAACATGACAGAGCAGTCCACTGAGCATTATGAGGAGAGCACATCCAATTTATGGACCATTGGTGTCTGGGAAATCATTCTTTCATCATTCACCTTTCCTTCTAAACCAACGGATCCTCGGAGAAATAAATAGGATATTTTCAACTCCTGCTTTGACTTCAGCATTTTAATTCCTGTCCTGGCAACAGCATCTCAACTCCTACTTTGACTTCAGCGTCTTAATTCCGGCTCTATCATTTACAACCTTTTCTCCTTTCTGCGACTTACAGCACAAGGGTTATCTTTCTGACTGTCATTAAACGAAGCTCATCAATATTCTCGCCTGCATTCCTGTATTTTCTTTCTTCTTAATGTAAAAGGCAGACTACAATTTGCCCTTTCATTAAAATACAAACAATAAAGAGATTTAAAATTCAAATATAATACTTAGAGATAAATAGGTTACAGATAGAAAATTTAAGGCCTGAAATTCGTTCATAATTTTAATTGTTTCAAATTTGATAACAATTTCTTATTAAATCATAATCAGCATTGTTTTAATTTGCATGTTTTTGTTTCAATTTTAATAAGGATTCGGTAAAGTTACAATTTTGTAATCATTAAGTGATTATTATTCAAATACGGCAACAACTGAATTATGAATTAGAAAACAAACAAATTACAAGGAAACGATGTATAAATTAAACAATTAAATATAAATAAGAAACAAATTAAATACAAACAAGCAAATAAATTAGAAACAAACAATAAAGAGATTTAAAAATCAAATAATATTTAGCCGGAGGTTTATATTGTTGTTATTCTTTTAGCGAGGAAGAGTGTTGGTTTGTTTTGGGGCGAGGATAGGTTGTAACGTATGTGCGTGTGTTTACGTTGTGTTGTTTCCTCGCTAATTGTAGTTTGGTATATAAAGGAGAAGGTTCAAGAAGTAAGATGCCGATAGTCGAAATGTGTTTTTAAGAATAGTTTTTATATGCAGCATGGAATATTTAATTTGCTTTGGTGCTGCAAGTCTCGTAGTGAGTAAGGAGACGAAATGGAGTTATGAGAAAGTTGAGAAAGACAGTGCGTATCGTCGGGCGTGCGAGGGATTGTGTTCGCCGTAGTTTAGCGAAAGCCATGTTGCTGTTGGAGGAAATGAACTTGGAGTCACCGTGAGTTTTGTGCGTATGGTGGAGAGGCGTGCGTTGTCTCCATTAAAGTGGCCTAGAGGTGACTTGAGAGCTAGGTGTCGAGAGCGGAAATAAAGCATCGCATCGACATAGCTAATTTTGGGGTGACATAAAGTTGTTCCTGTGGTGGCGTATTGAATGTATCTAATTCATATTCAACTGGGATTCCTTGGTCTGAGATAGGCGCGAGGAATCCATAAATTAGATAGGTTTTAGCCGTATGTGAGGTGGTTATTATTGTTTATTATTTTGTAGCCAGAGTTTTTGTATGATTATTTTAGCTGGAGAAGTTGGTTTGTTAGTAGCGAGGAAAGTGGGTGTAACGTATGTGTGTTTACGTTGAGCTGTTTCCTCGCTTAGTGTTGTTAGTCCCCTCGCTAAGTTTTAGGGTAAATAAAGGTAGAATGATGAAGAAGAAGTAAGATGGCGAAGGTCGAAATGTGTTTAAGGATAAGGTTTTTATTTGCAGCATGGAATATTGGGTTTGCTTTTGGTGCTGCAAGACTCGTGGAGTTAAAGTTTGTTAGTATTGAGACGAAATGGCATTATGAGATGTTAAGAAGGTTGTGATGGCAGCGTGTGTCGTTGGGCGTGTGAGGAATTGTGTTTTTTGCATTTTTGACGAAAGACATGTTGCAGTTGGAGGAATTAAACTTTGGATGTCACCGTGAGTTTCGTGTCTGGTATTTGGGGAGAGTAGGCGTTATCTCCATGCGTGTCGAGAGCGGGATTACGCTCAGATCGACATAGCCAATTTTGGGGTGACATAAAGTTGTGCCTGTGCGAGGCATGTTGAATGCATCTAATTTATATTCAACTGGGATTCCTCGTAAGGAATCCATAAATTAGATGGATTCCCTCGTGTGTTCATGTTGCTGCTGCTGGTATATTAAAGCCGCAGTGACATGTCTGCACTGGGCGGCGTTGTCCAGCTAAAAAGCATCGCTACTGAAGAACGGCCAATGGGACGTCTGCACTGGTCGGCGTCTACAGCCAAAGAGAGTGGGTTTGGCAGCTTATCCGATTTGGTGGCCGGAAATGAAGGTCCGGGGTGAGTAGGATAAGTCATCCTGATTGGGCGAAATCAAGTGTCGAATCAAATTGCGCGCCAAACCAAAATACGAAATTTTTCTCTTCTCTACCAGGTTCCCTCGTGTGTCCATATTATTGTTGCTATTGAAGAGCCGCCAGTGAGACGTCTGTACTGGGCGGCGTTGTCCAGCTAAAGAGTGTGGGTTTGGCAGCTTACCCAATTTCTACTGTCCGGAAAAAAAAAGGTCCAGATTGAATAGGATAGGTCATCCTGATTGGGTGAAATTATGCATCGAATTAGATTGCGCGCCAAACCAAAATACGAAATTTTCCTCCGCTACTAATACTTACAGAAAAATAGGTTACAAATCCAAAATTTAGCTGAATGTTTAAAGTTTTCTTTTTCTTTTTTTTGCTTAACTTGTCACGTGTAATATTCTTTTCCCTAAAACAAAAAAATTATTTAAAAGAGCAACTATAGTGCTCCAGACAAACTTTATTCTTTGTATTTTTTCTATAAAGTGAACCTCATAACAAGTGTCAACATTAAAAAGAAGCTCATAATCTGCCAAAACATTCAATGTTTTATGCATGGCTAATTTTCTTTGATTTACTGATTGGGTAGTGGGAATTAGATTTATTTCCCACTGGCAGACGAATTCCCGCACAGAAGTAAATCGGTTGAACTGAACCAATCAAATCAGCCGGCGGAAGAATACCAAAAGCCGGGCCTTCGGTGAGGGAGAGGTAAAAGCAAATTCGGCCTCTTTTACCAAGAACCACCGTGGAGTTAACATGACAAAAACTGTAACTCGCTTACTAGGCTAATGGTTCAATAAACACGTACACATACATACATACATACATACATACACTTTCTTTACCAACGAGGCAGTACGAACTTTTGTATTCGCTAAAGGGAAACCTCACGGAATAGCTACAGAGGTTAGCAGAAACTCGTCCAAACATTACTACGTTGTGTAAAAGGATTAAGTTGTCGTTGTCAACTTTC
Organism: Sepioteuthis lessoniana; assembly: GCA_963585895.1. NCBI lineage: Eukaryota > Metazoa > Mollusca > Cephalopoda > Myopsida > Loliginidae > Sepioteuthis > Sepioteuthis lessoniana. The sequence continues at coordinate 126,064,710 of OY757908.1, read as the reverse complement.
CAACGGGAATTGAGAACACTCTCAGCAACTTTAATTTCTCTTTACAAATGAAGAAAAAAATGATTCTTTTTATCAGCTTGCCAATGACTACATAATTATATAGAACAAAATTTCTAGTTATATTATTAGGATATAAGAGAGAACGTCTATTAATTCCCTGAAAATAGCTGTTTATTTCAGGTATTTCTTCCACCTTATCTCTTGTAGATATTAAATCTTTGCAACTATTTGCATTTAATTTTCTGAAAAACTATATAACAGCAATAACCTGTTAAGTATCGTATTACTGGAAGAATTTCTCTACACTTATTAACATCATCTTCTTTATCATCAATTCTAAATTTATATACATCTAACTTTTGTTGCTCTGTCACTTCATGCCAATTTGGTTTTTGTAAATTTTAAAATCAATTTTAATGCATATCTGATTAAATGATAAGCTCAATTTTAAAACTGATAGAATTCTAATTTTTTTTTCGCATTCAAACACTTGCTGTATCAAGATATTATACTGATCCCCACTAAGTTGCCAGTATTGACCAAATATTGTCTCAAGGTTTTCTGTATGAAATTTGCCAGATAAAATGCATAGCATTTTCAATTCTTCTATGCAATTTTTTTGTCAGTTCTAGAAATGCATACATTGTATGATGGAAAGCAGTGAAGGTTTCCTTTGTTAATTTGCCATTTCTTACAGAAATGCTATTCTAATATTTCAACCAGTCACAGAATACAGAAAGAAATCTAAAATTTTCTTCATTACTGGATTACAGTATTTATTTCTACGGAGGGGCTAGGTTTTTGCATGGTGCCTGAGGCGGTCCTTTTTAGGGGAATGCCGACGAGGCCCGAAGCATTTTTGGAACTACCGGGTGTGCCTAGGCTACGGCCCGCCGTGTTGCAGAGCCGATAAGCACGTCGACCCCGGAAATGAGTAATATGGTTAAGTGTGTGAATAAGAACAGCCATAAGACAATGAAGGGAACAAAGGCGAGGTAACAATTATAACAACAGGTGACAATTTATTTGTCGTATTTACAAATAGAGTAAAATTCGTGATTAAGTCCTTTGGTAGTTAAGTCTCAGATCAGTTGGTTGGGGATGTTAGTTGGTAATGGTAGAGATGGATGCGAAGTAGCTAGATGATTGTGCTGGTATTTTGGTGTTGGTCGAATCGTGGATGTATGTGGCCGGACGAGTGTCGCTGGTAGCTAGTGTAGGTAGAGTTGGATGTGTCTGGACGAGCGTCGTTGGCAGTTGGTGTAGGTCGACGTCGAAGTTGGTATATATCAAGATGGCATATGATCGTAGTAACCGTCGGCTAAAGCTACCTCGGGCTTTAGCGCTATGTAACCGTGCGGACAATCAAAGGAACGGACAGTTAAAGCTAGCTCGGGCTCTAGCACTGCGTAACCGTGCGGACAATCGAAATAACCGTCTGCTAAAGCTAGCTCGGGCTTTAGCGCTGCCTAACTGTGCGAACGATCGAGGTAATCGATCGAGTGTTTAAGACCGGATGGTCTTAAGGTCCGCTTCGTGGTGCCGCCAGGCCGTCTGCTTCGGCGAGTCAATAAAGACCGCCAGCGATAATCCGACCCGCAGAAAGTGACCTCTAGTAGTGCGCTACTCAGTCGATGGAATCAACTGAGTGTTTAAGACCGGATGGTCTTAGTGGTCCGCTCCGTGGTGCTGCCAGGCTGTCTGCTTCGACGAGTCAATAAAGACCGTCAGAGATACTCCGACCCGCAGAAGGGGATCTCTATTGGCCCTTAAGAGGACCTTTGTGCATATCAATGTAGGTAGGAGAAAGGCAGACCTACCACGAGAAGTGGGATCTCAGCCGGAAGGTAAGGCGAATGCAACCGCAAAAAAATGCAGGATTCGACCTTTAGTGAGCTTCGCAAAGAGCTAGCCGATATTTGCCAATGCCTCCCACCAGACAAGGGTTGACGCAAGGTCAAAAGGCCGAAGGCCGATTAAAGTGGGAATAAAAGGGGAGGGGAGGTCAGGAACGAGCCGAGACTCGAACCCTGCTGGTCTCTGCTGCTCATCGGCTCACTTGGTGCAATGTGAGCCTGATGAGGCATGCAGTTTCACGAACCCAAATGTGGGTCTGGGCACGTATGCCGGGTTATAGCTTGAACTAGACAGCAAGGTCTAGTGTCATACATAGGTTCTTTTAGCCCAGCCACAATTTGCCAATGTCTCCCACCAGACAAGACTTGACACAAGGTCAAAAGTCCGAAGGCCGATTAAAGTGGGGATAAAGAGGAGGGGAAGGTCGGGATGGAGCCGAAGCTCGAACCCTGCTGGTCTGTGCTGCTCATTGACCCACTAAGTGCAATGTGGGTCTAATGAGGCATGCAGTTTCACGAACCCAAATGTGTGTCCAGGCACGTATGCCGGGTTATAGCTTGAACTAGACAGCAAGGTCTAGTGCTATACATGGAGTCATGAGAGCGACAGACAGCAAGGTCTAATACCAGGCTTGTTGATATTGAAGAGGCACTACGACACCCTACCGAGTTGTGTAAATAGAAATTTCTTCTATTAAAATGGACGTAGAAGTAAGGGACTTCTTTAGCTTGATATAAGCTAGCGGGGATAATTTATTCCATTTTTATAAGTTTTTTTTAGAAGAGTTTTGTAATTATTGTTAGTTTTGAATTTACTCCCTGTTTTAGCTGTAACAGTTGGTCAAGGTTGTAACAGGGGCTTCGTCATTTCCGATCGTAACCGGATGTCGTTTGTAGTAGGGGTGAGTAGTCTGATTTGTTTACGTTAGTAAAGGGATCGCGACAGGCGCCTGGAACCACCTTAAAAAAGGCCTTGAACCGTACTCGCCTGTTTGGTGTGGCGCGCGACAAATAGTGAAAATTAATTTAATCTGATTTTTAAATATCTATTTTTTTTATTTATTGAATTCACTTATGGACTTTTATTTCAGTTGGATTTTTATTCATTGATTTAAAAAAAAAATCTGGCCTCGTTTTCATAATTTCCCGGGTAAGTGTTTTACTTTCATTATTTTAAAGCTGATACAACTTCAATACAGGAAATTTTACTTTTTACTATTACGACTAATATTTTTCATTTCTCTTTTCGACAAATACCTATCATCATTGTTGTAATTTCAAATACAACACTTTTTAAAGTAACATTTAGTAATTTCTCACAGTTTACAGAAGATCTACTTCTCTTCTGCATTCTGTAAACCTGAGATCTATTCGTTAAGTTTTCATCGACAAAGTATTCTTACTTTGAACTTTAAAGATGGATGATTGCTGCTCGATTTGTACGGAAACCTTTCACGATCCGAAAAGTCTTCCCTGTTTTCACACATTTTGTCAAGAATGTCTACAGATGTATATCAACAAATACTCTGATGATAAATCTTTTAACTGCCCACTTTGTCGACGAGAAATCGAACCGATGGATCTTGAGAAACCAAAAGGTGAATGGGCAAGATTGTTCCACTGCAACATTACAAATCCCAAACCGCAAAATCCGAGCCCTACAGATCTTGATGATTCTGTTAAGGTAAATCAGACACCAAAACTTCCGCTAAAGTTAATAACAACCGTTACCTTGAATGGAAATTTATTTGCTGGTATTAACGACATGGTTATGTTAATAGATCAATGTTTTATAATTTCTGATGCTTGTTATAAAAAAGTTTGGAAATTTTCAAAATCTGGAGAATATTTGCAAAACACCCCTTTTGATAAAGAACCCTTCGGTTTGTGTTTACTACAGGACAACTGTGTTGCAGTGTCTATACCACACGATAAAAAAATCATCATTTTGGATTGTGAAAACTTAAAAACTGTAAAAGATACCATATCATTTGAAAAATCTTACTCTAGTTTGGGATCGGATGATAAAAAAAGAATCTTCTCTTTGTACCGCGATGAAAAAATGTGTGTTGATGTAATATCAAAAAGCAGCCCTCAATCCTCATATGCTATCTCTCATGTGATAAAATTGCCATTTTACTTCTGCGGTATTTATAGGCTTCGGGTTCTGCCCTCAGGTTACGTATTAATCATAAATTCTCAGAAGTTTTGGACGCTGTGTTGTGTAGATGAAAATGGGGAAGTGGTTTTTCTCTACGAAGGTAATGAAGCTTACAGGCTTAATTCAACATCGGATGTTGCAGTTAGTACACATTTTATATATGTTGTAGACAAACCTACAAATGCCATTCACAGAATTGAACACCAAGGCAATTTTGTGGATATCCCATTGACAGAAAGTGACGGGATTTCTCAGCCGAATAAAATCTATGTTAACGATGAAGGTGTGATAGCAGTTATTGTCAGAAAAAACGATAAATGCCATATTCAAATCTTTTCAAGTTAAATCATTGGATATTTAAAGACATGTCTATCTTGTAACTGTTATGTGTCGTTAATGATACATTTTTTCTTCTTCTCGGGTCACTTCTATCTCATAATTTTGTGTACTAATTGATTTAAATATACTAATAAATATTAATAAATTCATGAATAAATGCTGGCTTGATATAAACGTTATCTTATATAAAACACTGGTAACTTTAAAAGTATCTAAAATATGTTCGTGTTACTTGGTGATGATCGGAGACTTACTGGTTGAAATTTCTGGTTTTTGAATTTTAATATTATTTTACATATAAACAATTTAAGATCATAACCTTTAAAATTTTAGAACGGGGAGACAAGTTAAAAACTAATTTAGATCAATAATCAAATCGATAAAACTTATTTACCAATATTTACGTCGTTTTTTTATGTGTGTGTGTGTTTTGTTTGATTTCTTTGTCGTGTGTGTGTGTGTGTGTAATTACATCATTTCCTCATATTGAAATAGAAGCATTAATTACCTCTATTTAGAAATTAGTTTCAAATTGAAACTTTTCTTTCTGTTCTTAAATTATCCAGAAAAAGAAATCTCCTTTAAGACAATTTTGTTTATTTAACAATTTAAAATGAGTGAAATTGGATAAAAATGATTTTAGAAAAAACATTTATTACGTTGAAATAAAAACATTTGATTATCTAATAAAGATGATTCATTTATGTGTATGTGTGTTCGTCTTCTCCCCTAAGACTACAATAATTACACCCCAAACTATATATATTTTGATTCAACTTATTTCAAGGAAAATTTTGGTATAAAAATGTTTTGTGTACGATTTCTAGATCGAGAGTTTATTGGGAAAAACGATAGTGTTAAAAAAAATGTTTATTGTTAAAAAGGAAATAACCAAATTAATAAAAGTAATATTTTGTATTTGGAAATTTTGGGGTCAACAAAACGCTTCTTTTTACGATACAAAATCAAAGGCTTGAAATTTGTATTGTAGCGGTTTTGAGGGGTCATAGAATTTTTAATGTACGTATCTCTTTAGAATATTTTATTTTAATCGTCAACAGAGATATCACAGCCCCTAACAAATCCTCCTAATACAAGAAAACCAATTATTGTTAAAGAGAACAAATTAGGTTGTTAGAAGTATCATGGCCTTTTGATAAACATATAAGAACAATGATAAAAGGAATCACACAAATAAATGAACGACGAGAAAAGGATTTTGCTTTTATATACCCCTGGACATAAAATATAAGAAAACCTTCAAAAATTAAGAAAAAGATAATGTTTACAATTTTTGAATTATGAAAATCAAATATATGAAAGATAAGGTTAAGAGACATTTAAATTTAAAATAAGAAGAAAGTTCAATTCATTTTTTATGCATAGATTAGCATTTATGCTAAATTTTAAAATTCATTTTTGACATAAATATAAAACCACCAATAAAGACAAAAAAAGGACTTAATTGAAAAATTTATTACATATATAGGCTACATAATATAAAAGCTACTAAAACTGTAATCACTAAAACACTAAAAACATAAGTGGCTAAAGGAACAAAATTATCTGAATTTGAGAAAAGCGAGATTACAGCTCTTAAATGAGTCGGAAAATCTCAGCGAAATTTTGAAGATCTTAAGATGCAGTAAAACCGTTATCTGCAATTACTTGAAAAGTCCAAATAAGTATGGAACAAGAAAACCGACTCGCAGACCAGAAAAATTATCACCACAATTCAAAAGAAGAATTGTTCGCGAAGTAAAAAAGAAAATTTCGTCAACATCAAAAATATTGAAATCTCTAGTGGATGTTCCTTGTAATACAAGAACAATTAGAAGGCATTTAAGCAACGAAAAAAATAAGCATAAGAAAAGAATTCATCGCCCAAGGTTGATTATGAAGAACAAAGAGAAACGACTGGAATATGCTCGTCAATATCAAACCATGAGTTCTAAAGAATCACGAAAAGTTGTTTTCTCGAACGAAAAGAAATTCAATTTTGACGGTCCAGACGACTTTCAGAAGTACTGGCATGCAAAAAATTTCCAGAAGAGAATTACTCAACAAGGCATAGTGAAGGAGGATATCTTATGATGTTGCGGGGGGGGCTTCTCATCTTCAGGAAAACGTAAACTACAATTAGTCAGTGGTTGACAAAAAGCAGCTGATTATGTGAAGATACTAAATGATTTATCTCTCACACAAGAAGGGCGTCGTCTATGTGGAGAAGAACGGATTTTTCAGCAAGATAATGCTGTTATCCACAATGCATCCATAACAAAGAAGTACTTGCTTGAACAAAAAATAAGACTTCTTGACCATCCAACGTGTTCTCCAGACCTCAATCCTATAGAAAATTTGCGGGGATTGATTGTTGCAAAAGTTTATGATAGAGGTCGACAATACTCGACCTTTTCTGAACTAAAAAATGCCATCTTAGACGCATCGGAAAAATACCTTTGATTCAAATTCAGAAACTAGTTGATAGTATGCTTAGCCGAATTTTTGAAGTTATCAAAGCTAACGGCCGATCTATAAGATATTAAATAAAAAAAATTGCTTTTATATTCTATAGTTCTGCTCATTCATCTTATATATATGTTAAAACAAAATTTTAAAATTAAGCATCAATGCTAATATGCATAAAAAAAAATGAAGTGAAATTTCTTCATATTCTAAATTTAATTATCTTTATGCCTTATCTTTCATATATTTGATTTTCATAATTTAAAAATTGTAGACATCTTTTTCTTCATTTTTGAGAATGGTCTTATATTTTTGTCCAGGGGTGTTTATATAATATTTTATATGTGAAGGCAAAAGAGGAGTGATTCTTTTACTAACAATGTATTCATAAAAAGAGGTAAATTCTTTCTTTTAGATTTTTAAATATGTTGTTTCAAAATTTGTTTAGTACTTACAAGTGTCCATTTAAATAAATTTAAGTCCTGTGGATTTGTGTATTTATCGAGCAGGTATCTTTATTCAAAAATTCTTTTGTTTTGGGGTCTTTTTACTTCTTGGATTTTTTTAATGTTCACATGTCTGGGGCAGAATGTAACTAATAAAAATAGGAGAGAATTAAAGATGCTAGAGCCAGTAGCAGGGGATCATCAATCAAAATTTTGTTCAGACAATTGTCTGGTCTTTTTAGAAAAGCTAAATAGGATAGGCATCAAGCAAGATAAAGGTTGTTTTTTTAAACTATGGTGTTAATTATTTTATTGGGATAAGGGTTAAGTGTTTATTTTAGGGAGCTAACCAATTTGGAGTAAAATTTGACCCAAGATTTATTTGTTGTCTACAGTCTATTAATTAATTGTAAGAGTTAATACACTGGCCAGCAACAGATATTAAAAACTAATAACATTTTGCTAGGGAACATGTGACAGTAAGTTCCTTTATTCAAATCCAATTTAAACATTTTTTGTTTTTGCTATTAACTTTTATTATTAAATTTTTAAAATATATATTAATGTTTTTCTAAGCATTGCAAGTTTGTGTCCTATAGTATAAAAGCAAATTTTATCGTCCTGGTGGAAAATTAAAATTAAATGTCCTAATTATTAAAAGATTTATTTCGTTTGATTTTTTTAAAAATGTCTATTTTATTCTTAGTTTCTACTTTTCCCCCTCTTTCTTTGTTTTGGATTTTTTATTTATATATCTATCTATTTTTATTGTAATCTCGTTTTCATCATTTCCTGTGTTAGTGTTTTAATTTCATTATTTTAAAACTAACACAACTTCAATACAGAAAATAGCATTTGTGATTTATAGAACGAAAGTTTATTATGAAAAACTATCGGGTAAAAAATTTGTTCATAGTTAAAAAAATAAAATAAAATAAACAAATAATTGAAGGTAACATTTTGGATTAGAAAACTTTTAGCTTAACCAGATGCTCCTTTTTACGACACAAAAACAAACACTTGAAATTTGTACAAAAGAATATTTTATCGTCATAATTATCTTTCAAAGAAAAAGTATTTTGTGGACTGGATTTATTAAAACAAGATGATGAGATTGAAATTATCACACGTTTCTAGCAGTAGTAATAGTAGTAATCTTTTCATAACTTGAGTATCTACAAAGTAGGGGAAGTTAGGAAAGAGTTGTAAGCGATATCTTAGGAGACGAGGAACATCAATCTAAGGGACATAACCCTATATTCCCTTTTCAATTGTACAGTTTTTTTTAATAACACTAGTTTACAAAGAAATTGAGGCAAGCACAAAAATACCTGTTTTTACCTAATTTGAGGGTACTGAATTCAAATTTGAAATCCGTTTTTACTCATCACCTCTAGTTTTTTAGATATGCATAGTGTGCATTTTGTGCATATACGGTACATAAAGGCGTATATGAATTCAGGGTTAATTCTAATATTGTGAAACTTATGGCTTATTTTTTAGTTATTATGCACTAAATGTAAGTGATAGCATTATGTTATATATATATATATATATATTAGTTATATATCAAGACGGATTTTGACAGTTAAGGCAGCAGGTCTCAATTCACACTCTGGCAGTCATTGGAAGAGGTTGTCTCGCAGGCGGCACAGGAGGTTGGTGTCCCTCAACTATCGTGTTACACATCTTTTGGGTTACTAAATATTAGTATTACATTTTTAAATGCGCATTTAGTTTTACTTTGTTATATTTTCAGATTCTCCAATGGCTTCAAACACGTCAAAATGTTGAGGATGCCTCAACAAGGCCAATTCTTTCTGCTACGTGTGTGGGGACTTCACAACAGTTGCACAGCGTCAAACCATCACTTCCCTCCTCAGAACCACCTACTTTCACTATTTTGACTGTAAAATTGGTGATCAGGACAAGTCTTGGTCTCCACACATCTGTTGTAAACCCTGCTACAATGGACTGGTTTAATGGCAAGAAAGCGGCTTTCAACTTTGCAGTCCCGATGGTTTGGAGAGAGCAGCGAAACCACACAGATGATTGTTATTTTTGTTTAACTAATATAACTGGTTTCAATGCATCTTCTAGGAAAAAGATCAAATATCCCAACCTCTGATCTGCTATGAGACCTGTTCCCCATTCAAATGATCTTCCTGTACCCACACCTCCAGTAAATAAGGATCTTCTTTCCTCATCAGATGAAGAAATGCCTTCAAGGGAGGATTCTGCCGAGTCAATATCTTTGGAAGATATTGAATCTACATTTTCAGGAACAAGTGGCAATGAGCCACACTGGATCACGCAAGAAGACCTGAATGATCAAATAAGGTCATTGGTCTTCTTATGGGTATGCAAGCAGGCTTCACAAAGTACTGTTGTTTTCTCTGTCTCTAGGATAGTCGAGCTGTATCCCAGCATTACAAGCAGAAAGACTGGGGGTCTAGAAGCACTTTTGTTCCTGGCGAACACAGCCTCAATGAGAATCCTCTGGTGGACATGAATAAGGTGCTTCTTCCTCCTCTTCACATCAAGCTTGGTTTGATGAAGAATTTCGTGAAGGCGTTGCACAAAAATGGTGCTGCCTTCCAACATTTGTCTACTGTGTTTCCAGGTCTTAGGGCTGCTAAGCTCAAAGAGGGCATCTTTGTTGGACCTCAGATCCAAGAAGTGCTGAAGGATACTGATTTTGAGGAGCTTCTTAACTTAAAGGAACTGAGAGCATGGGAAGCATTCAAGTCAGTCTATAGTGGCTTCCTTGGTAACACACGCGTACCAGATTACCAAGCCTGTATTGAGAAGTTGCTAAAGTCTTACGAAGATATGGGGTGCTGAATGTCATTCAAGATTCATTTTCTCCATTCCCTCAACTTCTTCCTGCCAAACCTTCCCTCAACTTCTTCCTGCCAAACCTTCCCTCAACTTCTTCCTGCCAAACCTTGGAGCAGTGAGTGATGAGCATGGAGAAAGATTCCACCAAGACATTACAAAGATGGAGAGCAACTATCAAGGCAAATGGAACCCCGGCATGATGAGAGACTTCTGCTGGATGCTCTTGTGTGACATCCCGGAGGCAAAATACGCCAGATCTTCTAAGAAAACACACTTTTGACTGTTTGTAGTACTATGAATTGTGTAATTGTGTCATCCAAGTATATTGATTCAATCAGTGTTCTTTATCTATCCTGTTTTATCTGTTATCTTATTTACCAACCCCTCCGCTCGGGCAGGATATGACACACAGTCAATTTTTAAGCGGAGTTTAACAGGTTTGAATTCACAGTTTTCCTTCTCCTAGACTAGTTGCCTCACCAAGGCTGAAGAACCTAGTCTGTCCGACTATTTACCTATAGCTGGAGGGAGAGTAATTGGATTCATACCTTTCCTAAGGGTATTTGTGCTATGTGAAATGCAATCAGTCTCGTCCAGGGTTTGAACTCGAGTCGCCATGTTCATTTCCTACGACGATAACTATTACACCACGGGCACCTTTATCTGTTATAAGCTGCTGCAACTCTTGAAATATACACATATATTCTCTGTTTATACTAAAATGAGACTATTTAAAAGCCAGAAAACTAGAGGTGATAGAGCAAAACTATTTATAAATTTGAATTCAGCACACCCAAATTAACAAAAAACACCTATCTCCATTCTTGCCTCAGATCAAAAATTTATTTTTGTAAAGCAGTGTGACCATGGTCTTTTAAGGTGGCTGGAATTACCGACTACTGTTCGTATATTTTATTTCATCGGGGCTTCCTGAATTCTTTTGGTGCGATATTTATTCTGTTACTCGGAAACTATGTTATCTCTGCAAAATTTGGTGTAGATACATGATGGCTTTTAATTTTCCTGGAGTCCTTCATTGGAGATAATGTCCCAGGAACTTTATAGTTCTAATTGAAAATAGGCATTTGTCATTAAATGTAAGTCATGCTGTTTTTAGTCGCTGGTTGTGATCTTCTGCTAATCAGGACATTGTTATATAGCAGGGTTCAGATCTCTCCCGATTTACAATTTCATTCAAAAAACATACATGTGGCTGGAAAAGGGTAGCATTTGACTGGATGTTAGCCTGACAGCTGCTACCGAGACAATGAATAAAATGTGTCTTTGCGCAAGAGGCTTCACACAGAGCTTCCGGATGAGAATGCAAGAAATTAATTCACATTAACAAAATACCCTTTTTCAGCCAATCATAAATCTTCCCCCCCCAAAAAAATTTCCCAGAACCGATTTGATCCAAGGGGTAGCTATTTAAGCAACGAAAATCTTCAAGGGCAGAGACTGGTCCACGGAGGGTGGAGGGAAGAACATGCTACGGCCATAAGAACCCATCTGAACTCTGACGGATTTTTTGACACACCACCTGCCATTGACAGCTGCTGACTTAGCTACAACGCCACCCCGTCCATGACTGCTACTACCACCAAGATCATCTGATACCCTTACCACCCTTATACCACCATATCCACCAAGTGAGTTCCTTAACTTCTAACATACGTGGCCATACATGAACTCTGGCTTCACACACACACACACCTTGATTCACTCTTTCACTTGATATTGTACGCTACAATTTTGTACAGTTGATTCTTCGCTTTATCGCCTTGTTTTTCCCTTTTGTTAATATGATTGTTTAAAAAACTTTCAACCTGTGTTTGTCTTTTCCTTGCCACCATACGCTAAATATAACACTGGTGTCTGAAGCGTGTGGCAAGGAAAATGGATTACTCAGGTCTCACACGTGCTGAACTCTTTGCTCTGGTAGAGAAACACAAGTTAACACTACTTAACTTAAAATGCGGCCCAACACGCCCTGACAAGGCAACCATCACTGAAGCCCAAAAGGACATAGATGATATGCTCACCGCCCTGAGTCAGGCTACCACCATAGCAACATCGACAACACACACAAACCCGTCGCATGGACTTATGATGCGACAACAGTCCTTACGAGATGGGACATCAGAAGCTTCAACCCTGGTAATAACGTTCACCATTTTATCAGTCACTTAAACAGCCATACACCATCAACGTAAAGCCCGAACTCACCAACTACCCCGAAATGGAAGAGGAATTCCTGAAAATAGCTAAACGGCTGCTTGACCGAAGCATTTTTCAACAAATGGAGAACACACATAAAGACACGTCGACCTTTGAACGACTAATATTGTACCTGATTGTGACTCACGGCAACCAGATGTCCAACTTCCAGCATCTCAGTCGGGCCTGGGATATGCAACGACAGGACGGTGAGAGGTTGACCGATTTTGCTGGCCGACTCGAAAGCACCATTAGAGAGGCGGTCATCCACATAAAAAACAAGTACAGTAAGGACAACGCTACAGGAATGACAGTGGACACAGTTTTTTCACTTGTAGGCATGATGCTGATGAGTGAAAAGGTTAAGGCCTGGACACCTAATATATACCCTTATCTAGTAAAAACTATGGACAACCACTACTCAGTGAGTGGTATAGCAAGTGAGGCCCAAAACTACCTCGATCGCGGCATCAACACGGACGTCACAACTGACCACGACATCATGACATACTACAATAAGCCACAACGGCTGAAACAGTTGAAGGACCCGCCTGGACAATGGACAACTTTCAAAAAACATAACATACCAACCAATCAGAGCAGACACGCCGAGACAGGGCGCGAAACCAAGATATCTGCAGAAATTACATGAAGGGCCTCAGCTGCTTCCATGAGCATAACTGCCCATATTGGCACCCACCTCGTGCCCAAGCCCATGTCACAACAACAGAGCAAAACATACCCATCGGCGGTACTTCATCGCAAATCAATGATCCGGATTTCCCGTACAGACCGGACAAGATGTGATGGCTCGTCTACCGGTCTTCCACACCCACCAACACATATTTGATATCCAACAACGCTCCTCACAACAATCCCCGTTCGTCAGAACTACATTCAATATCCAAGGAATTACTTTCATGGACACAGCGATGTTAGACTCGGGATGCTCGACTTGCATCATACCTATCTCTCGCCTACTGGAAGATGTTAGGGAGCGCATGACACATTCCGATACCCTCGTGAAAGGAATAAATGGTAGCATTGCCACACTGGGAGAAATGACTGCGATGTCATCATTGGTGATCACAACTATACCACCATTCTTATTACGAGCACCACTACACCAATCTTAATTAGACAAAATATCCTCAGCCACATCACCTTTAACTCTTTCACGGTGAACAACCATGAGTCAAATGTTGAATTCAGATGCACACTCACATCTGGTTGTCAGACACAGACAGCACCGTTAGTACCAATGCACGACCACGCCAATACACCTAACCACAACCCTACATATGAGGTCCAAACTGCCACCAGCAGTGACAGCCAACCGACAGTGATGCCATTGCCTTACGACTAGACATTGGAAGAAAAATTACACTGGCTAAAATTAAACAGGAATATCTCTCCTGAATCACCTGAACCGGGACGGACTGGAAGGGGTGACAAACCTGCTCTTCCGATACATCGACATCCTTGGTACGGAAAACAGGGATAAGGGTACATTCATCAGGCCCGTTTGGATACCCACCAATGGCCAATCACGCAGCCAGAGACAACACCCAATCGCCCAGGCTCTGGAAGCCAACGTCAATGACGAGATCGACTGCATGGCCACTGAGGGGATTATTGAACCTTGTCATGACCCCAAGGGTTTCAACAGCCCGGTATTCGCCTTACACAAGAAGAATGAGACAATTTGAGTCGTTGCCAATTTCAAGAGAACCCTAAACAAGGTGTTGGTCGATCTTGCCCCATACCTCATGCCAAGGATTGACCAATTATTCCACAAAATCAAACAAGGCAATAAATATTTTCCCACTCTCGACCTCGGCAGCAGATATTGGCAGATAGAGATCGATAAACGCGATTGCCACAAAACAGCATTCTCTTGGAATGACAAATGTTACCAATATACACGGCTAGCCTTCGGTCTCACATCCGCCAGGCAGATATTTTCCAGATGTGTAGCAGAAGCCCTGGCGACAGTATCGGCGCGATCAAACATATCATCATATATCGACGACAATCTGGTCCATGCCAAGATGTACGGCGAATACATACTCGCGCTCAAGCAGCTCTTCATCGCCCTTCGCAAATTCAGACTTAAACTTAATCCAGAAAAATGTACCTTCCTCCCCACAGAGGCGAACTACCTCGGGCGGATAGTGTGCAGTGACGAGTTTAAGGCTGACACCGAATACGTCCGCGCCATCAGGGAAATGGAACCCCCAACAATGAAGAAGGCGCTACAAAGCCTCATCGGCCGTTTGGTATGGATCAGGCAATTCTACACGAACGGATAAGATCCAACACGTTCTCCAACCTGATGGGCCCCTTACATGAATTAAACAAGACAAATAAGACATTCACCTGGACGGAAAGGGCCAACAAAGCGTTCAAGAAAATAAAGGACCGACTCTCCTCACCACCAGTCATATCATTTCCAGACTTTTCCCAGCTCTTCACCCTCACCACCGATGCCAGCGATATTGCGTGCGGTGCCATTCTGATGCGGAAGTCGGGAAATAGAAGAAAAAAGATCATAGCAGTCGCCTCACACACTTTCAATGCCACGGAACAGAACTGGTCCTCGACAGATTGGGAGACATATGCGATATAATGGGCGATTTCTAAATTCGATTACTTCCTGCGCAATCGCCCATTTGTCATCTTCACCAACCACAGGTCGCTAACCTACTTAGACCAGCAGATATTCAACAATGCCAAGATACGACGTTGGCAAGAAGAAATCTCCGACTACAAATTCATCCTGGAATTCGTCGAAGGAGAATCAAACAGCTGCTGACTTAGCTACAACTCTACCCCGTCCATGACTGCTACTATTGCCAAGATCATCTGATACCCTTACCACCCTTATACCACCATATCCACCAAGTGAGTTCCTTAACTTCTAACATACGTACATGAACTCTGGCTTCACACACACCTCAATTCACTCTTTCACTTGATATTGTACGCTACAAATTTGTACAGTTGATTCTTCGCTTTATCGCCTTGTTTTTCCTTTTTGTTAATATAATTGTTTAAAAAACTTTCAACCTGTGTTTGTCTTTTCCTTGCCACCATACGCTAAATATAACAACATCTTCTATGTCACAGATAAGTCCCCCTGTTTTTATTCTCTGAAGTAAAACTCTTTGTCGCTCCTGGTGATCTTGCTGGTTTATTCCATTTATTAAGACATCTTCTGTGTCACAAATGACTTTAGGTATTCCAGACAAAATTTGAGTCATTTCTCGATGAAAAATCTCTTCTTGGGAACTTATCCTGAAAGGAAGATGTTTAAAACTGAATCTTCTAGAAGGTGTAATGAATGTTGTGAGTTCCTGTAATTTTTCGTAGACGACAATTTATTAGAAACTGCTCTTGCACTCTAGCTTGCTTGATATTGTGGGTCGGGTCCATTGGGGTTAGCCAGTAGTTAGTGGATGGTGGATAGAGGAAATTTATTTCTTTGAGCACTTTCGTTTACCTTGGTAAAGTCGACGCACAATCTGGCATTACTTTTTTGTATTGTGATTGTTGGGACTTTAGTAATACGGTAAATTGTTGTCTTGCTCTGTTACATTAAGAAGAAGTAAAACAAATAAGTGAACGAGAGTGTTGATAAGTTCGAAAGGCTTTTATATCTGTTTGAAAGAAAGCTCTGTACTGTGAGTCGTATGTCGAGAAGAAGTAGCTTAAGATGTTTGAGCAGAAATTTAACATCCAATATGAAGTTCCGTTGGCCAGTTTGTTGAGAAAGAATGAATTAGAGACAAATGAGAAATGATAGATCTCCTTGTGAACAATGGTCAAAAATTGAATGCGCCTCTCCATATTGAAGTCAGCCTGTCCTGCCAATAGAATAAGTAAGTCAGAGAGAGAGAGAGAGAGAAAGAAAGAAAGAGAGAGAGAGAGTGAGAGAGAGAGAGAGAGAGAGAGAGAGTGTTTACATGGCCTTTTATATCATCCGAACAGAATGGCATAAATCATTCTCATTGGACGAAAACTAAAACCGAAACTTCAACGGCCAAAATAATTCCCGGGCCAGACAATAAATTTGAAAATATAAATCACCACGCGATTTAATGGTCGTCCAACGAGAATTTAAAATTAGTTCTTTCTGCGACAAGAGTTCCACCACCAGGACAAATGTGGGAAACATGATTTCCACAATAATATAAGTTTGAACAGAAAAAAAAGAAATGAACATACGAGTCTCACAGCACAAAGTGTACAATACAAACAATAAAAAAAATATATATGAACAAATCGAATCAAATGAAATAAGTCCTCGACAGTTTCTTCGGCCAGTGTACCGTTCTTCCTGTTTTGTTTCGTATAGTGTTTCTTTTTGTGGTGACGAATCAGGTGTGGATAGAGACAAAGATAAAGGTGTAGGTGTGTGTAAGGGTGATTGCGAGGGATTAAAATTGGGTGTGTCAGAAACATCAAAATAAGTGTTGTCATACTCAAAATGAACCTTCTAAAGACGATCTACTGATACAGTTTCAGTGCGACTGTTCATGTAAAGCTCAAAATACTTCTTTGCCAGTGATAAAACTTTAAATGGTTCTAAATTGGGAGAGTTGAGAGGTTGGTAGTCCATACAGTGAGTTGTATGTGGACGAGATACAGCATTGCTAGAGCATGTCGTCGGTAGTCTGTACAGTGAGTTGTACACAGACTAGATGCTGCATTGCTAGAGCAAGTTGTCGGTAGTCCGTACAGTGAGTCGTACGTTGACTAGATGCTGCATTGCTAGAGCATGTCGTCGGTAGTCTGTACAGTGAGTTGTACGTGGACTAGATGTTGCATTGCTAGAGCATGTCGTCGGTAGTCCGTACAGTGAGTCGTATGAGGACTAGATGCTGCATTGCTGGGGCATGTCACAAAACAATAAACGTAATTGCTGCTCGAGCGAAATTTCATGAACTTTGGAAAAATATCAACCTGTGCAAACCAAAAAATTGCATCATTTGCAAAAGTGGGCAACGAACCAAAACTCATGATGCTAGACAAAAAAAAAAACCCAGCAAAACATAACCTAATAATAGTGAAGAAGAAAATTTTTCTTTTTTCTTTTTTGTGTTTTGATATGTGTATATGTGTTAAATTTGCTCAGGAAAGGAGGTGAAACAAAACTGACACTGACCTGTATCAAAAAAGTCCTCTGAAATGAGAAAAAAAACTCATGCAATACAACAAAAATTTTCTCTTTTTTCTCTTTTTACAACAAAGTTGTCACACAAAATGGCGAGCGAAAAAGTTTATCAGCAGCAGCTTGCCGCTGAGTTGGCGACTTTTATAGTAGTAAGCTCGTCTCACTTGGTGATATATAAACGGAGTGGTAGTGGCAATGGGTCATCTACCATCGATCGCTTCTGCTTGAAGAGTCAGCCATCTTGCTTTCTTCGTGGGGTTGGATATGACGAAACTAATTGGCGGCAAATTGAAACTCACAATATATCTTGTCAGGGCTCAAACATGTCTAGGTCACTATTTTAGTGGTGAGGCAAATTGTTGGCTTGCACTGTAACATTAAGAAGAAGTAAAACAAATAAGTGAATGAATTGTTGATAAGTTCGAAAGGCTCTAATAACAACTTGAAAGAGATTCCGTACTGAGAGTCGTATGTCGGGAAGAAGTAGCTTATTATGTTCGATCAGGAATATAGCATCCAATCTGAAGTTCCGATGACCAGTTTGTTGATAAAGGATGAATAGGAGACAAATGAGAAAAGATAGATCTCCAAGAGAACAATAGTCAAAAATTGAATGCGCTCTCTTCATGTTCAAGTTGGTCAGTCCTGCTGTAAGAGTAAGTGAGGAAGAGAATGAGGGAGTGTTTATACTGCCTTTTATACCCGGGAAAGTTATCCGAGCAGAATGGCATAAATCATTTTCATTGGACGAAAACTAAAACCGAAACTTCAACAGACAAAATAATTCTCATGCCAGACAATAAATTTGAAAATATAAATCACCACACGATTTAATGGTGGTCTAACAAGAATTTGAAATTAGTTCTTTCTGCTACAGGATGATTGGTGATTTCACGGGACGAATAATGTCCACTTTCTTAAGATACTGTAGTTCTTAATAGCTATTCCTCCCAGAAATGGCTATTTAGAGTTCTCTACAACATACAGGTCTTGTTGTTAGAGGAGATTTTGTCCCAGAAAAAAGCACTATTCAAACCTTATGTTTCCTAGGAGAATAAATTGTGCTAAGAATGAAATGAAAAGATGGCCGCCGCTTTTGAAGAAAGGATACAAATAAGTTTTTGCTACTGAAAAACGTTTACTGTACATATATAAAATATATGTAGTGAAGGGAAATTTCATATTTTGGTTTGGCGCGCAAATCTAATTCGACACTTAATTTCACCCAATCAGGATGACCTATCCTATTCAGCACGGACCTTTCATTTCCAGCCAGCAAATCGGGTAAGCTGCCAAACCCAGTCTCTTTGGCTGAAGGACGCCGTCCAGTGCAGACGTCACATTGGCCGTTCTTCAGTAGCAGCTCTTTAGCTGGACAACGCCGCCCAGTGCAGACGTCTCACTGCGGCTCTAGAATAGCAGCAGCAGCAGCATGGACACACGAGGGAACCTATCTAATTTATCCTATTTACCCAACCCCTCCGCTCGGGCAGGATATGACACAAGGTCAATTTTAAGCGGAGTTTAACAGGTTTGAATTCAGAGTTTTCCTTCTCCTAGACTAGTTGCCTCACCAAGGCTGAAGAACCTAGTCTGCCCTACTATTTACCCATAGCTGGAGGGAGAATAATTGGATTCATACCTTTCCCAAGGGTATTAGTGCTATGTGAAATGCAATCAGTCTCGTCCAGGATTTGAACTCGAGTCGCCGTGTCCAATTCCTGCGACGATAACAATTACACCACGGGCACCTATCTAATTTATGGATTCCTTGCAAAGAATCCCAATTGAATATAAATCAGATACATTCAACAAGCCTCGCACAGGCACAACTTTATGTCACCCCAAAATTGGCTATGTCAACGCGATGTCTTTATTCCGCAAACGACACCTAGCTCTCAACTTACCTCTGTGCCACCTTAATGGAGACAACGCAAACTCTCCACCAGACACACAAAACTACACGGTGACTCTTAAGTCCAATCCCCTCACATGTCCGACAACACACGCTGTCATCTCAACCTTCTCATAACGCTATTTCATCTCCTTACTCACAATCTTAAACACCACGAGTCTTGCAGCACCAAAAGCAAACCCAATATTCCATGCTGCAAATAAAAGCTATTTCTAAAAACACCTTTCGACAACCGCCATCTTACTTCTTCATCATCCTTCCTTTAATACCTAACTACAATTAGCGAAAAAGTCCTTACACTCTTAGTGAGGAAACAACACAACGTGAACACAATATGTTACAACCATTCTTCACTAACAACAACAAAAACTCCGGCTAAAAATTATTGCTAAATATACAACTGGTAGATAAAACAAGCAAAAGAGTTGGTTAGGTAAAGTTGCAGATAAATATATATGCCAGCGGAAATTTAGCTGTTTAGTTGTTTCTGGTAACTTGTTAGGGTATTGTCGCAAGGTTCGTAGTCATGGTTGCATTTGTCTGCTCTTGGCTACTAGGTGGTAGACTTGCTGCCTGAATCGTCACCGTTTGGGGCTTGTACGATGTGATCTTAGCTAGAACTGCATGTCTGGTTTGTGGCAAAAAGAAAGCGATTCCTTGTGAGGCCTTGTTTTATAGCTAGCCTCATGTGACCTCCAAAAGGGCTGTGATTGGCTAATTTGGCCCTTCGCACGTGTGTTCTCTTGGGAATTCCAATACATTTCCGCTTGAGGAAAAAGCTATGAACATGGTGATATATTTTAATGGTACCTGAAGTTTATATTGACCCGCTGTTTTTTTTTTTCTGTCTTTTTTTTTTCTTTTTCCAGTCATTATTTTTTTTACAATACTTTGTACCCGTATTTTCTTAAGGTTAGAAAACTACCCGAGTTGCTTGGCTAGGAAGGCTTTAAATTTGAAATTTGTTTTTTCTTAAATTATCTTAAATTTGCATTTTTGTTTTCTTGTTTTACCTACGCATGTCCAGTACAATCAATTCCTGTCTGAATGAAGTGTTTCAGTAGACTTGTGACTTTTGGGTATCTGAATGGTAAGTTTTGAATTTTTTGAACATTCATAATTTATAGTGTTATGGAAATAAACAATTAAAAGCACTAAATTGGTGACCCCGACGTGATCCCAATTTTGTGTTTTTAATTGCTTGTTTCCATAACACTATAAATTAATTGACAATACCAATAAACAACGAAACTTCGTTTGAAAACACAGCAATGAAAGGTTTATTATTTTAGCAGAAGTAAAAGGGTCAGAGTGAGAAAAGGTTCATTTTGGTGTCGCCAGTTAGTATGTTCGTCCTTGAGTTTGTAGGAAGTGTGTGTCACTGTAGCAAGTAGCTCGTGTGACTGACTGCAAGGCTGGTTCTTCTGTGTGTGAAGCTAGTAGCTGTGTGTTCTTCCATGAAGGGGTTCCATGTGGAATGTCCGTAGCAGAGGACGCGAGAGAGGTCTTTCTTGGCTGCTAACTTGGTGTTCTCTGACTGTCGGCCGACTTGCCAAAAAGGGTTAGAAAAATTAGTTCTAGAGAGGAAGAAGGAATCAATGCACTCTGTCCCTGATTGGTCAGTGTGTGGCTGAAATGCTTGGCGGGGGCATTGATTCGTGAGTGGAAATAGATCTGTGACTGCTACAAATTCTTGAAAAGGTTCGTGAATGGCGTTTTTAAGATAATATCTCTTACCTGTTTTGAAACCTCTATTGACAATAACGGTACAGAACGGGTAATTTTCTCTTTTAGAGACGTAATGCCCACCGACTCCAGTGAATATTCCAATTGAGCTATATATAATTCTGGGTTAGCAGGCAAAGAAATAGAAGAGAAATCCATGTTTTCTTTTTTTATGTTTAAGTGAAGAGCAGCAATGATAGGCAATAAAAAAATGTATACTGAACACATGGTGCGTGACAAGAACGAGTAGTAAACTTAATGAAGGCTACAGTAAGTATGGGGGTAAAGGGAGTTTGACGGTCAGGTCATAAAAGTGGCTCTTCCTATTCATAAGTACTTGTTTACAGTATCTTACTAGTCTGACAGAAAATTTTCCCAGACAGTATCACCTACAACTCCAATAACAACTTGGTTCCAAATAAATCTATAATTGTTAAGAACACCGAAGTCCGGTATGCAATATCTGGTTCACTAGACAGACTACTGGCTGTAGAAAAATGTAGGAAGTTTCGTTTAAATTTTCGTCTGCAAGCAAAATTCCCAAGAAGTATCATTTTTTTCAGGTTCTAGAATATTAGTTGAAAATAGTTTTCTATTCGTATGAAGCATTTCAAAAAAAAAAAAATTTAACAAATAACAATATAGAAAAATGAAAAAAATTGTTCTCAGGATTCTTTGTGTGTGTGTGTGTGTGTGTGTGTGTGAATTTATCAGCTTTCTGGTTTTGAGTTTTTTACTCTCCTTTTGTGAGGGTTTTATTCTTTTTGGGGAGTGGGGATTTGGTTTTGTGGGTCCTGCTGAATATCTTATGTAGGTTTGGTTTAACTTTAGCAAAAAAAATTTTTCCTGCTAAACTTTTTTTCTTTGCTAAGTTATTTTTGTTAAGAAAAAAAATTCCTAGTATCCACATTTTTTCCTGTTCTCAATACAACCTCTGACACTAAATATTGTCTTATAGATTAGATTTAGTAAGCCCTTATGAAGAAATAGAGATGGACACCCACGTGTAGTCAGTAGAACTAATCTTTTATTAACCTTAATGTCTACAAAGTACCAGAAGTTAAGGAAGAAGTGTAACATGTCCATTGGAGGACAAGGCATATTAATCTAAAGGATATGACCCAACTATATATACTTTGGAATGGAGTAGCGCCATCTCCTACACCTCGGTGTAGTAGCTTTTAAAAAGGGAGCCTTCAGGTCACCCTCAACTAAGGTCGCTAACTTTTTACTTTATATATAAACTGTCTTGTCAGCAGGAACTATAGTATATGCCGATTGCACCTCTGCAGAGGAGTAAGACCCCCACTCCCAACAAGGCTATCTGTTAGGTTTGGTTTGGTTTGGTTGGTTTTATGGCATATCAACCTTTGTAGGTTATTTAAGGCCAAATCCATTTTCATGTAAATAATCTGTTCTATTGAAAACAGTTCAGTTTAGCATAAGTACACAGTTTAATTGTCAAAAACATTTCCATTTCAAACTATTCAAGCAGTTATATGTAATAATTCAGTTAAGTGTAAATACAGTTTTAATGTCGAAAAACAGTTCTATTTGAAATAATTCAGTTAAGCATAAGCACGCAGTTTAAGTGTAAGTACGGTTTAATTGTCAAAAACGTTTCTATTTCAAGCTATTCAGTTTACTAAATTCATTTTAGCATAAGTATGCTGTTAGTTCTATTTAACCCATAGATAGGGCCCTATCAGGTGCTACCACTCCGGGCCAGAGTGGACCTGGGAGCGATGGCAGTGAAGGGGTACTCCGCATTCCCCAAAGCTCCAGCACTGCTGGAACCTCAACATCAGATTGTTTAGTGTCATATCCAGGACACTCGTTAGGGGGGGGTCTTACCCCTCTGCAGAGGTGCAGTCAGTGTATTCTACAGCCCCAGCTGACTGGGCAATACACAGAGTTAAATGTCAAACAGTTTTATTTCTGATAATTCAGTTCAGCATAAGTACACAGTTTAGATGTCAAAAACAGTTCAATTTCGAGCAATTCAGTTCAGCACTAGTACGCAGTTCCAATGTCAAAACAGTTCTATTATAAACAATTCAGTTTAGCATAAATATGCAGTTTAAATGCAAAAATCAGTATAGTGAAAGAAGCACAGTTTTGTTCTATTTAACCCATAGATAGGACCCTTATCAGGTGCTACCACTCCGGGGCAGAGTGGACCTGGGAGCGATGGCAATGAAGGGGTACTCTGCATTCCCCAAAGCTCCAGCATTGCTGGAACCTCACCATCAGATTGTTTAGTGTCATATCCAGGACACTCGTTGGGGTGGTCTTACCCCTCTGCAGAGAAGCAGTCGGTGTATTCTACAGCCCCAGCTGACTGGGCAATATCTGTTAGCTGTGGGTGGCAATTTGTAATGCTTGAAGATGGTACCCTAGTGGCTGAGCAGACCTTAACTCAGCTACCAAAGTGGTCATGTGACAAGCAACACTCCACTTTTGCACTTATTGGGCTAGATGGTAGGGTGGGGTCAAACAGGCCTGATCTAATCAGTCAGCTGTTCATGTCAAACCCTAGCATCTATGCTCTTGTGGCAAATACCTAACACTTTTTATGTTAAAGGTGCTAGAAAGTAGTGACTAACGTTCAGTGATGTTGAGAAAAACAAAATATTTCTTCATGACCATTACTCTTAGGTACACTCTGACCCTGAGTGGTTGAACTTATTAAGGTGCCATCTATGGAGCAAATAAAACTTTTCAATTATATATAGAGGATTATTATCATTAGTTATTTAAAACCATACAACACTGTGTCAATTGTTTGTATTAGATAAGAATACTTGATAGAAAGAATTAATAATGTTACAAAGCAATACTTGAAACCATTTAAGTGTGTGCAAACAAATGATTAATGTTAAATAGAATTATTTGTGTTAGATGGCAATACTTGAAACCATTTAAGCTTTGCTTAAATAGGGTTCATAGGTCTCTGGTTGCTTACAGTACGAATTATTGCTTAAGAGGTCACACATGTATGTATCAAACAGGCTCAACATGACTTGACTTCCATGAAAACATATATTTATATCATAACTATTCACTTATAACTTGTATTCAAAAAGAGATTTGGCATTCAATAACCCTCAAGGGTTAATATACCATTAAACAGCAATCAACCCAGCCTCAGCAACTTTGTAAGCAGTGTGTTCCTTGTGAAAAAATCATTTCCCAACCTCTCACTTGTGTGCCTGAAAAAAGCAACAAAACACAAATTATATATATATATATATATATATATATATATACACACACTACTGTGCAAAATATTTAGGCAGGTGTATATCTTTAACATTTATGAATAAAGAATACTATTTTTTTAGGTTAATCAATCAATATATTGTAATTTGTACATTTACAAACATTTAAAAACAGTGATTCTTTTATATAATTATAATGACAATTCAAAAATTAACATAATTAAGAAACCTCAATTTCCGTCATATTTTCATTATATAATATAGGCTTGCTTTAAGACGTTTATCTTATGTAAAGAAGTTGATTTTATTCTATATTCTTTTTATTTTTTATTATTATTAGGTTTTATAATGTTTACTATTGATCAAATATTAAATATTTTTGAAAACATGAACTGTTTTAATTCTTTTAATAAATTCTGTCAATTTTTCATTTCAGAACCAGAAATTGTATATTTTCAAACATAAATTATCAATATGCCATGAGTATCTGAAAAAAAAGATATAAAATTATATTCTACCATGAACGGTGCACTTTTCAGGCAAAAATATTGAAAGTTTCTGGGTTTAGAATACAAATAGTAATTAAGAAAAAAATTGAAACTGGAGAGATCAAAGAAGAGTGGAAGGCCAACAAAAATGTAAATATCTTAAGATAACATCTTTAAGAAATAGAAGTAAATCTAGTCTGAAATTAGGCTCAGATCTTGCTCTAACATCTGGCACCCAAGTTCACTCTTCAACCATCAGAAGAGCTCTTGTGAGAGAAGGCCTTCATGGTCAAGTGGAGAGAAGGAAACCTTATCTAAGACTAAGTAACAGACAAAAACAAGATGAATCTGCCAGAGAACACAAGAAATGGACTGTTGAACAATGGAAGAATTAATTGTCACAAGAAATGTCAAATGTCACTTACATTTCCCAGTCTTTTAATTTTATTACCTTCCTACTTTTTCTTTACCCTACATCCTCTCCCTTATAAACAACCACTGTAATGTGATATAGTTGGTCCAAGTTTTAAAGAGAACAAGAGACTAAAGCACTGGTTGTAGGTCAGCCAGTCAGAGGTGAATGACTATGGTAATTAAAAATGACTAGAAAAGAATAGAGGTCTCAAATGTTCAGCACTAGTTTAGAACCACTGGAAACAAATATGATCCTCCCTCCAACACCAGGCAGAAGTAAGCTGACAACTCTGGTTTGAAAGTTAGCAGCCAGACCCAAAAAGGTAAAGACACAAGTTGAACATTAGCCATGAAAATGTAAAGGCAGACAAAAATTTACAAGCCCCAATTTGAGGTGAGCTCCAAAAGGGGTCACACACCAGATGTTGGTAGCTGGTATGGTCCTGGTTTTTGAAGTATATTAGATTAACCGGGGGGGGGGGGGATGGAGTCGCTTGTACAATGCGTCATACGTGGACTAGATGTTGCAATGCTGGAGCATGTCGTCGATGTGGTCGGTAGTCCTTACAGCGAGTCATACATGGACTAGATGCTGCATCAATATACCTCCGGTTAATCCAATGTACTTCAAAAACCAGAAAATCGATCTACCAACTTTGACCATACCAGCTACTGACATCAATCATCTAGCTGATTCACTACCAACAACAACACACCTCTACCAACAACAACCAATAACAACTACTCATATCGATCCCAACCAACGACGACCATATCAGCCATCGACATCACTCATCCAGCTGATTACAAAAACAACTTCAACATATACCAACAAATTCTTACATCTGTTCTTGTAAACTCAACAAATAAATTGTCATTTTTGTTATGCTGTGTGTAAATTTACTAACATTTAATTGGTAGCATTATGGTACACCAACATTACCACTAAGACTAAATATGAGGTATGAGATACCTAAGAATTTAAACAACTGGCTCATTGGTCCAGTGGGTAGAGTGTTCGCCAATGATCCGGAAGATATGGGCTCAATCCCTGGTTGTGTCAAGATCTTTAAAACGGTACTTGATACCTCCTTGCTTAACACTTAGCAATATAAGGTGAGGATCAAGGGTAAAGTGGAGCAATCCAGGAAAAGGAATAGTGCCCTCCCCTACACCTCAGTGTAGTATTTATTGAAAAGGGAGCCTTCTGGTCGTCCTCGATTACAGTCGCCAACAATTGTTTCTGCGTGGTGAATTGTAGTAAACTACTTGGCCTTGGGAATGAAATGAACAAAATAATTTTGTCAAACCAAAAAATAACAGGAACACAGAAATATTGGAAATAAATAATAACTGACGTTTATTTTTATTTATGTGTGTTATATGGTGAAGAGAGTCTTTAGTTTGCAATTAGTTTGGTGTCAGAATCAAACATTCTGTAACAATTCTTTGTGCGTAAATGTGCTTGTAGGTGAAGGAAAGAAAATTTTTTAATTGGACTATTTTGTTTTTCTTTTTTTAATGACTATGCTCTTCTTTTCATTTCTCTCTTCTGAAAACTGTCAAGTTATCAGTTCTTTTATACATATCCCAAGAATTCTAAGTTGTTGCTAAATTAAATTTTGTTTTCTCAACATTTGTTGGTTAATTTCTATCCCTAAGGAGTCAAGTGATGTGTCCATTAACTATAGAATTTTTTCCCTCAGAGTCTGGGGTTGCTTTTTCTGAAAAAAAAAACTAAATTAAATTTTGTTTTCTCAACATTTTTTGGTTAATTTCTATCCCTAAGGAGTCAAGTGATGTGTCCATTAACTATAAAATTTTTTTCATCAGTCTGGGGTTGCTTTTTCTGAAAAAAAAAAACTAAATTAAATTTTGTTTTCTCAACATTTGTTGGTTAATTTCTATCCCTAAGGAGTCAAGTGATGTGTCCATTAACTATAGAATTTTTTTCATCAGTCTGGGGTTGCTTTTTCTGAAAAAAAAAACTAAATTAAATTTTGTTTTCTCAACATTTGTTGGTTAATTTCTATCCCTAAGGAGTCAAGTGATGTGTCCATTAACTATAGAATTTTTTTCCTCAGAGTCTGGGGTTGCTTTTTCTGAAAAAAAAACTAAATTAAATTTTGTTTTCTCAACATTTGTTGGTTAATTTCTATCCCTAAGGAGTCAAGTGATGTGTCCATTAACTATAGAATTTTTTCCTCAGAGTCTGGGGTTGCTTTTTCTGGAAAAAAAACTATTTTTAGATAAAACTATAATTCTTTGAACCATTATACTATTCAGATTTTAATATTTACTTTTTCATTTAAAATTTCCACCATACAGCTTTAATGGATTATTAATCTATTTAAATATACTATTCTATATACTTAAATTGTATTATATATGTACAAGAATATATATATATATACACACACATGTATGTATGTATGTATGTATGTATGGGTTTTTTATAAATGAAATAAATTATAGTAAGAAAAGTCTCCTTTTTCTTTTTTTTAATCCGGCAAACAGGGAAGGGAGATCATATTTTCACAAGGAACACAGTTTGGTTGATATCGTCAACAGAATGGCCGAAGAGATTCCTGTTTTCTTTAAAAGTAACACAGCAAAGTGATCCCTCCTCTAAAAAAAAAAAAATAAATAAACGGCCATTTTTTCGAAGTTCTTTTCTTTTTATAGTCTGAAAGTTTGATTCTTAATCGATATTATTCCGATGTAAATTTTGCTGAAAAATCAATGACTAAAATTTGAGGCGGATTGAGTCGTAAACTTCTGTAATTTTTATTATCTACAAAATTACTAATTTCTTAGGACTATTCTTGTCTTTGTCTCTTACTTATTTCAAAACTTTTTTTTTATGTACAGTGTTGCTTTTCAAAACAAGCTATGTTATTTACTAAGCTTTACCTAGCTGTGGTACAAGAGGCACCCAGTGAGACTTGAACTCATCACAATTCAAGGAGCCTATTTCAAAACAATTTATCGGTGTCACACGTATTTGTTTCCTTATTAATAAATAACCGAATGTTTCTTCTAAAAATGCTAAATTTTTCATATTCTATTAAATTTTAAAATTTTTAATTTATTTTTTGCTTCTAAGTCTGGCACAAGGTTCGAAGATTTCAGCAATCTTGAAATTTTTTGCAAGTTGCAGTTGTTGAATAGTGGCTAAAATGCATGGTTACGACATTGTAATGAGCGAGTTATTACTTCCTGTTGGGTATTTTAAATTATTATTTTGCTTATATTTAGCCTGGCACAAGGTTATAAGTATGGGGTACCCAGTAAGCTTTGAATTCACTCATAGTATGTACAAGGCGCCTCTGGTGGTGTAATGGTTAGCAAGCTCGACGAGCAAACCTACACGAGTGAGTTCGAGTCTCATTGGGTGCCCCTTTCATATGGCCTTGTGCCACATCTAAGCAAAAAGCTTAGTAAATTTCCACTCATAGTATGTACAACCATTGACTTGCAATGAACCACACCTTGAAAATATATACATTTTCTGTTATTTTCATTTAAATGAAACTAAAATATTGCGGTCCAGTCTAAGTGTTCATTTTCGAATTTTTTTTTATAGATTAATTTTTTTATTTCTTTTGAATTTTTAATTATCACTCATCTGCCCCCCCCCCAATTCTGCTGGCTTTTATTTATTTATTTATTTTTTTGTCTGGTGTCATTTTCATCATTTCCTGTGTTAGTGTTTTACTTTCGTTTTTTGAAAAGTAATATTACTTTCTTTTCGGGGAAGAATTATCAGCATTTTTTAAAAAATCAACGAAGTTCAACACTTTTTGAAGTACGTAACAAAGTAATTTATTTCTTATACTTTCTCGAAAATCTACTTGTCTTTTGGATTCTGTAAACTTAAGATCTATTTGTTAAGTTTTCATCGACAAACTATTTTCTCGAACTTTAAAGATGGACGGTTGCTGTTCGATTTGTACGGAGAACTTCCGTCGTCCCAAAGGTCTTCCTTGTTTTCACACATTTTGTCAAGAATGTCTACAGATGTACATCGAAAAATGCTCTGAAGATAAATCTTTTAACTGCCCATCATGTCGACGAAAAACCGAACCAACAGATCCTGAGAAACCAAAAAGTGAATGGGCGAAGGGTTTCCCTACTAACAATTACATTTCCAAATTGCAGGCAGAACTGTGCCCCAGCCATCACAATGAAACCATGGATATTAATTGTAACACATGCTCTGTGATGATTTGCTGTCAGTGTTGCTTGAGCACCCATGAATCGTGTGAAAAAATAGTCACAGAAATCAACGCTGAAAAGATAAAGAAAAGTTTGCTTCATCACCAGGATAAGTTGAAAGCAAAACTGAAATTTATGGAAGAAAATCTGTGCAAGTTACAAGGAAGAGATACGATAGTAAGTCAGATTAAAAATATCTGTCAGGAATTGAAAGATTTTGTCAAAAATCAAAGAAAATGCCACCTACAAATAATTAATGATTCTTATTCAAATGAATCTGACTGCCTACAAGAAAAAAAAGACAACATAGTCCATATTATGAATAATCTAAACGAGAATATTGATCACCTGAATAATTTGATTGGTAAGGATACCACAAAAGACAAACCACTAAATCAATTTACTTTAGATTATGAACCAAAACATATTCTTGCAGAAAAAATTAGTTATTTACTTGAAACAAAAGAAAAAAGTATTGATTTTCAAATTAACCAAAACTTTATCAAACTCAGTAAGGACCTGTTGAAAGTAAATATGGTGGAAAAATTTGAGAAACCTGAACCAACTTTTATCACTCCTGCTAAAGAAGATGTTGATGAAAATGTACCACATGAAAATGTATATGAAGAGGCAATGGAACCTGATGCTGTAAATCAAAAGCAGTCACTTTTGCTTACATTGATAGACACTATTCCTCTTGTAGGAAAGTCAATTGGAAGTGTTAATGATATGGTCATGTTAAATGACCAATATTTCCTGCTAACTGATGCTTGCTATAGAATGATTTTGAAATTTTCAATATCAGGAAATTATTTAGAAAGCACCTCTTTTGATAAAGAACCCTTCAGTTTGTGTTTACTACAGAACAACTGTGTTGCAGTGTCTATACCGCACAATAAGAAAATCCTCATTTTGGATTGTGCAAACCTTAAAATCATAATAGATACCTTGTCATTTCAAAAATCTTACTCTGGCTTGGGATCAGATAATAAGAAAAGAATCTTCTCTTTATACTGTAATGAAAATTTATGCATTGATATAATATCAAAAAGTAATCCTAAGTCTTCATATACCATCTCTCATGTGATAAAATTGCCATTTCCTTCTAGCAGTTCTCGTAGACTTCGCGTTCTGCCCTCAGGTCACGTATTAATTCCCATTTCATCCTCTTCGGTGAAATTGTGCTGTGTAAATCAAAATGGGGAAAAGATTTTTCTCTATGAAGGTAATGACGTTGACACACTTAGATACATATTGGATCTTGCAGTTAGCACACATTTTATATATTTTGCAGAGAAAACAACAGATTATATTCACAGAATTAATCACCAAGGCAATTTTGTGGATATATCACTTACAGGAAATCATGGTATTTCTCAGCCTAAAAAAATCTATGTTAATGATGGAGGTGTACTTGCAATTTTCTCAAAAAAAAATAGTTCATATCAGATTCAACTCTTCTCAAGTTAAATGATTGGATATTTGAAGACATATCTATCTTGCAACTGTTATATATCATTAACGGTACTTTTTTTCTTCTTCTGGAGTCAATGGAACATTATAACTTTGTAAATCCAAATATACTCAGCTAAATAAATAAAACTGTAAGTTGATTCTTGCTTACATGAAATTTTATGACATTAAAAGTATCTGGAGCATTTTAGTGTTATCTGCTGTGATCAGAGATTTATTCACTGAAATTGCAGGAATTTCAATTTTGAAATTTTTCATATGAAAATAAAAGTTTATTTTTTTTAAAAACTTATCATTTCTGTCACACTCTTAAAAAAGTTGGTCTTATTAAGCAAATTCATAAAATCTATTATCAAATATCTAAGGGTTGTTTTTTTCATGTACACACAAACACACACATTGGACAACATGAATAAATAGTGAAAAATATTCTGGCCTTATTTTCATGTTTTTACTGTAATTCAGACCACTTAGTAAGAAACTCAATGAGTGTATTTTTGTTTCTAAGATTTTTATGTATACTCCTTCCTTAATTTTTCATACTTTCCACTGGTATTTTTTTTTTTACCCTGTTTATTTTTTGGACTTCATCCCAAAGTGTATAGTGTTTACTTTTCTTTCTTCAGATATGCTCCAAAATACCTGACGTTGTGTATATATCACTTAAAAAATGCTGCAGAATGTATGAACCATTATGTGAACAACAAAAACCAGAACTTTCATTACATCAAGTATTATTTGAATCACTTATCGTTTTTGTAGTTTTTTTTTCTTTCTTTTCAGTGGTGTCATTAGCACTCAGACAAATGAATTTCTTCTAGTATTGATGATGTAGTCATAACCTTTCAGTTGATCTATTCTACAACTGTCTTCAGATAGGAATTATCTCCCATAGATAGAACTAAGAATTTTTTTCATTACAAGTTGTAATTTGATTTTTGTTTATTATGCCTCCTAAAGCATCTCCTATTTTTACCATCTTTTCACATTAACCTTTAAAAGAAAAAATGAATTCTTGCACTGAACATATCAACACTATTAATACAATATCTACATACAGATTGAATTCTGTTAAAGAATTCATCCAATAGTACCCAAAAATACCCTTTTTATTTTTATGGTATTGCTATGAATGAAAATAATGTTATTTACAGTTATTTTTTATTAATATGAAATGAAGGCTTAACTTGAAGACAAGTCATATTTTTTATGATTTATTTTTTCTATGTTTTATGTATTAAATTTCTTTTTTATTTTTATATATTATATTTAATTTCTTTCTTTTTATATTATAGCAAATCAAGCAATATAGTTTATTATTTTTTACAAACTTAAAAACATCTAAGAAATTAAATTTGAGCTTTGTTTGATTTTCTCTTTATTATTATTGTTATTATTATTATTATTATTACTCCTTGCAAATTTTTAACACCAGCATTAGCTAATGGTCATTCACTGGAGTTTGAGTGACAGCAAATTTCCTCAATTCTCCAGGACTCTTCTCAGTATTCTGGCTGATCGCAGTAATTTTGTAGTTTGGATGGTATCTGTTCCTCCTCCAATTTCCAACTCTTCCATCTCCCTTCTGAGTGCCCCAGTTACAATTAATACCATCATCACTTTCCTGTTCCATCGTTGCTTATTATTATTTTTATTATTATTGTTATTTTACTCTTTGTGGGTTTTTCGCACCAGTTTTAACTGAAGTTTGTGCAAGTCTCCTCAGGTCTCCAAGATTTTTTCTAAGTATCCTAGCCAATTTTGACAGTGCTTTGGTCTAGATAGTCTCTATTCTTCCTCTAATCAATTCAAGCTTCTTGTCCTGATCCTTGGGAACTCTTCCAAAGTTCAAAATTACAATGACTATCACCATCAATTTCACGTTCCTTTACATTTTCATCTCTCTGGCAAGATCTGAGTATTTATCTATCCTTTCATTTTCTTTTATTTTCCTCTACTTTAATTGAAACACTCCATATTCTCCTTATCTTTCTAGGCAGTTTCGATATTTAACTACCTTTTTTTTTCTCTTCCTCATTACATTTGTGTTGGCCTGAAGGTGTGCTTAGTGTAATCATTGTAAGAAATGGAAACAACAATCTGAGTTCAAATCCTAGATGAGGTGGTTTGCATTTAACTTTGCAAATAGCTAATGCCCTTGATAAAGGCATGAATCGATCTGTTCCTTCCTCTGAGTTATGGGTAAATAGTAGGGCCGACTGCATTCTGTAGTATTAGTTAGGCAACCAGTCTATGAAAAGGAAAATTCTGAATTCAAACCAGCTTTAATCCACTTAAGAATTGACCTTGTATCACATCCTCCCTGTGGTAGAGGGGTTGGGTAAATACTTATATATTCATGTTGACAGATGTAAGAACATCTTATCATAATTTTTGGATGTCTTCTCTTATCATCTCTAATATTAAGTAATACATCCTGTCATCATCTCTGATAAATAATGGACTATTCCGTTTTCATTGTAACAGAGGAAAAAAAGAGAAAAGAAAGAACATAACATCAGTGAAAAAGAAAGCAAGTATAAAAAAAAAGAAAAGGAAGAAAAATGGACACTATACATCAGATGCTTATCATCTGCTTCAATGGAATGGAAGAAAAAAGAGAATGATAACATACTATTCATTAGAAAGACGAATGAAAGAAAGAAAAAATAACATGCTATTCATCAAAAAGAACATTTATTTTGATAAAAAAAATGACATATTTCATGGGATGATGCTAATTCCAAATAATTTTAAAGGAAGATAGATGGGAACAGCAATAATTCTATATATTAGATGCTTGTCATATTTTGAACATTTATTTTGCTTGAATAATGATTTTTTTAAATGATATATTTTATAAATAATCTAAAAAAATGACTTAACATTTTATGAATAATTATTTGAAAAAAAAAATGACTTTCATGAATTATATATTTTTTTAAATTACATATTCAATAAATAATAATTTTTCAAATTATGTAATATTTGATTAATAAAAGATTTTTTAAATTATATATTTTGCAAATGATATTTTTTTTAAATTACTTAATGGCTTTTTAAATTTCATATTTTATATTTTTCTATTTCATCATATTTCATGAAAAAAAAATCTTTTGAAAGACAATAAATTCAATTTTTAGTACATAATGAATAATTAAAAGATGAAAATATATTTAACATTAAATCTAAAAAGGTTAAAGTACATTGATTGATTTGGATGTTGAAGTAAGGAACATGTTGATTTGCATGTTGAAGTGAGAAACACATATATTTGCATATTGAGTGAGGAACACGTTGATTTGCATGTTGAAGAAACATGTTGATTTCCAAGTTGAAGTCAGGCACATGTAGATTTGCATATTGATTGATTTGCATGTTGAAGTAAGGAAGCCAAATTTGGGTGCCATGGACCTTATTAAGCATTACTTTGACATTCAAAGAAAACATAAAATATCACTTTAAATAAAGAAATTGAAACAGTTCATTTCTGTGCAATAGGGGAAGTAATCTTTTATAGTAACTTTTTAGTGCACCCATCATGGGTAATAAAAAATTATAATCTATAAAACAAGTCACATAAAAATTATAATGCAAGTGAATGTAATTTAAAAGGTGTGCTTTATCTGAATTTAATAGCATTTTATGTCAAAATAAAAAGAAAGCTATATTAATAATATATATGTAATTGGTCAATTTTGATTAAACTTGGCATGTGAAATTCCTTGACCTTAACTAGTTTTATAAAGGCCTATCCATGAGGGAGAGGCATTGAAATATTATTGAGACTGATGCTGTATTTACCAAGACAGCAATGAACAATGTATGAAACATTAATTTTCTTCAAATTAGTTCCCTTGATATTCAACACAGTCACTCCTGGGAGTTTTCCATTGGTCAAAGCCCTTCTGAAACTCCTCTTTTGATCTGGTGGGAAGCTTCTTTAATATCCTCCACTCACACAAATATATATATATGTATATGTATCTATACATGAATATATATGTGTTTGTATATATATATATATATATATATATATATATATATATATATATATTGTATGCAGGAACCCAGAATGTTTTAGTATACTAGTACATATGAATTAGTAGTTCACAGCAGGATGCTAAGAATTGGTTTTACGTAGATGGTTCACATAAAAGTCACCAGATGTTTTATTCCTATTATTCTAAACAGCAGTAAACAATCCGAGAATTAATTTTTTTTATTATTTATTTATTGCGGACTTTTCCCCCTCATCTTGGTAGTTTTTGTGTTGTTTCTTCTTTTCACTACGTTTCGGTTCCAGGTGAGCATTGTTAGAAGATAGCGGTTTCAAATCCTACCCAAGTCGGCCAGAGGTATACTTGGTCACAAAACGTGGTGTGATAGACAACAACTATGGAAGGCAGTAATTACTGGGGATACGGTTACAAGACTCAGCATTCCTATCCGAGGTCGCGGTAAAATCACCTGAAGAAGGCCAGAGGGAATTTGGCTGAAATGTAGTGAAAAGAAGAAACAACACAAAAACTACCAAGATGAGGGGGAAAAGTCCGCAATAAATAAATAATAAAAAAAATTAATTCTCGGATTAAAAAAGCCTCATCTCAAAAATGATTCCAATTAAGGACAATATAGCAGTTAACAAGTAGTCATGGACAAATTCAACTAATCCTAGAAAAGGTATGATAGAGTAGTCCTTTATAATATGTATATATATATATATATATATATATATATATACATACATATATGAATCTCTCTCTCTCTCTCTCTATATATATATATATATATATATATATATATATATATATATATAATTTTCAAAATATTTTCGTTCCCACTATTCTGAACAACAGTAAACAAGTAGTCATGGATGAGTTCAAGTAAAACTGGAAAAGGTACGATAGTGTTGTCCTCAACAATATGTATACTTATATATGTATATGGATATATATATATATATATATATATATAGTGTAATTAGATGGAAACTCAAACCTGTTTAAGTTGTCATAATAAATTTATTTCAGTTGAGATTATTACTATACTCTCCATCTCGTCAGATGACTTTTTACATGCTTTTCTCGAAGTTGCAGAACAGCAAATGTGGAATTACAGTTCATATGTGAAAAAGAAACAAAAATATTTTAATTCTCAGGTGAGGGCAGAGGGGGTCGAAACAGTAGGTGTTAGAAACATTAAGAAATGGGAGTAGGGATTCTCTGTAGGTCAACATATGTCCATTGAGTAAAATTTTTAATAGGAACAATAAAAATTAGGTACTCTTGTACCAAGAATATGCATAACATTCATATAGCAGTATCGACATGACTGCTGCTTGGAAAATAACTACGTTAATATGTATACATATATGTATATATATATACACGTATATTTATATGCATACATTTGTGTAAATATATATATATATATATATATGCGTGAGTGTGTGTACATATATAAACATGTATTATTATTATTAAAAAAACAGTTCCATTTCAAACAATTCAGTTCAGCATAAGTATGCAGTTTAAATGTCAAAAAAGTTCTATTTCAAGCAATTCAGTTTAGCATAAGTACACAGCACAGTTCTATTTGATCTATAGGTTAGACCCTGTCAGATGCTACCACTCAGGGCTAGAATGGACCTGGGAGCAATGGCAATGAAGGAGTACTCCGCATTACCCAAAGCGCCGCATTACTGGAACCTCATCATCAGATTCTTTAGTGTCATATCAGGACACTCATTGGTGTGTGTGTGGGGGTCTTATCCCTCTGCAGAGATGTAGTCAGTGTATTCTACAGCCCAAGCCGACTGGGCAAATATATATATATATATATATATATATATATATATATATATATATATATGCAGTGCATTCACTAAGTTTCCAGACTTTTTTGTGCAAGCATTTAAAATTGGTGTAGACTCTTGAAAATTCAGTATGTTATTGCTATACATCTTATGAGATGACTGACCAATTTTTATGATTTCAGGTTCAAATGAACAGCTACAGCAGCAATTGGAATACACCCGACTAAATTCTGATTGTCACATTTGGTGAATTTCAAAAATGCAATCTGGAAGTGAGGACACTTTAGAAGAATGATATGCAATCAAATTCTGTTTTAAACTTGGAAAAAATGTCACAGAAACGTTTGGAATGCTTCAGACTGCTTTTGATCCATCTTGCATGAATCAAGCATCAGTTTTTGAGTGGCATAAGAGATTCAAGGAAGGCAGGGAGTCTGTGAGGGATGATGAGAGGTGTTGGAGGAGTAAGGAAGTCAGTAGACCAGGGTTGATTGGCCAAAGGGTTAGAGTTAGGGTTACTATGTTGAGGTTTTAAGGGAGTTCAGGAAGAGATTCCGTCGGAAGAGGCCAGCACTCTTCAAATCGGGTCAGTGGCATTTCCACGAGGACAATGCACCAGTCCACAACTCCATCTGTATCACAGACTATTTGACCCAGATGGGTATCAAGACAGTTCGTCACCTTCCCTATAGTCCAGACCTTGCTCCCTGTGACTTTTGGTTATTCCCTAAGCTCAGAGGCTGTCGTTATGAGGCAATTGAGGAGATGAAAGAGGCTGTGATGGAGGTCATTGACACGCTCACACAAGAGGACTTCCATGGGGCCTTCCAGAAGTTGTTGGAATGGTAGAACAAGTGCATTGCAGCTGAAGGAGATTACTTCGAAGGGGACTAGTGTTTTATGTGTGTACTGTCAATAAAAGTGCTCATACGAAAAAAGTCTGGAAACTTATTTAACGATCCTCGTATATATATATATATATAATAATTATAAGTAAATGTATATTGATTTTTATATATATTTAATAGTATGGAAGCTTGTTTGCAACCATAAGTTTATTATCATATAATAGCTCTATCACAGATATTTAGCACTCTCCAGATTATACTGCAATTGGTCTGCCACAAACAGACAAAGTGAGATAGTGACAACCAACACTGTTATAATAAGTATATTTATATGTGTGTTTGCATATATATATATATATATATATATATATATATATATATATGCATTATTATTATTACTATTATTATTATCCAAAATTTATAACCTTTAGAAAAATAGCACGAGTAGGTTATTTATTGATCAAGGTGAAACAGTTAATCCAATAACAAGTGAATGCTGCAAAATAGCTCAAAAGGAATACATGACTAAGCATGACTGGATTAGAAGGATGATCTATGAGGAACTGTGCAAGAGATTAAAATTTATCTAAACTAAATAATGGTATTTGCAAAAGCCATAATCTATGCTTGAAAATGAGATGCAGGAAATTTTCGGAGACTTTGAGATTCAAAAAAATCACCAAATCCCAACCAGAAAACCCAACCTAATGTTAATAAACAAGAAGTAAGGAACTTATTTTCTTATTGATATTGCTGTCCCAATGAACCATAGAGTGAAAATAAAAGAAAGCAAAAAGATAGAGAAATACTTGGATCTTGCTAGAGAACTAAAATTGCTGTGGAACATGAGGGTGATGCTTTATTTGCACAATTCTGTATTTCATCAAAAAGTATTGAGATTGCTGATCAAAAAGTAGTTTTTGATAGATAGATATGGAGGGACCATGATAGGCAGAGAAATAGATAATGGACATGCAGATAGGTAGATAGATAGGGGCAGATAGACAAATAGATGTGGTCAGACAGATAGATATGGACACACTAAGATAGATAATGGACAGGCAGATAAGTAGATAGATATGGGCAGATAGACAAATAGATGTGGGCAGACAGATATAGTTTTTAACAGACAGATAGATATGGACAGACCAAGATGGATAATAGACAGGTGGATAGGCAGATAGACATGGACATAGATAAATAGACGTGGATAGACAGACATAATTCTTGACAGACAAATATATATGGACAGGTAGATTGAGAGATGTATAGATCTGGACTGACAGATTGATAGATCTTGACACACAGATATGTAAATGAGGGAGCTATCCCCCTTGTTTGGTACGGGCGTCCTTAGAGTTGGGTACACATTACATTGTACACCGACCAGTCACACATGTGACACCGTTTAGAAGGGTCTAGCATTTTATTACCATTTCTCCGAGCAGAACACACGTGTTGCCTGACAGCTGCGATTTTAGACTTTGCGAAGGGGGCATTCTTTGAGGCGAACAAGGCGCCTCGGATGGTGTAATGGTTAGCAAGCTCGGCTAGCAAACCTACACGAGTGAGTTCGAGTCTCATTGGGTGCCCCTTTCATATAGCCTTGTGCCACATCTAAACAAAAAGCTTAGTAAATTTCCATTCTTTGAGGTGAACAGAGGTAAGAATCACACACTGTATCTGTATTTGCCCGAATTATTGATCTGTGTTAAAGGGATTACAGAAGTTGTTTTCTATTTTGTTTTTAGTTTCACGGTGAAAGAAGGGTTTAAAGAAGGAACGAAGACCCATTGCGAATAGACAACTTCTTTACCAGTCGAGCCTTTTACCTCATTTTTTGCCTCATGGTGCTACTGTTACACAGATATATAGATGTGGACAGACATAATTATTCAGATACAGAAATATAGATGGACAGATGATTGGTGTTTTATGGCATATCAACCCTTGTAAGCTATTTAATGCCAAATCCTGTTTTTATATACATAGGATTTGTAAGCTAATAGTTTGTAGGTAGCTATTTTCAAATGAGTAGTTAAAGCTCATTTGTTAATACCCAGTTAAATGGTTTCAAGTATTCCTATTCAACATTAGTAATTACCAATACAAGACATTGTGTGCCAACTGTGTGGAAGAAGGTTGGATATGCCATGTGATTCCTATTGAGGTTGGTTGTCGTGGTTTTCTAGGACACTCAGTCATTTTGTTTCTTTCAAAAATAAGAATCACTGGCCACAGTTTGAAAGTTGCCTCAAATCGTCTTCAGACTACGGCACAACATGCATCTAGTTGGATTTGGTCGAAAGCGAGAAATTTTCAGCACAAATGAAATGCATGCAGAACCACCATTTCTGTGTGATTGCGTAACATCAGGAAACGGTTACTGTAAATGTGTAATGACATCAATGGCTGAAAGTAAACGCGTTTTTTTTTAAATCACAAATTGCACTCTAAAAATGAAGATGAATGTCCAATGTAGTCTTTGCTCTTAATTGATCTGGGATATATATATATATATATATATAATTCTTTTAATACCCTGTCCAGTGACAAAAGCTGCTTGGTAGCGCAAGGAGTGGCAGTACCGCCTCAAGCTACCGAAACCCCTGGATGGTGGCTGATGAGGGCAGGGTATCACATGTGCTTTCACATGTTGTATGATGGAAAAAAAAAATTCTATTTATCCAATATTCTTTTGTGATATAAATAATTTGCATGTAGCTGTATGATTTCAAATACCTAATAATAATAATAATAATAAACATTAATGAATTATTGAACCGTTTTATTTGACCCATACTTAAGAGGTACTACCACCCTGTGTCAGTGGACCTGGGAGTAATGGAAAGGGGTACTCTCCATTTCTTAAAGCTGGAGCCTCACTATCAGATGTAGTTTAGTGTTATATCCCAAACATTCATTGTGTGGGAAGGTCCTACCATTTAGCAGAGGTGCAGTCTGCATATTCTACAGCTGCAGACGACAGAGATAGATAGATAGATAGATAGATAGATAGATAGATAGATAAAAAGTTAAATATGAACAGAAAGATAGATAGATAGATATTTAAAAAATACCAACTTTAGTATTTCTGGAATCTAATAAAAAGCTGATTTAATTATATTGGGCCTCATCCAATTCTATTTGCAATTTTTGTAAAAAGAATGAAATCAATTCAGTGTTTCACTTCTTTTCTACAACATAGAAGTTTATTTAATTTTTTTCCTTATCAAAACACTCCTGAGCTGGTTTGGTTTGGTTTGGTTTTTTTGTTTAATGGCATATCAATTTTGTAGGTTATTTTATGCCAAAGCTATTCTCCTAGAAGAACAGTAGTAGTACTATTTAACCCATAGCTGGGAGAATAAAGGGGTTCATACCTTTCCCAAGGGTATTTGCCCGAAAGTGAACGTAATAGTGCGACTGGAGTACGTACTCACTTACTACGATTCCGCAGTTCATTGCTTTAACCATTACACCACGAGGACACCTCCACTCCTGAGCTGGCATTGTTTGCTAAATTTGAACTGTCATAGCTTTGAATTTAGGAAATTTAGTGACATCCTTTGAGTAAAACTAAAGTTCCAAGATTCCCCTGTTGCTATAGACATTATTGAGTGGCTTTCTACAAAAAGGATGTTGCATATTTCTTTCTACGAGTCATTAGAAGTGTTAATCATTTTTCTATTTATTTTGTATGAAAAAATTTTCAATTTAAGATTCAGAAACACATGAACACAAAATAGTTATTTCTTAAAACCTTTTTAAAATTAGCTATTTATATTTCATTGGAATAGAAATAAATTGGAATAAATAAAGTTACTATTGTTAAATAGCAATATTGAAACTATTTAACTGTGTGCAAACAAATGAGCTCTAACTTATTTGAAAATATAGAATTACCTACAAACTATTATACCTGCATGCATGAGTATATATATATATATATATGCATGTATAATAGTTTGTAGGTAATATATATATATATATATATATATATATCCATGTATAATAGTTTGTAGGTTATATATATGTATATATATATATATGCATGTATAATAGTTTCTAGGTTATATATATATATATGTTTTTTTTTCTCAAAGGTTGAGGTTTTTGATACCCAGGAATTTAAGTCCCTGGCTTTTTCTTCACTGCATTGGTCATTTCTATATCTTGTCTGTATAGAATAGCAGTTTCCACTGCTGTCTACCTTCACTGCCCAGGGTTGGGTTCTCAAGTGGTCTCCCGCTACTTGCTGATACCTTGACCTCCTTCCTTGCTGATTTATCTGAAAAGAGGACTGTTTAACCCTTTTTTTTCCCTCACCTCTTTTCCAAAAGCTCCTTTTCATAAAAGGTCCTTTTGCACATCAGATACTTTCTGGATGTAGTTTGTAGAATGAGGGCAGGGGAAGTGTACAGTATATGAAATAGTGAGTTTTGAGAATGGGGGTACTGACAACACTGGTTGATATTCAAATAGGTCAACTAAAAATACACATATGTGTCATGTCACAATGTCTTTCTATTTCTGAGACTGGTCAAGAGAGGTGTAACATTGGCAAAAAAGTGAGTAGAATTTTCTGTGACCATGTGTCTGACTTTTTCTTTTACTGACACGAACAAGCTTATCTCGTTATCATCTTTTCAGTAAAGAAAAAGTTCCAGGCACAGTAGTCAATAAAGAAGGCCATGCTGACAGTGTTCTGAGATATAAAAGAACCCCTCACTATTGATTTCCTTGAAAAGAGTTCAACTGCAAATAGACCTTCCTATTGCCAACTCCTTAGGAAAAATTTATCTTATTTATTGAATGACCCTTGTACACAGGCACACACACACACACACACATATATATATATATATATATGAGGGTCATTTAAAAGGTTCATAGGCTGACCAAGATACTTTCACAGAATATGACCAAATGAAGTTTATTTTTCAAAAATGTTCTCCTTGTGGTACACACACTTCTTCCATTGCTTTAGCAGAACTTGGATCTCATTGATCAATAACGTTGTCAACAGCAGATATGATGTCATCATATAAATTTTTCAGCCCACTCTATTTAATAAATAAGTGAAATTAAAAAAAAAAGAAAAGTAATAAACGTATTTTTCAGAATATTTTTTCCTTAAATTCAAATTCTGCATGGTTTATGACAAATATTATTTTAATCTCTGATAAAAAAAAAATTCCAGGCACAGTAGTCAATAAAGAAGGTGACGCTGATTCTGGAACATGAAAGAACCTATCGTTATTGATTTCCTTGAAAAAGGTGCAACATTAAATAGGGCTTCTTATTGCCAACTACTTCAGCAAAATTCACCCTATTTATTGAATGACTCTTGTACATACAGATTGATTTGATACTTGAAAATAAGAGGATTATTCTCTGTTATGATCTCAGTATATCAAGTATAAATTATTTACCTGTTATAAATATTTCAATATTAGGAAATTAAAATTTCTAATGTAACTGGCATAAGAAGTGTTGGGGTTATACAAGTATATATATATATATATAGAGAGAGAGAGAGAGAGAGAGAAATAATAGTACTACTGTTTTACAAAACTCAGTTATATTATCGCAAATGGTTGCTTATATTTTCTTGGGCATTTCATATGGATCTATTTTTAGAGATCAACATTTGGCATTTGAGCATACATATACATATATATATATATACGTAAGAATAGATATTCATATAAATATATATAGGGGTATATATATATATATATATATACGTGTAATCAGATGGAAACTCAAACCTAGTTAAGTTGTCATTATAAATTTATTTTGGCAGAGAATATTACTATACTCTCTGTCTCGTCAGATGACTTTTTACATGCTTTTCTCCGCCGAAATAAAATTATAATGACAACTTAACCAGGTTTGAGTTTCCATCCGATTACACTATATACGCTCTGAATGTGAATTTTGTTATATCCATGTGAAGGAATAAGGGATTAACAATAACCATATATTGAGCACTCACATAGATTTATATGATATTCCTCATATATTCTATAAAAAAAAAAAAATCCACACCTACTATCTTCGGAGGCTGCTGACTGGATATTACAAACATATATATATATATATAATAATGATAATAAATGAATATATATTAGATATATATATATTTAATCCATGGAAAATATTCTGTAACCCTAGGTTTTTGTAAAAAAAACTTCATGAAACCTAGGGTTGCAGAATATTTTCCATGGATTAAATATATATATATATCTTATATATCTATTTATTATCATTATTATATAATAGTTCTATCAAAGATATTGAGCACTCTCCATATTATATTCCACTTGGTTCAATATATAACCACAAAGTAATTTAGTGACGACCAACACTCTTGTAATATAATATAAAATATATATATATATATATATATATATACAGTATTATTCGGTCCAGTTAAACCAGAGTTGGGAGTAATTCCTTCAGGACAAGAAAATCATTCAAAAGGTGAACATTTAAATTTTCCTGGTAAAGAGCTCAATGTAACTTATATTACAGAGCAATACTTTCTTTTATCCATAAGATCTGAAGAAGTTCTGTTATATTTTTCTTTGTGTTTTTGGTTTACATCAGAAACGCAAAACAGGATGGAAATAAATTTATAATCCTAAAATAACCGGTCTTTCATTTTTTCT
Organism: Sepioteuthis lessoniana; assembly: GCA_963585895.1. Taxonomy (NCBI): domain Eukaryota; kingdom Metazoa; phylum Mollusca; class Cephalopoda; order Myopsida; family Loliginidae; genus Sepioteuthis; species Sepioteuthis lessoniana. The sequence goes on along the minus strand of OY757908.1, from coordinate 126,020,411 downwards.
TTAAAGAAAGTATATATATATACATGTAAGAATAAGTATACATACATATATATCATTAATATCAAATAAAACTCAATAGCTGTAATTCATTATAGATTTATTTCAACAATCTTAAGAAACGATCTGGAAAAAAGATTACTGAAATAAATCTAACAAAAGGGTTTATATCTATTGAGTTTTCCTCGATATTAATGATATAATTGCTCTGTATGTGAGTTTTTTTAATATAATCTTGTATATTAATAGCCATACATTGAACACTATTGGAATATATTGATATTACACATTCTGTATGAATTATTCCTTTTAAGTCTTTTCTTAGACTTAATTTATATATATATATATATATATATATATATATATATAGGGTATTCTTGGTCCAGTTAAACCGGAGTTGGGAGTAATTCCATCAGGACAAGAAATTATTCATGAATGAATATTTAAAATTTTCCTGGTAAAGAACTCAATGTACCAATAATACAGAGCAATAAATTCTTTAAGAAAAAACAACGAAACCGGTCACATAGGATTATAAATTTATTTCAATCCTGTTACGCATTTTTGAAATTTCCAAAAACATGAAAAAAAATTAACAGTACTTCTTCAGATCTTTTCGATAAAAATACTAGAATAGACACATAAGAGTGGGAGGGGATAGAAGAGGGGTGAAGAGTTACCTCTTCATTAAGCCCACTTCCGTTTTAAATTTAAATTTCGGTTAGCAATGTAGTAAAATTATTTTAAAAAAAATTTTCTTTAATTAATAATTTTTTAATTACATTTAGACCTAAATTACAGATTTTTTATTGAATTAGATTTAAACTTTAATTAATCACCTCACGTAAAGATACAGTAATAGATATATTAAAACTAAAAACAAAAGCAAATATTCAATTTATTTACTATATTTTAAAATTTCAAAACTATTTAGAAAGCATTAATCAGTTCCACTTTTTATGCGTAGTACGTATGTATTATATGCTTTTTCACAATTTTCTATCTAACAATTTATTTTATTTATTCTCAAAAATAACTATGTTTTTATAAAAATTTTGGTTAAATATTTATAGTTTAAATTTAGCCCTATGTCAACACCTAGCAATTAGTTCATTTCTCTTATTTAATAATTTTTTTGGCTCAGGAAAAAGCAAAATGTAGATTTTTTAAGCAAATCCCAAAAGCAGTAAATTTAAGAATAGGTAAGCTATCTGCAAATGAAAAGATTTTCAAAGAGAGTAGTAAGAGATATATAGAAGCCCTTAAAAATAGTGGTTTTAAGGAGGATTTTAGGTATTTAAAAGAAGATATAACAAATGAAATTACTAAAGAAAATAATACTTACGATCAAAAAAATAAAAATAGGAAAAGGAAAATTATATGGTTTAACCCCCCTTTTTGTAAATTAGCAAATATAGATAGAGGTAAATATTTTTTTAGACTAATAGATAAACATTTTAAACAAGATAATATATTACATAAAATATTTAATAGGAAAACCTTGAAAATAAGTTATTCTTGCACTAAAAATATGTCTCAAATAATGAAGAAGTCCTGTTAATTTTTTTTTGTGTTTTTGGAAATTTCAAAAATGCGTAACAGGATTGAAATAAATTTATAATCCTATGTGACCGGTTTCGTTGTTTTTTCTTAAAGTATATATATATATATATATATATTGTTATAGGGATGTAATATTTGTCTTGGACCATAGCAACAGAATTCTTGTTTAAGGTTAAGCAGTAGGTTGACCTTCATTGAAAGTAGGTCATGGCATTTGGATGAAACTCTAGATTCTTCCCTAGGGAATCTTTAACTTGCTATTGTAGTCTGAACAGGAAAATCAATGCCAGGATGAAAGGTGCCACACACCATGTAGCCAGAACTCAAAAAAAGCTAATGGAAGAACTCAGTTTGGTTCAGCCACCCGTCAGAGACAGATGTGAAAAATGCCCAGGGTGGAAAAGAATTGACATGGCCTACTCCCCTGTTGCAGACACCCAGCTTAGTTCTCAAATAAAAAAGCTAGGAGATAAAAAGGCAAAGCAAAAGACCCCCCCCAAAAAATATATATCCTGAATTCTACATTGTTAATAAGTACAGAATGGTGACTCTTTTAAAGATGAAATGGAAAAGACTATTCTAACCAATCCAAACAAGAAAAAGGAAGAGAAAAAATAAAGAGAAAAGTAAAGAAAGACGTTTGAGACATCTCCAATGAGATAAATAAAAGACTATAAATAACTTCTTTGCTCCAACAATATTATTGTCACTCTGTAAATACACACCACATGCTCTTTTCCACCAATATAGTAAGTAAAGTTGGCGACCGTAGTCGAGGGTGACCAGAAGGCTCCCTTTTCAATAGTTTCTACACTGAGGTGTAGGGGAGGGCACTACTCCTATCCTTGGATTGCTCCACTTTACCCTTGATATGTACCTTATATTGCTGAGTGTTAAGCAAGGCGGTGTCAAGTACCATTTTTAAAGTCTTTGGTATGACGCAACCTGGGATTGAACCCAGGTCTCACGGACCATTGGCAAACACTCTACCCACTAACCAATGAGCCAGTTTGTTTGTAATGTGCATGTTTAATCCCCTTTAGCCTTCCATTTTCATTCGCATTTGGGCAAAATAAGAAATTTCTTATTAGATAAATTGAGGAATTCCCACTTTACTTTTATTTTTAATGTGTCACGGATGATTCCCCGGATTGTAGGAAGAATACTTATGTAAACAATATTCATATTTATACATTATAGATCTTTTGGAGCAATATCAATAACTGCGGGCAGGATCCAGGATAAGAAGTCATAAAATAGTTGGTAACCTTTTATGAGGATTGGAATTTTATCTACGTTTGCAGAAAGTATTGTTCACCCATTCTAATGACCCTCTAGCCTGAAACAATATACATGTATACTTTGTCACTATACTTTTAATTTATCAATTGCTTTTTAATTTTTTTCTCATCATCATACATACATATATATATATATATATATATATATATATATATATATATATATATATATATATATGTATGTATGTATAAGATGAGGATATTTATCTTGACTAAATTATATAAAAGAATACCTTCCAATGTGTAAGACACACACACACACACACATATATATATTTACCATTCCCTCCACATGGTCAGGATATTACAAAAGGACACATACACACACAGATATATATAGAGAGAGAGAAAGAAAGAGAGTGTGATAGAAATGAAGGAACATTAAATTCTACAAGTATTTATTTTGCTCAACATATTTTTTAAAAATAACCTCTTTCTTTGTCAATGCACTTTATAAAATGATTCTTATTAACAACACAGACTGAATATATACACACACACACACACACACACACACACGTGTGTGTGTGTGTGTGTGAAAATGTACAAATAAGAAAAAACAGAAGGTCTTCAGAATATGACTTTATTTATTGTTTGAATTATTTGCCAACATAAAATATTTCAGTTTTTAAATCTTCATAATGAATATATATATATATATATATATATATATATATATATATACATATATATATATACATATATATATATATATATATATATATATAGTACAATTAAATGGAGACTCAAACTCGGTTAAGCCGTCATAATAAATTTATTTCGGCGGAGAATATTGATGGTATATTCTCCGTCTCTTCAAATGACTCTTTTACATGCTCTGTCATGTTGCAGAGATGCGAATGAGGAGTTACAGTTCGTATTCAGAAGATAAAATAAGGAAAATTAAAAAAATAAAATTAAAAATCAGAAAATAAAGATAAAAAAACAAAGTGGAAATCAAATTACAAAGTTACAAAATACAATGAGCACCCTCATATATTCTATGTAAAGAATAATCTACACCTACTGTCCTTGGACACTGACTGGATAATTTAGAGTATATATATATATATATATATATATATATATATATAGATAGATAGATAGATAGATAGATAATATGTATATTTATATATATGCACTTTGGTGCAAAAAGATAAGGCCACCACAAAAAAGACTTGCCTTTATGTGATGTTCCTTCCATGAAGGAGCTTTTTGTCCCTTTGAATATCCAACATTAGGGCAATTTTTAATGTTCTCCATATGGTCCAACGTGAAACATTAATGTCACCAGGAAGTTGAATTTGAAAAACGGATTTTCCGGATTTTCTAACATTTCTGATAATGGCCTGTTTATTCCTTGGATTGAGTTTTTCTGGCCAACCTGGAATCTTTTTGGGTGTTTTGTTCTTATTTTTTATGTAATTATTTACTGCACACCTTGATCTGTTGATTTTCTTGGTGATTTCTTGTTGAGAATGCCCATCTTTTTCAAAAGCATCGACCATTCCTTTCTCGAGATCTGTAAGAGAATTGCCACGTCCCATGATTTATTTTTAATTTTTATTGCTAATTTTTATGTAAAAATTAATCTTAACATAAAAATCTGTAAGTTAATTCATTTTATTTAATAAATTCATAGGTGGCCTTATCATGCTAATTTTGATATTTTCTGAAATAATAATCAAAGAAAAAAAATTTTTTAATAGATAATTTTATTATTAAATACATTTATAAAAATATGAATTTTTGAAAGAAAAAAGTGGATCAATCCAAATTTCTGCGTTTTTTCGTGGTGTCCTTATCTTTTTGCACCAAAGTATATGCAGGGTGAGTCAAAATCATATTAACTCTTAATTTTCTGTTACAGGTTTACATTTCTGATAGCTGAACAACTCACATTGGACCACAGATTGGGTTGTTACAAGCTTGATGGAAGTATTCTGATTGGCAATGACAGTGCATAAAAAATTTTCTTAATATTTCCAGATTGTCACCCACCAAGTCATTTAACAATTTATCATATCTATGATAAGTTTGTATCCACTTGGATCAGTAGCTAATAACTATCAGGGAAATGCAGGGCAGCCCAGAAGAAGCAGGAGTAACTTGAACATGACTACCATGCAGCTGACTATACTATAGAGTCCATCCAAATCAACAAGACATTGCAATCTGGAAACAGGGATTCCAGAGAGAACAGTATGCTGAATTCTATCAAAAGACCTTGGCATGAGACTATATCACCTACAAGTTGTTCAAGCTTTGACAGCTCAGCAAAAACAGTTTCAAGTAGAGTGCAGTGAGATTCTGTCTGAAAGGATAATGATCCAACCGGAAATTGCTGGAGAAATAGCATTCAGTGATGAACCTGTTGTAGGGCCCTGATAAATGTGTTGATCCGGCAAACAGTTGTGAGTAATGAAGAAATTGATGATTGACAGAAGACTAGACAAATGACAAGGACAAGTGGATAAGTTTAAATGTCAGGTTTTTATTGAGTGAATCATATACAAAAGACGTGCATGGGTGTAGAATCTCAGTTGCTCTATCATGTCAGTGTAGTCCCGGCTGGGTGTGAAAGTTGGTACTACAGAAAGTCGTAGACTTGGCTGTTTATAAGTTTGTGGTAACAGTGCGTCTAGAAGATGAGGATGGTCTTGGTGCTTGGTGCAGATCATTGGTGTAGCAGTATGGTCAGGTTGTAAACGTAGCTGGAGACAGTCAAAGATGTGGACCCATTGGTTGCAGAGGCTGGATGATCGATGTCCTGGTGCATACAATCCTTGGTTAACTGAGGATGTGTCGATGTGGCCTTGAAGTGTTGGTTGGTGCTGGCTGCTGTATTGTCATCTTGTGATATCTGCCAAGGGGTGTAGTGAGGAGACCAGAGGATATCCTCCAAGACTTTCTGAATTTAGACCTGAAAAGAACTGTTTCGATGAGAGAGCAGCAGTGATTGGTTGGAAGCTGGTATCAGTTGTGGTTGGTCTGTGGCTGAGATTGGTTGGATTCAATGTCAGCTGCTTTGGCTGGTGGTAGAGACACAGATCCCACTTCTGGCAGCTTGCTGCTGGGAGAGGATTAGATACCTTTCTTCTGGGCCTGAACCTTCTATGCTCTTGTTTTTTAGTCACTGCATGCAATGTTTATATAGTAGTAAGGAGCTGCTTCATTTATGGTCTAAGTGAAGGGGCTTCTATGCCACCGCATACAGGAAGTTCCTCTATTAAATATAAGTCATAATGAAATATTTCATTGGACTTTAAAGAGGAGCTTTTAAATATGATGTATTTTATCCTGTAGTTACAAACTGTTTCCAAATGGCTGGTGGAATTATCCATTTCGAAAAATAGTTTGTGTATTGATAACAGAAGTTCACTTGTGACCGTAGGCATGACGTTGTTGCTGGTTGATGTCACGGGTGACTTAACTTTTTCTCTAAACCTGGGATTTTTGAACTGAGTAGCCAGGATGGCTACAATAAAACCACCTTTCATACAAGTGGTCATATAAACTGACACAACACCATTTTCTGGGGTACTGAAAATCTACATGTCATCTGAGAGCATGAATGGGCCTCCTCAAAAGTAAATGTGTGGTGTACCATGACCGCTGCTGGTGTAACTGGCCCAAATTGCTTTACAACTCCAACGGTGACTACAAATGCTCACTTACAAATGCTGCAAGAGTTTGTCATTAATAACATACCTCTACAAATCAGACAAGCAGGGTATTTCCTATAGGATGATGCACTGCCTCATTTTGCTCATACTGTTTGCGATTGTCTCAACAAAACTTTCCCTGAATTGTTGGATAGATCGTGGTAGATCATTGGCATGGCCACCACACTTCCCAGACCTGACACTCAGTGACCTCTGGTTATCAGATATGATAAAGGATAATGTGTGTAGCAAAAAAGTTACAGACATCAAAGCACTCAAGGACAGAAGAAAAGTAAGTAAAAGTGATATCAAACTCTCCCAATGAAAAGTGTGTCAAGGCACTTAATTGCTGGTTTTTGGACATCAATCGTGCTGGTGGACAGATGGAGACTCTTCAGTAAATTCTGAATAATTAATTCCTCTCATTCAAGTGTTAACATAATTTTAACTTAACCTCTGTGTGTGTGTGTGTATATATATATATATATATATATATATATATATATAAGATTAAATATATCTATAAGAATATTCATATATATATATATGTATGAATACATATATATGTAAGAATATATAAAAAAAAATTGTATATACATATATATGTGTGTGTATGTGTGTGTATGAAGTTGGATCATTTAGTGGATATATATATATATAAGAATGAATATGTATATATATATATATATATATATATATATATATATATATATATATATGTTTGTGTGTTTAAGAATGAAAATATACATATATATTTATATATATAAGATTAAATATATGTATAAGAATATTCATATACATATATGAATACATATATATGTAAGAATATATTGTCCACATATATATTTATGTATATATATATATGTGTGTGCATGTTGGATCATTAAGTGGATGTATATATCTATATATATATATATATATATATATATATATATATATATGTATACTTGTGTGTGCATCCGCAGTAGATTCACAGTATTAGATGATGAAATTTAAAAGTGTTATTATGACATATTAGACATTATAATGCTTGAATTTTATTCTGAGTGTATTATCAAAAAATTATAAAATGGCAATAAAAATGCCTGTTTTTATTTTCTTACTGCAGTTCATTTTCCCATATATGGATTGATATATCGTGCACTCTGTGTGTGTGTGTGTGTGTGTGTGTGTGAATATAAAAATGTGAAAAAACAAAGTATACATATTTACCAACCCCTCAGCTTGTGCAGGATATGACACAAGGTCAATTTTTTAAGCAGAGTTTAACAGGTTTGATTTCAGAGTTTTCCTTCTCCTAGACTAGTTGCCTCACCAAGGCTGAAGAACTCAGTCTGTCCTTCTATTTACCCATAGCTGGAGGGAGAATAATTGGATTCATACTGTTCCCAAGGGTATTAGTGCAATGTGAAATGCAATCAGTCTCGTCCAAGATTTGAACGCGTGTCGGAGAGAATATTTACAGAGAATGAGTTTATTCATAATTAAACATTATATCAATATTAAATATTTTGTTTTTATGAAACCATTACCAGGGCAATGTTAACATATGATTTTACATCTTTGAAATTATTTTCAAATTTTGAATTACAACAAAGGAGAAAATACTTAGTATTCTATTACTGATAGTAGCATTCTATTTTAAATGTATATGGCATAATTAGTGTTCGCAAATTTATTTTAAAGGGTTGTGTATTTGACATGGAATTTTTAGAAACTTTATAAGAAATTAAAAAAAAATTTTTCCTTAAAAATTAACATTTTTGTGTACAGTTTAGAAAATGTAAATATTTTTTCATTTTAAAAATTTATTGATATTTTTTTTTTTTGTATTTTTACTAAATTAAGTAATGTATTTGTGTTGTGTGAAATTTGCAAAAAAATTCTCTTAAGAAACAATTAGACAAAAAATTTAATATAAATGAACAGTGAATTCCCTAACCTCAAAGCATAAAATGACTCTAGATAGGTTGACATGCTGTTAAAATCAATCAATCAATGTGAAATTATTTGGTCGGCAATTGGCAAGCATATTTGGTTCTTGAAAAATATATTTTAAGATGTCATTTAACTTGAAAATGTCCCAACAGCTTTTAATTATTTGAGCCAGTGATGGGAGAATGCAGTTAAATCTTTTTATAAGGGGAATGTAATTCTGTCCCTCTTTTGGATTTAGTTTTAGGATATCCCGTCTAAGGATAGTGAGGGCTTTATCAGGTTTACAATCAAATTATGGCAATAGTCTCGTGCTGTGTATTACTCTTTCAGTTTATTACTATGTCTATTCAATTTATTATCAGTTCAGAATTCTTCTTAGTCTTAGATCTTGTGAGGAAGAAAGATGGTGCTTGAGGTAAGAATATTTAAAATTGGAGATAGTTGTATGTGTTGGTGGGTTTTGTATGTAGAGTTGTTTGTAGTTGTTCCTATCCATATATATTAAAATATTTAATAGCTCAGTTAGCTGGGGCTTTAGGATACACCAACCGCGTCTCTGCAGAGGGGTAAGAAATCCCCACCCCAACAAGTGTCCTGATATGACATTAAACAATCTGATGGTGAGACTCCAGTAACATTGGAGCTTTGGGGAACACAGAGTACTCCTTCACTGCCATCGCTCTCAGGTTGACTCTGGCTTGGAGTGGTCGTACCTGATAGATTCCTATGGGTCAAATAGAATTGTTTGACATTTAAACTGAATGCAAACAAATGACTCATACTAAATTGAATTGTTAGAAATAGAACTGTTTGATTATTTAACCATATGAAAACAAATGACTGATCTCTACTCGAATTGTTAGTGATATATATCAATACTCGGAACAATTTGACTGTGAGCAAAAAATGAATTCTTTGGTCATTTTCAAAAGTGAGCATATTGTTGGTTGGGCCTAGAATACACTGACTGCATCTTTGTATAGGAGTTAAATAATCTCAACAAAAGGGGTGTCCAGGATATAGTATTAAACTACATCTTGCAGTGAGGCTCCAATTCTGGAGTTCTCGGGGAGTGTGGAATACTCAGTCATCGTCATTACTCCCAGGCCTACTCTGACCTACATTGGTAGCACCTTTTAAGGTTACATCTCTGGGTCAAATCAAACTATTCAATCATTTTCTATAATTCAAACCTTTTAAATGTGTGCAAACAAATGATAAACATTCAATTGAGCTATTAGGAGTAAGTAAACTAAAGTTGGTGACCTTAGTCGAGGGTGACCCGAAGGCTCCCTTTTCAATAGCTACTACATCAAGGTGTAGGGGAGGGAGCAACTCCATTCCCAGGATTGCTCCACTTTACCCTTGACCCTTATCTTATAATACTGAGTGTTAAGCAAGGCGGCATCAAGTACCATTTTTTGAGTCTTTGGTATGACTCGACCTGGGATTGAACCCTGGTCTCCTGGACCATTGGTGAAATATTTGAAACCATTTAGTGTCCAAGTTAGGACATTAAACTGTATTTTAGCCCAGTTGGCTGATGCTGTACAATACGCTGACTGCATCTCTCCAGAGGGGTAAGACGTAGCAATGGGTGTTTTGAATATGATACTAAACTGCATCTCATGGTAACATTGCATTGGTTGGGTTAGATTGGTTTGGGCTGGGTTTTAAGGCATTTCAACCCTTGCAGGTTATTTAATGCCAAATCCTGTTTATATGTATGTTAAATATATATGATTTGTAAATAAATAGTTTGTATGCAAAAATTCTAAAACCAGCCAGAGCTCATTTGTTTGCACACAATTAAATGAATTCATGTATAGTAAATGATTAAACAGTTCTATTTCACCAATAAATGGGACCCTAACAGGTACTACCCCACTGGGTCAGAGTGGAACTGGGAGTAATGGCAATGAAGGGTACTCAACATTCCCCAGAGCTCCAGGACTGGAACCTCACCATCAGATGTAGTCTAGTGTCATAACTAGGACACTCCTTGGTGGAGGGGGGACTCTTACTTTTCTGCAGAGATGCAGTTGGCGCATTCTAAAGCCCCAGTTGACTAGGCCCCATCAGAACTGTTTGATCATTTACTCTACTTGAAACCATTTAACTGTGTGCAAATAAAACTATTAGTATTAGATAGCAATACAAGAAAACAATGTAACTATGTGCAAACAATAACTAGTAATACTTGAAACTATTTAACAGTGTGCTAACAAATGAGCTCTGGCTGCTTTTAAAAAAATGTTATCTTTAAACTATTCACTTAAAATCATATCTATGTATAAACAGGATTTGACTTCAAATAATCATCAAGGGTTGATATGCCATGAAATAAAATTATTTGTATTAGATAGAAATACTTGATATCATATAATTGTGAGCCAAAAAAAGGTATATTTTCAAAAATACAATGGAACATTCAAAACGCAGTTATGATTACAATCAAACATTTGAAATGAATCAAATTTTGCAATTAAATAACCCATAAACAGATGATATACCATTAAATGAACCAAACTATCTGATGAGAATCAGGTCTTTTTCAGACCTTCTTCAGGACATGAGCCATCAACCAGAAAAAGATTCATCTTCAATACTCTCTTGACCATCCAAAAATGCTTTGTGTCATCTAATACTAGTGTTCAGTGTAGAACTTAATCTCCACAAGCCTGTGTTAACTTGTTAAATGTTTCTGTCACATTGTCCTGAAGATTGATACAGATCTAATCTGAAATTTCATCTTTTTATCAAACTTAATCAATCCTACTTGTAATAAAGATTACTCAGCTGAAGGTGAATTTTGAGTAGCAAATATGAACTAAATGTTTTCAACATTGATTAGAACTGCCAACCTGAAATTCTTTTTAAAAGCCTAACTGACAAATCAGAAATGAATCTTGGCATAGGTATTTGCATTCATTTAGGATGTGTCTGATGTGGAATACTGTTATGCATAGTAAAATAGTCTGGAAATTGATTTTTATAAAAAGAAAAAATAATCTAAGTTATTTTGACTCGAGTATGAGTCATGGTATGTGGTTATTTGTAGCTTGCCCCACCAAACGAGCAAGTGCAGCACAAGACCTTTTTTAGGCGGGTCTGGAACCCACATGCACCCGGCATTTTCTAAAAATACCTACTGCCCCGTTAGCTTTTCACCTTATTAGGGGCACCAGGCAATCCCCCCCCCAAGGGGGTAAAAGCCTGGGGGATGGCCCCCTGAGGCCGGAGGAAATCACCAGTTGACAAGCCACATCTGCGCCCACCATGAGCGTGGCTGACCAAAGCGTGACCTATCGACTGGAGTGCCAATCAGAAACCTTCCGAAACTGGTGGGGTCATGGTATGTGGGACACTGCTGGAGAAGTAAGGACAAACTCATAAGCGACATACTCCTGTGGACCTCTGCATATGGATGAGAAAAAGTAGGATGACCAGCTAGAACCTATATACGACAGCTCTGTGCTGATACAGGATGTAGCCTGGAAGACCTTCTGGGAGCAATGGATGATAGGGAAGGGTGGTGAGAGAGGGTCAGGGAGATCCGTGCTGGCAGCGTGACATGATGATGATGATGAGGTTATTCGGAAAAATGTTTGTCTGTTGAAAAAAACGGGGGGGGGTCAATCAAGGGGTTCCAGTAAAGCAGGGGGAGGTTACATTTTTAGTAAAGCAAGATTTATAAAAAAAACAAAAAAAATTAAATGACATTTATTTTTATTACTATGACCCCACCCCCAACAATTTAAAACATCAAACTGGGGTGAATATAGAAAAGAATATCATCATAAAAATAGTATTCCTTATTGGTTTATTTTTTTTAGCAAAAGACAAGAATGTTTAAAAAAAAATAAAAAGTCAGATTTGGTTTCCAAGAATTCTGTGGCTTAGAGATAAAATAATAAGTATCGATTGATAATCATAATTTTTTTTATGGCATGGAGAGTTGAGCCTTGTTCCAGATATATAAGTCAAAAATTGATCAGTATAAAAACACCCATATATATATATATATATATATATATATATATATATATATATATATATATATATATATATATATATATGAATATAGAAGAGGTTTATGGTTCTTACTAGCTCATTTGGTAATTTAATGGAGGACCAAATGTTGCAATATTGTTAGAGCTCAGTATCAATGATAGGGCATATATATATATATATATTCCATGGTAGTGTCTGTGACCCTGGGTTTCATGCATTTTGCATTTGTCAGACAGAGTGAAGATTTTAAAAAACCCTGATTAATATGGTTAATTTTTTGTTTGAAAAGTGGGGGTTATTTGTATGGTTTGGTTTTGTTTGGTTTTATGGCATATCAACCTTTGTAGGTTATTTAATGCCAAATCCATTTTTATGTAAATCTGTTCTATTGAAAACAGTTAAGTTTAGCATAAGTACACAATTTAATTGTCAAAAACATTTCCATTTCAAACTATTCAAGCAGTTATATGTAATAATTCAGTTAAGTGTAAATACAGTTTTAATGTCGAAAAACAGTTCTATTTGAAATAATTCAGTTAAGCATAAGCATGCAGTTCAAATGCAAGTACGGTTTAATTGTCAAAAACGTTTCAATTTCAAGCTATTCAGTTTACTCAATTCGTTTTAGCATAAGTATGCTGTTAGTTCTATTTAACCCATAGATAGGGCCCTATCAGGTGCTACCACGCTCGGCCAGAGTGGACCTGGGATCGATGGCAATGAAGGGGTGCTCCGTATTCCCCAAAGTTCCAGCATTGCTGGAACCTCACCATCAGATTGTTTAGTGTCATATCCAGGACACTCGTTGGGGGGGGGGTCTTACCTCTCTGCAGAGAAGCAGTAGGTGTATTCTATAGCCCCAGCCTACTGGGCAAGGTTATTTGTATGCATCTGTGCCAAAGTTTGTGTGTTATTGAATGTTAGTATATTGATGTATGTGTTGTTGCTTGTGTATGAACTGACATGCATCATTACATATTCACACATATCTCCACCTTGCTGTCTAGTTTAAGCTATAACCTGGTATACGTGCCCCACCCCCCGATCCAAATTTGGATTCATGAAACTGCTTGCCTCATTAGAGCCACATTGCACTTAGTGGGTTGATGAGCAGCACAGACCAGCAGGGTTCATTCCCGACCTTCCCCTCCCCTTTATCTCCGCTTTAATCAGCCTTAGGGCTTTTGACCTTGCATCAAGTCCTGTCTGGTGGGAGGCAGTGACAAATAAAATACAATACAATATCTCTACTGTCTGTTGATGAGAAGGGGGTGAGACGAAGGAAGAGAGTGTGAGAAGGGAAGAGTGAGTGAGGGAGGAAGGGGGAAATGGATTGTTGCACTCAGAATTTCTTTTATTTGATGTAAATATGAAATGTCTGTTTTGTGATAAATTTTGTTGAGTGATGATGATGATTAAAATTAAAATCATCATCATGTTACTTTTGTTTCTTTTTTAATGTGGTATGGTATTTATGAGCTGGTAATAAAAATCATGATAGGTTTTGGTTGGTTGTTTGGGTTTAATGGCATATCAACCTTTGTAGGTTATTTTATGCCAAATTCATTTTTATACAAATAATCAGTTCTATTTCAAACAATTTAGGTTTGTGGTTTCTTTGTTTAATGGCATATCAACCTTTGCAGGTTATTTAAAGCCTAAGCCATTCTCCTAGAAGAACAGTGGTACTATTTAACCCATAGCTAGGAGGATAAGGGGGTTCATACCTTTCCCAAGGGTATTTGCCCGAAAGTGAACATAATAGCGCGACTGGAGTACGAACTCGCTTACTACGATTCCGCAGTCCATCGCTTTAACCATTACACCATGAGGACACCCCCGCACACAATTTAGTTTAGCATGAGTACACAGTTTAATTGTCAAAAACATTTCTATTTCAAGCTATTCAGTTTATTCAAACAGTTTTAATTCAGCAAATTCAGTTTAGTATAAGTACAGATTTTCTTTACAGGGTTAAATGTCAAAACAGTTCTATATTAAACAATTCAGGTTAGTGTAAGTACATTTTCAATGTCAAAAACAGTTCCATTTCAAGCAATTCAGTTTAGCATAAATACGCAGTTTAAATGCAAAAATCAGTATAGTGAAGGAAGCATGGTTTAGTTCTATTTAACCATAACTGCATTCCGCAAAGCTCCAGCATTATTGGAACCACACCATCAAATTGTTTAGTGTCATATCCAGGACACTTGTTTGGGGGGGGGTCTTACCTCTCTGCAGAGAAGCAGTCAGTGTATTCTACAGCCCCAGCCGACTGGGCATGATAGGTTTTGGGTAGCTTTTTCAATAATAATAATAATAATAATTAGATGTAACAATTATGATCATATGGTCTTTGACAATACTTATGGACGCTTATAATGCAATAATGAGAAAAAATAGTGCTTATAATTGACAATACTAAAATATTAGAGAATTAATTTTTATTTATTGCGGACTTTTTTGTCCTCATCTTGGAAGGGGCCCGTGGTGCAGTGGATAGAGGCGTTGAGTCTCTACGGTTCCAGGTGAGCATTGTCAGAAGATAGCGGTTTCAAATCCTACCCAAGCCGGCCAGAGGTTTACTTGGTCAAAAAACGTGGTGCGATAGACAACAACTATGGAAGGCAGTAATTACTGGGGATACGGTTACAAGACTCAGTATTCCTATCCAAGGTCACGGTAAATCACCTGAAGAAGGCCAGAAGTGAAATTTGGCTGAAACATAGTGAAAGAAGAAACAACACAAAAAACTACCAAGATGAGGACAAAAAAGTCCGCAATAAATAAAAATTAATTCTCAGATTAAGAAGCCTCATCTCAAAATGATTCCAATTAAAGACAAGTACTAAAATATTATTTAAATTTACTGGCAATACTTGGGGTATACAAGACCACAGTAAAAACAAACAATACCTGCTAGGTTCCCATTGATGAGTCCAATAGATCAGCTTAAAAAGAAGGGGTACCCCACAATTCGCAGATCTTCAGAACTGGAGCCACACCATCAGATGCAGTTTAGTGTCACACATCATTTTTTGGGGGGTGGGTAGAGTCTGTATATTCTCAGCCTAGCCAACAGAGCCGCATAGTCAGTTAGGGTGATAAGGTTTAGAAAAGTTAGAAAACGATGTTTCATCTTAGCAGAGACAAAAAAGGAAAATCTAAATATAATAAAAAAAAAAATTTATTTATTTAATAAGAAAGACATCATTTGCATCTATATATGATAATATAAAAATTCACTTTCAACATATTTCTACCAGTAAGTCTCTGATCAGTAACACCAAGATTTTCCATATAAAGTCATGAATGTTTTATATAGGATAACTTCTATATTAAGCCAGAGTCAAGTCATAATTGTATTTGGATACATTAGTATATAAAGTATGAGGTACAAATAACCACAGAAAAAGAAAAAAATGTATCACCAATGACACATAACAGTTGCAAGATAGGTATGTCTATAAATATTCAATGATTTAACTTGAAAAGAGGCGAACTTTATAATTGCGGTTTTCTTTGGAGAAAATTGCAATCACACCTTCATTGTTAACATACATTTTTCTTGACTGATGTACACCATCACTTGCTGTAAGTAGGATATCCACAAAACTGCCTTGGTGTTGAAGTCTGTGAATCAAATTTGTAGTTTTATCTGCAACATATATAAAATTTGAATCAACTGCAATATCCGATATGGAATTAAATTTGTTAACTTCATCCCCTTCATAGCTGAAGGCCACTGAACCATTCTGAGCTATACAGATTACACTCATTGACCTCGCAGAATTCATAATTAATATATGACCTGAGGGGAGAACACGAAGCCGATAATCATCACAGAAATATAATGTATTTGGTAATTTTATCACATGAGAGACATTATATGCAGATTCTGGATGGCTTTTTGCTATTATGTCAACACACATATTTTGGTCACGGTACAGAGAGAAGATTCTATTGTTATCATCTGATCCTAAGCCATAATAACGTTTTCCAAATGAGAAAGATTCTTTTTCAATCAAGTTATCACAGTCAAAAATGTTGATTTTTCTATTGTAAGGTTGTGAGATTGCTACACGATTGTCCTGCAATAAACACAGACCAAAGGGCTCAGAATCAAAGTACAAATCTTGTAAACGCTCTCCAGTGGAAGAATATCTCCAAACTCTTTTAAAGCAACCTTCGGAGATCAGAAAGCATTGGTCAGGTAACATGATAAAGTCGTTAATCCCAACAAATGTTTCTGAAGATAGACTCACTTCTTTCAATAAACGTCTACTTTTATTCTCCATGACAGCAACTTCGGTAAGTGCCGCATCTTCAGGTTTTTCTATAATATTTTTATCCAAGAGTTCATCCTTAAGGTTCACAAAATTTTGGTTGATCTGAAAATTAATCTCTGTTTCTTTCAATTCAATAAAATCAGTTGTTCTTGTCGTCATGACCGCATGTTTTGGTTGATAATCAAAAGTATCACAAGATTTTGACCCCTCCACTATATCTTCTTTACCAAACAAATTGTCTAATTCATTTATATTTTCTTCAACCATTTCAATAATTTGAACCAGATTTTCACACTGTTCTTGTAAGCCACTGCTTTTTTTTGAGTAAGCAGTTTGAATCTCATTAAGCCAGTATTTCTCTTGACTGCTGACATAGTCAAGTAATTCTTGACTTATCTCCTTTATTTGACTTAAAGTATTATCTTGTTCCTCTTCTAATGTACTGAGACGTTCTTCCATAGGTTTCAGCGCTATTTTCAACTTATGTAGACGAGTAGATAGAGTGTTTTTTATCTTTTTCGCATTGAATTTGGTCATTGTTTTTTCGCATTTTTCGTGTGTGCTTAAACAACACTGACTACAAATCATCAAACGGCAGGTCTTGCAGTTAATATCCAAAATTTCATTGTTGTGTGTAGGGCATTGTTTCTGTGAAACCTCAAAATATCGATTTAGGATATAACTGTTTGTGGGGAACGATGTAGCCCACTGATGAAGCGGTAAAGATTTTTCACCAAAGGGTTCAGTTCGTTTTCGACACATCGGACAGCTGAAGTAAAGTCCATTAACTGAACTTTTATTGATGTAAGTTTGCAAACATTCTCGGCAAAATGTATGGAAACAAGGAAGTCCTTTAGGTTCATCATAGGGGTTATAGCAAATAGGACATACATCAAGGAAATTGTCCATTTTTCTTTATCCAGATTTTATGGCTATATTTTTTATCAAGATTTTATGGCTATATTTTTTATGGCTATATTTTTGTCTCAGGACAAAACAATCCTCAATGTGAGACTGTTAAACCTAATAGAAATCAAAATTTTGTCTTAAAAGTTAACTCAACGCGTTTTTTTTTTTTTAAAGATTGTGAATCTTTTAAAATTTATAGTAGCATAGTTTTCTGGAGTGAGAAAAAAAAAATGGAAACAATATTCTCTCACCTTTCGTAAACTTTTTGATAATGAATAAATTTAACTGAATCTGACACAATAAGGTTCCTGGGGTAGAAAATCCCTTCTGATGAATAGCAATTAGACTTACCACAATTAAACAACCGTTAAATTGGAATGGAAGAAATTAAATACGCAACTAACCTAATATGGATTTTAATTTTAATTAAAAAAAAATGTTTAACCAACTTCCAATTGCAAGCACTAACGTCAAAATTATTTCAAAATAAATACCTACATATCAATCTGAAATTTTTCATCACAGGTGATAATTTTTGTTTATATTGAAACTGCTTTTTTTAAAAAAAAAACTAAACAGTCGACCGGTGTTCAGTCAAATCCGGCCTTGTTGGAGGTTGGATAAATATTAAACAATCAACCGGTGTTACACGTATTTGTTCCTTATAAATAACCAAAAACGTTGTCATCTCGGACATACTAAGTTTTTGTAAAATAACTAGTTATTTTTAACATTTTCCTGCATATTTAATAGTTTATTGTAATTTTTCCTCTATTCTAAAATATATACCGACACGTCAATCAGATATTTTTGTTTACATGTTGTAATCTTTCTTAAATTTTAGTTTTGTTTTACTTTTTTATTTCCATTGCTTAAAAAAACCGTTGTTAGATGTGTATTTGTTCCTTTTAAATAACCAAATAAATGTTTAATCTCGAACATACAAATAAGTTATTTATATTGTTGGGGTGTTGTTTAGTGATTAGTCCCCCCCATTTATGTTGAGTCATTATTGAAAAGCAAATGAAGTAAAGATGTGAAACGACGAACACAAAAGAACATTTAAAACAAAGCAGTACAAACAAAATTAAATTTATATATCAACAAATACATGAAAAAAGAAACATTACAAATATTCTAGTATCTTCTGTTGAATATTTCTCTGCGTGCATGTGTGCGTGTCTGTGTACTAACACGGATATTATGGAAAAAGACTAACTATTGAAAGTGTCCTCTCGTCTATAAAATGTATGTGTACAAAATATTTCATGTAAGGTATCGATATATAGAAATATACCAACGTGTCCTCTGAGGAACGTGTCTTCTCCCATGTTGGTTCTTTGTCTCTTTTGGCAGAATAAGAAAGAAAAAGATTGCAGAATGTATACATTTTCGTGGGGTTGACTGTTGGAAGTCAAAATGTAAAAGAGAGAGAGAGAGAGAGAGAGAGAGAGAGAGAGAGAGAGAGAGAGAGTGCTTTCTCTGTAAGTGAAAATGTGAAAGAGTAAGAGAATGAGTTCTAGGAAGATGAGAGTTTAGTGTTTATGGTTGGTTTCCATATCACTATAAATTAATTTGTTGTACAAAATAAATAACGAAACTTGTTTGAAACACAACAACGAAAGTTTTATTTTTAAAGCAGAAGTAAACTTGAGTCAGAGTGAGAAAAGGTTCTTTTTGGTGTCGCCGGATAGTATGTTGCTTCTCGAGTTTGTAGAAGGTGGTAATTTACTAAGCTTTTTGCTTAGATGTAGCACAAGGCCGCATGAATTGGGCACCTAATGAGAATCGAACTCACTCGTGTAGGTTTGCTAGTCTACCTTGCTAACCATTACACCACTCGAGGTGCCCGTGGCAAGCCACAGGGCTGGTTCTTTTGTGTGTGTAGCGGGTAGCAGCGTGATCTTCAGTGAAGATCTTCCATGCTGGAATGTCCATAGAATAGGACGCGAGAGAGGTCTTTCTTCGCTGCTAGCCGGGTGCTCTCTGTTATTTATCATACATCCCACCAACGCACGAATGTGGCACAAGGCCGTTTTTAAGGTGGGTCCGGTCGCAGGACCGAAGCCCACACGCGTCTGGCAAGGCCAAAAATACCTTCGGCCCCGTCGGCATTCCCCTTATTACGGGCGCCTTAGGCGCCAGGTAGTAACCCCCCCTAAAGGGATAAAAGCCCGGTAGGATGCCCCCCCCCTGAGGTCGAAGGAACTCTCTTGTGCCGAGGTACACTCGACAGAACCGCCCAGAGGTACGACGGCCGACCGAATACGACCCAACAACCGAAGAGGAAAGATCATACACGACCTCTAAAGAGCGTCGTAGGGACCTCTGCTAGCCGGGTGCTCTCTGTCTGTCAACTTCCAAAGAAGGGCTAGAAGAAAAAGTTCTTGAGAGGTAGATGGGATCAATGCGCTCTGCCCGCTGATTGGTCAATGTGTGGCCGAATCACTTAGCGGGGCATTGAATCGCGAGAGAAAATAGATCTGTGACTGCTACAAGAGTATATATAGGCAATCCTTGTCATGCAGTCGGTTCTAAATGTGCGAGACAGGGCACCTCTGGTGGTGTAATGGTTAGCAAGCTAGACTAGCAAACCTACACGAGTGAGTTCGAGTCTCATTGGGCGCCCCATTTATTCGGCCTTGTGCCACATCGAAGCAACGAGCTTTGTAAATTACTAAATGTACGAGACAAAATCAAAGTTGTAGATGTAGCTGTGAGCACAAATCACGTGATTTTCCTGACCAATAGGTTCCCGAGACTGATTAGTTTACCGACGTCCGCCATCTTTGTTTCGGGAACAAGTGGCATCACAGCCATTTTAAGATATTGGAGTGTAAATCCAATGATATGATATCTGGTTATTATTAAAATTTCCCCCCTCATTTTATTCGTATATTGTAAATTTAACAAATATCAACTTTGAAAAGGTGCTCATGTTATTAACCTTGGGTCATGATAGTTTTCTCCCGCATCTACAATCATGGGGTAGTGGTTAGTGGTTAGAAAGCAAAAAAGAAAATTAAAATAAAATCAGAATTAAACTAAAAATTAAAATTAAAAAAAAAATGCTGAAACTCCCAGAATCCCCGGATAGGAAGTATGGGCGACGCACGCGCAAAGAAAAGGAACCATCCCGGCAAAATGAAAATTACTTTTTCTTCCAACAGTGACCGGTGAATTAACAACCCTTAAATCTTTCCTGCTGCAAGTGGAAGGCCACGTGACTGTCTCTGTGATGTAATGGCTAAAGTAGTGGACTACATACTCGAACACCTACAATCATGGGGGTGGTGTCTCATGGGATAATGGCTAAAGTATTGAACTACGGCCTCGAACACTTACTATCATAGGGGTGGTGTCTCATGGTATAATGGCTAAAGTATTGAACTACGGCCTCGAACACCTACTATCATAGGGGTGGTGTCTCATGGGATAATGGCTAAAGTATTGAACTACGGCCTCGAACACCTACTATCATGGGGGAGACTCCGAGATGTAATGGCTAAAGTGATAGATTATAGCCACAAAAGGAGTTAAGGTTTTGTTTATTATGATGAGGAATGTCAACGGGATATGAATAGTTTTTGTTCCCACCCCCTCACAAGAGAGGCACCCCAATTCAATCCGACCGTACGTCACATTCCAACAATGTGAGAGGGGATTCTTTGTCCAGTGGCATATCAACCTTTGTGGGTTAACAAATGCCAAAGCTGTGCTTGTAGAAGAACAACAATGGTACTTGTTGGAGTATGAAGATTTGTGTTGATTATTTTTTGGTTTTTAGGGTTTGGGGTTTAGATATCTGACTCCGTTGGTTTTTTTCTTACCCCATCTTAATTCGTCGGCGTCTTCTAGTCTGCGGAGGCGGCAAAGGAAGAAAAGGAAGGAGACGAAGATAGGAGACACCTTTTAAATTTCAACTTTATTTTCGGGGCTTTCACACGGCTACTCTGTAACGAGGAATGTCTTCCTGGACTATTTGAGAACCGTCGTTACTTCCAAATAAGGCGTTGAAATGCATTTCGTAGTTATTAAGTCCAAAGTCGGTGTTTTTATTGTGTTGGTTTCGACAGTGTCGGCTCGCCAGCAGCAGACATGGTGTCAGGTTTACTAAAACTACTCAGCCATTTGTTGGTTGAAAGAGCGTCCGTTCTGTGCACCAGTGAAGGCTAAAGTGAGGTCAAATTTCTCATTTGTGCAGGGACGATTACTTATTCCAGAAATGCATCTCCCCCAGTTCCTGTTAGGCGCTTCTGGGAATTTCTACACTTCTTGAACTTATTTTATTTTTATTTTTCTAATCTTCACATACTATTTAACCCATAACTGAGGTCTGGATGTAAACATCGGATTTTCCTCACCATCCTCTTAGAAAATTATAAAATCAATAAATTATGAAAATAAGAAGAAATAAGAAAAATAAATAGTAAATTATGAAAATAAATCCTCCTCATCATCATGTCGTGCTACTAGCACAGATTTTCCTTACTCTCTCTCCCCACCCATCTCTATCGTCCATCGTTCCGGGCAGGTCCTCTAGGCTACATCCTGTATCGGCACAGAGTTGTTGTAGATATGTTCTAGCAGGTCGTTCAACTTTTGCTTATCCATGTGAAGGGGTCCACAAGAGTACATCGCTTATAAGATCGTCCTTACTTCTCCAGCAATGACTCGAAAATCTGGTTCGACTAAGTTGACTGGTTTTCGTGATGGGTGGTTGGTGGGCGTACAGATGCTGTTTTGTGGGGTGTTGCCTCCAGGACTTATTCAATATAACTTGCAGCATTCTTGTGTAATTGCCCTTAAGCTTTTTCTCCATATGCTTAATTAGCGTCTACATGGTGCATCTATATAGCAGTATTGATATGACCACTGCTTGGAAAAAGCACCGTTTTATTTTCTCGGACAGGTTTGATCTCCATATGACCCATAGTCTATCGTTAGCTGTCCATGCCTTTTCTTGTTGTGTGTTGATGTCATTTTCGGTTGATGAGACGCTGCTTTCGAAGTAGTTGAACTTGTCCACTAGTTTCAGACAATGCTGAAAATAAATAATAAAAGCAAAAGAAAATAATTCGTGAATATACTTGTCAGAAAGCCACAGATTGTTTCGATCCAAATTTTTCAAATCTGACAAATTGCCTTTGTAGTGAAAGGTTTTTTAGATGCTAAAGCAATTAGAATTAGTCACGAAAGAAAAATGTTTTTCTCTAATTCTTCATTTTTCTTTAGTTTTAATTTCTCTCTCTTTTTTTTCTTCTTTTTGTATAGATATAATTTATCTGGTTCAAAAGTGGCAAATTAAGTTCAAAGATTTTCTTTCTTCCTGGAAAATTTAAGAAAAAGAGGAATTTTGATTTCGAAAATTATCGCTAAATAAAGGGTACCTCTAAAAAGTAATGTCGGAACCTCACCAGCAGTGTTCATTTTAAAAATTTACCACAAATCTTTTTTTCAACCTATTTTACTCTTCAAGTCTTTGGTAATTATTCATGATAAATTTATTCATGCAAATTTATTCATGCAAATGAACTTTTGTAGAAATGAATTTAAAACTCTCAAGCCCCGACATTTATAATATGGAATTGTAAAGAAGGGGAAACTTTCGTATTTTGGTTTGGCGCGCAATTTAATTCGACACTTAATTTCAACCAATCAGGATGACTTATCCTGTTCAGCCCAGACCTTCATTTCCGGCGACCAAATCTTGTAAGCTGCCAAACACACTCTCTTTGGCAGGAGAACGCCGACCAGTGCAGACGTCACACTGGCCGTTCTTCAATAGTGATGCTTTTGAGCTGGACAATGCCGCCCAGTGCAGATATCTCACTGCGGCTTTAAAATAGCAGCAGCAGTAACATGGACACACATGAGGGAACCCATCTAATTTATGGATTCCTTATAAGGAATTCCAGTTGAATATAAATTAGATGCATTCAACATGCCTCGCACAGGCACAACTTTATGTCATCCCAAAATTGGCTATGTCGATCTGAGCGTAAACCCGCTCTCGACACACTAGTTCCCATTTCACCTCTGGTCCACATTAATGGAGATAACGCCTACTCTCCCCAAATACCTGACACGAAACTCACGGTGACATCCAAAGTTCAATTCCAACAACTGCAACATGTCTTTAGTCAAAAATGCAACGAACACGTCCGACGACACACGCTGCCATCTCAACTTCTCGTAACTCAATTTCGTCTCAATAAGCATAACTTCTCCACGAGTCTTGCAGAACCGAAAGCAAACCTAATATTCCATGCTGCAAATAAAAACCTTATTCTAAAAACACCTTTCGACCTTCGCCATCTTACTTCTTCATCCTCCTATTATTCCTCACAAACTTAGCGAGGGGACTAACAACACTAAGCGAGGAAACAACACAACGTAAACACACATACGTTACACCACCTCCCTCGCTACCAACAACAAAAATCTCCAGCTAAAATCATCCTACAGAAATCCTCGTACAGAATCTTAGCAAATATTTAAATTACTGCCACCATTTTATTTATTTTTAACTTTATTTCAATTTTTTATTCCGTATCTTCACTTGAACTAAACCACAGTTAAGTTGGGATCGCTTTTCGTGACCTTTTAGCTTAGATGAAATCTAATATATGTTCTAGCTTAACACACGGAAATCTTTTTTGACCGCAAATATTTAAATTGCTAAAATCATTTTATTTACGAGATGCCGTCAATAAGTTTCCAGACTTTTTTGTACAGGCATTTAAAATTGTCGCAGACTCTTAAAAATTCAGTATGTTATTGCTATACATCTTATGAGATGACTGACCAATTTTTATGATTTCAGATTCAAATGAACAGCTACAGCAGGAATTGGAATATATCCTACTAAAGTCTGATTGTCACAGCTGGAGATTTCAAAAATGCAATCTGGACGTGAGGACACTTTAGAAGAACGATATGCAATAAAATTCTATTTTAAACTTGGAAAAAATGCCACAGAAACGTATGGAATGCTTCAGACTGCTTTTGGAGCATCTTGCATAAATCGAGCATCAGTTTTTGAGTGGCATAAGAGATTCAAGGAAGGCAGAGAGTCTATGAGGGATGATGAGAGGTGTGGGAGGAGTAAGGAAGTCAGAACACTAGAGTTGATTGGCCAAATAAAGAATTTCATGGATAAGGACCGTCGTGTGTCTACAGAGACAATAAGTGCACAGTTTGATGTCAGTGTGGGAACTGTACACACAATTATTCTCGAGGAACTGAAGATGCGGAAGATTTGCGCAATGTTTATCCCAATGGTGCCCAGAGAAGATCAGAAAGAAAGACGTAGTCATGACAGCAGGGAAATGGTCGAACTGATCAATTCAGATCCCGCAGTTCTTGATGCTCTGGTGACCTGCGATGAAAGCTGGATCTACTGCTATCACCCAGAGACCAAGAGACAGAGTTCTCAGTGGAAGCATGCTGGCTCTCCCAGACCCAAGAAGGCCAGACAGAGCAAATCCACCCACAAACTTTTGATGATCCCTTTTTTGACAGCACTGGCATGATCTACATGCACTGTGTTCCCACTGGACAGACAGTCAACAGGGAATACTATGTTGATGTTTTAAGGGAGTCCAGGAAGAGATTCCATCGGAAGAGGCCAGCACTCTTCAAATCTGGTCAGTGGCATTTCCACTAGGACAATGCACCAGTCGACAACTCCATCCTTGTCACAGACTATTTGACCAAGATGGGCATCAAGACAGTTTGTAACCCTCCCTTTTGTACAGACCTTGCTCCCTGTGACTTTTGGTTATTGCCTAAGCTCAAGGAAAAACTTAGAGGCTGTCGTTATGAGACAATTGAGGAGATGAAAGAGGCTGTGACGAAGGTCATTGACACTCTCACATCAGAGGACTTCTATAGGGCCTTCCAGACATTGTTGGAACGGTACAACAAGTGCATTACAGTCGAAGGAGATTACTTCGAAGGGGAATAGAGTTTAATATGTGTACTATCAATAAAAGTGCTCATACGAAAAAAGTCTGGAAACTTATTTAATGATCCTCGTATGTCCACACCCAGTTATAAAGTCTCAACCTTTCTTCTTCCTCTTCAACTCAGTCCATATATTAAAATGCATTTAAAAACAATTGGATTGGTCAAAAAGATGCAAGTAAATGCATGCTGTTCCCAAATTTTGTCATAATGGAAATCATGAATTAGATATTATCCAGAGGGCCACATTTTGCACCTTACAGAAACTTCACGCCCTTGAATCTCAGTTAATTCTGACCCCAAAGACACTTTGTTAATCTTGAAAGGCAAAATGTTAATTTAGTTCTGCAAATTTTTAATAAGCACACTATTATTGACCTTAGGAAAACAGAAATGTTTGCCTAATTTCACAGAAGTTGCCGAATATATAAACATATTTTATATTTTGGAGACAATAATGAATGTAAAAACACCATATAAAGGTTATCAGCTTAGAAATAAATACTGTAATTCACTTCGAGTAAATGAAGAAAATTTTAGATTTTTTTCTGTATTCTGTGACTGGTTGGAATTTTGGAATAGCATTTCTGTAAGAAATGGCAAATTAACAAAGGAAACCTTCACTGCTTTGCATCATACAATGTATGTATTTCTAGAACTGATTAAGTATTGCATAGAAGAACTGAAAATGCTATGCATTTTATCTGGCAAATTTCATACAGAAAACCTTGAGACAACATTTGGTCAATACTGGCAACTTAGTGGGGATCAGTATAATATCTTGATACAGCAAATGTTTGAATGCGAAAAAAAAAAAAAAAATTAGAATGCTATCAGTTTTAAAATTGAGCTTATCATTTAATCAGATATGCATTAAAATTGATTTTAAAATTTACAAAAACCAAATTGGCATGAAGTGACAGAGCAACAAAAGTTAGATGTATATAAATTTAGAATTGATGATAAAGAAGATGATGTTAATAAGTGTAGAGAAATTCTTCCAGTAATACGATACTTAACAGGTTATTGCTGTTATATAGTTTTTCAGAAAATTAAATGCAAATAGTTGCAAAGATTTAATATCTACAAGAGATAAGGTGGAAGAAATACCTGAAATAAACAGCTATTTTCAGGGAATTAATAGACGTTCTCTCTTATATCCTAATAATATAACTAGAAATTTTGTTCTATATAATTATGTAGTCATTGGCAAGCTGATAAAAAGAATCATTTTTTTCTTCATTTGTAAAGAGAAATTAAAGTTGCTGAGAGTGTTCTCAATTCCCGTTGGAAAGTTGACAACGACAACTTAATCCTTTTACACAACGTAGTAATGTTTGGACGAGTTTCTGCTAACCTCTGTAGCTATTCCGTGAGGTTTCCCTTTAGTGAATACAAAAGTTCGTACTGCCTCGTTGGTAAAGAAAGTGTATGTATGTATGTATGTATGTATGTATGTGTACGTGTTTATTGAACCATTAGCCTAGTAAGTGAGTTACAGTTTTTGTCATGTTAACTCCACGGTGGTTCTTGGTAAAAGAGGCCGAATTTGCTTTTACCTCTCCCTCACCGAAGGTCCGGCTTTTGGTATTCTTCCGCCGGCTGATTTGATTGGTTCAGTTCAACCGATTTACTTCTGTGCGGGAATTCGTCTGCCAGTGGGAAATAAATCTAATTCCCACTACCCAATCAGTAAATCAAAGAAAATTAGCCATGCATAAAACATTGAATGTTTTGGCAGATTATGAGCTTCTTTTTAATGTTGACACATGTTATGAGGTTCACTTTATAGAAAAAATACAAAGAATAATGTTTGTCTGGAGCTCTATAGTTGCTCTTTTAAATAATTTTTGTTTTAGGGAAAATAATATTACACGTGACAAGTTAAGCTAAAAAAAAAAAAAAAGAAAACTTTAAACATTCAGCTAAATTTTGGATTTGTAACCTATTTTTCTATAAGTATTTTTTGATTTTTAAATCTATTTATTTTTTGTTTCTAATTTATTTGCTTGTTTGTATTTAATTTGTTTCTTATTTACATTTAATTGTTTTTATTCATCGTTTCCTTGTAATTTGTTTGTTTTCTAATTCATAATTCAGTTGTTGCCGTATTTGAATAATAATCACTTAATGATTACAAAATTGTAACTTTACAGAATCATTTTTAAAATTGAAACAAAAACATGCAAATTAAATCAATGCTGATTATGATTTAATAAGAAATTGTTTTCAAATTTGAAACAATTAAAATTATGAACGAATTTCAGGCCTTAAATTTTCTATCTGTAACCTATTTATCTCTAAGTATGATATTTGAATTTTAAATCTCTTTATTATTATTTGTATCAAATTTATTAGCTTGTTTGTATTTAATTTTATAGTTTCTTAATTATATTTCATTTATCATTTACTTGTTAGTGGTTGTTAGTTCTCGAATTCATAATTCAATTGTTGCTATTTAAGCGTGAAATATTGTTAAGTGTTGTTAAGTTAAGTAGTTGTTATTTCTTCGCAAAATATTGTTGGAAAATAAAGGAGTTGGATCGAGATATGGAAAAGTTTTTATGATAGTTTTAATGGCAGCGTGGAATAAAGGGTTTACGCTGATGCTACAAGTCTCGTAGGAAGGAAGGAAATAGTTATGGAGTTGAGAAGGAATTTTAGCAGTTAAATGCCTGAGCGAATGTGCATCGTTACGGTTAAGGCATTGTTGAATGTCTGAGTGAGATATGGTCGCCATAGGTGTAGCAAAAGTCGTGTTTGCTGGTTAAGGTCAGGAATGATGTGGTCACCCATGAATGTGTGGTCTTGGTTGTTTGGGGGAGAAGCGTGAATGTCTCCAGAAAATGTTGCCCAGGGATGAAGTAGGTGGATGTTTGAGCGGAATTGTGCATCGCTATAGACATAGGTAAGGTTAGAGGCGAAAAAGAAGGTGTTCCTGTGTGTGGCGGATTAAATGCATCTAATTCATATTCAACTGGGAACCCTTGGTCAAAGAGAATAGACTCAAGAGGTCCATAAATTAGATGGCTTTCCTCATGGTGTCGTGATGCTGCTGCTATAAAGGGAGCGGACAGTATGTACGTCTTGTCCTTTTCGAAAAGTTCTGAGGAAGAGATAACTTGGCGGGCTTTCTCCAATTTGGTGCTGCCAGGAAAATTGGTCCGGGTTGAATTGGATAAGTCATCGTCATTGGGTAAAAATATGCGTCGACCCTAACGGTCAAATTAATTTACGTGCCAAAAAAAAAATACGAAGTTCTTTCTGTTACACTGTATAGCGTATAAGAATAATAATCACTTAATAATTACGATATTCTAACTTTATAGAATAATTATTGAAGATAGAATAAAAACATGCAAATTAAAACAATGCTGATTATGATTTAAAAAAATTCTTTTCAAATCTGAAACAAAAACAAACAAACCAAAAAAATAATGAACAAATTTCAGTCTTGAAAATTTAATGAAATATTACATGATATTTCGTTTATTTACTTTAACGTAGCATTCAGCAACAACAATCTTTTTTTCTTATCAGATATTTAAAAAAAATAATATGAAATCAAGTTTTATATAAAATGTAACCTTGTTTCTTTCTTTTTTAAATGTAATTTTAAAAAGGTTTTTAAATCACATTTTTTTCTTACGATATTATTCATAACATTATGGTTACGGCTTGTTTCACTAAGATCATGGACTACTTTTTTGAGGTCACGTCACAATCGAACAGGGCTTCTCTTTTGGTGATCTTGTATCAGTCAGATTTAGACAAAGCTTTGTTAACAATTAAGGAATTGTCCTCTTTTTACATTTCCCTAAACTAATCTCAAAATTTCTATGATTGATGGCTGTGTCTGACTTGTTTTTTTTAATTCTATTTTTAATAAAAAACAAATATATTGATTTTTACTTCTTAAATTACCGATGACTCAAAACATCTTAAAAGTTAATGTGTAATTCGTTGTTTTTGTCTGACATTGTAAAAATGGTGGATATAATGAATTAACTTTGAAATTCTCTCAATTTTTCCTTCTTTTTTTTGCCTTTAAAATCTTTAATTTATCAAATTCAGTTTTGTTAACGCTCAGCACATAGTCAAATACAATTTTACTTAATAACAAAATTTCATATTATTCCACGTAGAAATGTAATAAACACAGAATTTTAAAATATTTAAAACCATTGATTAAATTGTCCGGGGTGTTTTGGAATTTGTAAATAAGCCAGTTAATAATTGCTCGAATGTCATTGGCTTATTTTAAAGTTGTACCGTTATTGTCCCTTGGTGGGTATAAAATTGAGTGGCCTGGGCCAGTCAGCCCCACTTTTTCATTTCTTCTTTTCAGTCAGTTTGGTTTAGCCCAAAAGCAGTCTCGAACACATCTAGAGGTCAGTATGCCAGGTTGTGTTTCGACCATTCAGCTAATGAGGACTGTTGTGCTAGGTTGAAAATCTAGAGATGCTTTCTGTTAGACTCCTCCGTGCCAAGGAAACAGAGAAAAAGTTGTAGGGAAGCCAAGTGTGTCTATTCTCACTGCAGAAAAAAAGGGTTGCACATCACAGCTTACTTTTAGAGAGTAGGTTTTAGACGACATTTTTGAGAAGGACTATGGAAGAAATTCAACACGAAGTTTGATTTCCTCTGAGGACCAGCCTACAGAATTGTCTAGACAAGCCACTGATAAAAGGAAATATTCAACACCAGATAAAGAAAGATTTTGCTAGCAGAAGGCAACAGATTAGGCACCACCAGCCATCATTCTGATCCAAATTTTAGTTTGTTTTGCAATTGCAGGCCTTTTCGCCAATGGTCCAGGAGGCCTGGTTTCTATCCTAAGTCGCGTCATGCCAAAGACTTTCAAAATGGTACTTGATACCCCATTGTTTAATACTCAGCAATATAAGGTATGTATCAAGGGTAAAGTGGAGCAATCCAGGGAAAGGAGTTGCGCCCCTCTCTACACCTCAGTGTAGTAGCTATTGAAAAAGGAGCCTTTTGGTCGTCCTCAATTACGATCGCCAACACTATCCAAAGGTGTTGGTGATTACATCCTCGAGATATCCATTCTTCAAGAATGTCATCTTGATAAAATTGACTTCATCGGCAAGTTTTGGCTTGGAGTGGATCATTAAGGCAAGTTGGACTAAGGTTTTTATTAAATTAATTTTGCGTCTTGGAGGGCAAAACGAACCCTAGTGTGTGTATGATTCAGTAAACGTAGGTTTACGATTTATCGACATTGCACGCCAAAATTGGGGCGTTCAACAAAGACACCAAGGAAAGGCAAGTAGTTGTACTCGAATTCACTGGTAAATGATTACGCAGGATCTACTTGGTTGACTGAATGGGAGAAAAAAAGCGTCTACTTACCAACTCAAAAGAGAAAGTCATGAAGATGTCATCAATGTACCGTTTATAAAACAATGACCCATTGGTGATTTCGAATAATCTTGCTTACTAAAACCAAACAAAGATGTTCGCTTGAGCTGCACCAAGGGAGCTTCCAATACTGATTCCGTCGGTCTGTAGGTACACAGTGTTATCAAAAATATTATTTTACCCCACGTTCACTAGCCGGCGCAATGCCTTGCCCAAGAAAGTCCCAAAAGAATTATATAAAAAGAAAAGATAGAAATAGATAATAGACGGAGACGTTTCTTTTATACTTTCCTTTATTTACTGGGTTCCACAACCATTCCGTGGATGAGGGTTTTTTCCTGAATACATTGAAATTGTTGAATCCCCCAGTTTAAGGTGTCAAAAATACATTAATTCGTTTCATGTATGTATGTGTCCGTATTTGGTATTTCGGGCTTCCATAAGGGTTAGTTTTCTTTTGGAAGTTTTGTCAAAGTCCGGTAAGAGTTAGTTTACAGTTCATTCGTGGGTCTTGTATATTTCAGCATAATGCTGACCGATAGATAGAGGACTGCTACCAAAGACGTATACGTGGTGCCCAAAACAACAGACAGCAAAATGGTGTTGTTGGTTCGACGGACACGGCCTGAAAGAGAAAGAATCCTTTGTTCCCTTTGTCAAAACGAAAGCCTTTTTTCTTTTACGCATGCGTCACCCCCTTTTCTCGTTATGGATATCTGGGAGTTTTCAGCAAATTTAATAGTTTTCTTTTTATTTATTTATTTATTTTTTCATTTTTAATTTTAATTTTTCTTATTTATTCGTTTCTTAAAATTTCTTGGAAAATGGAAGTAATATTTTCCATCATTATTCGCGTTCGGTTTTCTCAGAGAAAAACGACTTATTAAAAATATTTTTTTAATTATTGTAATATCTTTGAATAATCATATTTACCAACACCTCCGCTCGGGCAGGATATGACACACGGTCAATTTTTAAGCGGAGTTTAACAGGTTTGAATTCATAGTTTTCTTTCTCATAGACTAGTTGCCTCACCAAGGCTGAAGAACCTAGTCTGTCCTACTATTTACCCATAGCTGGAGGGAGAATAATTGGATTCATACCTTTCCCAAGGGTATTAATGCGATGTGAAATGCAATCGGTTTCGTTCAGGATTTGAACTCGTATCACCGTGTCCATTTCCTATGACGATAATCATTGGATAATAAGTATATAAAAACACTCCTGAATTCGAATGAAATACTCTCTGACAATTTTAAACCAATTAGTGCTATAAAACTGGAGATTATCGGTTAGTAACAAACATTTACATATATATATATATGTGTATATATATATATATACATATATATATATATATATATATATATATATATATATATATATATATATATAAAATCGGCTCAGTGGGTTGAGTGTTCGCCAATGGTCCGGGAGACCTGGGTTCAATCCCAGGTTACGTTATACCGAAGACTTTAAAAATGGTACTTGATACTTCCTGGCTTAATACTCACTGATATAACGTATGTATCAAGGGTAAAGTGGAGCAATCCAGGGAAAGGTGTAGTAGCTATTGAAAAGGAGCCTTCTGGTCGCCCACGACTGCGGTCGCCAACTTTACTCATATATATATATATATATATATATATATATATATATATATATATATATATATATATATATATATATATATATATATATATATATATATTACATGGTACAGTCTGTGACTATGGGTTTTCATGCAATTAGCAGTTGTCAGACAGAGTGAAGATCTTTGCGGTACTTCAGAGAATGAAAACAGCAGGACTCATCTGTGACATAGAAGATGTCCTGATAAACGAAACCAGCAAGATCACAACCTGTGACTAAAAATTGCATTTCGGAAAATAAAAACAGCAGTGGTCGAATTTAATGAAAAATGCGTATTTTCCGTTAGAACTATAAGGTTCCTGGGACATTATCTCCAATGAAGGACTCCAAATAGACCCAGGAAAAGTAAAAGCCATCATGGATCTACACCAAATTTTGTCACCATAACAGAGTTCCCTTATAAGAAAATAAATATTACACCAAACGAATTCAGGAAACCCCGATGAAATAGATATACTAGCAGCAGTCGGTAATTCCAGCCACCTAAAAGACAACGGTTGTACCAAACTGTACAACTGAAAAGGGAATATAGGGTTATGTCCCTTAGATTGATGTTACTTGTCCACAAAGATATCGCTTACAACTCTTTCCTAACTTCCTCTGTTTTGTAGATACTCAAGTTATGAAAAGATTACTACTATTACTACTGCAGGAAACGTGTGATAATTTCAGTCTCATCATCTTGTTTTACTAAATCCAGTCAACAAAATACTTTTTCTTGGAAAGATAATTATAACGATAAAATATTCTTTTGTACAAATTTCAAGCGTTTGTTTTTGTGTCATAAAATGGAGCATTTTGTTAAGCAAAAAATTTTCTAATCCAAAATGTTACCTTCAATTATTTGTTTATCTTATTTTATTTATTTATTTATTTTTTAACTTTAAAGAAATTTTTTACCCGATAGTTTTTCACAATAAACTTTCATTCTATAAATCACAAATGTAATTTCTTTTCTTGTATCAGTTTTAAAATAATGAAAGTAAAATAATGAAAGTAAAACACTAACACTAACACTAAAAAAAAAAAAAAAAGTAATCACAGCAATCAACAAAATAAAATAAAATAAAATAGAATAAACAAAAGAAATCTCTTAATAAAATGAAACTAAAACAATTCCGCCAAGAAAAAACATTTTGAAATCCGATGTTAGACTTGGCTTTTTTAAAAAATTCATTTAATTAGATTTTTATAGATATCTATTCTGTTTCTATTCATTGACTTCATTTTCAGCTTTTTATTTCTGTTGGGTTTTTATTAATTGATTAAAAAAAAAAATCTGGCCTCGTTTTCTTCATTTCCTGTTTTAGTGTTTTACTTTCAATATTTTAAAACTGAAACAACTTCAATACAGGAAATTTTATCTTTCACTATTACGACTAATATTTTTCATTTCTCTTTTCGACAAATACCTATCATCATTGTTGTAATATCAAATACAACACTTTTTAAAGTAACATTAAGTAATTTCTGACATTTTACAGAAGATTCATTTTTTTTCTGCATTCTGTAGACCTGAGATCCATTCGACAAAGTATTTTTCCTTTGAACTTCAAAGATGGTTGATTGCTGCTCGATTTGTAAGAAAACCTTCCGTAATCCGAAAAGTCTTCCTTGTTTACACACATTTTGTCAAGAATGTCTACAGTTGTATATCAACGAACACTCTGAAGATAAATCATTTAACTGCCCAGAATGTAAACAAAAAATCGAACCGAAGGAACTTGAGAAACCAAAAGGTGAATGGGCAGGATTGTTTGACTGCAAAATTACAAATCCACAACCACAAAATCCGAGCCCTACAGATCTTGATGATTCTGTTAAGGTAAATCAGACACCAAAACTTCCGCTAAAGTTAATAACAACCGTTACCTTAAAAACAAATTTATTTGCAGCTGTTAACGACATGGTTTTGTTGAATGACCAATGTTTTATAATTTCTGATGCTTGCTATAAAAAAGTTTGGAAATTTTCAAAATCTGGAGAATATTTGCAAAACACCCCTTTTGATAAAGAACCCTTCGGTTTGTGTTTACTACAGGACAACTGTGTTGCAGTGTCTATACCACACGATAAAAAAATCATCATTTTGGATTGTGAAAACTTAAAAAATGTAAAAGATACCATATCATTTGAAAAAACTTACTCTAGTTTGGGATCGGATGATAAAAAAAGAATCTTCTCTTTGTACCGCGATGAAAAAATGTGTGTTGATGTAATATCAAAAAGCAGCCCTCAATCCTCATATGCTATCTCTCATGTGATAAAATTGCCATTTTACTTCTGCGGTATTTATAGGCTTCGGGTTCTGCCCTCAGGTTACGTATTAATCATAAATTCTCAGAAGTTTTGGACGCTGTGTTGTATAGATGAAAATGGGGAAGTGGTTTTTCTCTACGAAGGTAATGAAGCTTACAGGCTTAATTCAAAATCGGATGTTGCAGTTGGTACACATTTTATATATGTTGTAGACAAACCTACAAATGCCATTCACAGAATTGAACACCAAGGCAATTTTGTGGATATCCCATTGACAGAAAGTGACGGGATTTCTCAGCCGAAGAAAATCTATGTTAACGATCAAGGTGTGATAGCAGTTATCGTCAGAAAAAACGATAAATATCATCTTAAACTCTTTTCAAGTTAAATCATTGGATATTTAAAGACATGTCTATCTTGTAACTGTTATGTGTCGTTAATGATACATTTTTTCTTCTTCTCGGGTCACTTCTATCTCATAATTTTGTGTACTAATTGATTTAAATATACTATTAAAGATTAATAAATCCATGAATAAATGCTGGCTTGATATAAACGTTATCTTATATAAAACACTGGTAACTTTAAAAGTATCTAAAATATGTTCGTGTTACTTGGTGATGATCGGAGACTTACTGGTTGAAATTTCTGGTTTTTGAATTTTAATATTATTTTACATATAAACAATTTAAGATCATAACCTTTAAAATTTTAGAACGGGGAGACAAGTTAAAAACTAATTTAGATCAATAATCAAATTGATAAAACTTATTTACCAATATTTACGTCAATTTTTTGTACATATATATATATATATATATATATATATATATATATATATATATATATATATATATGTACGTTTTGTGTGTGTGTGTTTGAGTGTTTGGTTTGATTTCTTTGTTTAGTGTCATATCAATTTTTGTGGATTAGTTAATGCCAAAGCCATTCTTGTAGAAGAACAATAGGACGAGGCTGATTGTTTTTCACAAAGCGCTAAAATGCTTGGGAAAGGTATGAATCCAATTAGACTCTCTCCGGCTATGGGTAAATAGTAGGGCAGACTATGTTCTTCAGCCTTGGTGAGACAACTAGTCTAGGAGAAAGAAAACTCTGAATTTAAACCTGTTAAACTCCGCCTAAAAATTGACCTTGTGTTATATCCTCCCCGAACGGAGGGGTTGGTAAATATGATAGTAGTACTATTTAAGTCATAGTTGGAGGGATAAGGGGATAAGGGGGTTCATGCCTTTCCCAAGAGTAATAAACCGACAGTGAGCGTAATCGAATTTGGACTTGCTAATTAAGATACCCAAGTTCAGCACGTTAGTCACTAAAGTACGGAAGACTTACGTGTGTGCAATGATAACATGTATATATATATATATATATATATATATATATATATATATATATATATGAGGATCATTAAATAAGTTTCCAGACTTTTTTTGTAAGGGCACTTTTGTTGATAGTACACATATGAAACTCTGGTCCCCTTCGAAATTATCTCCTCCGGATGCAATGCACTTGTTGTACCGTTCCAACAACTTTTTGAAGGCCCCATAGAAGTCCTTTTGTGTGAGCGTGCCAATGACCTTCGTCACAGCCTCTTTCATCACCCCAATTGTCTCATAACGACAGCCTCTGAGCTTAGGGAATAAGCAAAAGTTACAGGGAGCAAGGTATGGACTATAGGGAGGCTGAGGAACTGTCTTGATGCCCATCTTGGTCAAATAGTCTGTGACAAGGATGGAGTTGTCGACTGGTGCATTGTCCTGCTGGAAATGCCACTGACCCGATTTGAAAAGTGCTGACCTCTTCCCAAGGAATCTCTTCCTCAACTCCCTTAAAACATCAACAGAGTATTCCTTGTTGACTGTCTGTCCAGTGGGAACCCAGTGTATGTAGATAATGCCAGTGGTGTCAAAAAAAGGGATCATCAAAGTTTGTGGGTGGATTTGCTCTGTCTGGCCTTCTTGGGTCTGGGAGAGCCAGCATGCTTCTACTGGGAACTCTGTCTCTTGTTCTCTGGTTCATAGCAGTAGATCCAGCTGTCATCGCATGGCATTTTTCCAATTTTAAAACAGAATTTTATTGCATATCGTTTTTCCTCACATCCAGATTGCATTTTTGAAATTCACCAGCTGTGACAATCAAGCTTTAGTAGGGCGTATTCCAATTGCTGCTGTAGCTGTTCATTTGAACCTGAAATCATTAAAATTGGTCAGTCATATCATAAGATGTATAGCAATAACATACTGAATTTTCAAGAGTCTACGACAATTCTAAATACCTGTACAAAAAAGTCAGGAAACTTATTGAATGCACCAGGTATGTGTGTGTGTGTGTGTGTGTGTGTGTGTGTGTGTGTGTGTAATGATAAGATATGGTATCATTTTATGATAAAGTGAATCATTACTTGTTCGCTAGTTTATATATGTATCCCTCCCCTGTACCTCGGTATAGTAGCTATTGAAAAGGGAGCCTTCATTATATGTATATATATATATATATAGAGAGAGAGAGAGAGAGAGGAGTCATCGTGGTGAGATGGCTAACGTGTCGGGCTGTGATATCGTAGTAATATAAAAGTCTGAAGAATTTAAGTATTACAAGAAAGCGGCAAAGAATATAAGAGAATTGGTTTTAGATTACAAAAGATCCAAGGAGTATATAGAACAACAGACTTTAAGATATCTTTTAAAAAATTCTACTTACCGTTTCTTTTTAAAGGCGATCTCTCTCTCTCTCTGTCTCTCTCTCTCTCTCTTTGTGTGTGTGTGTGTGTGTGTGTGTGTAATTACATCATTTCCTTATATTGAAATAGAAGCATTAATTAACTCTATTTAGAAATTAGTCTCAAATTGAAAATTTTCTTTCTGTTCTTAAATTATCCAGAAAATGAAATCTCCTTGAAGAAAATTTTGTTTATTTAACAATTTTAAATGAGTAAAATTGGATAGAAATGATTTAAAAGCAATGGACTGCGGAATCGTAGTAAGCGAGTTCGTACTCCAGTCGCGCTATTACGTTCACTTTCCAACAAATACCCTTGGGAAAGGTAAGAACCCCCTTATCCTCCCAGCTATGCGTTAAATAGTACCACTACTGTTCTTCTAGGGGAATGGATTTGGCATTGAATAACCGACAAAGGTTAATATTCCACTAAACCAAAGAAACCAAACCAAACCAAAGAAAATTTTGCTATAAAAATGTTTTATGTACGATTTCTAGATCGAGAGTTCATTGTAAAAAACGATGTGTAAAATTTTGTCTATTAAGAAAAAATAACCACATTAATAAAAGTAATACTTTGTATAGAAAACAAAAAAAACAACAAAAAACAAAACAATAAACAATAAAAAACCCAAACCAAACTAAAATTAAAACAAAAACAGAACAAAAACTATTACTGATTCAATTTTCTATATTTACAAAAATTGAGGGTTAGCGAGTTTGTGTGTGTGTGTGTGGTAAGAATAAATTTCAGTCTTAATCTTTTCTTCAACTCCAATTCACCCACCGACAATATTTCTGGACTTTTTCTCTCCTACATCCGTTAAGAAGATGATTGAAGACTGAAACTTTCCCGGATGGTTGATATATATATATATATATATATATCGTATATTCCCTCGAACAGGAACGTTATTATGAAACTAAAACACTAGGATTTATTCAAGAGGTCAGGGACTGGAATCGATTTTACGATTTTTTTAAAAATGATTTATTTCGTTTGATTTTTAATGTGTATTTTATTTTTATTTATGACTTTTCCCCCTTTTTGATTTTTATTGATAAATAGATTTATTTATTTTTGAAATCTGACCCCGTTTTCATCATTTCCTGTGTTAAATGTTTTACTTTCATAATCTTAAAACTGACACACCCTCAAAAGAGGAAACTGCATTTGCGAAGCGGAAAACTTTTTATTTTTTACTATTACGACTAATATTTTTCATTTCTCTTTTCGACAAATACCTATCATCATTGTTGTAATATCAAATACAACACTTTTTAAAGTAACATTAAGTAATTTCTGACATTTTACAGAAGATCCACTTCTTTTCTGTATTCTATAAACCTGAGATCTATTCGTTAAGTTTTCATCGACAAAGTATTCTTACTTTGAACTTTAAAGATGGATAGGCACTGACTGATGAGAAGCGTATGGTTGGAAGAGACAACAGACGAGAGTATTGGATATAATTTCGTTTATTTTGAATTAAGAGGATTTGGTAGATTAGAAAAGATACAAGCTCTCTTCTTCCACCAGATAAGGGTCAGGAGGTGAACGTGTGTATGTTTTTTCTTGTCCGTTTGGCTTGGTTATGTTCGGCTTGGTGGTGTGGTCTGTGTTGGTAGGTTGTCAGCAGTACTTGATCTTGTGGTGGAAATGCCGGGGATGTGGTTGTATGCGGCGCGGTGATCGGTGTGAGTTGGTAAGGTGTCAGCAGTCTTTGATCTTGTCCGAAATGCAACGCATGACAGTTCTCTCCGGTACCAGTCCCGGTGTCGACTGCCGTTTGTGACATTTTGTCGTCCGTTTTATAGCCATGTTTGGGATCGAAATCGTCTCTGAAAAACTTGGTGGGGTCGAAGTTTACAATTGGTTAAAAAAGACTCTTTTCAATTGTGAGTTTATTTTTATATTTCAATATGATAGATGCGTGTAGCCTACCTGCACAGCGATGTATTTTATTCATTTTGTTATAAGCCACCGTTCGGACTACATTCGGCTAATATTACCCTTTTTTCAACTGAAATGTTTTCTGGTTGGATTTTCTTTCCGGCTGTTTTTTTTCCCATATATTTATATATTTATTCTTTCATTTTGCTGGTGAATGGGTTTGAAATGTATTTGTAAATCAAAAGAGATTTCTGTTATATAATAGACGGTTTCGGAAACGTTTCGCCATCCGAAAGGTCTTCCCTTTTTTCACACATTTTGTCAGGAATGTTTACAGATGTACATTAAGAAGCTTCCGAAGAACATCACATTGTCAGAAAGTTATCCTCGTGCAGATAAATTCGACCTTAGCCTGCGTCTGTAACAAAATGTGGATGGAAAAACAGAATGAAAATACAAACGGTCTTGTTTGGTTTCAACACGAAAAAGTTTATTTACAGCAAAGTTGCATATATTTTGCCATATGCGGGCGTCACAATATTTGAAAACAAAATAAAACAATATAAACAGTTGCTACTGGATGGGTTTCCACAAACAAAATTAACCCATGGAAATATTAGAACAACAGAGAAAGAAGGAAACAGGGTTTTACAAATAAAATGAACTTACGGGAATTCGTATAAAGCAAAATAAGCAGTCCATTTGCAGAGTCACTGTAGTTCTTAAAAATACTTCGAGTCTTTGTCTTGTTTTTTTTTTTCTTTCCGAAATTTCTGTTTCTTTCAGTAGTCTACAATTCAGGTGGTAATATCTTTTTTTCTTTCTTCCTGTTACAATCCAGGATGGAGAACGCGCGTAAGGAGTTGCTTGTTTGAAATACTCCTTCCTCTAGACCCTGCTAGAGCACATAATTTCTCCCAGGCATATGTCACATATGCTGGTATTAAGGCCAATACGCGAATTCAACTTTTCGAAGTTGAACCACAAAGTCCCAAAGTCAGTCAATTACAATTCCAGCTGCATTAGGAACACCCGCTCTCCTCTGCCGTGAAGTAAAAAGGGGAATTCAACTTTTCAAAGTTGAATTATAAACGTCCAGAGCCCTCAAAGCAAGCAGCCGCTCTCAGTGGCTGTTGAGAAGTAGAAAAATAGACCACTGTAGAAATTATGACTGAATTTACAGGCGAAAATATTTTAGCGTATGTATAAGATTTTTGGCTTGAAAAATGGATTAACTTAAATGTCTGGATTTAAGGCGGGAATCCAGGTATACATCTACAAGGGATGTTCGGACTAATCGAATGTTGGGCTAATTGTAATAATTTTCCACCTTTTTGGATCCTAAAATTTGACTGTGCTCTGATTGTTATATAGAGTTATCGATATTCTCATAGAATATTTGAAATAGGTATATATGAGCAGAATGATATCAAGAGGAACACATATAGATAGATTGATGTGATTTTTTTACTTAAGGAAATATATATATATATATATATATATAAAGGTAGCAGAAAAAACATAATCCAAATAGGTGAATATATTATGATGTAAAGTCGACGTTAACGTTTCGGTGTCAGTAACCATCATCAGGACTTGGATATCAAAATAGTTCACATATCGATGGATGCTTGCTGAGATGACAGGAGCAAATGAGAAATATACAATGAAAAGATACTGGCGGGTTTTATCTGTACTTACTTATATATATATATATATATATAATTTTTTTGTTGGTCCAAAGAGAGAAAAAAGCAAATACTTTAAAATGTATTAGTCCATAAAGAAAATAATAAAAATGAATAATTGCATAGATAATTAAAGAAATAAATCACTTTGTGGACCAATTCATTTATAAAATTATATATATATATGTTAAAGAAATTTCGAAAGAGATAAAATTTGCAATATAAAAGAATTTTGAGGGAATGAAATTTAATATGAAGAGAGTGACACTAACGCCAAGTTTAATGTATAACTGGGTAATCTTTTGGGGGTATTTAGCGTGCAATATTAAACGGTAAGTTCTACAGCTTTCTAGTTCGGATACTGATTCGAAAAGATAACACAGACAATAAAGTTTTTCAAAAGGGAATTTTATACAAAAGAAACTGGAAAGAAAAGAATAAAAAAATTAAGTGTTGCAAATATTAGTGCAATTTGCTGGAACTTATCTGAGAGAGTGTCCGGGAAACACAGTTCTTTGAATTTGAGTATATTTCTTTTCCTTTTAGTTTGACCGAAATGTTTCAGTTTTCATTCAATTTCGACTTTTCTTTAAAGTTCTTTTCAGCAGAACTCTTGGTTAAATTTTCTTTCAGTTGTTTAACTTGGTAGAATTTCAGTTGTCGATTTTCATTTAATTTTACTTTTATTTCTTGGGAAGCTTCTTGCCTGTTAGAAATACTTAACGGCTATTCAAGAAGCGAGTGACAAAACCCATCAATTGGCATTTTTTTCATTCCTTCAGTTTGCTCACCGAATTCGGACTTTAGTTTAATTTTGGTTTTATTTCTTGGGAAACTTCTTTTGCCTTTTTAAAATATTTATCGGCTATTCAATAAGTGAGTAACCAATCTGCTGGCTATTTTCTCGTGCCTTTAAAGTTGGTCCCCGAATTTGTAGTAAGGGTCTCAATAGTAGCTCTCAACAAAAGGTGGAGGTAGCTTTTTGGTGCCGTATTGTCTGGGATTATTTTTCCTTTTTCGACTCTGGCCAAATCAAGTGCTGCATGTGGTCGGCTTGTTTTTTTTTCTTAGAAATAAATGTTTATAATGTGTGTGTGTGTGAGTATGTGTGGGTGTGTATATGTATGGGTGTGTGCATCTATATATGTGTGCGTATATATGTGTATAAAAAATAAACAAAGAATTTAAGGTAACTTTTTGCAAAGGAAAATTATTAGCTTAACAAAATGCTCCTTTTTACGACATAAAAACAAACGCTTGAAATTTTTACAAAAGTATATTTTATCGCCATAATTATCTGTCAAAGAAAAAGTATTTTGTTGACTGGATTTAGTAAAACAAGATGATGAGACTGAAATTATCACACGTTTCCTGCAGTAGTAATAGTAGTAATCTTTTCATAACTTGAGTATCTACAAAGTAGGGGAAGTTAGGAAAGAGTTGTAAGCGATATCTTTGGGGACAAGTAACATCAATCTAAGGGACATAACCCTATATTTCCTTTTCAGTTGTTCGTTTTTTTACAACCACTGTCTCTTAGGTGGCTGGACTTTAGAATTTATAATTTTCGATTAGTCAAAATATTCTTTATTTAAAAAGAAATATAGATTTAAC
Organism: Sepioteuthis lessoniana; assembly: GCA_963585895.1. NCBI lineage: Eukaryota > Metazoa > Mollusca > Cephalopoda > Myopsida > Loliginidae > Sepioteuthis > Sepioteuthis lessoniana. The sequence goes on along the minus strand of OY757908.1, from coordinate 125,977,538 downwards.
CTTTGATTAGAGAAAAGTATATCAAAATCTTCTGAAAATTTAAGACTCCGACATTTTTAGCAGAACAAATATCGATGCAAAATCATTTCCATAATAATATAGAAGAAAATGATATTTTCTCTTAGATGAACGGATTAAAAGCTCTCAAAACGTTTTTTCTTATTAAAAAAAAGGAATATTCACATTTGGGGGATTAATTTCTTTTAACAGTTCGTAATTTTCCCTCTTCATTTCATTCACACCTTCAGACTGTTGTCTTTTTTATGATATCTAGAAAGTAAATGCCATATTCTATGTCCCCACCGATTTAATAGCGTCACACACTGGGGTTGGGCAATAATTTTTAGGGATCATATTCCTTGCGTAAGTCTTCCGTAGTTTATTGACTAACTTCGACATCTTAGTTTGTAAGTCCAAATTCTATCACGTTCACTGTCGGTTTATTACACACACACACACACACACACACACACACACACACACACACACACACATATATATATATATATATATATATATTGAAAATTAACGAAAATATTGGTAAATAAGTTTTATCAATTAGTTTATTGATCTAAATTAGTTTTTAACTTGTCTCCTCCTCCTAAAATCTTAAAGGTGATAATCTTAAATTGTTTATATGTAAAATATGTAAAATAATATTAAAATTCAAAAACTAGAAATTTCAACCAATAAGTCTCCGATCGTCACCAAGTAACATGAACATATTTTATTTTGTAAGTGGGCTATCCACAAAACTGTCTTGGTGTTCAATTCTGTGAATGGCATTTGTAGGTTTGTCTACAACATATATAAAATGTGTACCAACTGCAACATCCGATTTTGAATTAAGCCTGTAAGCTTCATTACCTTCGTAGAGAAAAACCACTTCCCCATTTTCATCTACACAACACAGCGTCCAAAACTTCTTAGAATTTATAATTAATATGTAACCTGCGAGCAGAACCCGAAGTCTATAAATACCGCAGAAGTAAAATGGCAATTTTATCACATGAGAGATGGCATATGAGGATTGAGTGTTGCTTTTTGCTATTACATCAACACACATTTTATTTTATTTCATTATATTTTGTTGATTGCTGTTATTACTTTTTTTTTTAGTTTTGCTTTGGAATTTTATTTATCTATCTATCTATCTATTTTTTTTTTATTGTAATCTCGTTTTCATCATTTCCTGTGTTAGTGTTTTACTTTCATTATTTCAAAACTGATACAACTTCAATAAAAGAAATTACATTTGTGATTTATAGAACGAGAGTTTATTGTGAAAAACGATCGGATAAAAAATTTGTTTATAGTTAAAAAAAAAAAAAAAAAAAATAAAATAAACAAATAATTGAAGGCAACATTTTTGATTAGAAAACTTTTAGCTTAACAAAATGCTCCTTTTTATGACAAAAACAAACGCTTGAAATTTGTACAAAAGAATATTTTATCGTTATAATTATCTTTCAAAGAAAAAGTACTTTGTGGACTGGATTTATTAAAACAAGATGATGAGACTGAAATTATCACACGTTTCCCGCAGTAGTAATAGTAGTAATCTTTTCATAACTTTAGTATGTACAAAGTTGGGTAAGTTAGGAAAGAGTTGTAAGCGATATCTTAGGAGACAGAAAACATCAATCTAAGGGACATAACCCTATATTCCCTTTTCAATTCCACAAGTTTTAACAACTGTTGTCTTTTATGTCGTTGGAATTGCTGACCGTTTGTTTATCAATTGAGTGTTACTTTAGGTTTCCATTTTTTTTGTCAAACAACTTTTATTTCTTAATAAATAAATGAATAAACAGCTCCCAGTTTTTGCTTTAAAATTTATAATTTTTGATGAGTCAAAATATTTTTTATTTAATAACATATATAGATTTAGCCTATGATTAGAGAAAAGCACATCAAAATCTTCTGAAAATTTAAGACTCCGACTGTTGTATAGCCGTAATAGAAATATAAGCAGAAACGTAATCAAACATGATATACGAACTTCAATGAACGAACGAATACACTTCTTTATAAAAAAAATATCTCTCACACTTTATTCTCGAAAGGATGATATTTGTTGTGTTTGAGAGATGAGTTGGAGATGGTGACAGACTGCTAGTTTGACTCAAGTTCTTCTCGCGACCATAGCAGCACTTCTTCCTCATCTTGGCTGGGGTTGCTCAACCGTGGGTAACTGAGGGCCTAAAGCCCTCTGTCTGCCGCTGGCTCTCTCTTCGAAATCTTGTCTCTAACTGACTCGAACCGTCTGGGCACCTGGTTATATTATTGTCTAACGTCCACCTGCTTCCGCTGTTCTTCCGCTTACACTGGTGCATCTCCTAATTGACAGCTCGGTCGAGGATCAATATATATCAATCATCCCATTCTTTTTTTCAAAATTCCACATGTGGATATTTTCCTCACGTCCGTCTCCACCCGTCTCACACACACATTTTACAAATAATCTCCAAGGACAACAACAGCAAAATTACAAAAAGAAATTACTTGAACAACAGCAAAATACAAAATTCCAATTAGAAGGTGACCTTCTCACTATGTAGCACTTGCCCAGGCTAATTATTATCTAAATTCTATTTCATACTATTCTTTGCGCAGTTGGCTATCCCGACATGCGTGCATCAAAGTACAATACAGATGCATCTGTTATCCTCCTAAACTTAATAGGACCCTCTGCAATTCCTTGAAGAATCTCAAAACCACAAAAAGGACTATACTCTGGTCCCAGATCCTTGTCACAAACCTACTACCTGGAGTTACTGGAGAATTCCACCAACTAAAAAACAATATCTTCAATGCCCAAAACATTCCTCATAAATCAACAAAAACCATGACCCAAAACAATGCATCACAATTCTAAAAAATGACAATACATCCAAATGTATCACAATCTGACACGCATGCAGTAAACCACCTAAAATAGACCACGCAAAAATATTTATTAGCAATGTGTTACTCATTTTTTTTATCATTAAGTTTCTGTTACCGTGATCATTGGTCTGTAAACCCTTGAGGGACATGCTTTACCTGATCACACCCTCGCCGGGTTGCTTTTCAATTTAATCAGGAACCCTCATGGCTACTAAGATATAGGCACCCCGCCTTTTCTAGATTCATTTCACTTCGCCAAACCACGCATGAATCCAAAACATTATCGGGACTGAAAGATTCAGACATCATCCACAAAATATTGGAGCAGGCCACGCCTTTCTTTCCTTTATTCCATCAACTTGGAACTCCAATCTGAAAATACTGGTCACCACAAGCCTTCAACAAATCCATGGGGCGGTGAATTCCTCTATAGAATTACTTCTTACTGTATGCCCAAAACAATCTGTAACACAACTTGGATGAACCTCTGTCCTAATCTTGCGTCAGCCCGTGATTCGCTCGAAAACAGAAATTAAAAAATGTATTTCCTCTTCCACGAAAACCCAATATTCCAATAAACATTTACAATCAACATAATTTTAGAATCTTCATAAACCTAATATCAAATCCCCTGTTAATGTTTTTCGTCAAATTTCATAATATGAAACAGAAAAAAAATTTCTAATGTCACCTTTAAACTCAAACAAACTCTTTTTTTTTTTTTTTTTTTTTTTTTTTTTACTAATTTTTCAACCATTCTGAACAAGTTCAAACAATATCAATAATATGTCCACAATTAAAGTTAACGAAGTTTAAACCAATGTTCGGTTTTTCTTTTGTTCAATATATGTACTGCCTATTTAAAAAAAAAAAAAATGTTCGTTTTTTCTTTCTTTTTTTATGCTGTGTTCAACAATGTTCAAGTTTCTTTTCTTCTTTTTATCTTTTTCCATTGTCCTGTCGTTCTTTTTTTTTTTTATTAATAAATTGCTCATTAACTATATTTTTTAAAACCTTATATCTGCTTCTCTATCTTTACCTTAATATAATAACTATGGGTTGATGCATCCCCATTTAATCAATTTCTAACAAGTATTTCCATAAAACAAGCATGGTTCGTTAATAAAACTTTTTCAGTAATATTCATTCTTCTTTCAGCAAGTATCTCTACAAAAGCATGGTTCTTATCCAGCAATCATAACTTCATTTTTACTTATTCTTCCGCTTATTTACACAGGTGCATCTCTCGATTGACGGCTCGGTCGAGGGTCAATATATAACAAGACATTTTTAGCAGAGCAAATATCGATACAGAATCATTTCCCTAATAATGAAAAAGAAAATGTTATTTTCTTTTAAATCAATGTATTAAAAAATCTCAAAAGATTTTTTTAATACCCCCCCCGAATATTCACTCTGTGTTATCATTTTCTTTCATCAGTTCCTAATTTTTCCTCTTTATTTCATTCACACCTTCAGACTGTTGTTTTTTTTATGATATCTAGAAAGTAAATACCATATCCTATGTCCCTACCGATTTAATAGCGCCACACACTGGAGCAAATAATTTTTAGTGATCATAAAAATAACGAGCAAGTTTTTAGATAAAATAAGAAATGCATTATTGCAGTGTTCTGGTAAGTGAACACAAGTTGTAGTAATAATAAGACAAACCACGATATGTGAGGAAAATAGTTATATTTACAGGAAAGAGTATTTACAAGAGAGAGACTGTTAGTAATATGAACATAGTGATAGAGTAAGGATATACTTCAACAATTGGAACGGCTCCTCTGGTCTGACTCGTAGGCCTATTCTTCCCAAACTGATCTCCGCTACTGCCATATATGGCAGATGGAACCGCTCATTATGCTGAAAAGGTAGGTGATACCTAACAATTATAAAATTCATTCATTAATAAGTGAATCTTGAAAATTTTATGAAAATTAGATAATTCCTTGATCTTTGATTATATTTTGTAGTCCACAAGAGCAAGAGTGTTGCAACTTGCCCCAGTGTCAATTTGGAACTTGAGGGTTAGAGCTTTCTGGCTTCCTAAGGGGGATACGTGGATGTCTGCGTAGTAGTGTTTGCGGTCTGATAAAGGGCCCAAGGCATAGATGCTTTCATCACTGCTGGCAGGTTCGTCGTTTACGTAACGGACCTTTGCATGTGCTGGCAGTTTATTGTTTGACCGTGGTGGATGCACTTGGGATTGACACATCCTTGCAACGTGGTTACGCTTTAAGCAGATTGCGCAGGTTAATCCATAGGCCTGACATTTGCCTTTGTCATGGCTTAATCCACAGAATTTGCAGTTCTTGATTTCTTTTTCTGCCTTTTGGGCATAATGCACTGTTTCTGTTGTGTTTCTGCTGCCTATCATGTCAACTTGTTTGTCCCTTTGTTCAGTGCGCCGACATATATCAATTGTCCGGTCTAATGTTAGATCTGATTCACTGTGGAGTCTGGTCCGTATTTCTTTTTTATTTGTTCCCATCACTATCCGGTCGCGGAGTAATTCGTCTTCCAACGTGCTGTATCTGCACGTTTTTATCAGTTTCTTCTGCTTGTTCAAATAGGAATCAAAACGTTCGCCTATTTTTTGGTCGCATTAATTAAATACGTAGCGTTCGTATGTCGTATTTAATTTAGGTTCGAAATAGTCCGATAACTTTTTAATGATGGAGTTGATGTCGGCACGTTCCTCTTCTGTCATGGGCAGATTTTTTAAAATAATTTTTAGGCATTCCTTGCCAACGATAGAAAGAAAAGTTCCTACCAGGACTTTAGCCGGTTTGGTATCAATGTGCGTAGAGTTTAAATAGGGACCAGTTCTCTCTCAAATCACCGTCCATGTCCATTTTTCCGGTGGTGGTATGGGGTAAGCTCTTATTCCGAAGTATTAGTCTTATCTCCGAGGTATTATATCCGATTTGTGCCGTGTAATGATCCGATCCGACTTTCGTGTTTTGTGTGTTCACGTGGTGTCCGAAAAGTATCTGGATTAGTTTGCCTGTGCGTATACGCTATTTCAGTTATTTTCCGATGAAATGTGTGTTTATCCGAGGTGTGGAGAGATGACTTCGCCGAAAGTAGAAAAAAAATCCCACTCTGATACCATGTTTTGGTGCCGATGGCGAGCGATAATAAATAACACGTGAACACACAAGCTATCTAGTAAAGGAGTACCTTAATTTTACATCTCAGGGAGCTACGCCTAAAGAGTTGGCCTCACTTTCATGGGGCTATTTCGTATCCGTGTTTTATGGAGCTATATACATCATAACAGTAACTTATTTTTCTATAAGTATTATTTGATTTTTCAATCTCTTTATTGTTTATTTCTAATTTATTTGCTTGTTTGTATTTAATTTGTTTCTTATTTATATTTAATTGTTTTATTTATTCATCGTTTCCTTGTAATTTGTTTGTTTTCTAATTCATAATTCAGTTGTTGCCGTATTTGAATAATAATCACTTAATGATTACAAAATTGTAACTTTACAGAATCATTTTTAAAATTGAAACAAAAACATGCAAATTAAAACAATGTTGATTATGATTTAATAAGAAATTGTTTTCAAATTTGAAACAATTAAAATTATGAACGAATTTCAGGCCTTAAATTTTCTATCTGTAACCTATTTATCTCTAAGTATGATATTTGAATTTTGAATCTCTTTATTATTATTTGTATCAAATTTATTAGCTTGTTTGTATTTAATTTTATAGTTTCTTAATTATATTTCATTTATCATTTACTTGTTAGTGGTCATTTACTAAGCTTTTTGCTTAGATGTAGCACAAGGCCACATGAATTGAGCACCCAATTCATGCGGCTTTGTGCTACAACTAAGCAAAAAGCTTAGTAAATGACCACTAACAAGTAAATGATAAATGAAATATAATTAAGAAACTATAAAATTAAATACAAACAATTCATAATTCAATTGTTGCTATTTTAGCGTGAAATATTGTTAAGTGTTGTTATGTAGTTGTTATTTCCTCGCTAAATATTGTTGGAAAATAAAGGAGTCGGAACGAGATATGGAAAAGTTTTATGATAGTTTTAATGGCAGCGTGGAATAAAGGGTTTACGCTGATGCTACAAGTCTCGAAGGAAGGAAGGAAATAGTTATGGAGTTGAGAAGGAATTTTAGCAGTTAAATGCCTGAGCGAATGTGCATCGTTACGGTTAAGGCATTGTTGAATGTCTGAGTGAGATATGGTCGCCATAGGTGTAGCAAAAGTCGTGTTTGCTGGTTAAGGTCAGGAATGATGTGGTCACCCATGAATGTGTGGTCTTGGTTGTTTGGGGGAGAAGCGTGAATGTCTCCAGAAAATGTTGCCCAGGGATGAAGTAGGTGGATGTTTGAGCGGAATTGTGCATCGCCATAGACATAGGTAAGGTTAGAGGCGAAAATGAAGGTGTTCCTGTGTGTGGCGGATTGAATGCATCTAATTCATATTCAACTGAGAACCCTTGGTCAAAGAGAATAGACTCAAGAGGTCCATAAATTAGATGGCTTTCCTCATGGTGTCGTGATGCTGCTGCTATAAAGGGAGCGGACAGTATGTACGTCTTGTCCTTTTCGAAAAGTTCTGAGGAAGAGATAACTTGGCGGGCTTTCTCCAATTTGGTGCTGCCCGGAAAATTGGTCCGGGTTGAATAGAATAAGTCATCGTCATTGGGTAAAAATATGCGTCGATCCTAACGGTCAAATTAGTTTACGTGCCAAACAAAAATACGAAGTTCTTTCTGTTACACTGTATAGCGTATAAGAATAATAATCACTTAATAATTACGATATTCTAACTTTATAGAATAATTATTGAAGATAGAATAAAAACATGCAAATTAAAACAATGCTGATTATGATTTAAAAAAATTCTTTTCAAATCTGAAACAAAAACAAACAAACCAAAAAAATAATGAACAAATTTCAGTCTTGAAAATTTAATGAAATATTACATGATATTTCGTTTATTTACTTTAACGTAGCATTCAGCAACAACAATCTTTTTTTCTTATCAGATATTTAAAAAAAATAATATGAAATCAAGTTTTATATAAAATGTAACCTTGTTTCTTTCTTTTTTAAATGTAATTTTAAAAAGGTTTTTAAATCACATTTTTTTCTTACGATATTATTCATAACATTATGGTTACGGCTTGTTTCACTAAGATCATGGACTACTTTTTTGAGGTCACGTCACAATCGAACAGGGCTTCTCTTTTGGTGATCTTGTATCAGTCAGATTTAGACAAAGCTTTGTTAACAATTAAGGAATTGTCCTCTTTTTACATTTCCCTAAACTAATATCAAAATTTCTATGATTGATGGCTGTGTCTGACTTGTTTTTTTTAATTCTATTTTTAATAAAAAACAAATATATTGATTTTTACTTCTTAAATTACCGATGACTCAAAACATCTTAAAAGTTAATGTGTAATTCGTTGTTTTTGTCTGACATTGTAAAAATGGTGGATATAATGAATTAACTTTGAAATTCTCTCAATTTTTCCTTCTTTTTTTTGCCTTTAAAATCTTTAATTTATCAAATTCAGTTTTGTTAACGCTCAGCACATAGTCAAATACAATTTTACTTAATAACAAAATTTCATATTATTCCACGTAGAAATGTAATAAACACAGAATTTTAAAATATTTAAAACCATTGATTAAATTGTCCGGGGTGTTTTGGAATTTGTAAATAAGCCAGTTAATAATTGCTCGAATGTCATTGGCTTATTTTAAAGTTGTACCGTTATTGTCCCTTGGTGGGTATAAAATTGAGTGGCCTGGGCCAGTCAGCCCCACCTTTTCATTTCTTCTTTTCAGTCAGTTTGGTTTAGCCCAAAAGCAGTCTCGAACACATCTAGAGGTCAGTATGCCAGGTTGTGTTTCGACCATTCAGCTAATGAGGACTGTTGTGCTAGGTTGAAAATCTAGAGATGCTTTCTGTTAGACTCCTCCGTGCCAAGGAAACAGAGAAAAAGTTGTAGGGAAGCCAAGTGTGTCTATTCTCACTGCAGAAAAAAAGGGTTGCACATCACAGCTTACTTTTAGAGAGTAGGTTTTAGACGACATTTTTGAGAAGGACTATGGAAGAAATTCAACACGAAGTTTGATTTCCTCTGAGGACCAGCCTACAGAATTGTCTAGACAAGCCACTGATAAAAGGAAATATTCAACACCAGATAAAGAAAGATTTTGCTAGCAGAAGGCAACAGATTAGGCACCACCAGCCATCATTCTGATCCAAATTTTAGTTTGTTTTGCAATTGCAGGCCTTTTCGCCAATGGTCAAGGAGGCCTGGTTTCTATCCTAAGTCGCGTCATGCCAAAGACTTTCAAAATGGTACTTGATACCCCATTGTTTAATACTCAGCAATATAAGGTATGTATCAAGGGTAAAGTGGAGCAATCCAGGGAAAGGAGTTGCGCCCCTCTCTACACCTCAGTGTAGTAGCTATTGAAAAAGGAGCCTTTTGGTCGTCCTCAATTACGATCGCCAACACTATCCAAAGGTGTTGGTGATTACATCCTCGAGATATCCATTCTTCAAGAATGTCATCTTGATAAAATTGACTTCATCGGCAAGTTTTGGCTTGGAGTGGATCATTAAGGCAAGTTGGACTAAGGTTTTTATTAAATTAATTTTGCGTCTTGGAGGGCAAAACGAACCCTAGCGTGTGTATGATTCAGTAAACGTAGGTTTACGATTTATCGACATTGCACGCCAAAATTGGGGCGTTCAACAAAGACACCAAGGAAAGGCAAGTAGTTGTACTCGAATTCACTGGTAAATGATTACGCAGGATCTACTTGGTTGACTGAATGGGAGAAAAAAAGCGTCTACTTACCAACTCAAAAGAGAAAGTCATGAAGATGTCATCAATGTACCGTTTATAAAACAATGACCCATTGGTGATTTCGAATAATCTTGCTTACTAAAACCAAACAAAGATGTTCGCTTGAGCTGCACCAAGGGAGCTTCCAATACTGATTCCGTCGGTCTGTAGGTACACAGTGTTATCAAAAATATTATTTTACCCCACGTTCACTAGCCGGCGCAATGCCTTGCCCAAGAAAGTCCCAAAAGAATTATATAAAAAGAAAAGATAGAAATAGATAATAGACGGAGACGTTTCTTTTATACTTTCCTTTATTTACTGGGTTCCACAACCATTCCGTGGATGAGGGTTTTTTCCTGAATACATTGAAATTGTTGAATCCCCCAGTTTAAGGTGTCAAAAATACATTAATTCGTTTCATGTATGTATGTGTCCGTATTTGGTATTTCGGGCTTCCATAAGGGTTAGTTTTCTTTTGGAAGTTTTGTCAAAGTCCGGTAAGAGTTAGTTTACAGTTCATTCGTGGGTCTTGTATATTTCAGCATAATGCTGACCGATAGATAGAGGACTGCTACCAAAGACGTATACGTGGTGCCCAAAACAACAGACAGCAAAATGGTGTTGTTGGTTCGACGGACACGGCCTGAAAGAGAAAGAATCCTTTGTTCCCTTTGTCAAAACGAAAGCCTTTTTTCTTTTACGCATGCGTCACCCCCTTTTCTCGTTATGGATATCTGGGAGTTTTCAGCAAATTTAATAGTTTTCTTTTTATTTATTTATTTATTTTTTCATTTTTAATTTTAATTTTTCTTATTTATTCGTTTCTTAAAATTTCTTGGAAAATGGAAGTAATATTTTCCATCATTATTCGCGTTCGGTTTTCTCAGAGAAAAACGACTTATTAAAAATATTTTTTTAATTATTGTAATATCTTTGAATAATCATATTTACCAACACCTCCGCTCGGGCAGGATATGACACACGGTCAATTTTTAAGCGGAGTTTAACAGGTTTGAATTCATAGTTTTCTTTCTCATAGACTAGTTGCCTCACCAAGGCTGAAGAACCTAGTCTGTCCTACTATTTACCCATAGCTGGAGGGAGAATAATTGGATTCATACCTTTCCCAAGGGTATTAATGCGATGTGAAATGCAATCGGTTTCGTTCAGGATTTGAACTCGTATCACCGTGTTCATTTCCTATGACGATAATCATTGGATAATAAGTATATAAAAACACTCCTGAATTCGAATGAAATACTCTCTGACAATTTTAAACCAATTAGTGCTATAAAACTGGAGATTATCGGTTAGTAACAAACATTTACATATATATATATATATATATATATATATGTGTATATATATATATATATATATATATATATATATATATATATATATATATATATATATATATATATATATATATATAAAATCGGCTCAGTGGGTTGAGTGTTCGCCAATGGTCCGGGAGACCTGGGTTCAATCCCAGGTTACGTTATACCGAAGACTTTAAAAATGGTACTTGATACCTCCTGGCTTAATACTCACTGATATAACGTATGTATCAAGGGTAAAGTGGAGCAATCCAGGGAAAGGTGTAGTAGCTATTGAAAAGGAGCCTTCTGGTCGCCCACGACTACGGTCGCCAACTTTACTTATATATATATATATATATATATATATATATATATATATATATATATATATATATTACATGGTACAGTCTGTGACTATGGGTTTTCATGCAATTAGCAGTTGTCGGACAGAGTGAAGATCTTTGCGGTACTTCAGAGAATGAAAACAGCAGGACTCATCTGTGACATAGAAGATGTCCTGATAAACGAAACCAGCAAGATCACAACCTGTGACTAAAAATTGCATTTCGGAAAATAAAAACAGCAGTGGTCGAATTTAATGAAAAATGCGTATTTTCCGTTAGAACTATAAAGTTCCTTGGACATTATCTCCAATGAAGGACTCCAAATAGACCCAGGAAAAGTAAAAGCCATCATGGATCTACACCAAATTTTGTCACCATAACAGAGTTCCCTTATAAGAAAATAAATATTACACCAAACGAATTCAGGAAACCCCGATGAAATAGATATACTAGCAGCAGTCGGTAATTCCAGCCACCTAAAAGACAACGGTTGTACCAAACTGTACAACTGAAAAGGGAATATAGGGTTATGTCCCTTAGATTGATGTTACTTGTCCACAAAGATATCGCTTAAAGTCTTTCCTAACTTCCTCTGTTTTGTAGATACTCAAGTTATGAAAAGATTACTACTATTACTACTGCAGGAAACGTGTGATAATTTCAGTCTCATCATCTTGTTTTACTAAATCCAGTCCACAAAATACTTTTTCTTGGAAAGATAATTATAACGATAAAATATTCTTTTGTACAAATTTCAAGCGTTTGTTTTTGTGTCATAAAATGGAGCATTTTGTTAAGCAAAAAATTTTCTAATCCAAAATGTTACCTTCAATTATTTGTTTATCTTATTTTATTTATTTATTTTTTTTTTAACTTTAGAGAAATTTTTTACCCGATAGTTTTTCACAATAAACTTTCATTCTATAAATCACAAATGTAATTTCTTTTCTTGTATCAGTTTTAAAATAATGAAAGTAAAATAATGAAAGTAAAACACTAACACTAACACTAAAAAAAAAAAAAAAAAGTAATCACAGCAATCAACAAAATAAAATAAAATAAAATAGAATAAACAAAAGAAATCTCTTAATAAAATGAAACTAAAACAATTCCGCCAAGAAAAAACATTTTGAAATCCGATGTTAGACTTGGCTTTTTAAAAAAATTCATTTAATTAGATTTTTATAGATATCTATTCTGTTTCTATTCATTGACTTCATTTTCAGCTTTTTATTTCTGTTGGGTTTTTATTAATTGATTAAAAAAAAAAAAATCTGGCCTCGTTTTCTTCATTTCCTGTTTTAGTGTTTTACTTTCAATATTTTAAAACTGAAACAACTTCAATACAGGAAATTTTATCTTTCACTATTACGACTAATATTTTTCATTTCTCTTTTCGACAAATACCTATCATCATTGTTGTAATATCAAATACAACACTTTTTAAAGTAACATTAAGTAATTTCTGACATTTTACAGAAGATTCATTTTTTTTCTGCATTCTGTAGACCTGAGATCCATTCGACAAAGTATTTTTCCTTTGAACTTCAAAGATGGTTGATTGCTGCTCGATTTGTAAGAAAACCTTCCGTAATCCGAAAAGTCTTCCTTGTTTACACACATTTTGTCAAGAATGTCTACAGTTGTATATCAACGAACACTCTGAAGATAAATCATTTAACTGCCCAGAATGTAAACAAAAAATCGAACCGAAGGAACTTGAGAAACCAAAAGGTGAATGGGCAGGATTGTTTGACTGCAAAATTACAAATCCACAACCACAAAATCCGAGCCCTACAGATCTTGATGATTCTGTTAAGGTAAATCAGACACCAAAACTTCCGCTAAAGTTAATAACAACCGTTACCTTAAAAACAAATTTATTTGCAGCTGTTAACGACATGGTTTTGTTGAATGACCAATGTTTTATAATTTCTGATGCTTGCTATAAAAAAGTTTGGAAATTTTCAAAATCTGGAGAATATTTGCAAAACACCCCTTTTGATAAAGAACCCTTCGGTTTGTGTTTACTACAGGACAACTGTGTTGCAGTGTCTATACCACACGATAAAAAAATCATCATTTTGGATTGTGAAAACTTAAAAAATGTAAAAGATACCATATCATTTGAAAAAACTTACTCTAGTTTGGGATCGGATGATAAAAAAAGAATCTTCTCTTTGTACCGCGATGAAAAAATGTGTGTTGATGTAATATCAAAAAGCAGCCCTCAATCCTCATATGCTATCTCTCATGTGATAAAATTGCCATTTTACTTCTGCGGTATTTATAGGCTTCGGGTTCTGCCCTCAGGTTACGTATTAATCATAAATTCTCAGAAGTTTTGGACGCTGTGTTGTATAGATGAAAATGGGGAAGTGGTTTTTCTCTACGAAGGTAATGAAGCTTACAGGCTTAATTCAAAATCGGATGTTGCAGTTGGTACACATTTTATATATGTTGTAGACAAACCTACAAATGCCATTCACAGAATTGAACACCAAGGCAATTTTGTGGATATCCCATTGACAGAAAGTGACGGGATTTCTCAGCCGAAGAAAATCTATGTTAACGATCAAGGTGTGATAGCAGTTATCGTCAGAAAAAACGATAAATATCATCTTAAACTCTTTTCAAGTTAAATCATTGGATATTTAAAGACATGTCTATCTTGTAACTGTTATGTGTCGTTAATGATACATTTTTTCTTCTTCTCGGGTCACTTCTATCTCATAATTTTGTGTACTAATTGATTTAAATATACTATTAAAGATTAATAAATCCATGAATAAATGCTGGCTTGATATAAACGTTATCTTATATAAAACACTGGTAACTTTAAAAGTATCTAAAATATGTTCGTGTTACTTGGTGATGATCGGAGACTTACTGGTTGAAATTTCTGGTTTTTGAATTTTAATATTATTTTACATATAAACAATTTAAGATCATAACCTTAAAAATTTTAGAACGGGGAGACAAGTTAAAAACTAATTTAGATCAATAATCAAATTGATAAAACTTATTTACCAATATTTACGTCAATTTTTTGTACATATATATATATATATATATATATATATATATATATATATATATATATATATATATATATTGTGTACGTTTTGTGTGTGTGTGTTTGAGTGTTTGGTTTGATTTCTTTGTTTAATGTCATATCAATTTTTGTGGATTAGTTAATGCCAAAGCCATTCTTGTAGAAGAACAATAGGACGAGGCTGATTGTTTTTCACAAAGCGCTAAAATGATTGGGAAAGGTATGAATCCAATTAGACTCTCTCCAGCTATGGGTAAATAGTAGGGCAGACTATGTTCTTCAGCCTTGGTGAGACAACTAGTCTAGGAGAAAGAAAACTCTGAATTTAAACCTGTTAAACTCCGCCTAAAAATTGACCTTGTGTTATATCCTCCCCGAACGGAGGGGTTGGTAAATATGATAGTAGTACTATTTAAGTCATAGTTGGAGGGATAAGGGGATAAGGGGGTTCATGCCTTTCCCAAGAGTAATAAACCGACAGTGAGCGTAATCGAATTTGGACTTGCTAATTAAGATACCCAAGTTCAGCACGTTAGTCACTAAAGTACGGAAGACTTACGTGTGTGCAATGATAACATGTATATATATATATATATATATATATATATATATATATATATATATGAGGATCATTAAATAAGTTTCCAGACTTTTTTCGTAAGGGCACTTTTGTTGATAGTACACATATGAAACTCTGGTCCCCTTCGAAATTATCTCCTCCGGATGCAATGCACTTGTTGTACCGTTCCAACAACTTTTTGAAGGCCCCATAGAAGTCCTTTTGTGTGAGCGTGCCAATGACCTTCGTCACAGCCTCTTTCATCACCCCAATTGTCTCATAACGACAGCCTCTGAGCTTAGGGAATAAGCAAAAGTTACAGGGAGCAAGGTATGGACTATAGGGAGGCTGAGGAACTGTCTTGATGCCCATCTTCGTCAAATAGTCTGTGACAAGGATGGAGTTGTCGACTGGTGCATTGTCCTGCTGGAAATGCCACTGACCCGATTTGAAAAGTGCTGACCTCTTCCCAAGGAATCTCTTCCTCAACTCCCTTAAAACATCAACAGAGTATTCCTTGTTGACTGTCTGTCCAGTGGGAACCCAGTGTATGTAGATAATGCCAGTGGTGTCAAAAAAAGGGATCATCAAAAGTTTGTGGGTGGATTTGCTCTGTCTGGCCTTCTTGGGTCTGGGAGAGCCAGCATGCTTCTACTGGGAACTCTGTCTCTTGTTCTCTGGTTCATAGCAGTAGATCCAGCTGTCATCGCATGGCATTTTTCCAATTTTAAAACAGAATTTTATTGCATATCGTTTTTCCTCACATCCAGATTGCATTTTTGAAATTCACCAGCTGTGACAATCAAGCTTTAGTAGGGCGTATTCCAATTGCTGCTGTAGCTGTTCATTTGAACCTGAAATCATTAAAATTGGTCAGTCATATCATAAGATGTATAGCAATAACATACTGAATTTTCAAGAGTCTACGACAATTCTAAATACCTGTACAAAAAAGTCAGGAAACTTATTGAATGCACCAGGTATGTGTGTGTGTGTGTGTGTGTGTGTGTGTGTAATGATAAGATATGGTATCATTTTATGATAAAGTGAATCATTACTTGTTCGCTAGTTTATATATGTATCCCTCCCCTGTACCTCGGTATAGTAGCTATTGAAAAGGGAGCCTTCATTATATGTATATATATATATATATATATAGAGAGAGAGAGAGAGAGGAGTCATCGTGGTGAGATGGCTAACGTGTCGGGCTGTGATATCGTAGTAATATAAAAGTCTGAAGAATTTAAGTATTACAAGAAAGCGGCAAAGAATATAAGAGAATTGGTTTTAGATTACAAAAGATCCAAGGAGTATATAGAACAACAGACTTTAAGATATCTTTTAAAAAATTCTACTTACCGTTTCTTTTTAAAGGCGATCTCTCTCTCTCTGTCTCTCTCTCTCTCTCTTTGTGTGTGTGTGTGTGTGTGTGTAATTACATCATTTCCTTATATTGAAATAGAAGCATTAATTAACTCTATTTAGAAATTAGTCTCAAATTGAAAATTTTCTTTCTGTTCTTAAATTATCCAGAAAATGAAATCTCCTTGAAGAAAATTTTGTTTATTTAACAATTTTAAATGAGTAAAATTGGATAGAAATGATTTAAAAGCAATGGACTGCGGAATCGTAGTAAGCGAGTTCGTACTCCAGTCGCGCTATTACGTTCACTTTCCAACAAATACCCTTGGGAAAGGTAAGAACCCCCTTATCCTCCCAGCTATGCGTTAAATAGTACCACTACTGTTCTTCTAGGGGAATGGATTTGGCATTGAATAACCGACAAAGGTTAATATTCCACTAAACCAAAGAAACCAAACCAAACCAAAGAAAATTTTGCTATAAAAATGTTTTATGTACGATTTCTAGATCGAGAGTTCATTGTAAAAAACGATGTGTAAAATTTTGTTTATTAAGAAAAAATAACCACATTAATAAAAGTAATACTTTGTATAGAAAACAAAAAAAAACAACAAAAAACAAAACAATAAAAAACCCAAACCAAACTAAAATAAAAACAAAAACAGAACAAAAACTATTACTGATTCAATTTTCTATATTTACAAAAATTGAGGGTTAGCGAGTTTGTGTGTGTGTGTGTGGTAAGAATAAATTTCAGTCTTAATCTTTTCTTCAACTCCAATTCACCCACCGACAATATTTCTGGACTTTTTCTCTCCTACATCCGTTAAGAAGATGATTGAAGACTGAAACTTTCCCGGATGGTTGATATATATATATATATATATATATATATCGTATATTCCCTCGAACAGGAACGTTATTATGAAACTAAAACACTAGGATTTATTCAAGAGGTCAGGGACTGGAATCGATTTTACGATTTTTTTAAAAATGATTTATTTCGTTTGATTTTTAATGTGTATTTTATTTTTATTTATGACTTTTCCCCCTTTTTGATTTTTATTGATAAATAGATTTATTTATTTTTGAAATCTGACCCCGTTTTCATCATTTCCTGTGTTAAATGTTTTACTTTCATTATCTTAAAACTGACACACCCTCTAAAGAGGAAACTGCATTTGCGAAGCGGAAAACTTTTTATTTTTTACTATTACGACTAATATTTTTCATTTCTCTTTTCGACAAATACCTATCATCATTGTTGTAATATCAAATACAACACTTTTTAAAGTAACATTAAGTAATTTCTGACATTTTACAGAAGATCCACTTCTTTTCTGTATTCTATAAACCTGAGATCTATTCGTTAAGTTTTCATCGACAAAGTATTCTTACTTTGAACTTTAAAGATGGATAGGCACTGACTGATGAGAAGCGTATGGTTGGAAGAGACAACAGACGAGAGTATTGGATATAATTTCGTTTATTTTGAATTAAGAGGATTTGGTAGATTAGAAAAGATACAAGCTCTCTTCTTCCACCAGATAAGGGTCAGGAGGTGAACGTGTGTATGTTTTTTCTTGTCCGTTTGGCTTGGTTATGTTCGGCTTGGTGGTGTGGTCTGTGTTGGTAGGTTGTCAGCAGTACTTGATCTTGTGGTGGAAATGCCGGGGATGTGGTTGTATGCGGCGCGGTGATCGGTGTGAGTTGGTAAGGTGTCAGCAGTCTTTGATCTTGTCCGAAATGCAACGCATGACAGTTCTCTCCGGTACCAGTCCCGGTGTCGACTGCCGTTTGTGACATTTTGTCGTCCGTTTTATAGCCATGTTTGGGATCGAAATCGTCTCTGAAAAACTTGGTGGGGTCGAAGTTTACAATTGGTTAAAAAAGACTCTTTTCAATTGTGAGTTTATTTTTATATTTCAATATGATAGATGCGTGTAGCCTACCTGCACAGCGATGTATTTTATTCATTTTGTTATAAGCCACCGTTCGGACTACATTCGGCTAATATTACCCTTTTTTCAACTGAAATGTTTTCTGGTTGGATTTTCTTTCCGGCTGTTTTTTTTCCCATATATTTATATATTTATTCTTTCATTTTGCTGGTGAATGGGTTTGAAATGTATTTGTAAATCAAAAGAGATTTCTGTTATATAATAGACGGTTTCGGAAACGTTTCGCCATCCGAAAGGTCTTCCCTTTTTTCACACATTTTGTCAGGAATGTTTACAGATGTACATTAAGAAGCTTCCGAAGAACATCACATTGTCAGAAAGTTATCCTCGTGCAGATAAATTCGACCTTAGCCTGCGTCTGTAACAAAATGTGGATGGAAAAACAGAATGAAAATACAAACGGTCTTGTTTGGTTTCAACACGAAAAAGTTTATTTACAGCAAAGTTGCATATATTTTGCCATATGCGGGCGTCACAATATTTGAAAACAAAATAAAACAATATAAACAGTTGCTACTGTATGGGTTTCCACAAACAAAATTAACCCATGGAAATATTAGAACAACAGAGAAAGAAGGAAACAGGGTTTTACAAATAAAATGAACTTACGGGAATTCGTATAAAGCAAAATAAGCAGTCCATTTGCAGAGTCACTGTAGTTCTTAAAAATACTTCGAGTCTTTGTCTTGTTTTTTTTTTTCTTTCCGAAATTTCTGTTTCTTTCAGTAGTCTACAATTCAGGTGGTAATATCTTTTTTTCTTTCTTCCTGTTACAATCCAGGATGGAGAACGCGCGTAAGGAGTTGCTTGTTTGAAATACTCCTTCCTCTAGACCCTGCTAGAGCACATAATTTCTCCCAGGCATATGTCACATATGCTGGTATTAAGGCCAATACGCGAATTCAACTTTTCGAAGTTGAACCACAAAGTCCCAAAGTCAGTCAATTACAATTCCAGCTGCATTAGGAACACCCGCTCTCCTCTGCCGTGAAGTAAAAAGGGGAATTCAACTTTTCAAAGTTGAATTATAAACGTCCAGAGCCCTCAAAGCAAGCAGCCGCTCTCAGTGGCTGTTGAGAAGTAGAAAAATAGACCACTGTAGAAATTATGACTGAATTTACAGGCGAAAATATTTTAGCGTATGTATAAGATTTTTGGCTTGAAAAATGGATTAACTTAAATGTCTGGATTTAAGGCGGGAATCCAGGTATACATCTACAAGGGATGTTCGGACTAATCGAATGTTGGGCTAATTGTAATAATTTTCCACCTTTTTGGATCCTAAAATTTGACTGTGCTCTGATTGTTATATAGAGTTATCGATATTCTCATAGAATATTTGAAATAGGTATATATGAGCAGAATGATATCAAGAGGAACACATATAGATAGATTGATGTGATTTTTTTACTTAAGGAAATATATATATATATATATATATATATAAAGGTAGCAGAAAAAACATAATCCAAATAGGTGAATATATTATGATGTAAAGTCGACGTTAACGTTTCGGTGTCAGTAACCATCATCAGGACTTGGATATCAAAATAGTTCACATATCGATGGATGCTTGCTGAGATGACAGGAGCAAATGAGAAATATACAATGAAAAGATACTGGCGGGTTTTATCTGTACTTACTTATATATATATATATATATATATAATTTTTTTGTTGGTCCAAAGAGAGAAAAAAGCAAATACTTTAAAATGTATTAGTCCATAAAGAAAATAATAAAAATGAATAATTGCATAGATAATTAAAGAAATAAATCACTTTGTGGACCAATTCATTTATAAAATTATATATATATATGTTAAAGAAATTTCGAAAGAGATAAAATTTGCAATATAAAAGAATTTTGAGGGAATGAAATTTAATATGAAGAGAGTGACACTAACGCCAAGTTTAATGTATAACTGGGTAATCTTTTGGGGGTATTTAGCGTGCAATATTAAACGGTAAGTTCTACAGCTTTCTAGTTCGGATACTGATTCGAAAAGATAACACAGACAATAAAGTTTTTCAAAAGGGAATTTTATACAAAAGAAACTGGAAAGAAAAGAATAAAAAAATTAAGTGTTGCAAATATTAGTGCAATTTGCTGGAACTTATCTGAGAGAGTGTCCGGGAAACACAGTTCTTTGAATTTGAGTATATTTCTTTTCCTTTTCGTTTGACCGAAATGTTTCAGTTTTCATTCAATTTCGACTTTTCTTTAAAGTTCTTTTCAGCAGAACTCTTGGTTAAATTTTCTTTCAGTTGTTTAACTTGGTAGAATTTCAGTTGTCGATTTTCATTTAATTTTACTTTTATTTCTTGGGAAGCTTCTTGCCTGTTAGAAATACTTAACGGCTATTCAAGAAGCGAGTGACAAAACCCATCAATTGGCATTTTTTTCATTCCTTCAGTTTGCT
This sequence comes from Sepioteuthis lessoniana, assembly GCA_963585895.1. Taxonomy (NCBI): domain Eukaryota; kingdom Metazoa; phylum Mollusca; class Cephalopoda; order Myopsida; family Loliginidae; genus Sepioteuthis; species Sepioteuthis lessoniana. Next base: position 125,956,764 of record OY757908.1, on the reverse strand, counting down.
CACCGAATTCGGACTTTAGTTTAATTTTGGTTTTATTTCTTGGGAAACTTCTTTTGCCTTTTTAAAATATTTATCGGCTATTCAATAAGTGAGTAACCAATCTGCTGGCTATTTTCTCGTGCCTTTAAAGTTGGTCCCCGAATTTGTAGTAAGGGTCTCAATAGTAGCTCTCAACAAAAGGTGGAGGTAGCTTTTTGGTGCCGTATTGTCTGGGATTATTTTTCCTTTTTCGACTCTGGCCAAATCAAGTGCTGCATGTGGTCGGCTTGTTTTTTTTTCTTAGAAATAAATGTTTATAATGTGTGTGTGTGTGAGTATGTGTGGGTGTGTATATGTATGGGTGTGTGCAAGTATATATGTGTGCGTATATATGTGTATAAAAAAATAAACAAAGAATTTAAGGTAACTTTTTGCAAAGGAAAATTATTAGCTTAACAAAATGCTCCTTTTTACGACATAAAAACAAACGCTTGAAATTTGTACAAAAGAATGTTTTATCGTCATAATGAATATTCACATTTGGGGGGATTAATTTCTTTTAACAGTTCCTAATTTTCCCTCTTTATTTCATTCACACCTTCAGACTGTTGTCTTTTTTATGATATCTAGAAAGTAAATGCCATATCCTATGTCCCTACCGACTTAATAGCGTCACACACTGGGGTTGGGCAATAATTTTTAGTGATCATATTCCTTGCGTAAGTCTTCCATAGTTTATAGACTAACTTCAACATCTTAGTTAGTAAGTTCAAATTCTATTACGTTCACTGTCGGTTTATAACACACACACACACACACACACACACACACACACACACACACACACACACACACACACAAATATATATATATATATATATATAGAAAACAACGATCCAAGAGGAAGGAATGATTTATTAACGGGTCAACACTATAGCGTTTTGGTTCTACTGAACCATCATCAGGGCCATGAGGCGTGATATTACTAATTTTAAGTTAACGATGGATGATTAGAAATGTGAAATGCAAAAACCTACGGGAAAATATGTATAGTGAGAAAAAGTTAGCCGTTTAACTGGCAAATCAGCGTTTGATTTTTAAATTACGTCATTTGACTTATTAGGAATATGGTATAGAATTTATGTACGTTGTTTAACGAGAAAGATTACGAGACAGAAAGAAGAAAAGAAAGAAAGAAAGAACAAAAGAAGAATAAAAAGCATGGAAATTATGAGATATACGGAAAATATTTACTAAGGATGGAATATATTGTAGCTGTTTAAAATGTGTCTGCTTAAGTAAGGAGAAATATTATAAAAGCCAGGACGAGTATTTAGGGAACTGAGGAATGAGATAGCTGCGGCTTCGAAAATTCGTCTAAGATTTTTTATTATGGATGTAAGTAAGCATCTTAGCAGAGTTGAAGTCAATGTTATGATTATGTTGAGAAGTGTGTACGAGTAATGCGTTGTTTGAGTTGCCAATTCTTATGTCTCTTTTGTGCTCTTTCAAACGGATATGAAGGTTTCAGGATGTTTCACCGATGTATTTTAGTTTACAATCCTTACAAGGGATGCAATAAACACCGGCGTCAGAAAATATGTTACGTTGAGGGCCGGAGTGTACTAATTCGCGGATTGTTTTAGAAGGTAGAGAAGTAGTTTTGATATTGAGTTTATTTAAGTTGTTTGTTATGCTGTGAGAAGAAGAATTGTTTGGCAAAGTTTTGTATCTATGGGGGAACTAGTTTTATCAGATGTAACATATTTTCTACATATTGTCGGATTACAATCCTTTATTTACTCTTCATATATATATATATATATATATATATATATATACATTAAAAATTAACGTAAATATTGGTAAATAAGTTTTATCAATTTGATTATTGTGTTATATAGTCATCTTCATCATCATTCAGCATCACAACGACACAATATCAAAGACAGACGCATGAATAAACGACGCACGTAGTAATAAAGGACGCAGGAAGGAAGACGCAAGAAGACTTCCTTAGAAAAATATTCACCTCTCACTTTATTGCAAGGGTTCGAAAGGGTTGTTCAAGGTTTGCATGTGAGAGGGTGCTGGAGACCGAACATAAACTTCATATTTTGACCCCACTGTTATGACCGTCACGTTGTGTCTTGTTCTCCTGATGTTGGGGTCAACTCCATCGGGGGTTTTCCGAGGACCCCCTCGGTCGGGTGTGGCTTTCCCTACCACATCTGGTCTCTAACTCTCTGGGAGTCTGCTGGCAACTGCTTTGGCACCCAACTCAACTCAATTATATAATAATTCAACGCCCACACGATCGCCCACTGGATCTTTGAAATCGAATGTTTAATCGTCATCAAGCGGAAATAACTGTCATGCAGTTCAGAGGTTACTCTCTTCCGGTGCATCACTGTAGTGGCACAATGGGACCTTCACCTTGTCCCATATCATAATTCTTAATCCGCCCACGCGATCTCTTTCGATTATTGGCCATTGGAATGTGTCACTTCCTTCCGGTGTATCACCTTGAAAAAGCATTTTTGGGCTGGGTCGAAGGTCAAAATATAACAATTGATCTAAATTAGTTTTTTATTCGTCTCCTCCTTCTATAATTTTAAAGGTGATAATCTTAAATTGTTTATATTTAAAATATGCAAAATAATATTAAAATTCAAAAACCAGAAATTTCAACCAGTAAGTCTCCGATCATCACCAAGTAACACGAACATATTTTAGATACTTTTAAAGTTACCAGTGTTTTATATAAGATAACGTTTATATCAAGCCAGCATTTATTCATGAATTTATTCATCTTTATTAGTATATTTAAATCAATTAGTACACAAAATTATGAGATAGAAGTGACCCGAGAAGAAGAAAAAATGTATCATTAACGACACATAACAGTTACAAGATAGACATGTCTTTAAATATCCAATGATTTAACTTGAAAAGAGTTTAAGATGATATTTATCGTTTTTTCTGACGATAACTGCTATCACACCTTCATCGTTAACATAGATTTTATTCGGCTGAGAAATCCCGTCACTTTCTTTAAGTGGGATATCCACAAAATTGCCTTGGTGTTCAATTCTGTGAATGGCATTTGTAGGTTTGTCTACAACATATATAAAATGTGTACTAACTGCAACATCCGATTTTGAATTAAGCCTGTAAGCTTCATTACCTTCGTAGAGAAAAACCACTTCCCCATTTTCATCTACACAACACAGCGTCCAAAACTTCTGAGAATTTATGATTAATACGTAACCTGAGGGCAGAACCCGAAGCCTATAAATACCGCAGAAGTAAAATGGCAATTTTATCACATGAGAGATAGCATATGAGGATTGAGGGCTGCTTTTTGATATTACATCAACACACATTTTTTCATCGCGGTACAAAGAGAAGATTCTTTTTTTATCATCCGATCCCAAACTAGAGTAAGTTTTTTCAAATGATATGGTATCTTTTACATTTTTTAAGTTTTCACAATCCAAAATGATGATTTTTTTATCGTGTGGTATAGACACTGCAACACAGTTGTCCTGTAGTAAACACAAACCGAAGGGTTCTTTATCAAAAGGGATGTCTTGCAAATATTCTCCGGATTTTGAAAATTTCCAAACTTTTTTATAGCAAGCATCAGAAATTATAAAACATTGGTCATTAAACAAAACCATGTCGTTAACAGCTGTAAATAAATTTGTTTTTAAGGTAACGGTTGTTATTAACTTTAGCGGAAGTTTTGGTGTCTGATTTACCTTAACAGAATCATCAAGATCTGTAGGGCTCGGATTTTGTGGTTGTGGATTTGTAAAGTTGCAGTGGAACAATCTTGCCCATTCACCTTTTGGTTTCTCAAGATCCATCGGTTCGATTTTTCGTCGACAAAGTGGGCAGTTAAAATGATTTTTTTAAAAAGTCAAGTCTAACAACAGATTTCAAAAAGTTTCTTTCTTGGCCGAATTGTTTTAGTTTCATTTTATTAAAAGATTGCTTTTGTTTTATTTTGTTTTATTTTATTTTATTGATTGCTGTATTTACTTTTTTGTTGTTTTAGATTTAATTTATACATCGATCAATTTTTATTTATTGCTGTTTTTTCTTTTTCTTTTTTTTTTGTTTTGGTTTGGATTTTTATGTATTCATCTATCTATTTTTTTTTAATTGTAATCTCGTTTTCCTCATTTCCTGTGTTAGTGTTTTACTTTCATTATTTCAAAACTGATACAACTTCAATAAAAGAAATTACTTTTGTGATTTATAGAACGAAAGTTTATTGTGAAACACGATCGGGTAAAAAATTTGTTTATCGTTAAAAAAAAAAAAAAAAAAAAATAAATAAATAAACAAATAATTGAAGGTAACATTTTGGATTAGAAAACTTTTAGCTTAACCAGATGCTCCTTTTTACGACACAAAAACAAACACTTGAAATTTGTACAAAAGAATATTTTATCGTCATAATTATCTTTCAAAGAAAAAATATTTTGTGGACTGGATTTATTAAAACAAGATGATGGGACTGAAATTATCACACGTTTCCTGCAGTAGTAATAGTAGTAATCTTTTCATAACTTGAGTATCTACAAAGTAGGGGAAGTTAGGAAAGAGTTGTAAGCGATATCTTAGGAGACGAGGAACATCAATCTAAGGGACATAACCCTATATTCCCTTTTCAATTGTTTGGCTTTTTACAACTATTGTCTTTTAGGTGGCTGGAATTGCTGACCGTTTGTTTAACAATTGAGTGTTACTCTAGATTTCCATATTTTTGTGTCTAACATCTTTTATATCTTAATGAATAAAGGAATAAACAGCTTCCAGTTTTTATTTTAAAATTTATAATTTTCGATTAGTCAAAATATTCTTTATTTAATAACAAATATAGATTTAGCCTATGATTAGAGAAAAGTACATCAAAATCTTCTGAAAATTTAAGACTCACACATTTTTAACAGAACAAATATCGATACAGAATCATTTCCCTAATAATGTAAAAGAAAATGTTATTTTCTCTTAGATCAACGTATTAAAAGCTCTCAAAACGTTTTTTCTAATTAAAAAAACGAATATTCACTTTTGTGGTATTATTTTCTTTCAATAGTTCCTAATTTTTTCCTCTTCATTTCATTCACACCTTCAGACTGTATTTTTTTAGAATGATATCTAGAAAGTAAATGCCATATCCTATGTGCCTACTGATTTAATAGCACCACACACTGGGGTTGGGCAATAATTTTTAGTGGTCATAAAAATAACCAGCAAGTTTTTGATAAAATAACAAATGAATTATCAAATTCATTAATTAATAAATGAACTTTGAAAATTTCCTGAAAATTAGATAATTCCTTGATTTTGATTATATTTTTTTCAATCAGAGATTACGATTTGTTACAGAACGAAAATTTCTTGGCCGGTCATGTTGTTAATGTATAGGGTATACACTCTTATATTTTAAAATTGCCGTGATACCACTTGTTACCGAAACAAATATGGTGGACGTCGGTAAACTAATCAGTCTCCGGAATCCATTGGTCAGAAAAGTCATAAAGACTGAAGAATTATTAGTTTTACAAGAAATGGTCGATGGAAAGCACAGGATTCAAAAGAGGATTAGTTTTAATCTAATGAGTACATAGAACAACAGGTTTCTTAAATTATCCAGAGAGAAAGAGAAACCTTCTTTCACTCGATTTTGTTTATTTTACAATTTTATACGAGTAAAATTGGATAGAAATCTATATAATGTTATATCAAGCGTATAGCTGAAAGGAAAGGACAAAAACAGAGTTGCAAATCAAACATGAATACAAGTAAAAAATTAAACAATTGTATGAACAAGAAACAAAAGGTTCAAAGAGTCGTGATGGTTAATATGAAAATGTGTGTGAATTTGAAAACAGAAATATCCGTAGTTGTATCGATAGGAATGAGTTAATTTTAGAAAATTTGACGCGTTGAATGGTACTGGAACCGAGAAATAAAAATGTTCCAATATTTCCGTTGGTTGGGGTGAGTCACAGACTTACAAGGTCAACCAAAGTTTATGTCGATAGGGAAGGAGAAACATCGGCGTTGAAAAGGTAGAATGTAGGAGGAGTGGTGATTCTCTGGTCATGCGGTTTCCATCAAAGGGCTGCATTAAAAAGTTTCAGACGAGTTTGTATGATGTTGAATGTTGCAGGCGTCGCAGTCGATGTTTTTCTATCTCAGGACCTCGATGGAATCTAGTCTTTTATAGTTCTCCCTTCCTCAAATCGGATTAACTTTGGTCTTTCTGTATTTCTTTTTTTTTTTTTTTTTTTTTTTTTACAGAGAAGGTCATATATTAGTGGAAAAATTACTTTTAATTTTATTTTTCGTGAGAAATTCTATCAATATTTCACCGTGCGCGGAGCCTATGCGCAGAGACGCAGTTTTCATTTTGGAAAAAATCTCAGCCTCAGCAACATCCGGTAAGTTTTCTCCTGTCCTGTTAAATGGAATTGCCATTATTTTGTTTGTACGATAGATCAGAAGAGATCTCTCTCAGTCCGATAACAATAATAAAGCTCAACGTCAGTCTGTGCATCTGTGTGTGTGTCTGTACATCTATAGGACGAAAGGGAATAGAAGATATATAAAAACAATGTTTGTATTCTTATGTAAAATTTTACGAGAAAAATGAGGTACATGAAATTTACTTTCCAGTTCGATTAGGGGGCTTTAAGGGGGGCAAACGCCCCCAGCAAAAATTCACATACCTCCGATTTCGATGAAAATAAAGACATAACTATTAGGCATTTAGTAAAGTGGATTTCCAAAATTTCACCGTCTTCCAATAATATTTAACCCCTCCCAATGAGATTTTTAACGGATACAGAGCTCTTTGAGAGAGTAAATACATCCAGTTTTCATGGAAGATGCACAAAAATAAAGTACATTAAATTTACTTTCCAGCTTGATGGGGGGGGGGGCTTAAAGGGGATAAAAGCCCCCGGTTAAAATTCAAATACCACTGATTTTAATTTCATTAAAATCATATTGTTGATATTTACTGGAAGTCAGGATCTTCTTTTTTTAGGACTTGATTATTAGCAACAGGGAAAATACTGAATCACATATTTCGAGTGTTCATTATTTTAGAGTTTTAATTATTTCTCATTTTTCTTTTCTAATTGCTTTACTTTCTGTACTTTTAAAAACTTAAAATCTTTTTGCAGCCATATCCTTGATATAAAATTTACCAGCATTATACTTGATTTGTTAACTATCATAAAGTCATAATGAAGAAGTTATATTACTATGATAATATAATCTTTAATTGTTAGTTTTTGTTGTGATTCTTGAATAAACATTGCAATATGTATATCTTTATAATTTTCTTTATGCTTTTCTTTACTTGCAAAAGCCGCAGTCTATGTAATGGCTGCTTCAATTCATAAACCAAAATATTAAGATAAAGAATGAAAAGTTTGTATGCAACGATGATTCTATCTGGTTTAAAGGAAGCACCACTTTTACACAAAACTGGCATTTCTTTCTTTTGAATTATAAGAATAGATATAGTTTTATAATCTACATGGTTGTTAATAATATTTTTATAAGAATAAGGAGGCTGAGGAACTGTCTTGATGCCCATCTTGGTCAAATAGTCTGTGACAAGGATGGAGTTGTGGACTGGCGCATTGTCCTCGTGGAAATGCCACTGACCCGATTTGAAGAGTGCTGGCCTCTTCCGACTGAATCTCTTTCTGAACTCCCTTAAAACCTCAACATAGTAACCCTAACCCTAACCCTTTGATCAATCAACTGTGGTGTATTGACTTCCTTACTCCTCCCACACCTCTCATCATCCCTCACAGACTCCGTGCCTTCCTTGAATCTCTTATGCCACTCAAAATCTGATGCTTGATTCATGCAAGATGGTCGAAAAGCAGTCTGAAGCATTCCATTCGTTTCTGTGGCATTTTTCCCAAGTTTAAAACATAATTTTATTACATATCGTTCTTCTAAAGTGTCAGATTGCATTTTTGAAATTCACCAGCTGTGACAATCAGGCTTTAGTAGGGTGTATTCCACTTGTTTCTGTAGCTGTTCATTTGAACCTGAAATCATAAAAATTAGTCAGTCATTTCATAAGATGCATAGCAATAACATACTGAATTTTCAAGAGTCTACGACAATTTTAAATGCTTGTATAAAAAAATCTGGAAACTTATTGAATGCCCTACGTAAATGTCCTTGAGTAGGCAAGTGAAACAATACTTTTCAGTTTTGGTGGTGAAGAGGTAGGAAGACGTTAGTCTCCCTGGGTGTTGAATCTTAGTTGTCTGTCGTAGAGGGGTCAATCTGTATGAAGGAGTTGGGAACTCTGTCTGCAGGCCGAATAGGTCTCTATTTATGTGTATTACTAAAAAAACATATCATCCTCGGTGAAAGGAATGCTGAGTCAATTGTGATGTCGGTTACTAAACGTAACCCCTACTGTTGTCAACCCACAGACATTTTCAGAATAGATTAATTCCACCTGTCGTTTCGAAAATGGTTCGTAACAATTTACTAAAATACATTGCATTTAAAAGCTCCTTTTCGAGGAAGAATGAGTTATTTCATTGTAACTCCTTTTAAAAGAGGATTTTGTTGACAATATCGAATATTTTCTGCGGAGACCATTTCTGTTGCCGCTTCTTTCCCTTATAAAAGTAGTTACCCAGTTCGTGGCCGCGAGGCCACAGGATCAAAGTGTACTGTGACTTTTGCACCACTTAGTCTCCTCCCACGCCGGCATTTTCGGCTGAGCACGCTTGGTTGAGATCCCGTACATACAGTCAATCCTAGCCTGGTAGCTAAAAGTTCTAGCCCAGACCGAACGTTTAAGTCTGCTCGTGATCTCGTTCTTCGGTCGATCCAGCCTGGTGGCCTACAACGTTCCAAGTCTACAGCCAGAGCCCGCTTGTGTTAGTTGTTGCGATCCCGTTTTTCGCTGTGATCCTACATGTGTGCTAACCAAGTACCAGCTCACGGCCTGGTGCCCACACGTTTAGCTTGCTGCGATCCTGTCCATTCTTGGTTTAGATCCTGCCTGAATCAACACGTGTATGGCTCACTGCTAAACCAGTTCTCCACGGATTCCGTTCACAGCCGCAGCCAATCCCGATCCCTGACGCAGTCCCTGTCGACGCTGATGACGACTCCAGCCCGGGACAGATCCAGCCTTTCCAGCTCTCAGCTGAACCCAGTTTCCTTCGTCCACGTCCCTGCCTTCGATGATGATCCTTCCAGCCTGCAGCTTAACCCGGTTTTCCTTCGCCGACCACGTTCCTGCTTTCGCCGTTGATACTTCTGCAACCTCAGCTAAACCCGTTCCTGACCTGCCTGTCTACCCCTACAATCAACTTCACTGTGACTATCCGGACGTTATGCACCAGCACAAGTGACGGCCCCGCTCTCCGTGGCAATATTGATTTATCCCCGCTTATCTAAGGATTGAATAAACCAAGACGTCAATTATCCTGCTTTTACAACCGATGCTTCTACTTCGACCGTCTCCAGCTAAAGTCTACGACTTGCCCGACTGCTACATCGACTCCAGTTACCGCCATCTACCCGACAACCAGTCACACCGATTCCAGCGACACCATCGGCTTACTTCGAGCCAATTTCAATCCTCAACGCCGCAATGATGCAACATTCGCGATTCTACATTGAATTCATCTTTCGGGTAAGATTCACTTAATAAAGGCTTGTTATTTTTTAATCTTATCCTCCTTGTCCGTGTTATTTGTCTTGTCCTGTGTCAACCAGCTCACATTACACAGGTTTACAAAAGTTTGAGGGGTCGACGCCATCTTGCGTAACCCGGCCCCGCAACAGATTAAAGGCTTGGCCGAAAACATCTTTTATTTAGGACGCGAATACTTTTGATTGGTTCTAAATTAACCGGAATAATGTGTTGAGGCGGGTGCGCACAACCTTATTTCTGTCATTTCTACTTATAACATCTTAGAGTAAACATCCGGTTCACTTCACTGCACTAGTATCACTACACATTAGACTATATTATGACTTTTTGGTCGAAGCCGAGCAATAAGAGCTTGCGAATATTCCGCTCCTAAACATTCAATAATATTGAAGCAGTAACTTTCATAAATTTTCTGAACCCAGTCAATAATGGGAATTTCTGCTAGTGATAAAAAACACAATATTTATTAAGTTGAAATGAAAACATTTGATTATCTAATAATGATGATTCGTTTGTGTGTATGTGTGTTCGTCTTCTACCCTAAGACTACTATAATTACACCACAAGACTATTTTTATATTTATTCAACTTATTTCAAGGAAAATTTGGATATAAAAATGTTTTGTGTATGAATTCAAGAACAAGAGTTTATTTTGAAAAACGATTGTGTAAAAAAGTTGTTTAGTGTTAAAAAAAAGAAAGAATGAAAGAAAAAGGAAAACAAATAAATAAAAGTAATATTTTATATAAGAAAATATTTAGGTCAACAAAACACTTCCTTTTAGGATACAAAAACAAAGGCTTGAAATTTGTATAAAATATTTTATCGTCATGGAGAAGGAAGTTACTTACCAAGTAACAGAAACTCAACAAAAAGTGAGCGGTTAGAAAACTCTCCTTTAGCCATTCTCACTTCCACCGAGAAAATTAGAATTAAATCAAATAATCAGAAATGTAACAAAAAAAAAAAAAAAAAAAAAAAAATGATAATTCTTAGCGTTTTATTTGCGTTTTTTTTTATTAATGATAAAATAAAGTAAATAGCGTTTTATTAGCGTTTTTTTTTATTAAAAATAAAATAAAATTAATAGCGTTTTATTTAAAAATATGTGATATAACTGTGTTCGAAAATTTTCATTTATTCTTTATAAAAGAAAAATGGAATGCCACGTCACAAATATTTTGAAATAACGATAAAAGAACATTAAAAATTTTCTCATTTTTTCGCTTACTTTTTTGCATTTGAAAATATTTTTTCAGGTGCGATGTAACAGCCCGTAATAACATGATAAAAAAAAGGAATAAAAAACGAAAGTAAAAAAAAAAGAAAGTTAAATTATTATTATTCAGATATAGATAAATACATCCTCTGAATATCTTATTTTTTCATTATTTATATTTACATACTGTCGGACTTATTTCCATGTATGTATGTATGTATGTATGTATGTAATGTCAAATGTGATATGATTTTTTCAGAAAAAAATCATTTTTTTTACAATATTTTCTTTCAAAATTTCATCCTGGATTTTTTAAACAACTTGCATGTCATTAGCAATAAAATCTCTGACATTAACAACAAAAATCTGTATCATTAGCAACAAAATATCTAGCATTAAAAATAAAATATCAACCATTAACTATAAAATCGGTATCATTCGCACCCCCCCAAAAAAAACCCACCAATAAACAAAAAAACAAAACAAACAAAAACAAACCCATTAGCAACAAAATCTAACCATTAACAACAAAATCTGTATTATAAGCAATATAAACTCTTTTTTAAAAAATTGAATCATGATAATTTTGTAATGGTGTGACATTTAGATATGCAATTTTGAAAATAAAAACATTTTTTCAATTAAAAATAAAATATTCATTTACTGAATTAAGAAAAGCATAAACATTTTTGACACCTCAAATTTGTATTTTCAAAAAAATCCTCATTATAGCAAAACCACCAGATAAACTCAATAATTTCCACGATCAGAATAAGTTCTTGCATGTAGCAAGACATGTTCTGTTCATCATCCAACGATCCCCTTTTGGATCCCTTAAGGAAAGCAATAATGATTTAAAGTCAATGTCAGTGACTGTTATAAAAGGCATGTTATAAAAAATAAAAATTAATCATTCAAGGTTAATTAAGCATTGATTAATTTTAAAAAGCGAATATTCCACGAAATCAGACTATGAAATGAAGTGGGACATTTAAACGAAAAAGTGATGAAATTGCATCTGCATTAGCTCTTTTGAGGAGTTGATGTAAGCTGTTCCACCATTTGTATTTTCAAAATTTCATCCTTGATTTTCAAAAAATTGGGATTTACTTGATAACCAATAATATCAATTGGTTCATGTAATTCTGTCATCTTTTTTATGAGAACATGTTTCGGATGATAATTGAAAGTTCTAAAACTTTGTGGTCCACTCGCTGTTTCTTTTTCACTAATGAAACTGTCTAGCTCATCAATATTCTCATTAAGTTTTTCGACAATTTCGATTAAGTCGTTCTTCTTTTCTTGTGGATTGTAAGTGTCAACTTCTTGAAGCCAGTACTTTTCTTTTTCCTGGACAAAATCCAATAATTCTTTACTGATTTGGTTAATTTGATTTTCTGTTGTTTTTCTATTTTCTTGTAGCTTGTGCAAACGTCCTTCCAGAGGTTTCAGTTTTTCTTTCAAATTATCTTGGCGAAGAAGTAACGTTTTCTTTATATTTTCAGCACTAATTTTTCTTAGTATTTTCTCGCATTTTTCGTGGGTGCTCAAGCAACACTGAAGGCAAATTAACATTTTGCAGGTTTTGCAGTTAATATTCAGGATTTCGTTGAAATGGGTCGAACACTGATGCAACTCTGTTTGTGATTGTCTAATATATGTATTAGTGGGGAAACTCTTCGCCCATTCACTTTTTGGTATTTGACGATCAAATGGATAGATTGTTTGTCGACACATAGGGCAATTAAAGCATGTGATGTCCTTAGGAAATCTGTCAATGTACATCTGTAGACATTCCCGACAAAATGTATGAAAACAAGGAAGACCTTTCGGATCGCAGAATGTCTCCTGACAAATCGGGCAGCAATCATCCATCTTTAAAGTTCAAAGTAAGAATACTTTGTCGATGAAAACTTAATGAATAGATCTCAGGTTTACAGAATGCAGAAGAGAAGTAGATCTTCTGTAAAATGTCAGAAATTACTTAATGTTACTTTAAAAAGTGTTGTATTTGAAATTACAACAATGATGATAGGTATTTGTCGAAAAGAGAAATGAAAAATATTAGTCGTAATAGTGAAAGATAAAATTTCCTGTATTGAAGTTGTTTCAGTTTTAAAATAATGAAAGTAAAACACTTACCCAGGAAATGATGAAAACGAGGCCAGATTTTTTAAAAAATCAATTAATAAAAATCCAACTGAAGTAAAAAAGCAAAAAATGAATTCAAGAAATAAAACAGATATTTAAAAAATCTGATTAAAGTAATTTTTTAAAAATACTAGGTCTAACAGCTGATTTCAAAAAGTTTTTTCTTGGCTAAATTTTTAAATTTTAATTTTATAAAAAATTGTTTGATTTTTTTATGTTTATATTATTTTTATTGATTGCTCTTCTTAAATTTTTTATTTTTATTTTTATATATACATCTATCTATTTTTTTTATTGTAATCTCGTTTTCCTCATTTCCTGTGTTAGTGTTTTACTTTCATTATTTTAAAACTGATACAACTTCAATAAAAGAAATTACTTTTGTGATTTATAGAACGAAAGTTTATAGTGAAAAACGATCGGATAAAAAAATTGTTTATAGTTAAAAAATAAAATAAAATAAACAAATAATTGAAGGTAACATTTTGGATTAGAAAATTTTTAGCTTAATAAAATGCTCCATTTTACGACACAAAAACAAACACTTGAAATTTGTACAAAAGAATATTTTATCGTCATAATTATCTTTCAAAGAAAAAGTATTTTGTGGACTGGATTTATTACAACAAGATGATGAGACTGAAATTATCACACGTTTCCTGCAGTAGTAATAGTAGTAATCTTTTCATGACTTGAGTATCTACAAAGTAGGGGAAGTTAGGAAAGAGTTGTAAGCGATATCTTTGGAGACAAGGAACATCAATCTAAGGGACATAACCCTATATTCCCTTTTCAATTGTTTGGCTTTTTACAACTATTGTCTTTTAGGTGGCTGGAATTGCTGACCGTTTGTTTAACAATTGAGTGTTACTCTAGGTTTCCATATTTTTGTGTCTAACATCTTTTATATCTTAATGAATAAAGGAATAAACAGCTTCCAGTTTTTATTTTAAAATTTATAATTTTCGATTAGTCAAAATATTCTTTATTTAATAACAAATATAGATTTAGCCTATGATTAGAGAAAAGTACATCAAAATCTTCTGAAAATTTAAGACTCACACATTTTTAACAGAACAAATATCGATACAGAATCATTTCCCTAATAATGTAAAAGAAAATGTTATTTTCTCTTAGATCAACGTATTAAAAGCTCTCAAAACGTTTTTTCTAATTAAAAAAACGAATATTCACTTTTGTGGTATTATTTTCTTTCAATAGTTCCTAATTTTTTCCTCTTCATTTCATTCACACCTTCAGACTGTATTTTTTTAGAATGATATCTAGAAAGTAAATGCCATATCCTATGTGCCTACTGATTTAATAGCACCACACACTGGGGTTGGGCAATAATTTTTAGTGGTCATAAAAATAACCAGCAAGTTTTTGATAAAATAACAAATCTGATAATTCCGTGATTTTTGGTTATATTTTTCAATCAGAGTTAACAATTTATAACGGAACGAAAAATTCTCGGCCGGTCATGTTGTTAATGCCAATCCATCATTATTGTTTTATTGTCAACAGAGAATTTCCAGTATCTGAGAAACAGCTTGAACTTGCTACTTAGTAAGACACAACTCAATGCGCGTAACATGGGTGCGTATACATTCTGTGACCTTTTTCTTTCCTGTTTTCCCCTTTTGGTTTGACTTGTTCCAGCCTTGAACACAGCCTCAGAAATTTCGTCAAACCCCGAAAGAGACAAACAACCAGCATGGGAGAAGACACGTTCCACCTAGAATACATTGCTATATTTCTGTATATTAATACCTCGTATGAAATACTTAGTCAAGAAGGCTCCCTTTTCAATAGTTACTACACCGAGGTGTAGGGGAGGGCGCTACTCCTTTCCCTGGATTGCTCCACTTTACCCGAGATACGTACCTTATATTGCTGAGATTTAAGCGAGGAGGTATCAAGTACCATTTTTAAAGTCTTTGGTATGACGCGACCTGGGATTGAACCTATGTCTCCCGGATCCAATAATGAACCAACATAAATTGTTGGAGCAAACTATTCAGCAAACAACATTCCGCCACAAATACCAATACATCATTATTGTTTTATTATCAACAGAGAATTTCCAGTATCTGAGATAAAGCATATAAAGCGTGTATAATACGGAAATAAAAACCAAATTATGTGACTAACGGTTTTTCAGTCATAAAAACTGAAGAATTATAAGTTTTACAAGAAATGGTCGATGGAAAGCACAGGATACAAAAGATTAGGTTTCTTTATTTAATTGCATATCAACCTTTATAGGTTATTTAATGCCAAATCTATTCTCCTAGAAGAACAGTAGTGGTACTATTTAACCCATAGCTGGGAGGATAAGGGGGTTCATACCTTTCCCAAGGGTATTTGCCCGAAAGTGAATGTATAGCGCGACTGGAGAACGAACTCTCGTACTACGATTCCGCAGTCCCTCTCTTTAACCATTACACCACGAGGACACCCACTGGATACGAAAGAGAATTAGTTTTAATCTAATGAGTACATAGAACAACAGGTTTCTTAAATTATCCAGAGAGAAAGAGAAACCTTCTTTCACTCGATTTTGTTTATTTTACAATTTTATACGAGAAAAATTGGATAGAAATCTATATAATGTTACATTTAAAAGTGTTGAATTTGATATTGCAACAATGATGATAGGTATTTGTCGAAAAGAGAAATGAAAAATATTAGCTGTTATGAATAAAAAAGTTTTCCACTTCGCAAAGGCAATTTCCTCTTTTGAGGTTGTATCAATTCTAAGATAATGAAAGCTGGTGACTGTAGTCGAGGGTGACCCGAAGGCTCCCTTTTCGATAGCCACTACACCAAGGTGTAGGGGAGGGCGCTACCTCTTTCTCTGGATTGCGCCACTACTCTTGATCCGTGACTTATAATGCTGAGTGTTAAGCAAGGAGACATCAAGTACCGTTTTTTTAGTTTTTGGTATGACTCGACTTGGGATTGAATCAGGTCTCCTGGGCCATTGTCGAACACCCTAACCATTATGCCTATGTCCAGTAAAACATTTAACACAGGAAATGATAAAAACGAGGACAGATTTCAAAAATAAATAAATTCATTAATTAAAAAAATCAAAAAGATAAAAATGTCATAAATAGAATTAAATACAAATTAAAAAACAAATGAAATACATCTTTGAAAGAAAATCGTAAAATCAATTCTAGCCCCTGACCACTTGAATAATTCGTAATCATTTATTTTCGTAATAACGTTTCCGTTCGCGGGAATATATATATATATATATATATATATATATATATATATATATATTGTCAAGCAGGACACTGCTGGAGAAGCAAGGACGAGCTCATAAGTGATGTACTCCTATGGACCCCCGCATATGGCCGAGCAAAAGCAGGACGACCAGCTAGAACATACACACAGCAGCTATGCGAGGATACGGGATGTAGCCCTGAAGACCAGCCAGAGGAGATGAATGAGAGAGAGAAGTGGCGAGAGAAGGTCAGGGATATCCGTGCTAGTGGCACGACATGATGATGATGATATATTGTCATCCACAGACAGACCGTTTCGTTGTATCACAACTCCTCAGTGTGGCTAGACACGTAGGACGCTTGAAGCTGGGATCGAAACCCGCCTAACTTTACGTTAGACTTAGTATCAGATCGCTATATATATATATATATATATGCATTTTCACAATCTGATAAGAGTAAGTTTCAGTTTTTTTTTTATTGACAATTACATTTCAGTACCCAAAATGATATTTTATCGTCTTCTTAACGCTTGTAGGAGAGAAAAACTAAAGAAATATAGTAGGTGGGTGAATTGATGTGAGTTTATAGGATACACCATTCTTTAGTTGTAGATGAATCAACTAAGAACACGTACATCGGAATATTCCAGAAAAAAAAAACGATTCAAAATCTCACTTACATAGAATCTATACTCTTATATTTTTAAATGAATCAGCGAACTAAACGGAAAAGAATATTCTAGAAAAAGCATATCACAAACTAACTTGTAGAAATATTTGTCGCAGAAACAAAAATAGTTAGTTTCCAAAATAAATAATTTCTGTGAATCTGATTGGTTAAGACAGGTCACGCTTGCATTCTTGCAGACGTCCGCGAATTTGAACTTTATTTGACTTGCAATAAACTTAAAATATTTTACTTTGATCCACTTTTATTTTACCAAAAAGTATAAATAGCGAGTTTTTTTAGTTCTAAGGAGAGAGACCAATAGACCAGCAGACAGGCACATCACGGCACGATCGATTGACGCCAGATGACCCGTTCATATACACAACGGTTTGGAGAGTGGCCGGAAATTCATACATACCAAGACACACGCATATATACACACATACACTTGTATGTAAGTACAAGCCTATCTTCTCTTTTCAGTTCGGACGTATACACACATATACACACATTCAATTTGACAGAAAATATTCGTGTTTTAAACACACACACATACACACACACACGAACACCTTTGTATAATCATCGTTAATGTCGAATCAATATAATATATAAAATTGCTTTTTTTTAATGTTCTTTTTTTTGTGTCAAATTTCTCGTGTCTAGGTTTCTTGTACAAATTCGTGTTGTATTATTGTGGAACTAAAACGTAAAGTTTTACTTTTCACGGAACCTCGGGAAATCCAATCCCTCCACAAGTTGAAGAAAAGATAAAAACTGAAATTTTCTCTTACCACTCACACACGCACACACTCATGTACATACACGCACACACTCACTGAACCTCAACTTTTGTAAATATAGAAAATCGAATCAGTAATAGTTTTTTTGTCATTTAATCTTCATTGGATGATTTTATTTGTAGTTGAATTATTTGCCATCGTTTAATGTTACGGTTTTACATTAAACTATGATCAGGGCATTTAAATATGTGATGTATCTTCTGAATTTACATCTAATTTTTTATTTTCTTTAAATAATGGTCGATTACACTGCTGGCAAATTGGCCCTTAAGCGCGTTCTAGACTGCTTCCGGCTAAGACCAACCTGCCTGAATGTAAAGGCGAAAGACAAAAAAGCTAAGAAGAGGCCAAAGGAGTCAAAAAGCCCCTGGCGACATGCTTCTATAACCGCAAGGGGTCAGTAACGGTCCAACTTTGAAATAAGCCAATCGTATTCGAGCAGTTATAATTTGCTGAATTTACTAATTCAATATATATATATATTGAAGTTGATGAATATTGGTTGACTTGAGAGTGGTCTGACACAAAAGTAGAAAATCATTCCCATTGCCATTTACTGGATGAATATATGGGTGAATAGATACTACTCAAGCAAATGCGTTGGACAGGTCATCCTGGCACCACAGATAGACACCACTCATGCAAATGTGTTGGGCAGGTCATCCTGACACCACAGAACAACCCACTTTCTGCATTAGGCGCACTTCTATAAAACAAGGTAAGCTTAGCTGGCTTGCTTTTACCAAGAAGATTCAAGAAGGCAGCCATGTTAGAAGGTGTGTCATTTGACTTCTACAGAAGTGTGGCTTATGCTTTTTATATAAATTTGTTAAAAATAAGCCTAAAAGGAAAAATGGTAATAACTAAAAGAAACCGTTGAAAAAACAAAAAGACAAGAAAACGATTCAATCAAAAACAAAACAAAATAAATCAAAGACAAAAAAAAAAGCAAAACAAAACATAATATACTTACCGTTCAACTATTTTCAACCGGGGATTTTTGGTTGTCAATAGGTCTCCATCCTGTTCTCCCAGGTGCTTGGCTATCAGAGATGGGTGAACATCTTCATCATCGTAATGTCGTACCGCCAGCATGGATCTCTCTGACCCTCTCCTGCTACCCACCCTATCATCCATTGCTCCCGGGAGGTCTTCAAGACTGCATTCTGTATCGGCTCTGAGCTGTTGTATATAGATTCTACCTGGTCGTCCAACCTTGCTCGTCGATGTGAAGGGGTCCACAGGTGTATGTCGCTTATGAGTTCGTCCCCACTTCTCAAGCAGTGTCCCGCATGTCTTTTTCGTCTAACTTTGATAGTTTTTGTGATGGGTCGTCGGTGGCCGTACAGCTGCTGCTTTGTCAGGTGGTCCCTCCAGGACTTGTTCCGTATTGCTCGCAGTATTCTCTTGTAATTGCTCTCAAGCTTTTTCTGCATAAGTTTAGTTAGCGTCCATGTAGTGCATCCATACAGCAGTATCTACACGACCGTTTCTAGGAAAAAACTGCGTTTTATTTTATCCGCCAGGTCTGACTTCCATATGACTGATAGCCTATCGATAGCTGTTCATGCCTTTGCTAGTGACATGTTAATCTCTGTCTCGGTTGATTGGATACTTTTTCCCAGGGAGTTGAACTTGCCCACTAGTTTAAGAGAACTAGCATTATGTGTGGAGATGTCGCCTCTTTGATTAAAGCACATGTATTCCGTCTTGTCTGCGTTGACATGGAGGCCTATGCCAGCAGCTGCTCGTTCCAGACTCTGTAGCAGGGTTTCGGCTTGGGCGGGTGTATTTGTTTGAAGAGCTATGTCATCGGCGCAGTCCGCGTCTGTAATTGTTTGTGCTGGGTATCTTCTGCTTCTTTCCTTTGTCAGCTTGAAACTGTTATCTTCCATTTTATCAATAGACATTCTAAGTACGTAGTCTCGGCAGATGATAAACAGGTATGGGGCTAATGTGTCTCCTAGCAGCACACCTGCTACAATGTCGAAGTAGTCTGTGTCTCCATCCGGAGAGTGGACTCTGACTTTCGTGTTTTTATATAGCATCATCATGGCTGCGACGGTTCCTTTGGGTAGGCCGTAGGCAAGAAGTATTTGCTCCATCTTCCTTCTGTGTATGGAGTCAAAGTTCTTGGAGAAGTCAACAAATAATATTGTATTCTCAAGGTTTTTTGCACGTACAACTTCTAGAATTCGACGAATAGTCAAAATTTATGATGTCGTGGATCTATTTCTCCGAAAGCCATGTTGGTTCTTCTTAACTGTCTTGTCAATTTTGGGTTCTATGCGGTTGTGTAGTAAAGCATTGTCGATCTTGGATGTAAGGGTTATATCTTGGTAGTTCTAGGCTATTCTGAGGTCACCCTTCTTAGGAAAGAGAGGATGCATCCCTTTGTCCATCTGTCTATTGTGTTTTGGTTATATACGGCGTTACAGTGTCGGAACAGTATGTCGTCGAATTCCATTTCTTATTTATAAAGACGTCGTCAATTTGTGCTTTAGCATTAATTACGTAGGTGTAGGTCCATAGTTTTCTCTTTCTTTTCTGAAATTTAGTATTGAGACATGTTAATCTATTTTCTTGCGTGAAATCTGTCAGATGTTCCCCATTTCTGTTTGATAAGTTGTGTAAGCTGAATTTGTGGTTTACGTTTTTACCAATTTGGGCATTATTGTCTCCACCGATGACGAGAATATTGTGTTTTGGGATGCTACGAACAAGGGAAGATAACTCGTTATAATAGGTGATGAGGTCAGTTTTTTCACTAACATTTGTAGGGCTGTTGCAGGAGATGATTGTTGTGCTGGGGTTGCCATTAAATGTAGCTACCGCCATCCTCGGTTGTATTTTCTCGATGCTATTAAGTGATTTTTGGGGCCCGTTGTCCTATAAGCATACCTACACCACCTATCGTGGCATTGATAGTTTTTCCATGCAGATACAGAGACTTACGTCCATCCATTGTCAGTATCGTGATATTTAATATCTTCGTTATGAATGTATCTGTGTTCTTGAATGCATATTATGTCTATGTTATAATCTATCGCCGATGCTGTCAGCTCCCGTAGTTGGCCTATTCTGTTTAAAGTTCTAACGTTGAATGTCGCTATTTGTATTGTGTGTTTGCATTTTTAGTAATTTTTGCTTTAGTTTGAGCTTTGTAGCTGATTTTTCGAACATTGGGACCAGAGCTCCAACCTCAGCAGGACGCACTTTTTTTACCCGTGCGAAGAAAGATACAGTTTCGACGAGTGGTTTGAGTGTGAGTCATGATAATCTTTCGATGGCTGTTTTTATTTTTATCTATGGAAGCCATCCTTGTACAGATGAGCAGCAGTAGTTCCCCGATCGAAATATTTGATCCTGGCCATTGAACCGGAGGATTCATACGCCTAGGTCCTGGTTAGGTATGGCGTTGAACCGCCTTTACGTCCGCCATGCTACTTCCCATGTCTTTCGAGAAAACATTCCCCCCACCCTTACTGCATGTATTAAGTTATAACTTTGTAAAAGTCCACAAATCCATTAAAAAAAAATTTCATCAGAATCCTTATTTATAATTCTTTGCATCCTTATAGGCATTCTATTTTTACGCAAACTTTTTTGAGGGGTCCTATCCCTCTGCAGAGGTGCAGTCAGTGTATTCTACAGCCTCAGCCGACTGGGCAATACACAGAGTTAAATGGTTTTCAATTTCTAATAAAATCTAATAGTATTAGTTTCTTTAACAAGTTTCAACTGTTACTTGGAATTACAGTATTTGTCTTTTTACTTTTAAATCACAGAAAATATACAGCAGGATTTTACAAAAAGAAAATCTTTCATTCATTTTAAAATGACAATATAAGAAAAAAATATCTAACCGTCAGTTGACCTCTGGAGTCCATTTGCCTTGCATTTCGTAGTAAGCTTTCTTTTTTTTTTTTTTTTTTTTAAAGCTAATACTTTTAGACTTTATTAGAATTTGAAAACCAAAATTAGAGTAAGGTTAGAATAATTTTGGGATTTCCTGTTAATGACGAAATATTTAGAGAAAAAGAGAAAAAGGAAACGGAATGACTGACTGACTCTTCTCCCCACAAGCGCTAGAAAACACGTGTATATCTGTATAAAAGAGGAAAGATTTAGAAGCCTTGGTGACATTAGATAGGACCGACTTTGTTAAAAAATGAAAGCTTTCTACTAAATTCAAGAGACAAGTGAACAATCCTCCGTTTCAGACGGGGTCTTTGTTTTTCTGGGCGTGGGTAGTTGTGACGCCCAATTCTCACCGATCTGGCTAGCTGGACTGTGGGAAACTATTCCAGCCATTTTGTGTCAGGGGATCATTTCTTTGTCCAGGGTTGGTCGATCCTCCGGGATACTAGACACTAGTGTTGTTATTTTTGGTATCGTGTTTCTGGAGGACTCGTATTCTTTGTGGCTAGGTGCTACTTCCATAAAGAATTCAGGAGGGGCGTAACTTTTACTTTCGACCCTTCTCTCCACTCCTTGTCACTCTCCCCTGTGACCGGGTGCTGCATCACGTTTGTGGGTCTCTTCGAGGTGTCCAAGCCTACAAGGCTGACCCCGGTTTCGGTTTGGCTGGTCACACACTATGGAGATAGTTTCACCTCGGCAATCAATTCTTGGTGACCTTTGGATGCTCGACTTTTAGTTCGGATTCACCGTCCTACGTTATCTTTGAATCTGGCCATCTCTCTCCAGTAATGTTAAGGACCCAAAAGCAGCTAAGAAAGGAACAAGTACCCTTAAGAAGTGAAAAACTGAAAAACAAAAAAAAATAAAAATAAAAAAAAACAAAACAAAACAAAAGGAGTTAGACAAAAAAACAAAAAAAAAAAACAACCAGAAAAATCTTGCCCTAGAGAGGACTTGAAATTGGCCTAAAGCCCAAAAGTGGACTTAACAGCCCAAGAGAGGACTTAAAAATGGTTTAAAGCCCAAAATGGACAAAGAAGTAAAAAAAGGGAACCTTAAGCGGCCAAAACAGATTTCCGTATGATAAGCTAGAACATGTACTACACTTTGATCTTTGCCAAAATGTAACGAAAAGCTATCCCAACTCAACTGTGGTTCAATTTGAGTAAAGATACTGTATTGTTTATAGTGAAGTGATCAAGGAGACTACTATGTTTAATTTCACCACAAAGATAATATCTAAATTATTACAATGCGTTATAAAATTAAAAAAAAAAAAGAATTAGAAATATGCCACGAAATGTGGAGTTTCTCAGTAAAATCTGTTGGCGCTTCATGTGATGTAATAATTATCAATCTAGATGGACAGAGCATTGTTCATGAGTTCGTTTCTAACTGGGCGCGGCATACTTCTGTCTTTATGTTAAGCTTAGTAAATAACTAACCAAAGATCTGTCCGATGCTTTTTGGGTAGTGGAATATCTAACATTTTAACAGCCAACCACACCATATGCTAAATTTCAATAATTGACCTCGAAAATACTGTTTTATTGCATCGTTAAAAACTTCTCGGATGCTAGAGATTTTATTTCAATAGTTATGAATAAAAAATAGAAATAAAATTTAAAAATATATAAAATGATTGCAGACTCTGATCTTAGCCAAAAAAATTGAAAAAAAGTTAAAATATATGCAAAATGATTGCTGTTATACTAATATTTGCTAAGATTCCATACAATAAAGGTCGGGGATTTAGTCGTGTTTTAAATTTATTTTCACAAAAGAACATTGGCATAAAGAAATTGATTTATGATGAATAATAACCGAAGACTTGAAGTATGAAATGGGCAAAATTAAAGATTTTTGGAAGATTTTTAAAATGAACATTACTGCTGAGGCGTAGGGTTTAGCGAGAAAATGTATTGTTATGATTTTTAGTGTGGAAAATGTATTCTTGCGCGTGTGTTATTCCCTCGCTAATTGTTGTTAGTAAAAAGAGGAGGATGAAGAAGTAAGCAGAGGAAGATGCCGTTAGGTTTTATATGAAGATTTTAAATGGCAGCATGGAATAAAGGGTTTACATTTCTGCTGCAAGTCTCGTAGGAAGGAAAGAAGTAAGGAAACGAAATGAAGTTATGATAGGGTTGAGAAAGCATTTTAGCAGCTAAATGCCAGAGCGAAAAGTGCATTGTTTGGTTAAGGCATTGTTGGATGTGCGAGGGAGATATGTTTGCCATAGTGTAGCAAAAGTCGTGTTTGCTGTTTGAGAAGAGAAACGTTGAAGTCACCGTGAGTTTGTGGTTCTGGTTGTTTCGGGGAGAAGCCTGAATGTCTCCAGAAAATGTTGCCCAGTGAAGAAGTAGCTAGGTGTCGGAGCGAATTTTGCATCGCAGTCGACATAGCCAATTTTGGGGGTGACGTAAAGTTGTTCCTGTGTGTGGTGTATTGAATTCATCTAATTCATATTCAACTGGGAACCCTTGGTCTAAGAGAAATAGACGCAAGGGGTCCATAAATTAGACAGCTTCCCTCATGGTGGTGTGATGCTGCTGCTGCTATTGAAGAGTAGACAGTAAGACGTCTGTACTTAAGAAGGAGTTCTGAGAAAAAGGAAGTGTTTGGAAGATTTCCCCAGTTTTTTGCTACCCGGAAAGATGGTCAGGACTGAATAGGATAAGTCATCCTGATTGGGTGAGATTATGCGTCGACTTTAACGGTCGAATTAAATTACGCGTCAAACAAAAATACGAAATTCGTTCTGCTACAAGGGTATAGGATATTTTGTTCGTTGTTGGTTACTGATATCTGATTCTGTTAGTTTCTTCTTACCACATCTTAATTCGCTCGTGGTCTTTTTGTCAGTGAAGACGGAAAAGCAATGACTGAAGAAGAAAAGAAAGGAGGAGAAAGAAGATATCTTTTTAATTTCAATTTTATTTCATTTAGGGTTTTCGCACAGCTACTCTGTACCAAGGAATGTTTTCCTGGATTATTTGAGAACTGTCGTTTCTCCTAAATCAGGGATTAAAATATATTAGTCGTCTCCGGGGCTTAATAAATCCAGATTTAGTGCGGTCAGGTCCAGTGGTGTTTTCATGTTGCTTGCCTCGGCGTGTCGTCTCGCTTGCAACAGACACGGCCGAGTGGAAGAAAGTCCTTTTAGTCTGAAGAGACCAGCTGAAGTAAGATTGAATCTCTCCCTTTTGTTGGAACGGTTCCTTTTTTTCGCGCATGGGTCGCCCTACTTCCTGTTAGGGGCTTTTGGGAGTTTCTGCACTCTTAAAAATTTATTTTTATCTTATTCATTTTATTTTCAATTTTTCTATCCACTACAGAGGTCCCGACATTATTCTTTGTGGTACCCTTTATTTAGCTATAATTTCCGAAATCAAAATCCTCTTTTTCTTTAATTATCCAGAGAGAAAGAAAATCTTTGAATTTAATTTGCCACATTTAAACCAGATAAGTCATGTCTAAATAAAACGAAAAAAAAAAAAAAAAAAAAAAATAAATAAATAAAAAAAAAAGAAAGAAAAGAAATTTCGTGACCAATTCTTTTGCTTTAGGCAATTTGTCAGATTTAAAAAAATTTGATCGAAATAATCTGTGACTTTCTGACATATCATCATCATCATCAAGTCGCGCCATCAGCACGGATATCCCTGGCCCTCTCTCGCCACTCCTCCCTATCGTCCATTGCTTCCGGCCAGTCTTCAGAGCTACATCCCGTATCGGCACAGAGGCACGCTTTTCACTGTGTGACTCTCTCCGCTGTCTGGGTCTCATTTCGGCTGGCCATCTCGTGTCAAGCGGTTCGGTCAAATGTAGCCCTGCTTGGAGATATCTCTGGTCCCAGGGGGCGTCTCCTTAGGCTTTAATCCTCCTCCTCGGAGTTAGGTTTATCGCCTGGCGCCTGAAGCACCCCGAAAAGGGAATACCGATGGGGCCCGAGGCATTTTTGGAACTGTCGGACGCGTGTGGGCTTCGGCCCTGCGACCAGACCCACCTAAAAAGCGGCCTCGTGCCACACTCGTACGCTGGTGGGGTGTATGACAATTATCGGCACAGAGCTGCGGTCTGTAGGTTCGAGCTGGTCATCCTGCTTTTGCTCGTCCATGTGAAGGGGTCCACAGTAGTACGTCACTTATGAGTTCGTCCCTACTTCTTCAGCAGTGTCCTGCTTGTGTGGTTCGTCTAACTTTGATAGTTTTCGTGATGGGTGGTCAGTGGGTGTACAACTGCTGCTTTCTGGGGTGCTGCCTCCAGGACTTGTTCAATATTGCTCGCAGCATTCTTGTATAGTTGCCGTCTATATTCACGAATTATCTATTTTTTGTTTTTATTATTCATTTTCATAATTTACAATTTATTTTTCTTATTTCCTCTTATTTTCTTATTTTCATAATTTATTGATTTTATAATTCTCTAAGAGGAGGGTGAGGAAAATCCAATGTTTACACCCAGATCTCAGTTATGGGTTAAATAGTATGTGAAGATTAGAAAAATAAAAACAAAATAGATACAATAAGTTCAAGAAGTGCAGAAATTCCCAGAAGCGCCTAACAGGAACTGGGGGCGATGCATTTCTGGAATAAGTAATCGTCCCTGCACAAATGAGAAATTCGACCTCACTTTAGCCTTCACTGGAGCACAGAACGGACGTTCTTTCAACCAACAAATGGCTGAGTAGTTTTAGTAAACCTGACACCATGTCTGCTGCTGGCGAGCCGACACGGCCGAAACCAACACAATAAAAACACCGACTTTGGACTTAATAACCACGAAAACGACTAATGCATTTCAACGCCTTATTTGGAAGTAGCGACGGTTCTCAAATAGTCCAGGAAGACATTCCTCGTCATAGAGTAGCCGTGTGAAAGCCCCGAAAATAAAGTTGAAATTTTAAAGGCATCTCCTTTCTTCGTCTCCTTTCTTTTCTTCCTTTGCCGCCTCCGCAGACTAGAAGACGCCGACGAATTAAGATGGGGTAAGAAGAAAACCAACGGAGTCAGATATCTAAACCCCAAACCCTAAAAACCAAAAAATAATCAACACAAATCTTCATACTCCTACAAGTACCATTGTTGTTCTTCTACAAGCACAGCTTTGGCATTAAATAACCCACAAGGTTTGATATGAAATCAAACAAAAAATCCCCCCTCACATTGCTGGAATGTGAAACTAGATCGGATTGATATGGGGTGCTTCGCTTTTGAGGGAGGAGCAAAAACTGTTCATATTCTATTGACATTCCTCATCAAGGGAGCCTCAGGCCCCCGATTTATAAACCTAGCCTTTACTCCTTTTAGACGAAGAAACAGTAACTCTAGGGTAGTCCCCTAGAACTGAGCTAATATTTATATCACAAAACAACTTAGCACTAATGAAATTCATAATAGTAGATGTTTGGGGTCGTAGATAAATACTTTAATAATTATATCAAGGGGGTCATAGGCTTAATGAGTAGAGAGTTCATAAATGGTCTGGGAGACTGGGTTTAAATCCCAGGTCGAGTCATACCAAAGACTCAAAAAATGGTACTTGATTCCGCTTTGCTTAACACTCAGCATTATAAGGTAAGGATCAAGAGTAAAGTGGAGCAATCCAGGGAAAGGAGTAGCGCCCTCCTTTACACCTAGGTGTAGTAGCTATTGAAAAGGGAAGCTTTTGGATCATCCTCGACTAAAGGGAGACAACTTACATCAAGGGGACTACCTCCATGATCATTGGTGATCGAGACCGTAGTACAGCACTTTAGCAAATTACATTACGTGGACTCCCTCCTCCCATGAGGGAGAAGGGAAAAAACTATTTGGACCCAATGTTGATTACATGAGCATCTTTTCAGAGTTCATAATTGTTAAATTTACGATAAAACAATAAAATCAGGGGGAAAATTTTAATTATTACCAGATATTATATAAATAACTTATTTGTATGTTCGAGATTAAACATTTATTTGGTTATTTAAAAGGAACAAATACATATCTAACAACGGTTTTTTTAAGCAATGGAAATAAAAAGCAAAACAAAACTAAAATTAAAGAAAAATTTCTACATGTAAACAAAAAATATCTGATTGACATGTTGGTATGTATTTTAGAATCGAGGAAAAATTACAATTAACAAATACAATAAGCAGGAAAATGTTTAAAATAACCAGTTAAATTCGATGCACTTCAGGAGATTTCAGAAACGGCTACTCCGAATGACAAATATAAAAACTTCGTCAATGGCCACTTAGAAGCGACAACAGAACGCATACCAACTAAACTAAGAGCTAAACTTAGAGTCCTATAGGAGACATTAGCGGTTAGAAAAAAGTGTCCAGACGTGAAAACCGGTTCGAAATGTAATAAGAGGAACCCAACCAATATCAATGCTCTGAAACTTGAGAAGGCACAAAATGAATGATCATATACCTAAAAGAACAAACAGAATACATACAAAATCAGATTAATAAGATTAGAAACTCGTCTGAAGAAAGACAATTTAGAATAGCATGGCAGACGGTAAATAAAGTAAGCAGAATGATGAGCACAGTGAAAGCTAAACTGAAAGCTACCAACCAAGAAGAACGATTACACTTGTGGAAACAACATTTAGGGAATTTACTCGGAAAACCTCCGAAAATTATTAGTAATCAACTAGACATCAAACTAGGACAGTCTACGCAAGATGAACTCGACTCAGTACAAAGAAAAATTAAAAATAGGAAAACAGCAGGGCTTGATGAAATACTCCCAGAAGTATGGAAGACCAGGGAATTCGACGACATACTGCTCCGACACTGTAATGCCGTTTATAACGAGAACACAATTGACAGATGGACAAAGGGATGCATCATCCATTTCCCTAAGAAAGGTGACCTCAGAATAGCCTAGAACTACCAAGATATAACCTTTACATCCAAGATCGACAATGCTTTACTACACAACCGCATAGAACCCAAAATTGAGAAGACACTTAGGAAGAACCAAAATGGCTTTCGGAGAAATCGATTCACTATATCACAAATTTTGACTATCCGTCGAATTCAAGAAGGTGTACGAGCAAAAAACCTTGAGAATACAATATTATTTGTCGACTTCTCCAAGAACTTTGACTCCATACACAGAAGGAAGATGGAGGAAATACTTATCGCCAACAGCCTACCCAAAGAAACCATCGCGCCGTAATGATGCTATATAGAAACACGAAAGTAAAATTCCGCTCTCCGGATGGGGACACAGACTACTTCGACATTGTAGCAGGTGTGCTGCTAGGAGACACATTAGCCCCATACCTGTTTATCATCTGCCGAGACTACGTGCTTAGAACGTCTATTGATAAAATGAAAGATAACGGTTTCAAGCTGGCAAAGGAAAGAAGCAGAAGATACCCTGCACAAACAAATTACGCCGACGATATAGCTGCTCTTCTAACAAATATACCCGCCCAAGCCGAAATCCTACTACATTGTCTGGAACGAGCAGCTGCTGGCATAGGCCTCTATGTCAACGCAAAGAAAACGGAATACATGTGCTTTAATCAAAGAGGCAACATCTTCTCGCTAAAAGGTGGACAAGTTCATCTACCTAGGAAAAAGTATCTCATCAATCGAGACAGATATCAACATGTCACTAGCAAAGGCATGAACAGCTATCGATAAACTATCGGTCATATGGAAGTAAGATCTGACCGATAAAATAAAACGCAGTTTTTTCCCTAGCAGTGGTCGTGTCGATACTGCTATATGGATGCACTACATGGACGCTAACTAAATGGATGGAGGAAAAGTTTGACGGCAATTACAAAAGAATGGTGCGAGCTGTATTGAACCGTCCTGGAGGCAATACCCCTCAAAACAGCAGCTGTACGGCCACCTACGACCCAACACAAAAACTATCAAAGTTAGACGAACCAGACATGACGGACAATGCTGGGGAAGTGGGGTCAAACTCTTAAGCGACGTACTCCTGTGGACCCCTTCACATGGAAGGGCAAAGGTAGGACGACCAGGTAGAACCTATATACAACAGTTCTGTGCCAATACAGGATATAGCTTTGAAGACATCCCAGGAGTGATGAATGATAGAGATGGGTGGCGAGAGAGGGTCAGGGAGATCCGTGCTGGCTGCGCATCATAATGTTGATGATGTTCGAGATGAAAACATTTTTGGTTATTAACAAAGAAAAAATACGTGTTACACCGGTGGTTTGTTTAATATTTATCCAACCTCCCACAAGGCCGGATTTGACTGAACACCAGTAAACTGTTTTGTCTTTAAAAAAAGCAATTTTAGTATAAACTAAAATTACCACCTGTGATGAAAAATATCAGATTGACATGTACGTATTTATTTTGAAAGATTAAACATTTATTTGGTTATTTCAAAGGAACAAATACTTACTAAGAAAAATATCAGATTGACGTGTCGGTATATATTTTAGAATAGAGGAAAAATTACAATAAACAATTAAATATGCAGGAAAATGTTAAAAATAACTAGTTATTTTACAAAAAACTAGTATGTCCGAGATGACAACGTATTTGGTTATTTATAAGGAACAAATACGTGTAACACCGGTTGATTGTTTAATATTTATCCAACCTCCAACAAGGCCGGATTTGACTGAACACCGGTCGACTGTTTTGTTTTGTAAAAAAAGCAATTTCAATATAAACAAAAATTATCACCTGTGATGAAAAAATTCAGATTGACATGTAGGTATTTATTTTGAAATAATTTTGACGTTAGTGCTTGCAATTGGAAGTTGGTTAAACTTTTTTTTTTAAATTAAAATTAAAATCCATATTAGGTTAGTTGGGTATTTAATTTCTTCCATTCCAATTTAACGGTTGTTTAATTGTGGTAAGTCTAATTGCTATTCATCAGAAGGGATTTTCTACCCCAGGAACCTTATTGTGTCAGATTCAGTTAAATTTATTCATTATCAAAAAGTTTACGAAAGGTGAGAGAAATTGTTTCCATTTTTTTCTCTCCAGAAAACTATGCAACTATAAATTTTAAAAGATTCACAACTCTTTAAAAAAACGCGTTGAGTTAACTTTTAAGACAAAATTTTGATTTCTATTAGGTTTAACAGTCTCACATTGAGGATTGTTTTGTCCTGAGACAAAAATATAGCCACAAGAAATAAAAAAATATAGCCATAAAATCTTGATAAAAAATATAGCCATAAAATCTGGATAAAGAAAAATGGACAATTTCCTTGATGTATGTCCTATTTGCTATAACCCCTATGATGAACCTAAAGGACTTCCTTGTTTCCATACATTTTGCCGAGAATGTTTGCAAACTTACATCAATAAAAGCTCAGTTAATGGACTTTACTTCAGCTGTCCGATGTGTCGAAAACGAACTGAACCCTTTGGTGAAAAATCTTTACCGCTTCATCAGTGGGCTACGTCGTTCCCCACAAACAGTTATATCCTAAATCGATATTTTGAGGTTTCACAGAAACAATGCCCTACACACAACAATTAAAACTGTCAGTGGGCAAACACGTGATGCAGTGAGTGTATTCTGTAGGATGGTGAATGTGAAAGTATTTTATTTATGGTCCCTGACTATTTTAATGTTTAGTTTAGATATTTAGCGTTTCCCACTGGTTTAATGTATAGGTTTGATAGGCATATTATAGACATAATATAGGCATATTATAGACATAATATAGGCATATTATAGACATAATATATATTAGGCACATGGATAAAGTATTAAATGAAGGAAGCCAAAGAAATAAATGAGTGAAGATATGAAACAAATAAAAGTTGTAAAACGGCGCGGACAAAATGAACATTTAAACAAAGCGATGAATAAAAACAAATTTATATACTATAATAACGAAACTTACATTAATACATAAAAAATATAACTAACTTTACTAACAAAATGATAGTGTGTGTATATGTGTGAGTGTGTGTGTGTGTGTGTGTAACACAACTAAGTTATAAAAGGATTACATATTTAGAATGTCCTTTTTTTATGATTAGAAACGGACAATTTTTCTGAGATTAGAAAGCGTCTCATAGTCAAAGTATATTTTGAATGTCTGCGAGGCCCATCCATGGTGTTGCTTTTCAACTGTTGATTCACACTGGAGGTGGTGTGTTTGCTGCTGCGAAGAAATTTCGTAAAAGAGAACAAGGGTGTTTGAAGACGACGTATTTATAGAAAATAGGCGTCTTGTAGGTAGCTCAAAGACGCAGGACTTGAATTTACGCGCGGACGTAGTTTTAGACATGTCACGTGGTTCTCCTGGCCAATGGTTTTCCGAGACTGAATATGTGAGCGTCTGCCATCTTTGTGGGAACAAGTGGCATACCGCCCAAAATAATTTATAGGAGTGGAAAGTCCTATAATTCTATGCCGAACTGTCTGTGTGCTAACACATGATACAGTTAGTGTATTCTATATCGAACTGTCAGTGTGCAATCACACGATACAGTTAGTGTATTCTATGCTGAACTGTCTGTGTGTTAAGACATGATACAGTAAATATTCAATGCCGAACTGTCAGTGTGCTAACACATGTCTGTTTCCTCACGCTTGATGCAATCAGTGCATTGTTTGCCCAACAGTCAGTGTGCTCACATATGAAGTGATCAGTGTATTCTTTGCCCAAATGTCACTGAGCTCACGCTTGATGCAGTCAGTGTATTGTTTGCCCAATAGTGTATTTTATGCCCAACTGTCAGTGTGCTTACACTTGATGCAATCAGTGTATTCTTTGCCTGACAGTAAGTGTATTCTCTGCCCAACCGTCTGTGTTCCCATTCATTAGTCAATCAAAGGGTATTTCATACCCAACGTCAGTATGCTCACTCGTGATGCAATTAGTGTATTCTATGTCAAGCCATCCCTAATTTCCCGCATGATGATAATGAGGATTGTTGATGAATGTACTTTCATCAGTTGATTTTAAATTTGTGTGTCAATCTGAAAATAAAACAAAAATCAGTCCCTTTTCCGTAGTTTGACCTTGTATATTATGTCATCTTTTGAAAATGACCAAAGAATTTATTTATCTCTCTGCTAGACATTTTTCTTCTTGATGTGATTTTTTTTCAGTCAATTAAAAATACTTTTTCATGTAAATAAAAATGGTGGAAATAAACTTTATATAAAAATTTTTCTTTTTGTCTTTTTTTTTGAATTGAGAGAAAATTTCTTTGTGCAATCAGCAACTTTTCTGATTAAAACCTATGTTCAGTCATTTACACTTCAACAAATCGACCGTCTATTGAGTTTAGAACATACAGCCCTCTGATGATTGGTTGGGTTTTATGGCATATAAATCCTTATGGATTATTTAATGCCAAATCCTCTTATATATATATATATATATAAGATTTTATTGCCTATCAACCCATACAGATGATTTAACGTCAAATCCTGTTTTATATATATATATATATATAGGTTGGGTTTTATGGCATACCAACCCATATTGGTTAATGCCAAATCCTGTTTTGTATATATGTAGGTTTGAGTTTTATGGCACATCAAACCATATTGGTTATTTAATGCCAAATCCTGTCAAATATATATATATATATATATATATATATATATATATATATATATATATGTTAGGTTTTATGGCATATCAACCCGTATAAGTTATTTCATGCCAAATCCTGTTATATATGATTTGGAAACAGTTTATAGATAACATTTTTAAATGTTCCAGAACTCATTTGTTTGTGCACAGTTAAATGGTTTCACATAGAGTAAATGATTAAATAGTTCCTTTTGACCCAAAGATGAGAGCTTGATAGGTTTTGCCACTCTGAGTCAGAGTAGACCTGGGAGTAATGGCCACAAATGAGTACTTCACATTCCCCCAGAGCTTTAGAACTGGATTCTCACCATCAGATGATTTAGTGTCATATCCAGGACACTCATTGGGGCAGGGGTCTTACCCCTCTGATGTGGTAATATTTCGGGATCCATTGAAGTTTTCCTGGTCGATCACAAATGCTTTTTGTTTCCTTAAAACAAGCTAAGACCCTACTGATGGTTCTGTAGTTGATTGGTAAGTTGTTTTTTGAGTTCTTAGCAAACTTGAAGTAGCACCACATTTTACATACAAAAACAACAACTCTTTTCTTTCTGCTTTTGTTAGTTAAACTGCCCTAATATAACAATCAGAAAACTATAAAAACTCATTAATAAAACGATTTTTATTAGGATAACATCCAAGAGAAATTGAGCCATAAAACAACGACTCCCCTGTTTGGAAATGTCTGTTCTGTAACCCTTACAAAGGGATAAG
Organism: Sepioteuthis lessoniana; assembly: GCA_963585895.1. Taxonomy (NCBI): domain Eukaryota; kingdom Metazoa; phylum Mollusca; class Cephalopoda; order Myopsida; family Loliginidae; genus Sepioteuthis; species Sepioteuthis lessoniana. The sequence goes on along the minus strand of OY757908.1, from coordinate 125,922,761 downwards.
ACGCCTGCCAAAATGCGGTATCTCGAGTATGAAGCTAAACTAAATCTGATAGTAATGTTTCAGGTCTGGAGATATTATGAGTGGGTAGTACCTCTTCATTTCCATTACTTCTAGCTCTACTTTTATTTTCCAAACTATGGGTCAAATAAAACTGCAAATTATTGTTTTTGATTGGAATACTTGATGTCATATAACTGTAAATTATTTGTATTACAAATAATTACTTGAAGCTATAATTATTTACTAAGGACTATTATTATTAGTTACTTGAAACCATACAAGGGTGTACAAATTATTTGTATTAAGAATAATTACTTGAAGCTCTAATTGTTTACTAAGGATTATTATTAGTTACTTGAAACTATATAGCTGTGTACAAGTTATTTGTATTGAAAATAGTTACTTAAAGCAAATATTGTTTAGTATAGAATACTGTTATTAGTTACTTGAAATGTTATAATGGTGTACAAATTATTTGTAATAAGAATAGTTACTTGAAGCTATAATTGTTTACTAAGGATTATTATTAGTTACTTGAAACATATAACTGTGTGCAAACAAATGATTATTATTGAATAGAAATAATTACTTGAAATCATATAATTATGTAGAAATTATTAATACATGAAATGGATATCTTTAAAAAATTTTTATATTAGATATTACTGTGTATCAAAAATATCTTTTAAGAAATAATTACACAAAAATGTAAATATGAATGTATAATAAACGTGATTCCCTAACTTTTTGACATGAAATATCCCTAGACAAGTTTACATGCCATAAAACCAGTCATAAATGTGGAAAGGTCTTGCATTGAATGTGTCAGAAGGGCCGAGTGGTTTCTTTTTTATACTTTTCCCCAGGGGTCAAACTCTTGGGATACCCTGCATGTTTTTCCTCTTGGGATACCCTGTATAATTTTTATACTTTTCATCTGGGGTCGGACTCAAAAATTTAAAGATCAATTAAGATCATTAACAATAAGAAACATTCAATTTCCATATTGATATCATTTATCAAATAACTAAACATAGATATGATATAAAGTCACTAAGCATTTTGATTGATCATATAAATTTATTTATATGTTCCATTTGAAAAATTAAATAATATTAAGGTAGGAAATTAAAAAAAAAACTTTTCGGAAAATCTAAAAGGAATTATTAATTTAAAAAAAAAAAGACAAAGGGAGCTAACTTAAAAAAATCCAACCCTTTTAAGAGACACGTAACTATATTGCTAACCCAAATTAAATATAAAGTATACTTTATATAACAAATGGTCGTATTATTAATTGATTAAAACTATAGATAAAGTATCCAGGATCGCGAGAATTTTCCTTTAAAGATGTTTTTTTTCCAACATTGATATCGGTAAATTTTAAACAATTATACAGCTGGGTAAAATGAAATAAAAACCATGTTCTGATATTACTACGGAATATATATAAAAAAAAACAAATATTAGAAAAAGTTTTCTAAAATTTTTATATATAAATACTAACTTAAACTAAATAAAACCAAGGATAAAGTATTCAATATCATATATATTTTTTAAATAAAAAGTTAAATAATCGTAGATAATGGTAAATTAAAAACAAAACAAAACAAAACAAAAATAAACGGAAAGAAATATTGAGTAGAATTAAGATATATCGCTTAATTCTTTAAAATAAATTTACGACTGAAATTAAAAAAAAAGTTTATTAAAATCTCAGAAACCGAAATTATGTTTATTGATAATAAAATAAAAAAAGGCGGATGTGTAGATGCTATGAAATCACTTATTATGCATTGGAGGAATAACTTAGGAGGGATATATAATGATTTTCTTTCTCTCTCTCTCTCTCTCTCTCTCTCTCTCTCTCTCTCTCTCTCTCTCTCTCTCTCTCTCTCTCTCAATTATGACCCGTTGAACTTTAGATAAATATATTCCTCGGAGTTAACGGTCAAAAGAAAAGAATTTTATTCAAATCCATCCGATGATTCCGTCAAGAACGGATGGAATAGACATATTGATTTTCTTGTTTCTTAATTATATTTTTCTCTGCATAAGCTTATCATTATGTTTACATATATTATAAGTTTTGCGTTGAGCACTCTTTTGGATGATTCTGTTTAAGTATATCTATAGGCTTGATTGATATTTGATAAAATATAAGATATATATATATATATATATATATATATATATATAAGTCCTGGGAGCAACACCCCTCAAAGCCCCGACTATACGGCCACCTGCTCCCCATCACGAAAGCTATCCAAGTTAGACGAACCAGACACGCAGGACACTGCTGGAGAAGCAGAGAAGAGCTCATAAGTGACGTACTCCTATAGACCCCCACATATGGCCGAGCAAAAGCAGGTCGACCAGTCAGAACATACATCCAGCAGCTATGTGAGGATACGGGATGTAGCCCAGAAGACCTGCCAGAGGCGATGAACGATAGGGAAAAGTGGCGAGAGAGGGTCAGGGATATCCGTGCTAGTGGCACGACGGCTTCTGGAGAAATAGATCCACAACCTCACAAATACTGACCATCCGTAGAATCCTTGAAGGCGTTCGGGCAAAAAACCTTCAGGCGACATTATTATTTGTCGACTTTACTAAGGCCTTCGATTCCATACACAGAGGGAAGATGGAACAAATCCTACTGGCATACGGCCTACCAAAAGAAACCGTAACAGCGATAATGATTCTCTACAGAAACACCAAAGTGAAAGTACGTTCACCAGATGGAGACACGGAATACTTCGACATTGTTGCAGGAGTACTACAAGGAGACACGCTAGCCCCGTACGTCTTTATCATCTGTCTAGACTACGTGCTTAGAACTTCCATCGACAAAATCAGAGAAAATGGGTTCGAGCTAAGAGAAGAAGCAAAAGATACCCCGCAAAAACAATCACGGACGCCGACTACGCTGATGACTTGGCGTTACTGGCGAATACGCCTAATCAAGCAGAGACACTACTGCATAGTCTGGAACGAGCTGCAGCTGGCATTGGCCTCCATGTCAGTGCACACAAAACTGAATATATGTGTTACAACCAAACGGGCAACATTGCCACACTAGACAGAGCCTCTCTGAAACTAGTAGACAAATTCACCTACCTAGGAAGCAGCGTCTCATCAACCGAAAAAGACATCGACACACGACTGACGAAAGCATGGACGGCTATCGATAGGCTCTCGATCATATGGAAATCAGACCTAACCGATAAAATGAAACGCAGTTTCTTCCAGGCAGCGGTTGTATCGATACTGCTATATGGATGCACTACATGGACGCTAACTAAACGGCTGGAGAAGAAACTAGACGGAAATTACACAAGAATGTTGAGAGCAATATTGAACAAGTCCTGGTGACAACACCCCACGAGACACCAACTATACGGACACTTGCCTCCCATTACGAAAACTATACAAGTCAGACGAACCAGACACGCAGGACACTGCTGGAGAAGCAAGGACGAGCTCATAAGTGATGTACTCCTATGGGCCCCCACATATGGCCGTGCAAAAGCAGGACGACCAGCTCGAACATACATACAGCAACTATGTGAGGACATAGGATGTAACCCTGAAGACCTGCCGGAGGCGATGAATGATAGGGAGAAGTGGCGAGAGAGGGTCAGGGATATCCGTGCAGGCGGCACGACATGATGATGATGATGATATATTTTCCTATCGAAGTCAGATGCAGAGGTTTTATTGCCAACTCAACCTCCGTTTTCTTGACTAATCTTGGACTTCCTCCATCAGACAAGAGGAAATACATGGGAAAGATCCAAGATAAGGCTCTAACTGCATCAGCGTGGATCTGGCAATCCCATGGAGCGATTCAATCTGACAAAGTCTGGTGGTGTCGTGAGATACTGCTGGGGCGCTCTGGTCTTGTGGTAATGATGCTTCAGCCCCGAAACCATGGCTCAACCCAGAGTCATCATCAGATGAAGGCTTTGTTAGAAGGAAAGCTATTGTATAAACATCAGTTATTGCATGATACCTCCTATATATATATATATATATATATATATATATATTGAATAATCAAATATTAATCTGAAGCTGACTTCAAAACTGGGTGAAATTGCTTCAGATAGAGAAATTGGCATGAACATAGACTGATATCATTTGAGTGGGGTACGTTAATTCTACAGTTTGTTGTGGTTAGTGAGATATCATAAATACCATGCATATTTCTAATTGTCCTTGTTTTGTTTTATTACACAAGAGAATGCTGTTAAAAGTTTCAAATAAGGTATATTTAGAGTATAAGTTGATGGCCGTTTTGTTTAATAAATTTAAACAAAACAGCCATTACCTTATTGTATATACTTAGCAGAAAGTCTGGAACAATTTTTGTTTATAAGTCAAAAATAAAGTTTTGACAAGTGTTTCTCAAAATGAACACCGGACTCCACAACAAACCAAGAATATTTCAGTTTTCTAAAATGTTTCATTTTTCCAAATACCATTTAATAAAAACATTGAACTGTCATTACTTTAAAAAAAAATTAAGGAAAAATTTAAAAAAAAATGTAAAATATTCTATCTTCCTGCAAATATTTCCCATAGTTTATCACATTTTTCGTCGTATGTCCAGATCGAGACCAGCATAAAAGTTATTGATAAAAGAGATAATTTCAAAGACTTAACCATTCTTTTTGATACTCCCGAAAACGACAACATGACTTTCGATTCTTTCTTGTGGGTGAATGTATTCTCTTTTCTCATGGGGTTGCATGTGAAATTAGTTGAGCTTGACACCTGTATCGACGGTAAGTATTTATCGTCAGTTTTTTTCCATTTATTTCAGATTGCTAAAAGAAAAAACAAAAAACAAAAAACAAACCCAAAACAAAACAAAACCAAAAAACTCTTCATTACCGCTAAACAAAATGAAACAAAACCCCAAAACAAAATACAATCCACAGTTGGTTTAGGGGTAAATTGCTATATAATCAAACCTATCTTAGACACACAGCCCGTTTTCCTTCCCAAATGGAAACGGTAGGATTAGATTGATCATACCCATAACAATTTCAGTGTTGTGAGGCGGCAACTTTATTATTTGGAATGCTACCTCTAGCAACATCTTGGTATTGTCGCTAGGCTGGCGGCCATTTCAAATAATTTTCCTTTTTGCGGGATGATGTGGGGTCAGAATTGTAAATCTGAAATGATTGCCTTTCTTGACGATAAATACTTACATTGCAAAAATAATAACGATATTCTTCGTCATTCCGAAAAGCAGAATGTAATAAGGTTATTATCTACCCGGAGACTACTAAAATTCTCATTATATATATATATATATATATATATATATATATATATATATATATATATATATATATATATATATATAATGTAATTTTCTAGATTTTTTTAATATTCTATCTCTCACTTTCAAGACGGACCTACCCTGAAAATTATAGACCATTCGTATTTTTCTAAGGTAGCAAACTCAGAAAATCAGCAGGGGATGTAGGGTGACACGAAAGCTCCCTTTTCAATAGCTACTACACCGAGAGAGCGCTACTCCATTCCCTGGATTGCTCCACTTTACTCTTGATCCTTACCTTATAATGCTGAGTATTAAGCAAGGCGGCATCAAGTACCTTTTTTGAGTCTTTGGTATGACTCAACCTGGGATTGAACCCCGGTCTCCCGAACCATTGGCGAACACTCTATTCATATATATATATATATATATATATATATATATATATATATATATATATATAGTTGGTCTGCAGTCTTTCATTTAAGTATGTTGGATTAAATAATAAAGACACATTTCGTCTAGATAATTTTATAAAGATCCTTCCAAGTTTCCTGATAAATGTCTTGGTTTCAGGTTGGAATTGGTGGATAAATTTACCAAAATCGTCCCAAGCGCTTTTAGACCTTTCAACTTAAAACCCATTCTATTCCCAAATCCAAATTTCAAAAAATTCTAGATGAAAATACCACTATAAAGCACACGAAATTAATAAGCTACGATTACAAATCCTAGAAGCTCTACATATAAAAACAAAAAAATCATAAAATCAATAGAATTAATTTTGAAAATGGCGACAATATTTTGAAAGGCTTTTTATTTTTATTTATTTATTTATTTTTTTTAAATATTTCATATTTCTTGATAATATCCTATTTCTGTTGATAGCTTTCTATTTTAAAAAATTCATCTGTATCTCAGTTTTATCAAACTTTGCGTTTACGTAATTTGTTATGTTATAAAAACCTAAAAACTTAAAAAAAAACATACTCTTTATTCATGCAAGCAACCCCTGATGATGGCTTATGAAAGGTCCGAAAGCGCTCAGGACAATTTTGGTAAATTCATCTACCAATTCCATCCCGAAACTAAGACACTTATCAAGAAACTTGAAAGGATCTTAATAAAATTATATAGACAAAATGTGTCTTTATTATTTAATCAAGTTCCAACCGACAACTTCAAAACAAAACGCTACAAATTATTAAAACAGTAAAAACTCAACATTCAACTCAAAACTACACTACCCCAAAAGTATGGTCGAAAGCGCTTGGGACAATTCCTTTACCATCTAGACCCCGACACAAGAAAAATAACAAGGAGTCTTGAAAAAATAAAATTGAAAATAATAAACAGTGTTCCACCGTCTTTAACATAACTTGTTTGAATAATAACTTGCTGCTTAAATATAAATTCTTCAAGATTATATATATATATATATATATATATATATATATATATATATATATATAAAGTATTTTATAATTTGCTTTAAGCATTGCACGAATTATTTTATCTTATTGTATTGTATTTGTTTAGAAGGCTATTCCAATGCAAAATAATTAATCGGCTCTAATTAATTTCGAAGTAAAAACTTCATCATTAGAAACTTTTTTTTAATATGAACTCAGTGTTGTATGTTAAAGTTAATGATGTTGTATTGCAATAGCCCTCTAAACAAATACAATAAAACAATATATATATATATATATATATATATATATATATATATATATATATATATATATATATATATATATATTTGAGCAAAAATAACACAAATAGGAATATTTCTTTTGAGTCATTTATTTTTGTTATCAACGATTTCCAGCTTTTGATCACCGTCATGAGAAAGTTTTTGTGAAGAAAAGTTTTTAAGAAAGTTTTTAAAACTTAGTTTTTTGGTAAATTTTTAGCGAAAACTAAAAATCAGATCCTACTTTTTTTTTTTGGCGAATACATGTAAACAGCCAGAAAAAATATTTGCAAAGAAGAAATTTTGAAAAAACAAACAAACCCCAACCCCCCCAATATTTTAGAATTTAGAGGGGGTGTCACTTTGTTATATAATTTTGACGTAAAATGATCCCCCACTTCCACACCAGCAAACATTACTGACGACCAGAGATAGCGGTTAGGGACGTGTAACCAAATTAGTAGAAAAAAAATTGGCCAAAGTTAGTGCCCCCCACCACCACACCACACAATATATCTTTTTTTTTCTTCTGCTGAAACGTGGGCGCTTTTTTTATTTTAAGTTTTTCATCACTTTAAAATATCCCCCACCCAATTATTTTATTTAACACACATTTTTTTTATTTCATAGCAAAAAAAAAAAAAAAAAAAATCCCCACCCCAAATAAACTTAGTTAACACGCTCACCCTCTCCATCTGATTTCCCTATAAAAAATGAAAAAAAAATGCTTACACGTCCCTTCACCGCTATATCTGGTCGTCAGTAATGTTTGCTGGTCTGGAAGTGGGTGATCATTTTATCCTTAAATTTATCTAATAAAATGATCCCCACCTTTAATTCTAATATATATATATATATATATTTTTTTTTTCAAAATTTCTTCTTTGCGGATATTTTTTCTGGTTGTTTACGTGTATTCGTTAAAAAAAGTAGAATCTGCTTTTGTTTTCGTTAAAATCATCATCATCTTGTCGTACCATCGGCACGGATATTCCTGACCCTCTTTCGCCACCCCTCCCTATCGTTCATCGCTTTCGGCAAGTCCTCAGGGCTTCACCCCGTATCTTCACAGAGCAGCTGTAAGTAGGTTCGTGCTGGTCACCTTGCTTTTGTTCGGCCATGTGTAGGGGTCCATAGGAGTACATCACTAATGAGCTCGTCTCTACTTCTTCAGCAGTGTCCTGCATGTCTGGTTCGTCTAATTTGGATAGCTTTCGTGATGGGTAGTAGGTGGCCGTACATCTGCTGCTTTGTGAGGTGCTACCTCCAGGAACTGTTCAATATTGTTCGCAGCATTCTTGTGTAGTTGCCGTCAAGCCTTTTCTCCAGCCTTTTAGTTAGCGTCCATGTAGTGCATCCATATAGCAGTATCGACACGATCGCTGCTTGGAAGAAACTGCGTTTCATTTTATCGGTCAGGTCTGACTTTCATGGGGGAGGAAATAAATTATTATTTTACTCCTTTAAAAGTTTTCACACCAGCTTTAGATGATGGCTTTTCACTTTTACCCTGTGGTCAGCCGGGACGGCTATTATCATTATTTACTCCTTGAGGGTTTTTCACGTCAGTTTTAGCTGATGGTTTTTCACTGGAGTCTGAGTGACAGCAAGTCTCCTCAAGTCTCCAGGACTCTTCTCAGTATTCTGGCCGTTCTCAATAATGCTGTAGTTTGGATGGTCTCCACCCGTCCGCCAACTTCCAAGTCCTCCAGTCCTTTTCATAATCCTTTAGTTAATGTACCAAATAATAATAATAATAATAATGATAATTGTTATTATAGTTTACTCATGAGAGTTTTTCATATCAGGACTCTTCTCAGTATTCTGGCCGTTCTCAATAATGTAGTAGTTTGGATGGTCTCCACTCGTCCGACAACTTCCAAGTCCTCCAGTCCCTTTAGTAATCCTTTAGTTACTGTTCCAAACGCACCAATTACAGTTGGTATAATTGTCACCTGCATGTTCCATAGTTTATTCAATTCCCAAGCAAGGTCGTAGTACTTATCCTTCTTTTCACATTCTTTCAGTTTTATTCTGTGGTCAGCCGGGACAGCAAATTTATCTTCTTGTTGTTGATCATTATTAGGTCTGGTCTTCAGGCCGAGATTAGGTGATGTGTATGTCAAAGTCCCATATTATTATTATTATTGATATTATTATTATTATAGTGGAATTATTACTTAAAACCATATAATTGTTCTTAAATTATAAGTGTTAGATTAAAATACTTAAAACTATATAACTGTGTTCAGATTATTTGCATCAGATAGGAATACTTGATAGTATATAATTGTTTATAAACAAACGATTATTTTTATTATATTCCAATAAAAACGTGAAATTTCCAGAATAAATAATTGAATGTTGAAAATATAAATAGTTCTGATTATAATCAAACATTTAGAAATTAATCAAACTTCGGAATTAAATAACCCACAAAAGGTTGACTAAATCAATCCTAATGGCTACAGTTGTTTTGGAAAACCAACTGTGTCCGTACTATGATGATATCGTCGTGGTTAGAATGCCGCTGGAAACAACCTATACTGTAAATTCGAATTCATTCAGTCACCCCTTGTGTCTCATATTAAAAAAATATTGCGGGTCCGATAAGGATATCGACCCTCACAAGGTTGTTGTATAAGAAATAATGTGATAACAGCTAAGATAATGAGGAGACAAACACGATAACCCCCATATTTCGAAAATTGTCCTTGTGTTGACACAAAAATTGACTCGTCACATAGAGGCGCTTTAGTTTCCGATAGGGGCGAAAGAAACAAAAAAAAACAAACAAAAAAATGCTGTTAACTGACGTCGAAAATAAAACTGTTAAATGTGTAGCGGAAAGAACTTAGTATTTTTGTTTGGCGCGTTAATTAATTTAACCGTTAGGGTCGACGCATATTTTCACCCTATCAGAATGACTTATCCTACTCAGTTCGGACCATTTTTCCGGACAGCACCAAATTGGGGAAAGCCCACCAAACACTTTCTCTTCCTCAGAAGCTTTTGAACTGGACAGACGTCTTACTGTCCGCTCTCCTGATAGCAGCAGCATCACGAATCCATGAGGAAAGCCATCTAATTTATGGACCTCTTGAGTCTAGTCTCTTAGACCAAGGGTTTCCAGTTGAATATGAATTCGATGAATTCAATATGCCACACACAGGAACAACTTTAAGTCCCCTCCAGCCTTGGCTATGTCGACTGCGACGCAAAATTCTGCTCCGATAGCCAGCCACTTCATCCCTGGGCAACATTTTCTGGAGACATTCACGCTTCATTCCCCAAACGACCAGGACCACACATTCATGGACGACGACAGCGTTTCTGTCCTTAACCGGCAAACACAACCTTTGCTTACCTAACGATGCACATTTCGCTTAGGCATTTAGCTGCTAAAATGCATTCTCAGCTCTATAACAATTTCCTTCCTACCTTCTTTCCTTCCTACGAGACTTGCAGCATAAACGTAAACCCTTTATTCCATGCTGCAATTAAAACCTCTCATAAAACCTTACGGCATCTTCGTTCTTCTCTCTCCTTAATTTCTCACAACCTAACGAGGAAACACGTAACAATATTCCTCGCAAAAATAGCATAACACTCAACAATAAATATCTTCGCTAAAAATGTCTTTGCTTCAGTTAGTGCATATTTTGATAGAGGCAATTACCGTTTTTTAATCGTTGGGTGTACACTGACAACAAATAGACGTATACGAAAAAACATGCCCTTTTTATCGTCAATGTGATGCTTTTTTAAAATTCAAAACGACGAGCTTTTTCTTGCAAAGGATGGATGATTAAAAGCGTAATAATCTGTATTTTTTTTTTTTTTATAAATTCTTGGAAAAGGTTGTTTTTTTATAATTATTTGTATTAGTTCTATTGCGGACCAACCAAGAAAAGATACTGTCAAATGAAAAACTCAGTAAAAAAAAAAAGTAAAAGAAAAGATATATTTAGATAAAAACTTAAAATTTTTTTTTTTATATCTAATCTGTCAAATTTATTTATTTAGAATTTTCACAAATCCCTGTCCCCTTTAGTGAGAAGAAGAAGTTAATTAACGGATGTTAATTTTAAATCTAAAAAAAAACCCAAAAAAAACCAAACAAACAAACAAAAAAGAAAGTTTAACTTCATTTTTTTATTATTTTATTAACCACATCCTAACAAGCTGCGAAAAAGAATAAAGTAAAATTCAAAACAAATCAAAGCAAAAACAAACAAACAATACCCCCCACCCCATAAAAACTAAAACCAAACGAAAAAACTAAACAAATGCCCGGAATATTCTTGATTTTATCCTTTTCTGATTTTCGTAAATTAAAGCATCCGTACGAAGAAAATAGACCAACCTTTATAAAAAAATTTTAAACGAAATCTAAATCACCATGGAATTATCTTTAAAGATATTAAAGAATAAAATTACCTGCATCTTTGTTATTGGGAGTTGAATTAACAAAATGATTGAACGGTGGTGGGGAGGGGTTGAATAAAAACAAAAAACAAAAAAACGTCTTCTGAATTTCGAGGAAAAATATCTTTTTAAAATAACCTAATCTTTTATTGCTTTAAATTACGAAAATTTTTTAAAAATCCCATAATCAATCGATTATTAAACAACAACAACAACAAAAATTAAAACAAACAAACAAACAAACAAACAAACAAAACAAAACAAAAAACGTTGCTTTACTGATTCGTGTGTTTTTGTACATTTCTAACAAGATTGTAAAATGTCGACTTTGGTTTCGATTCTGATGTTGACAATATTTCTTATGGATTTGTTCATCATCATCATCATTATTATTATTATAATCATTATTATTATTATTAACAACAGCAACAACAACAACTAATTTTATTGTTTATGAATTAAACTTTATCATAGATTTGTATCTACTATGGAAAAATGAGACTCGAACTCACACGTGCAGGTTTTCTGGTCTAGCCTGCTAACTATTACACTGCCTGAGGTCGATTTAATATATGGACTCCGTAGGAAGCAAGTCTCCGTAGGGAAGGTTGATGGGAGGAGGTGGTTTTACTAAAATTGCTTAGTTCCGTCGGCGTTCATTTTCAAGGGTGCCTCAGGCACCGAGCCATAAACCGAGCCCTCAACTCTTTTAGAGGACGGGAGCCTGGTGCTGCACGGGAAGAAGAACTCCGGGAACTAAGCTGATTATTTTTTATGTAACTCTCGGCACTAGGGTTGAGAATTTTTTAAAATCAGACTCCCTACGATACCAGAATGCGACGCCAAGTTGGTTTAATGTATGGTGCTCAACAAGAATCAAGCCTCCTGCGGGACAGCAATAAAAATTGCTTAAATTCCGTTGGTATTGCCCAACACGAAATGGGAAAATGTGATGGACATCAAGTTACATACATTGACAACGTAAAACAGAAAACTTATTTGGTACAAGGATCGGATGAAAAGTTCTTAGGCTGACCAAGATACACTCATGGAATGATTAGTCTCCCTTGCGGTTCACACACTTCTTCCAACGGTGTTGTAGTTCTTGGATCTCATTGGTAAAAATAAAGGTCACCAAGCAGATATGACAAAAATAAATGAATTAAGCTTCAGTGGGCTATCTCAATTAAAAACTGTTTTAGATTCTGTTGGCATTTCTTTTCAGAGGTGCCTTTGGCACCGGGTAGTCAACCCAGACCTTACTCCTTTTAGATGAGTGGGAGGGTGTTGCTTAGGGGGGGGGCTTCTGGAACTAAACTAATTTTCTCATGTGCCTCTCAACATGAAGGCCGAGAGGCACCATTGCAATTTTTGAATGAAGTAAAAACGCCTAATGTCATCCGATGGGATCAAGCAATTTTTGGGCACATGAAGCTTGATTAGTACGTGCTTCCACTCCATAATAAAATGACCTTGTGTCAAATCCGGCCGGGTGGGAACTTGGATAAATATCAAACACTTCTAATACCATATCATAAAAAAGTGCACCACCACCAACAACAACAACAATAAAAAAAGACAAAAAACAAAATACGAAACAACACCAACAAAATAACAAAACACAAAAAAGAAGAAAAAAAGCAATATCACAACGCTTACCCTTAATCCTTATCTTCTTTCCCTCACTAGCTAATGGATTTATCCAATTCCCATCAAGTCAGAATTGACAAGAAGTCATTTTAAAGTGTGTCTATGTGCTTGTGTGGGGATGTGTGTGTGGAGGCCACCCACTAATCGAGATTCATGTGTGGCTATTACAAAAAATGCTTGATGCTTTCGGCATTTACCTTTTGAGGTATCTCAAGCTCAATATGATAAATTTAGCCCTGCTAAGCAGGTAGTGCCTGGGAGGGAGAAAATCCTCTGGGACCAGGAGATCAGCCTAATATCACCAACCGGTACGAACTACATGAGGGTTCACCTGAGAGCTAATAAGTCTTTTTTTTTTTTAGTTATGAGTAAAGGTCAGGAGAGTAGCAGTAGCAACCAGATTTTTTGAAATTGGGTTTTTAAATTTTTTTTTTAGGATGGGCTATCGTTGAGATGAAAAGAGTTCCCTCTCAGTGGCTCAATACCTGGCGGTGGCAGACGATTAAAAAAAATGTATACTGGGTGTTAGAGATCCGTCTTTTGTTATCATTACCAAGAGAGTGAGTAATCACTGTGAGACGGACACCGAATTACAGTCAGTCAAAAAACAGATCCCAGCTAAAAACTAGTCAGAGATGGATCTCCTAGTGGATGTATTTACCCAACCCCTCCACCTTGAGCAGGATACAACACAAAGTCAATTTTTAAGCGGAATTTAACAGGTTTGAATTCAAAGTTTTCTTTAAAGAGCCCAGTCTGTCCTACTATTTAGTCATAGCTGGAGGGAGAATAGTTGGATCTATGTGAAATGCCAAAAAGATTTGTCTAGGATTTCAACTCGGGTCACCGCGTCCATTTTCTATTGCAGTAACCGTTAAGCTACGAGCACCTTTTCTGCTAATTTAAAACTTTATAATATCGGTTAATTTTTTTAATTGACTTATTATTATTTTTGTTTTCTTATACAGCGACTGACATTTGCTTGAATTATAAGATCAATTCTCACAACTTATTGGAAACCCAAGTGAACCTTGAACTACAAGCGAGTTACTTTTATCAAATTTACGTAAGTAACCCCCCACTCTACCCCCCAAAAAACAACAACAGAAAAAGAACATTTTTTGAATTTGTATTACGAGTACTGAGTTCTACGTAAGTAACAATGAATGACCAGGTTTTGTAGCTGTGCCGGTGAAAAGATGATGACAACTTGAAAGTGAACTAGAACGTAGCAGTCCTTTGTTTTAGTTCTATCTTATTCCTACATAGATGTCCACTTGAGAAATGTCACTTTCTTTGGTTCTTAGCATGCGAGGTCTCGATGGTAGTTGTTGTAAAAAAGTAGTCACCTCTTTCCACCAATGAAATTGGTGCTCTGCTGTGTGACTGACAACAAAAGGTCAATCACCGCAACTCTCCCCGTGGAAGCGAGAAACGGCTACACTGGTAAGTTGGGAATTTTTAAAAAGAAGTCTGTTAGTTTGATTTGATTGTTTTTTTTTAAATGTCATATCAACCCTTGTGAGTCATTTAATGCCAAATCCTGTTTATATATATATATATATATATATATATATATATATATATATACGTGGTGTATTCAATAAGTTTCCAGACTTTTTTTTTGTGCAGGAATTTAAAATTGGTGTAGACGCTTGAAAATTCAGTATGTTATTGCTATACATCTTATGAGATGACTGACCAATTTTTATGATTCCAGGTTCAAATGAACAGCTACAGCAGCAATTGGAATACACCCTACTAAAGCCTGATTGTCACAGCAGGTGAATTTCAAAAATGCAATCTAACATTTTAGAAGAACGATATGCAATAAAATTCTCTTTTAAACTTGGAAAAAATGCCACAGAAACGTATGGAATGCTTCAGATTGCTTTTCGATCATCTTGCATGAATCGAGCATCAGTTTTTGAGTGGCATAAGAGATTCAAGGAAGGCTAGGATTCTGTGTGGGATGATGAGAGGGATGGGAGGAGTAAGGAAGTCAATACACCTGAGTTGATTGGCCAAAGGGTTAGGGTTACTATGTTGAGGTTTTAAGGGAGTTCAGAAAGAGATTCCTAGGGAAGAGGCCAGCACTCTTGAAATCGGGTCAGTAGTATTTCCACGAGGACAATGCACCAGTCGACAATTCCATCCTTGTCACAGACTATTTGACCAAGATGGGCATCAAGACAGTTCCTCACCCTCCCTATATTCCAAACGTTGGTCCCTGTGACTTTTGATTATTCCCTAAGCTTAGAGTCTATCGTTATGAGACAATTGAGGAGATGAAAGAAGCCGTGACGAAGGTCATTGACACGCTCACACAAGAGGACTTCCATGGGGCCTTCCAGAAGTTGTTGGAACGGTACAACAAGTTCATTGCAGCCGGAGGAGATAACTTCGATGGGGAATAGGGTTTCATGTGTGTACTATCAATAAAAGTGCACATACGAAAAAAATCTGGAAACTTATTTAATGATTCGGTTTTCAGTCTTCAGCTGCCAGTAACCCCTCTTCCTTTCAGACGTGGACATCGGCCTTTCCATTAAAGAATCACAACGTGGGGCAGGGCAGTGTATGGCCACTTTCCTGGAGGGAACTTTCGATCTGTTTTTTCCTACGATTTCTGCAGTAGTTAAGAATAAAAAGGGTCTTATAATCTTCAAGTTTACAGATGGTAACAAAATCTGCGGGTGTAACTTATAATGGTTTAAGGCGTCGGTCTGGTGAGGGTTAAGTCTTCTTAGCAATAATTCGTCCCAGCGGCGGACTGGTGATATGAGTTGGCAGCGCAAAGCACAATTCCAATCTGTTGGTCCCCGCCTGGTCTTCGTCTGCTTCGTCTGGTCCCAACCGCTTCGCTTACTACCACCAACTGCTGATTTCAAAAATCAGCTTGTTTATATAATAACTGCCAAGATTCTGGGGTAGGTTCTGACTGCGGCAGGGGTGTTCTCCATAACGTCATTTTAGACTCATCAGACATCCGTCTTGTCTTTGTTTCAATTTTCGTCATCAGAAAGGGTCCAACCCCCTTTTCACTACTTTCACAAAGTCATTCCTCTCACTACCCTCGTAATGAGGACTACAGGAGGATAGCTTTTCATCCCACCAGCACAGTTTTTCTCATTTTACTACTTATGACGTCAGGCTGGAGACTCCTCCCCTTATGCCCAAATATGCTAGACTGTCACTTTTGATGGAACTGGTTTCAAACCTGCGTAGGAGAAAGGGCTGGCCTTCGTTCCCGACTAATTAATAATTCCCTTTCAGCACCGATAAGTAATTCCGGATAATTTTCTAACCTCTTAGCTGAAGTATTTACCCAAATGCCAGATGGCCTCCTCATCATCAACAAAGACTTCTTTGTTCGCTTCTGAGTCCCATCTTTTAACTGGAGGGTACGTCACATCGTACCCGAATCTTTTTACTGTCAAATTCTTAATTTTAACTCTTTCCAGGCTCAAGAATCATTTTAGTATTATTACTCTTTTCTTTTCTTTTTTAATAATGATATCTTTCTTCCTCAATCTCCGCTTTTGCTTTGTAAACAACTTAATCTTCCCAACCTGTCAACATCTTCCAATTCCCATTTCGGGCCCTTGTCAAAAGTTCCTTTTTCCCAGAAATTTCAATTTTACACTTCTTGGCAATTATGTTTGGCTGCTCAACTTTTTGGTTAACCCTTCATGTACCGCCATCGACCAATATTGTCACACATTCTCTAAGTTACAATTTCCATGCAAGGGACATTCTTCTTTAATTCTACAATTACAAGGAGGTTTCCGTGTATCCTTTTTTTAAAATTTAAGTTATCTATTAATTTCCTTTTGTAGTTATAAATTATTTTAGAAATATTGTTAGTGCATGAATAATTAATTTTTATAGTATTTTTATAGAAAATTTTACTTAAAGGATTATCTTTCTAGAAATGCTTTTCAATTAAATTTCAAAATATTTTCCTATAATAATATTGGAAAGCTTGCAGAAAGAAAGGTTAAACCTTATCATCTTTTTTCTTTTATTTTTATTTCCAACATGATTGCTGTCGTTATTGGTGTTATCTATTCTATTGTAATTATTCTTAGAAATGATGTTATCATTCATAGTTTTATTATGGTGATTTCCATTAATTATCTTAATGTCTAGATACTCAAGTTTTTGATGGTAACTGTTGTTATACAGAGCTTCATTACAAGTTCCTTTATTATTTTCAAATATTTTTTGGAAGAGGATATCCGGTTTATTCTTAAATTTACAGTTTTAAGATCTTATAATTGTGTTCCATAGCCACAATTAATGCCATGTGCGAAACAGACATATGATGTTCATAACGATAGAACATATAAAGAACATAGGAATCTCGAAATTCGAAAACACGTGACGACTTCTTGTTCAGGTACGAAACCTTTTTATTAACTTTGAGTTAAAGGTTTCGACATAAGGAGGAGAGACACAATCTCGCTATGCCGTCTCATTCATTTGGCCCCTATCTCGTGCGGCATCCACGGTGCGCAAATTCGTCTCGCCTCAGCGAGCCCCAAAAGTCGAACCTCCTCGTTCGGCGTCTAGTTTTCAACTCTCTTAACTTTCTTCAAATTCCCAAAATCCTCCACGCGCTTCTGGTGCATGACGTCACCCGCACTTCGTCACCCGTTTATCATCTCATGCTATTGTGACATCTCTGAGTGACATGTCCGCTCTGTGCGCCAGCGCGCGTTACCACCTGCATCAAGGTTGCACCTAACTAACCCATGTGCTGAGCCTAACTAAACCCAAAGGCATGAACCGAAATCCCTCGGCCATTATATTACATTTGTTTTTTTTTATAAACAAAATATTAAGATATGAAGAAATATAGAAATTAATCCCCAAAATTTTATATATGAACTTTGGCTTATTAATAATTAGTAGACTTTTTTGGTACAACACCGGTTTATAATGCGGCAATATTCATAATCTATTGGATTAATATTTTATTAAAGTATATATTTTTTGATATTGAATTATAATTCCCTTAAAGATCTTACTTAATATATAATGGATTTCCCGGTATAACGGTAAAAAACTCCAAAAAGAAATTATTTACTTTTTGGCTATTCATCTTTGTAAAAAAAATTGTTGAAATAAATTTATAATGGCTTAACATTTGTTGACGTTTTACTTGATATTAATAATATGATTTACTCTGCATGTGATAATTTTATATATATATTTATATATATTTATATATTCTTATATTCTGATAGTCATGCATTGAGCATTCTTAGAATATATTGATATTATATATTTTGAATGGATTGCTCATTTTAAGTCTATTCTTACACTTGATATATATATATATATATATATATATATATATATATATATATATATATGAATAGGATTGCAAATGATTTCAAATTTGGGTTGCCCAGTCGGCTGGGGCTGTAGAATACACCGAATGCTTCTCTGCAGTGGGGTAAGACCCTCCCCCCAACGAGTGTCCTGCATATGACACTAAAAAATCTGATGGTGAGGTTCCAGTAATGCTGGAATCTTGGGGAATGCGGAGTACTCCTTTATTGCCATCGCTCCCTGGTCCACTCTGGTCGGCAGTGGTAGCACCTAATTAGGGTCCTATCTACGGGTTAAATAGAACTAAACCGTGGTTTCTTGACTTTACTGTCTTTTTTGCATTTAAACTGCGTATTTATGCTAAACTGAATTGCTCGAAATAGACTGTTTTGACATCTAAACTGTGTACTTATCCTAAACTGAATTATCTGAAATAAAACTGTTTTTACATTTAGCTCTGTTTATGGACTAAACTGAATAGTTTGAAATAGAAATGTTTTTGATAAACTGTACTTACACTTAAACTGTGTGTTTATGCTAAACTGAATTGTTTGAAATGGAACTGTTTTTGACTTTGAAACTGTACTTACACTAAACTGAATTGTTTAATATAGAACTGTTTTGACATTTAACTCTTTGTAAATAAAATCTGTACTTTTACTAAACTGAATTAGAACTGTATGAATAAACTGAATAGCTTGAAATATGAATGTTTTTGACAATTAAACTGTGTACTCATGCTAAACTGAATTGTTTGAAATAGAACTATTTGCATAAAAATGGATTTGGTGTTAAATAACAGAAAAAGGTTGATATGCCATAAAAACCAACCAACCAACCAACCAACCAACCAATTTAGGTATCGTTTTTTTTTATTTTGTGTGTTTGTACGACACATATTTTGGACATTCTCAGGTATTTGAATTGTTGTGTTGAATTTCTTTATTGTAAAGGTTGTTTTGATTCTGATTGACTACTGGTTTAGTATCTGGGGCGGTCTCATTGGAGTTAATCCTATTTACCCAACCCCTCCGCTCGGGCAGGATATGACACAAGGTCAATTTTTAAGAGGAGTTTTACAGGTTTGAATACAGAGTTGCCTCAACAAGGCTGAAGAACCCAGACCGCCCTATTATTTACCCATAGTTGGAGGGAGATTAATTGGATTCATACCTTTCCCAAGGGTATTAGTGCTATGTGAAATGCAATCAGTCTCTTCTAGGATTTGAAATCGTGTCGCCGTGTCCATTTCCTACGGCGATATCCATTACGCCACGGCACCTCCATTGGAGTTAACTGTCCGTGAAAATTTTTGGTCGTTTTGTTAATGACACTTTTTCGTTCTGTCTTCTATTTACATTTAGTCTATGTAAATGTGTTTTTGTTATTAATGTGTTTGTATATATATATATATATATATATATATATAGACAAGTGCTGTTAAATACCACGTACTGCCTCTTTTTTATGATCTTCAAGTGAAGACGTCCAAGTCTTCTTACTATTCTTCGTATTTCCGGGTCGAAATGGCGAAGACAAAATATAAAACTCACGATTTTCTAAACAACAAACAATTTAACACTATCCTTGAAGGTGACCAGCGAAATGGTCGAAAGAGTTTGGGCTAATATAAGTTTTTATTTTCTACCATCTCGACCCGGAAATACGAAGAATAATAAGAAGACGTTAATGTCTTCACTGGAAGATCATAAAAAAGGACCGTCTGTAGTATTTAACAAAACTTGTCTAGATAACAATTTGCTATATATATATATATATATATATATATATATTCTGTGTGTTTATGTGTGAGGGCCCAATGAGTTTGTGTATTATTTGTATTAGTGTATGTTTTAGTAAATGTTGTGTGGTCAGTTAATAACTGGCTGAACAATAATTAACGACCAAAATTTCGGTGTTAGGGAAACCGCACCACCACCATTAAAGGAGAGCCCAGACGGCTGGGGCTGTAGAATAGACCAATTGCTTCTCTGCTGAGGGGTAAAACTCCCCCAACGAGTGTACAGAATATGACATCAAACAATCTGATGGTGAGATTTCAGTAATACTGGAGCATTGGGGAATGTGGAGTACTCCTTCATTGGCATTGCTCAAAGGTCCACTCTGACTTGGAGTGGTAGCACCTGATAGGGTTCTATCTATGGGTCAAATAGAACTGTTTGTTATTTCAACTGAGAGCAAACAAATGACTAATGCTTAATTGAATTGCTGGAAATAGAACTATTTGATCATTTAACTGTGTGTATCTACAAAATGTGTTTACAAATCATATATATATATATATAATATATTTGTAAAACGGAATATGGCATTAAATAACCAACAAGAATTGATATGCCATAAAACCAAATCGAATCATTAGGTTTGGACTACGACCTGTCAATTATTTCCATCATCAACAAGAGAAATTCGCTTTACATTTATCTGTTCGGAAAGAGATTGAAACATCGATGATAAAGTGGGTGGCATTTTTCTGTGATCACGTATCTGACATTTTTCCTTTTCCCGGCGTGAATTTGACGGCATCGTCTTTTCATTTCGTTTTTGTGTCCACCAACTTTCTTCCTTGACCCCGCAACGCCTTATTGATTTTGATAATTATTGCTGAAGAAGTTGTCATTTACTAAGCTGGGGTTTGTGTAGCACAAGGCCAGAAGTGTAGGGTACTTGTATTTTTTCTTTAAAGTTTAGATTTATTTTTTGAAAGTAAAATTTTCATTAATGAATTAAATTGAATCTGTAGAAGATGATTGTCCGGTTTTTAGAGCTATTTCTTCCTCACAATTTCGCTTAAGAGATTTTTGAGTATATTATGACAATTTTTCCCTTTTGAAATCCATTTTTTCTTGTTTATTTCAGGGAGCTTTTTTTGACCGCAGTGAAGTGGCTCTCCCTGGTTTCTCCGAATATTTTTTGAGAGAATCACTCCATGAACACAACCACGCAGATAACTTTCTTCGTTACATCAACCAAAGGGGAGGAAGACCAACATTTCAGGACATTAAGGTAAGGAAATTATTTACAGTTATGTATTACGTACGTCAAGAACAAAGCCATAGTTTTGGAGCACTCAGTGGAAAGTGAATTCACTATTTCGCTAGAGTAGGCACTATCTTTACAAGGCTTCGCTTAGTCAGGCTAAAAAGGACGTTCAATTGATGTTGATGCTGAGGTGAAGCACTCTGTGGGAATCGAACCCACAACGCAACTGATTTCATAAATACACTCAGAAAGTTTATGTTGTTTGATATTTAAAGTCACGAAAGTTGGAGAAAATCTGTCTATTTATTTATATATTTATCCCAATTTGAAGCGGTATCCCCACGGTGTAATGGCTAAAGTACAAAACTGGGTCTTCAAATTAAGTGAGTTTGAACTCCACTAACGCTTTTACGTCCACTTTCGTACTGATGCTCTTAGGAAAGGCATGAAACCCCTTATCCCCTCAGCTATTGGGTAAATATCTCTACTGCTACTTTCTTTCAAGGATGACTTTGGGATTAAATGGCATATCAACGACAAAACCAAAATTATCTCAATTTAGTTCTATTTATCTATCTTTGTTCATATCAACGACAAAACCAAACTTATCTCAATTTGGTTGTATCTATCTATCTATCTATCTATCTATCTATGTTCATATATATTTATCGATAAATATATTTTGTAATTTTTTCTTTTCTAGATCGGTGATATTTGCACAAATGTAAAGAATACAATTGTAAGTATTTCAAATTTGTTACGGACCTTTTTATGACTTTAACTTGAAAGTTTTGTTTCGTTGTTGCTTTTTTTGCATAATAATGGATTAGCAGATTTTCCTTAGTTGTCTTGAAGAAAAGATCTGTGACGGATCCAATGTCAAAATGTGTGTGTGTGTTTTAATTTGCGTGTGTGTTTGTTGTGTGTATTTTCGTTTGTTTGTGCGTTATGTGATGCCAAATCCTATATATATATATATATATATATATATATATATATATATATATATATATATATATATCATTTAGAAGGGATTTGTTGGTAAGGAAATTTATTTTCAAACGAGTTGTTAGAACTTGTTTATTTGCCCAGTGAAATGGTTACAAGTATTTCTATGGAACACTTATAATATTTTTATATTAATCGTTTGTTTGCACACAGTTAAATGGTTTCATGTATTCCTTTCTAATACTAATAATTCTATTCAATATTTATCATTCTTCTGCACGCAGTTAAATCGTTTCAAGTATATTTATCTAATATGAATAATTTTTTTATATTAATCATTTGTTTACACACAAGTAAATAATTTCAACTATTCTGATCTAACACAAAAACAATTCTACTTAATGTTAATCGTTTATTTACTCACAGTTAAATGGTTTCAAGTATTGTTATGCAACATCATTAATTCTATTTATCAAGTATTGCTATGTAATATAAATAATTTGCTCATAACTATATGGTTTCAAATAATAATAATAATAGTAAATAAGATATCAAATTGGAAAACACAGGCCACGATGGCATAAATGAATTCTGGTTCAATAAATTCACCTCGATCCATGATAGACTAGCACTCGAAATGAACTGATGCCTACAAGAAGCAGACGTAATCGAATGGATGACCAAAGGAAAGACCACATTGATCCAAAAAGGAACCACTCCAAACAACTACAGACCCATTACGTGCCTACCTATGATGTAGGAAATACTAATGACACAAATAAAGGAAGATTGTTCCCCGAGGAACAGAAAGGATGCCGCAAAGGAAACAGAAGCACTGGAGAACTACACTACATTGATCAGCATGTCCTCAACGAGAGCAAGATGAAATGGAAAAATCTAGCTCTGGCCTGGATTGACTATAAAAAGGAATATGATATAGTCCCACGAAGTTGGATAATAAACTGCCTCCAAAGGAACAAGAAATTAGATGAAGTCATAAACTTAATCGAGAAAACCATGAAAACCTGGAGAGTGGAAATGACAGCAGGAGGGAAAAGCTTGGCTGAAGCGAAGATCCAATAAGGTATATTCCAGGGAGATGCACTATCACCATTACTATTTGTAATAGCAATGATCCCACTCAGCCACATACTTAGGAAATGCACAGCCGGATAAAAACTAAGTAAATCACAGGAAAAGATCAATCACCTAATGTTCATGGACAACATCTAACTGTTTGCCAAAAACGAAAAAGAATTGGAAACTCTAATACACGGAGTCAGAATATACAATCAAGACATAGGAATGGAATTTCGCATTGAAAAATGTGCCATGCTACTCATGAAAAGCGGGAAACAACACATGCCGGACAGAGTTGAACTGCCAAATCAAGACAAAATTAGAACGCTCTAAGAAAAGGAAACCTACAAATACTTGGGAATATTGGAAGCTGACACCATCAAACAAATGATGAAAGACAAAATTAAGAAAGAGTATCTCAGGAGAACCAGAAAGCAACTCGAGACAAAACTATATAACAAAAATCTGAATAATAGACAGTCTCAAAATGTACAATTCATCGAGGAAACCATGAAAAACTAAGGCCTTGTGCCTTCATCGTATTTCTTTACAATGAAATAAAGGAAACCATGAAAAACTGGAGAGTGGAATTGACAGCAGGAGGTAAAAGTTTTGCAGAGGTGAAAATCTAGAGAGGTATATTCCTGGGGGATGCGCTGTCATCATTACTATTTGTAATAGCGATGATGCCAGTGAATCACATACTTAGGAAATGCACTGGCGGATGTAGACTTCATAAATCGCAAGAAAAGATCAAGCCTCTTATGGACATGGACAACATCAAACTGTTTTCCAAAAATGGAAATGAATTGGAAATCCTAACACAGGCAATGACGATATACAGTCAAGATATTGGGATGAATTTTGGCCATGCTAATGAGAAGTGAAAAATGGAAAAAAATAGAACTACTAATTCAAGAAAAAAATCGGAGTGCTCGGAAAAAAGGAAACTGACAAGTGCTTGGGAATACTGCAAGCGGACGCCATCAAACAAGTGGAGATGAAAGAAAAGAATTTAAAAAGAGTATCTCAAGAGAACGAAAAACTACCCGAAACCTAACTATATGGCAGAAATCTCATCGAAAGGATGAAATCGTGGGCTGTCCCCCTTGTTAGATACTCAGGACGATTATTGAAGTGGACGAGGGAAGATCAAAACAAATGGACAAGAGAAAAAGAATACTAATAACGATGTATACAGCTGTATGGATGCACTACTTGGACGCTAACTAAACGGCTCGAGAAGAAGCTATACGGCAATTACACAAGAATGTTGCGAGCAATATTGAACAAGTCCTGGCGGCAACACCTCACAAGGCACCAACTATACGGCCACCTACCTCCCATCATGAAAACTATCCAAGTTAGACGAACCAGACATGCAGGTCACTGCTGGAGAAGCAGGGACGAGCTCATAAGTGATGTACTCCTATGGACCCCCACATATGGCCGTGCAAAAGCAGGATGACCAGCTCGAACATACATCCAGCAGCTATGTGAGGATACGGGATGTAGCCCTGCCAGAGGCGATGAACGATAGGGAGAAGTAGCGAGAGAGGGTCAGGGATATCCGTGCCTGCAGCACGATATGATGCTTATATAAGACCTTACATCCGAGAGATGACATAGATTATATGTGTCAAAAAAAGGAGGAAGAAGAGGAATCACTAGAATTGAAGACAGCACCGATACATCAATAAAACGACTCGAAGACAACATAAAAACTCTCAAAATGAGTAAAATAATAATAATAATAAAAATAATAATAATTTCCCAGAGATGACATAGATAGGCTGTATGTGTCAAGAAAAGAAGGAGGAAGAGGACTGACCAGCATTGAAGGTAACGTCAATACACTGATAAGACGACTCGAAGACTACATAAAAAAAAGAACAAAGAAAGGCTAATTACATCGAACAAAACAAAACAAGGATAAACAAAAAAGGATCATATAATCTCGGCCAGATGACCAGACCTAGAGATACTCAACAGGGAAAAAGAGAACTGGCCGAAAAGTGGACGTTGCTGTTCCGGTTCACCACAGGGTAAAACTAAAAGTAAGTGAAAAGAAAGATAAGTACCTGGACCTTGCTAGAGAACTGAAAAACAGCGGAATATGAAAGTGACGGTGATACTAATTGTAATTGATGCACTCGGTACAGTCACCAGAGGATTGGTACAGGTACTGGAAGACTTGGAAATGAGGACGGGTGGAGACCATCCAAACGACTGCATTATTAAGATCGGCCAAAATACTGAGAAAAATCCTGACTTGAGGACACTTGTCGTTCAGACAGCCGTGGAAAACCATCAGCTAACGCTGATTCGAAAAACTCTCAAAATGAGTAAAATAATAATAATAATAATAATAATAATAATTTCCCAGAGATGACATAGATAGGTTGTATGTGTCAAGAAAAGAAAGAGGAAGAGGACTGTCCAGGATTGAAGGTAACGTCAAACAAATGATGAAAAACAAAATTAAGAAAGAGTATCTCAGGAGATAAGACGACTCGAAGACTACATAAAAAAAAAGAACAAAGAAAGGCTAATTACATCGAACAAAACAAAACAAGGATCAACAGAACGACAATAACTAGAAAACAAAATTGGGAAGAAAGACAACTATATCAACATTTCAAGCGCCAAACAAACGAAATCTCACACGAGAAAATTTGGACATGGCTAAGAAAGCGAAACCTTAAGAGAGAAACTGAATATCTTCTGATAGCTGTGCAAAACAACGTCATAAGGACAAACTATGTTGAAGCAAAAAATAGATAAGACGCAACTAAACAGCAAATGTAAGTTATGTGGTGATAGAGACGAAATCATCAATCGCATAATAAGCGAAGTGCAAAAGGAGTATAAGACTAGACACAGCTGGGTGAAGAAGGTGATCCACTGGGAATTGTGCAAGAAATTAAAATTTGACTGTACGAACAAGTGGTATATGCATAACCCAGATTCCGGCCTAAAGAATGAGACACTCAAATTTCTTTGAGATCCTGAGATATAAACAGATCGCATAATCTCGGCCACATGATCAGATATAGTGATCGTTCAAAAAAAAAAAAAAAAAAAAAAAAAAAAAGAAGAGAAGTGGACTTTGCCCTTCTGGCAGACGACAGAATAGAATTAAAAGAAAGCGAAAGGAGGGATATACCTAGACCTTGCAAGTGAACTAAAAAAAAATTATGGAACATGAAGGTAACGGTGATACCAATTATAATTGGAGCACTTGGTGTAACACTATGTAGGTGGCCCGCTATGCAGACGATTCCTTTGTCTGTTTTGGCGCGAAACCAGACAAAGGGTTTTGGATTTGAATTCTCGCCGTGACCGGAAGTGGAAGGGGACGCGAGAAGAGAGTTGAAAAAGGGGCTCGAAGTTGGCAGTTGGCGACGGGACACGGACAGAGGCAGTCGACTCCGGACACCGGAACAGAGAGGCGAGTGAGCATGAGATGGGGTCCAGCGACAGTAAAGCAGATCGAGTCAAGATGAGTCAGCATTCCAGTTGCTTTGTGGAATTTTCGCTAGTAACCCACGCTAGCGTTAGTCCATATATGCTATCAGGAATGCAAAGTGTTGCATAACTCTCCTTCTGCTCTTGAGTAACCCCAAGCATATTGTTCGTGTTTGTTCGTTTGTTCTTTTTTCTCCTGTTCCCTCGATTGTATTCTTGTAGTGGCAAGAAATGTGCGTTACCCCTATCGGAGCCACTAGTTGATCACCGGCCGTAAAAAAGAGAAATGGGTAGAAGAGTTGATATGACGTGGGGGCCGAGGCGGTATCGTAACATTGGAATAATCCCTAAAGGATTGATAACAGGACTGGAAAACTAGGAAATTAGAGGACAAATGGAGACCACCCAGACTACAGTATTATTAAGATCGGTTTGAATACTGAGAAGAGTCCTGGAGAGCTGAGGACACTTGCTGTCATTCAAACTCCAGTAAGAAACTATCAGCTAACGCTGGTGTGAAAATCTCTCAAAAAAATAAAATAATAATCTTTTGTAATTAATTGAACAATTCTATTTGACCCATAGATGGGACTCTAACAGGTACTACCGCTCCAGGTCAGAGTGGATCTTGCAGTGATGGCTATCAAGGGGTACTCTTCACTCTCAAAAGATCTAGGACTGGAGCCTCACCATCAGTTGATGTTTAGTATAATACCCAGAACAGCAACATCGTAGTAAGCAAGTCCTAACTCCAGTCGTGCTATAACATTCCCTTATAAATCTATACCCTTGGGGAAGCTAACAGACTCCCCTTATCTTCCCAGCTGGGGGGTTAAATAGTACCACTAGTATTCGTCTACAAGGATGGCTTTGGCAATAAATAACCCATGGAAGTTGATATGACATTAAACAGATAAAGACACCAACCCTATCTCGCAATTTTTTAATTATTTAAATTGATTCTGAAGACAATGAAAATTATATATATATATATATATATATATATATAAGATTAATTTTTAAAAGTTTTTCTTTTAAATGAAATTATTTGCTCTGTAATTTATTTTATTATTATTTTACACTGAGCTCTTTTTGGGATTTTGAATTACATGGATATTGTTGATAGAAAATCTGAAAATAGAATTGTTCCCACCACCGACTGACTTGGCGTTGGACAATAGAGGGATATATATATACATATATCAGTAATATCTGTAAAGTCTTTATATCTGAGGTAATGGATACTTGCTAGGTATGGACTATTACCAAGATAAATCGATAAGATGAATGATGATTAAAGACAGAGGGAGAACAAACATCTGCTGCTATCCCGGTACATTCCTTTATTGACCAAATCCCCCGGATGTAGTAGGGGCCGTAACCCCTGTGGCATCAGAGGTTATTTCCCTTTTGTTAGTTAGGATATTACAATATCCAGTCTGCGTCCCAAGACAATGGGTGTGGATTATTCGTGTATAGAATAAGATAATAGTTTAGTTTATAAGCTTACACTATTCATCCAATTCCACCAGTTATGAAAAATCTAGCATATGTTCAAATTAGGATGGGTTAATTTACAAGAAAACCTTTTTTCTGGTTTCTTAATTTATCTACCCCTTTACTTCCCCCTGAGAATTTAAATTTATATAATTTTTTTTCATTCATTTGTCTAAACTGAAATTCATATTTGCAGTTTTTCAACCTCAAATTAAACATGTGAATTCATCTGATGAGACGAAGAGTATAATGATATTCTTCACCGAAATAAATTTATAATGACAATTTAACCAGGTTTGAGCTTTCTCTTAATTGCATTTGCCTAGTCGGCTGGGGCTGTAGAATACATTGACTGCTTCTCTGCAAAGGGGTAAAACCCCCACCCAACGAGTCTCCTGGATATGACTCTAAACAATCTGATGGTGAGGTTCCAGTAATGCTGGAGCTTTGGGGAATGCGGAATACCCCTTTATTGCTATCGCTCCCAGGTCCACTCTGGCCTGGAGTGGTAGCACCTGATTAGGGTCCTATCTAAGGGTTAAATAGAACTAACGGCATACTTATGCCAAACTGAATTGCTTGAAATAGAAATGTTTTTGTCAACTAATCCATACTTACATTTAAACTGCGTGCTTATGCTAAACTGAATTATTTGAAATAGAACTGTTTTTGACATTGAAATTGTATTTACACTAAACTGAATTGTTTAACATAGAACTGTTTTGATATTTCCCTGTGTGTAAACAAGATCTGTACTTATAGTAAACTGAATTAGCTGAATTAGAACTGTTTGACTAAACTGAATAGCAAGAAATAGAAATGTTTTTCACAATTTAACTGTACTTACATTTAAACCGTGCTTATGCTAAACTGAATAGTTTGAAATTAAACTGTTTTTACATTAAAACTGTGCTTACACTAAACTGAATTGTTATAACTGTTTGAATATACTGAAGAGTTTGAAATAGAAATGTTTTTGACAAACTGTGTACTCATGCTAAACTGAATTGTTTGAAATAGAACTGATTATTTTCATAAAAATGGATTTGGCGTTAAATAACCTACAAAGGTTGATATGCCATAAAAATCAAACCAACCAACCAACCAACCAACCTAATTGCATTAAGGCAAAATGTAAAACAAACGAAAGCTACTACATAATGCCTCATAATTCCCGAGCTGACGTGGTTCGCCTGCTGGCTGAGCTGTATGATACTAAGTCTAACGTAAAGTTGGGCGGGTTTCTATCCCAGCTACAAGCGTTCTACGTATTTAGCCACACTGAAGAGTTAGGATACAACGAAACAGTCTGTCTGCGGATGACAATATATATATATAACAAGGGTGTGTCCCCGTAGCATAATGGTTAATATGCCGTAGTTGTTGGTCAGTTGGTGTTATGGGGCATATCAGCCTTTGTGGGGAATTTAACGACATGTCATGTTTGTATATATTGAACACAATGAAAATTAGTTGCCAAATACTATATATATATATAACAAGCCAAGACACCTACATCGTAGTCAGCGAGTTCAATCACTTGTTGCTCTATTACGTTCATTTATATTTCGCTATAATTTGATTCAATATATCAAAATGCTAACTATTTCTTAATCGTATTTACCCAACCCTTCCGCTCGGGCAGGATATGACACAAGGTCAATTTTTAAGCGGAGTTTAGCAGGTTTGTATTCAGAGTTTTCCTTCTCCTAGACTAGTTGCCTCAACAAGGCCGAAGAACCCAGTCTGCCCTACTATTTACCCATAGCTGGAGGGAGAATAATTGGATTCATACCTTTCCCAAGGGTATTAGTGCTATATGAAATGCAATCAGTCTCGTCCAGGATTTGAACTCGTGTCGCCGTGTCCATTTCCTATGACGATAACCATTACACAACGGGCACCTCCAAAACTATTTCTTAATTATAATCTGAAAAGAGAAAGAGAATAAAGTCAACCGAGAAAACCTGATCGGCTGTTGCGTTGTTTCAATAATTGTAAAACACATTGTAATACATAACTGAATATTTTGTGTAAATTCGAAACTCTCGCTTATTCACTTTTCTTAATCATTTACAGTTTTGTCAACACGTGTTATTCAACCACGAGTCGGATATTGTAAGTAAAATTCTTTTGAATAGCTTAATGTTATATAATTAATTGATACTAACGGCATGTCAACTTACAAGGGAGTATTTAATGCCTAGATTTTGAGAATTTTATTCATTGTACTTTTTTATTTACATTTTTGTTTTATTTTTAAAGAGTTTTTTGCACATGATTATATGATTTAAAGTATTCTGATCTAATACAAATAATTTAGATGATATCAAGTATTCCTATCTAATACAAATAATTTTGATAATATCAAGTTTCCTATCTAATAAAGTTTTTTTTAGATGATATCAAGTATTCCTAACTAATACAAATAATTTAGATGATATCTAGTATTCCTATCTAATAAAAATAATTTAGATGATATCAAGTATTCTGATCCAATACAAATAATTTAGATGATATCAAGTATTCCTATCTAATACAAATAATTTTGATGATATCAAGTATGGACTTGTATAGTTATGACATTTCTTCAAACTATCTTTTCTTATAAATATATATTCACAAGTGTAGAGAAAATGCGGTATATATATATATATATATAGTTTTCCGGTGATATTCTGTCTTGGTGTAATATGTAATGGTAATGTTCAGATTTTTTAATTTTTGCCTGCATTTGGTATGTTAATAGTATTTGTATGTTGTCATTAAAAAACTGACCTGAAAAGGTCAAGAATGTCCTGGGAATTATTCCAGTTTTATCCTACTCAATCAGTTTATTTTTTTGGGTTTCATGTTTAGTGTTACATTTAACTGTTCATGGAGGCGTTCTACCATTCCATTTCCGAAACGGTGATTGGCCATAGTTTTCCTGCATTTGGTTCCCCATGGCATAGTAGTTAAAGTGTTGGACTGCAATCAAGTAGTTAATGAGTTCGAACTCCAGTCGCGCTATTACGTTCATTTTCGAACTGATACCATTAGGAAACCCTCTTATCCTCCCAGCTATAGGTAAAATAGTATCACTACTATACTTCTACAAGGATGGCTTTGACATTAGATAACCCACAAAGGTTTATATGCCGTTAAATCAAACTAAACCTAGTCGGTTAGTGAACGCTTTGTTTTTTATTTAATGGTATATCAATCTTTGTGTGGAATTTAATGCCAAAGCTATCCTTTTAGAAGAAGAGTAGTGGTACAATTTAACCCATAGCATGAGGAATAAGGGAGTTCATGCCTTTCCCACAATCTAGTTCGTTTGTAATTACACCACGGAAATTCATCCCCTGGAGTGATTTGTCCTGAAAATTGTACAATTAATGAAACATCCTTTCTACGGGTAATCTCTTGTCGCCATCTTTGATGTAATTAAGCTTGACTAATGAGGGTCTGGCATTTTAAAATATTTCTGATGATTCTCCTTTTTTACTTACTTTTCTAAATAAATTTGTCAAATCTCCGGAATTAAAAATCGTAGTTTTTGAAAGGCTTGTTCGAGAGCTGTATAATGCTCCTCTATATTTCTGTTGTGATATACTCCGATGGACTCCCGCATATGACCAAGCAAAAGCAGGACGACCAGCTCGAACATACATACTGCAGCTATGTGAGGACACAGGATATAACCCTGAAGACCTACCAGAGGCGATGAATAATAGGGAGAAGTGGCTAGAGAGGGTCAGGGTATTCCGTGCTGGCGGCACGACATGATGATGATGATGATGATATTTCTGTTGGCGATTGAAACCGCACGAATGAATTTTGATCAAAATTTGGTTGTCACGAGGCCTCCCACTAAGAGAAGAGTAATAAGGAATTTCTACTATGTGGGTCAAGCTATCTGTACTCAGTCACCTGACTTGGGTGACATCTAGTAGCCCTAAGAAATCGCCTGACCAGGGGGAAGAAGAGAGAAGCCAAATGATTGGCTGGGACCCCAAAACGGAAGTGGGGACTCCTTCCCGTCAGCGGAAATAGATAATAAGAAAATCAGTCTTTTGGACAGAGCTCGTCGGGAACAGATGGGACAGCTAAAGCCAAGGCTCCGGGTAAATGAAAGACGAAAAATAGCTCGGACAACAAGGAGCCACATCTTCAAGCCAGTACTAAAAAAATAACATAAAGTCTGTCAGCCCGTAAAAGAAGAAATATTCTCCACAGGAATCCATCGAAATAAGATAAGTAAACTTTGAGACTGTTTCTCCTTATACACAATTATGTATACTCTCTCTCTCTCTCTCTCTCAATTTGAAGAAAGACTGAAAACGAAAGAAAAGAAAAGAAGAAAGACATTTGTGCTCACGCACTACTCATTTATAATATATTTGATACGTTGAAGGTGTATATCTGTGCGTAGTAAAAAGGATTGATATATTTTAATGGTCCCACGTGCCCGAAGTTGTTATTTGTAGCGTCTGCTACGAATTTGTTATTTCATGTTTCTTTTCCAGCTTCATGTCGCCTTATGTTATGCTTACTTAAAATTGTCCTATAAATTCCTTTAAATTTTTATACGGGGAACCGGAGTTGCCGAATACTACAATTAATATTATTACGTCTAAACCTAGAAGTCCATACCTTCCATTGTTCTAGGGGAGGAAACCTAGTGGCCTTGGTGGGTGTGTATATTGTGTGAAATTTGGAACCCCCTTGCCGGAGGCGGTCAGTCTAGCCATATATTAATCCCCCACATAATATGCCAGTTCCTATATACCTGAGGAAAAAACTCTGAACGAGGACTTATTCTACAAGGGATCAAGTGCCAGTCTGCCCCGTCTTCACACGTGCGAAAATAAAGTCCCGTTTTGGGAGTTTAGTAAATTTGCCGTCACAGTTGGATTAAAAATTTTGATCATGAATGTGTAGGAAAATGTGTATGGACTCGTATACGGGCAGGATATGACACAAGGTCAATTTTTTAAGCGGAGATTAACTGGTTTGAATTCAGAGTTTTCCTTCTCCTAGACTAGTTGCCTCTCTAAGGCTGAAGAGCCTAGTCTGCCCTACTATTTATCCAAAGCTGGAGGGAGAATAATTGGATTCATACGTTTTCCAAGGGTATTAGTGCTATATGAAACGCTATGTCTCGTCCAGGATTTGAACTCGTGTCGCCGTGTCCATTTTCTACGACGATAACCATTACACCACGGGCACCTCCAATGAGATAAGTAATTGTTGCTTTTTTTTAATGCTGAATGTCCTTGTCTTTTTTCTTCCTTTTTTTTCAATTCTCAATTTATTTTTACGGATAACCTAAGCTAATATTGGTTCCTACGCGCTCTTTTCAATCTTTTTTTTTCCCAGTGACTGGTCATTCCAGCAATATATTTCGCCTGGATTCCTCATGACCACACTCCAGTTCTTTGCTCAACAGGTTCCTACCTGGAGTAACCGGAGAATTTCATAAACTAAAACACAATATCTTCAATGCCCAAAGCATTCCCCATAAACTACAAAAATCATGGCCCAAAACAAAGTATCACAATACATCCGAATGTATCACAATCTGGCACGCATGCTGTAAACCACCTAAAATAGTCCACGCAAAATACTAATTAGCAATGTGTTACCCATTTTTTTTCATTAAGTTTCCGTTTCCATGCCCATTGGTTTGCAAGCCCTTGAGGAAACACGCTTTACCTGATCAAACCCACGCCAGGTTTCTTTTCAATTTAATCAGGAACCCTCGTGGCTACCAATATATAGGCACCTCGCCTTTCCCTGATTCGTTTCGTTTCGCAAAATCACATACGATCATCATCGTGACTGAAAGACTCGGACATCATCCACAAAATATTGGAGTTGGCCACGCCTTTTTTACTTTTATTCCATCCTCGGAACTCCAATCTAAAAAAATAGAAGCCAAATAGGCCCTCAACAGCTTCATGGGCCGGCGAATTCTTCGATAGAATTGCTTTCTTTGCCGTCTACCCAACAACAATCTTTAACCAATTGGATGAATGTCTGTCCTATTCTCGCGTCAGCCACCGATTCTCTCAAAAACAGAACCCCCCCAAAATATTTCCTATTCCACGAAAACCCCAAATTCTAAAAAAAATTTAGAATCGATATAATTACAATTATTAGTAAACCTAGTATAAAATCCTCTGTTAATGGTCTTCGCCAAATTTCATAATATGAACAGGAAAAAAAATTCTAATGTCGCCTTTAAACTCAAACAAACTTAAAAAGTTTCACTTTACAACAAGTCAAAACAATATTACAATCACAGTTCAAAAATGTTCAGTTTTCTTTTCTTCTTTTTTTTCAATCTATGTACTGTCTGTTTAAAAAAAAATGTTCGTTCTTTCTTTCTCTTTTTTTCTTTTTTTTTTTTCATATGCTGCGTTCAACAATATTCAAGTGTCTTTTCTTTCTTTTTTCTTTTTTTTTCCATCTTCATTGTCTTGTAGCTTTTTTTTTTTCGTTTTTTTTTCTGTTTTCATTTTTTTTCTTTTTTTTCTTTTTTTTTTCGTTTCATAATAAATTGCTCATTCAATGCCTCTTTTTTTTTCCAACCTTACATTTACCTCTCTCTGTCCTTACCTTAATACTATAACTATAGGTTCGCTTCCCAGTTTATTCAATTTCGATCTATAGTACCATAATTAAGTCTGATTTATAATAAAACTTTTTCAATAACTTACGAGCATTCTTCTTTTTTTTCTTTTTTTTTTCTTTGCGCAAAATATCCCGGGTGTTTTTTGTTTTTTTTCTAAGCAACCCAAACTTTTATCAATTTCAGCCAACAATATTTCCCAATTCAAAATATTTCCTAATCCGAATCTGCGAATCTTCGCCACACCTGGTTCCGTCAAAATTCTGCGCATCTCTTAATCATATCCAAAACCCTGTTTCAAAATATCTTTCCCAATAACAATCTCAAAACTCCACTCCGGGGGGAACTCACAAAATAACTGTCTGTCTCGTCAGACACAAAAAAACATCTGTCTCTTAGTTACTCTGCCTCCTCGGCGAGACCATTTTCACGACAATTCTGAGACGATACTCATGTCTCCGATAATTGGTATCAACAACTTCCACAGCAAAAACAACCGGCCTGATTCTACCAGCGCCGAAAATATCGATTCCCCCAACTTCATAAATATCGAAAAAGTATATGCGCATTATTCAGACAAACCACCAATGTGCGAGATTCTTGAACAATCCCATTAATGCTCCCAAGATTCCATCTCTCGGATTAAAATCCTCATTTCCAATCCACAAGTTCCAAACATAAAAACCTTCCCAAAATGTCTTAACTACAGATATGCGGGATTCCAGATCTTGGACTGAAATTCTAATTTTCAATCATCACTTGTCCGGACCACTGATAAGTTACTACAAATTTTTACACACCAAGACCTATTTACTATAAAAAAAATTCCATTCATAAAATTTTTCATATTTACTATCAGTTTTTACTCACAAAGACCCCGTCTATGGTAACTTTCATTTATGACAATCTTGTTTTTTTTTTTATTGCTGTCTATCAAACAACGGACAGCAACTGTCCCAGTCCTCTTTTTTTTTCCTCCCTCACTTCGATACAATATTACACATAGCAGTAATCTCAATTTTTATCTAGGGATCACACATTTAAAAAAAAAAATTACTTCCAATTTTATGCTTCTAGAAAGGCCCTTGTCATTAAAACTAATTTTTCACTATCATAATCAAATTAATCGACAGAGAGGTAGAATTATATGAATGAGTGATGTACTTACTAATTTTCTTTGTTTTCTTTTTTTTATTCTCTTTTTCACTTTACTGTTTTTGTAGCTGGTCTATTCTTGTTTCTTGTTTTCTTTTTTTTTTCTTCTTCTTCTTTTCTTCCAGCACGTTGCCTTCCTCTATTCTTTTTTTTCTTTCTTTTCGCGTCAGTCTGTTCATCTTTTTGTTGCTTGTTTGTTCTTGTTTTTTTTTCTTTTTACTTCTTTCAATTCCAGCATTTTTCTTTGTCCTTTTCGTTGATGTCATGTTGTGATGCTTAAAAACTGTCGTTTACGGTAACCAGGTTCGTTTTGAATCCTTGAAGAACTCTGCTGGCACATGCACCAAATTAATATAAATTATATAGTCATCTGCTGATTCATGCAGAAATATACATATATATGCTGGATACATACCGATGCAATAATAATTAAGACGCCCGATGATAAAGACACAGGAATAAATGACGCACGCAGGAAAGAAGACGCAGGAAGACTTCTTTATAAAATATTTTACCTCTCACTTTATTTGTAAGGTTTCGAAAAGGGTTACTCAAAGTTTGGGTGTGAGAGGTAGCTGGGGACCGAACATTACTGAAATATTTTGACCCCGAAGTTATGGCCGTCAGCGTTGTGTCTTTCTCGTTCTCCATGGTTGCTCAACCGGACCCTGGAGTAAACTCTTCTGTGTGCTGGCTTTCCCTACTACATCGCGTCTACTTCCGTCTTCCACTCTACTGCTTGCCCTCCTTCTCGCCTATCTCCCACTGTCCTCAATTCGTCGGCCTTATATTACCTTCAAACTCCCACGCAGTAATATAGACACGCCTCAACGCCTACGCAACCTCTTCCGATTTCCAGCGATCGGGATGTGTCACTTCCTTCCGGTGCACCACCTTGAATGGCATTTTTGGCCGGGTCAAAAGGTCAAAACATAACAGTAATCTGTATCAACATGTACAATTAAACTTACGAACCTTATCATAGCTTTTCAATTTTTTTTGTACGTAATTAGATAAATTCTATCGGGCACGAACTAACCAACTTAAAAATGACAGAGAAAGACGTAAAATTTATACAATGAGCAAGTAACTTATTTTTCTTTCTTTTTTCTTTTCATGCTTTCTTCTCGATTCTTTTGTTCTAATTTTTCCTTCTTCGTTTTGGGGCCTTGTGTCGAACATTTTTTTCTTCTTTTTTCAAACGTCTTGGTTATCTTTCAATATTTGGCGTTCTTCTTTTCTCCGCTCTTCTTGGTTGGGGTGCCGCATTTTTTTCTTGTCTTTGGAGTTGACTTCTTTTCTTTCCGTTGTCTCCTTCTTCGTTCTGGGATAGCACAATTTTTTTCTTTTTTTTTCGGAGTTGATTTCTTTACTTCCCGCTGTGTTCAACACCTGCAGGTCACGTTAATATATTACACTGGCGTATTATTACCGTTTGTAATATAAGCTGAAATTCTGCCTTGGCGATTTTGTATTTGTTAGGGTTCAATCATATATTTAGTAAAGGACATTTTTATATACCTCAAAAAACTTATCAATGTACCTAATTGATATTTTATTTATTTTTCAGCTTAATTCAACAATAAAGGTAAGTACACATCCATTTGTTCCCCCTCTCTCTCTCTGACACACACACACACACACACACATATATATATATAAGATATTCAGTAGAATGGAAGAAAAATATAGGGTGAAAACCAAATTTGGAGTAGAATTTGTTCATTTATTTATGAATACGTTTCTTTTTATATGGACTTCCTCATATAATGATTTTGAAAAAAATTTGGAAAGATATATTAGAGGACATTACAACTGGGTATATGGTTGGCATGGCAATGTAATTAGGAACGTCGATCGGTATGAATCTTAAAAATGCCGGAACGAAAAACGAAATTGTGCTTATGAACGTTTTTTAAGCAATTAATTAAAAGAACTGGCAACCCTCAACACAAACCCTAACAAAGCAGTTACGTGTGAAATAAAATATTATTTATCATCATCATCGTGTCGTGCCACCAGCACGGATATCCCTGACCCTCTCTCCCCACTTCTCCCTATCATTCATCGCTTCCGGCAGGTCTTCAGGGTTACATCCTGGGTCCTCACATAGTTGCTGTATGTAAGTTCGAGCTGGTCATCCTGCTTTTGCACGGCCATATGTGGGGGTCCATAGGAGTACATCACTTATGAGCTCGTCTTTGCTTCTCCAGCAGTGTTCTGCGTGTCTGGTTCGTCTAACTTGTATAGTTTTCGTGATGGGAGGCAAATGTCCGTATAGTTGGTGTCTCGTGGGGTGTTGTCGCCAGGACTTGTTTAATATTGCTCTCAACATTCTTGTGTAATTTCTGTCTAGTTTCTTCTCCACCCGTTTAGTTAGCGTCCAAGTAGTGCATCCATATAGCAGTATCGATACGACAGCTACCTGGAAGAAACTGCGTTTCATTTTATTGGTTAGGTCTGATTTCCATATGATCGAGAGCCTATCGATAGCCGTCCATACTTTCGTCAGTCGTGTGTCGATGTCTTTTTCGGTTGATGAGACGCTGTTTCCTAGGTAGGTGAATTTTTCTACTAGTTTCAGAGAGGCTCCGTCTAATGTGGCAATGTTGCCCGTTTGGTTGTAACACATATATTCAGTTTTGTGTGCATTGACATGGAGGCCAATGCCAGCTGCGGCTCGTTCCAGACTATGCAGTAGTGTCTCTGCTTGATTAGGCGTATTCGCCAGTAACGCCAAGTCATCAGCGTAGTTGGCGTCCGTGATTGTTTTTGCGGGGTATCTTTTGCTTCTTCTCTTAGTCAGCTCGAAGCCATTTTCTCTGATTTTGTCGATCGAAGTTGTAAGCACGTAGTCTAGACAGATGATAAAGAGGTATGGGGCTAGCGTGTCTCCTTGTAGTACTCCTGCAACAATGTCGAAGTATTCCGTGTCTCCATCTGGTGAACGTACTTTCATTTTGGTGTTTCTGTAGAGAATCATTATCGCTGTTACGGTTTCTTTTGGTTGGCCGTATGCCAGTAGGATTTGTTCCATCTTCCCTCTGTGTATGGAATCGAAGGCCTTGGTTAAGTCGACAAATAGTAATGTCGCCTGAATGTTTTTTGCCCGAACGCCTTCAAGGATTCTATGGATGGTCAGTATTTGTGAGGTTGTGGATCTATTTCTCCGGAAGCCATTTTGGTTTTTCCTAAGGATGTTGTCTATTTTGGGTTCTATGCGGTTTCGTAGAAGGGCATTGTAGATTTTGGCTGCTATAAATGTAAGTGTTATCCCTCGGTAGTTCTTGGATAGTCCGAGGTCACCTTTTTTAGGGAAAGGAAGGATGCATCCCTTCATCCATCTTTCTATCCTATTTTGACTATAGACTGCGTTGCATTGCCGGAGCAGTATATCGTCGAATTGTCTAGTCTTCCACACTTCTGGGGGGATCTCGTCCAGCCCTGCAGCTTTCCTATTTTTAATTCTTCTAAGAACTGAGTCGAGTTCTTCTTTGGTGAAAGGACCTAGTTTAATGTCTAATTGCTTACTGATAATTCTGGTGATTGGTTCATCCGTTATTTTCGATGGGTTTCCTAGTAGATTTTTGAAATGCTGTCCCCACAGTTTTACTCTTTCTTGTTGGCTTGCAGCTTTCAATTTTGCTTTGGCTGAGCTCTTCCTTCTACTTACTTCGTTTATTGTTTGCCAGGCTATCCTGGATTGTCTATCTTCCACCGAGTCTCTAATCTTATCTATCTGAATTTGTATGTATTCTGCCTGTTCTTTTAGATATATTCCTGCTAATTGATATTGTGCCTTTTCTAGTTTTCGGGCATTTGTGTTTGTTGGGTTCTTCCGGTAGCTTTTGGAGGCAGTTTTCACGAGTGCACGTTTCTCTCTAACCGCTAACGTTTCCCAAGGGACTCTATATTTAGTTCTAGGTTTTGTTGGAATACACTTTGATGCCACCTCAAGGTGTGCTTCAACAAAATTTTCATATTCGTCATTTGGGGTACCTTTTTCTGTCTTCTCTTGTAGTGCTTCGAATCTGTTTCTTAATTCTAATGCATATTTGTCTCTAATATCCCTGTTGTTAAGTAGGGCCCTGTCATAGTGCTTGGTTGTCGCTGTTCGTGTGGCGTTTTTTCGTAGGCTTAGTCGTACTTTGGCCGTAACTATTTGATGATCGGAGGACACACCCTCGAAAAAGGAGTATGCCTCGCAATTCGTCGCACTATTTTTCCATTTCCTGTTTATAAAGACGTAGTCTATCTGTGCTTTACTATTATTCGCGTATGTGTAGGTCCATAATTTTCCCTCCCTTTTTTGAAAGTTTGTATTGAGGAAGTTTAATCGATTTTCTATCATGAAATCAATTAGATGTTGTCCATTCCTGTTTGACGTGTTGTGTTGGCTGTATTTGTTGTTTCTGTTTTTCCCGATTTGTGTATTCATATCTCCGCCAATGACTAGCAGGTTGTGTTTCGGAATGCTACGTACAAGGGAGGATAGCTCCTCGTAGAAGGTGACTAGTTCGGTTTCTTCGCTAACATTGGTAGGGCTGTAGCAGGAGATAATTGTTGTTTTGGGATTGCCATTAAACGTTGCGGCCATCATCCTAGGTTGTATTCTCTCAATGCTATTTAGTGTTATTTTTGCTTTTTTTTTGTTTTGTAATAATAAAGTAATAATGTATAACTAAATAGTTTATTAAAATAAATGAATGTAAGATATGAACCTCTTAAAATAATGCTATTTCAAGATGATGTATGACTAGGGCATTTAAATTGTCCCTATGTGTTTTTCTTACACCCCCATATATATGTATGTGTGTGTGTGTGTTTGTGTGTATACCGACCCCTCAACACAAGCTGCATGCGACACAAAGTCAATTTTTAAGTGGAATTTAACAGGTTTGATTTAAGATTTTTCTTTCTCCTAGATTGGTTGCCATGCCAAGCTTAAAAAGTTTAGTCTGTCCTATTATTTACCCATAGCTGGAAATAGAATAGTTGGATGAATACCTTTCCCAGATGTCTTAGCGTTATGTGAAATGCAAACAATCTTGTCCAGGTTTTGAACTGGATTTGTCGTGTCCATTTCCCACGACGATAACCATTCCACCACCGGATGTACTCTTGTATATTGTATGTTTTTGATTCTTGTTTTTAGACGGGAAATCTTATTGAATCGTTGTCTTCAGACAGACCACAGGAAAAACAAAAAAAGTATCTAAAAAAATTCCGATTCCGACCAACATCTCCTGATTTAATAAAAGTTCTGACGCTTTTGGGTCACTGGCCTTGTCGACCGGTGAATTTTTACCCCTACTCTACCTGTACATGCGTGTGGTGTCTCCTGGCCATAACGAAGTAGTTGAAATGTAGGCATGTTTGCCAATTCGGATCACCTGTCGAAAAAGTAGGCTTGGCTAAGTATATTCTAAATTTAAGATGTCTCAAACAAAATTAAAAAGTAGGACTTATACGCGGGATCGACTTATAGACGAGTATACGGACCTTCTTGATCAACAACTGATATTAAAGTTATCGATTTATCGATTTTCAGAAAGTTGGTTTATGGGCCATGGAAGATGCTCTGCGATTTGAGCAAAATGTCATGAGGCAATTAGATAAAATTATAACAACAGACGATCATCAGGTGAGTATTTATTTTTCTTTTTTCTTTTATTATTGTAAATCTTTATGTTTCCTTTGTTTGACACAACTCATTGTAGTTTATTTGATTGTAGGATTGCGTGAATTTATCAAATTTTGAGTTTTGATTTCGTGACAGTCATCATCATCATCATGTCGTGCCGCTAGCACGGATATCCCTGAACCTTCTCTCCCCACTTCTCCCTATCATTCATCGCCTCTGGCAAATCTTCAGGGCTACATCCTGTATCCTCACATAGCTGCTGTATGTATGTTCGATCTGGTCGTCCTGCTTTTGCTTGGCCATATGCGGGGGTCCATAGGAGTACGTCACTTATGAGCTCGTCCTTGCTTCTCCAGCAGTGTCTTGCGTGTCTGGTTCATCTAGCTTGGATAGGTTTCGTGATGGGGGGCAACATTCTTGTGTAATTGCCGTATAGCTTCTTCTTCAGCCGTTTAGTTAGAGTCCAAGTAGTGCATCCATATAGCAGTATCGATACGACCGCTGCCTGGAAGAAACTGCGTTTCATTTTATCGGTCAGGTCTGATTTCCAAATGATCGATAGCCTATCGATAGCTGTCCATGCCTTCGTTAGCCGTGTGTCGATGTCTTTTTCGGTTGATGAGACGCTGTTTCCTAGGTAGGTGAATTTTTCTACTAGTTTCAGAGAGGCTCCGTCTAGAGTGGAAATAAATAATACCAACCTTTGTAGGTTATTTAATGCCAAAGCAATTCTCCTAGAAGAACAGTAGTGGTACTATTTAACCCATAGTTTGGAGGATAAGGGGGTTCACACCTTTCCCAAGGGTATTTGCCCGAAAGTGACTGGAGTACGAACTCGCTTACTACGATTCTGCAGTCCATCGCTTTAACCATTATACCACGAGGACACCCCCTAATATTGTTGCTGTGGAGTCTTCGTTATGAGAGTGATAAAGTGTTAATTCTAAAATTAATTATAAATAAAACAAACGAACTCTAAAACAAATAACAGGAGGTTGATTTGTTTGTTTAGTTTGGCTTTATGCCATTCAGCCTTTATCGGTTATTTAATGCCAAATATATTTTATACAAATAAACAGTTCTATTTCAAACAATTCCGTTTAGCGTAAGTTCACAGTTTAATTGTTATGAATATTTCTATTTATTGCTATTCAGTTTGGTATAAGCATAGTATTTTGTTTACACACAGTTAAATTTCAAAAGCGTTCTTTTTCAAATAATTCAGTTTAGCATAAGTACAGTTTCAATGTCAAAAACAATTTTATTTATAAAAATTCACTTTAGCATATGAACTCAGTTTAAATGTCAAAATAGTTCTATTTCAAGCAATTCAGTTTAGCATAAGAACACAGTTTAGTTCTATTTAACTCATAGATCAGGTACTACCACTCAAGCCAGAGTGAACTTGGGAGCGATGGCAATGGAGGGGTACTCAGCATTACCCCAAGCTCCAGCATTACTGGAACCTCACCATCAGATTGTTTAGTGTCATATTCCGGACACTCATTGGTGGGAGGGTCTTACCCTTTTACAGACATGCAGTCGGTTTATTCTACAGACCCAGTCGAC
The DNA here is from genome assembly GCA_963585895.1 of Sepioteuthis lessoniana. Taxonomy (NCBI): domain Eukaryota; kingdom Metazoa; phylum Mollusca; class Cephalopoda; order Myopsida; family Loliginidae; genus Sepioteuthis; species Sepioteuthis lessoniana. The sequence goes on along the minus strand of OY757908.1, from coordinate 125,879,368 downwards.
TGGGCAAAGAGGAGGTTGAATTGAACTGGTGTTATCTATTTATGTATCATTTTTTAGTATAAACTATAATTTACAAAATATGTTTTTTTCGTGAGTATCATTTTTTTTTCTATGTATACAGTTTACATTGGCCCAGTCGGCTGGGGCTGTAGAATACACTGACTGCACCTCTGCAGAGAGGTAAGATTCCCCCATCAAGTGTCCTGGATATGACACTAAACAATCTGATAGTGAGGTTCCTGTAATGCTGGAGGTTTGGGGAATGCAGAGTACCCTTTCATTGCTATCACTTCCAGGTCCACTCTGGTTGGAGTGGTAGTACCTGATAGGGCCCTATCTATAGGTCAAATAGAACTGTTTGACATTAAACTGTACTTAAGCTAAACGGAATTGTTTAAATAGAATTCTTTTTATATCTGTGTGTAAACAAACAAAAAAAAAACTGTACTTATGCTAAACTGAATTGTTTGAAATAGAACTTTTTGATTATTTAACTGAGTGTAAAGAAATAACTGATGTTTAATTGAATTGTTAGTGATACATAGCAATACTTTGAACCATTTAACTTTGTTGACCTATGCTAAGATGAATTGTTTGAGATAGAACTGTTTTTACATTTAACTGAGTATAGACAAATAACTGATGTTTAATTGAATTTTCAGTGCTACATAGCAGTATTTGAAAACATTAAACTGTCTGCAAACAAATGATTAATAGTAAATAGAATTATTTGTATTCGACAGAAATACTTGAAACCATTTAACTGTGAGAAAAAATGAGCTCAGGCTCGTTTAAAAATGTTATCTACAAAATGTGTTTAGAAATCACTCATGAAGTATATATGTATAAAAGAAGATTTGGGATTAAATAACCAACAATGGTTGATGTGCCTTAAAAATTATTTTTGTATCCTTTTTTTTTAAATTGATTATTTATGTGTCAGTATTTGAATTTCTTTGAGGATAAAACTTGATCATCCTCTTGAAAATGTTATCTACAAAATGTTGCTTCGGAAGCTAGAGTATCTTGGGTTTGTCTACTTCGAGACTTAAAGATCTCTTGCAGAAATGATTGAGATGTTTGGAAGAAAGGGTTGTCGCTTGCAGAGAAATCTGAGGAGTAAGCTGGGTGAGGTAGAGTTTTATTGCTCAGTTCGTTCAATTTATACAGTGTCATTTGAAATACTGTCATCGAAAAGTGGTCTTTTTCCGACACGCATACACACAAGTTATATATATATATATATATTTAGTTTTATTTACAAAGGTAAACTTTGAGATGGTGTTCACGTCATTGAAATGGTGTTCACGTCATTGAAACTTGGGCTGTAATAGTTTTCTCTCAATTCCTCTCTGACTTTTTAACATATGTTTGAAGACTACATTATGTAATAAATAATTCATTGCAAATGATAATTAGTAATAATGATAACAATATTGTTTTCAGATAAACCATTATATTGAACATGAATATCTGGATGAACAAATTCAGACGATCAAGAGACTAGGCTCCTTCGTCGGACAGCTGAATAAATTTTCCGATCAGGAATATTTTCTTGGTCAGTATAACTTCGATAATAATCTGTACAAGAAAGTCAAGAAAACGCAGGAGCTGAACGAGAAATATAGAAAGAGGGGAAAATTAAACAGCCATTATCAGTGGAATGATGAACGGGATCAGTACGATTCTCTTTATATCTAAAGAAGTACAGGTGCTTGTTTTGAACTAATAATTGTTAAAAAAAAAAATATATATAATAAGAATAAAAAAGATAATTCAGAAATGATAATAAGTTTCTTTTGTTTGAGTAACCACCCCCAAAAGAAAAACCAAAACCAAAACAAACAAATAAAAAAGGAACCACTCCACAAGCAAACAAACAAACAAACAAAAAATGACCCCCCCAAAAAAATCCACCTAAAAAACCATCAAAAACAAAAACAAAAAATAATTCAGAAATAATAATAAGTTTGTTCTGTTTCAGTAAAAAAACAAAAAAACAAAAACAAAAACAAAACAAGAAAACAAAAACAAAGAAAAAACCTCACCCCCCCCCAAAAAAAACACCAAATAACCTCACTTCCAGAAAATAAGAGCAAAAAACTCCAAAAAAACAAAAGCAACACCAAAAGCAAGCAACCAAAACATGGTCCATTGGAACGGTATAGTTAGGAGGATGGAAAAATGTAAGTAAGTAAAGTTGTCAACCTTTAGTCGAGGGCGACCAGAAGGCTCCCTTTTCAATAGCTACTACATCCAGGTGTAGGGGAGGGCGCTACTCCTTTCCCCGGATTGCTCGACTTTACCCTTTATACGTACCTTATATTGCTGAGTGTTAAGCAAGGAGGTATCAAGTACCATTTTTAAAGTCTTTGGTATGACGCGAACTGAGATTGAACCCAACTCTCCCGGACCATTGGCGAACACTCTAACCATAATGGCAATGATCCATTTGGCCAAGGAAAAATATACTTGTTAAAAAACTTATGACCATTTTTTTTTTATATAGCTATTATGAACATCATATAGAAAGTATTTTACGGAAGTATTTGAAAAAGAAAAACTTTTTATTGCCAAAGGTTATTTCCTGTCAGTACATTTTTTAGACACGTGTTAAACTTCGCTTAAAAATTGACCTTGCAGTGCATTTTGCTTTTGTGGAGAAGTTAATCACACACACATATATATGTATATTTCTGTCAGTTTGCATAACAATCATTTTCAGGGTATGTATTTAGCCAACCTTTCTGCCACGGTCAGGATGCCACACAAGGTCATTATTTTTTTTTTAAATCGGAATGCTGCGGGTTTTAATTTAGAGTTTTTTCTTCTCCTAATCTGGTTGCCTTTACTCGCCTTAAAGATGTGGTGGTATAGAAAAATAATAAAATAAAATTAAAAAAGAATAAAATCTAATATAAAATGGTTTGGTTTCTTTTGTTTAATGGCATATCAACCTTCGTGGGGTATTTAATGCCAAAGCCATCCTTGTAAAAGAACAGTGGTGGTACTATTCAACTTATAACTGGCGGATTAAGGGCAACGTCTTAAATACTTTAGGGAATAGAAAAATAAAATTAAAGTAAATTTAGAAATGCAGAAACTCCTTTAAACCCCACCCACCAGCCAGGAAGTACGGGTGACCTATGCGCAAAAGAAAAGGAACCGTCCCGGCAAAAGAAAGAAACCCGTTCTTTTCAGCAGTCACCGGTGAATTGAAAACATCTATATTTTTCTTGGTACTAGTGGAAGGCCACATGTCCATTTTATGCAGCTCGGTCGTTTACCTTTCCACAAGTTGCGGCCGTCTCTGTTGTAACGTTACCGCCATCGCCCCCACACACTTTACATGACCCTTCTAACCATGTCACTTCTCGGCCGGTGATCAACTAGTGGCCGAGGGGGGTAACGCACATTTATTTACCGCTACAAGAATACGATCGGGGGGACAGGAGAAAATAAAACAGACGAACAAACACGAACAATGCTTGGGGTTAACTCAAGAGCAGAAGGAGAGTTATGCAACACTTTGCATTCCTGATAGCATATATGGACTAACGCTAGCATGGATTACTAGCGAAAATTCCACAAAGCAACTTGAATGCCGACATCTTGACTCGATCTTCTCCGCTGGACGCTATCTTCTCTGCTGGTCTCACCGCTCCGGTGTCCGGTGTTAACTCCTGTCCGTGGTTCCACGCCAACTCTCTCTGTTGACTCGCCTCTCTGCTGTCCCGTCGCCAACTGTCCTCGTCCGGGTCCCACGCCAACTCTCTCTGCTGACTCGCCTCTCTGCTGTCCCGTCGCCAACTGCCCTCAGCTCCTTTTTCCAACCAACTCTCTTTCGCGTCCCCTTACCACTTCCGGATACGGCGAGATTTCAGGTCTAAAAATCCTTTGTCTGGTTTCGCGCCAAAACAGACAAAGGAATTGTCTGCTCGGGCCACCCATATTGTGCTACACTGTTACACGACGAAAAAAAAGCACCAAATTTGGACATATCGATCCCCAAAACGACAAGTGAATTCCATCGTTTGACTTGGTAAAACGACGGTTCTCAAATAGTCCAGGAAGACATCTCCTCACAACAGAATTCGAGCGAAAATCCCAAATGAAATAAAATCAAAATGTAAAAGATATCTTGGTCTTCTTTCTTCAATATTTCTTTTACAGCCTTCATAGACAAGAAGAAAAACCAACAAAATAAGATGGAGTAAGTAGAAACCTAACTGAATCAGACATTATAACACGAAAACTTCAAATAAACAACCACCAAAATATCACTCAGTCCCATAATATCATTCCCGAGGGCATTTGTCCAAAAATGAACATAATAGCCGGACTGAATTGGTTTGCTTTCTTTGTTTAATGACATATCAACCTTTGTAGGTTATTTAATGCCAAAGCCATTCTCCTAGTAGAACAGTCGTGGTACAATTTAACCCATAGCTGGGAGGATAAGGAGGTTCATACCTTTCCCAAGGGTATTTGCCTGAAAGTGAAAGTAATAGCGCGGTATTGATAGTACGGACTCTCTTACTACGATTCCGCAGTCCATCGCTTTAATCATTACACCCCGAAGACACCCCTGCAGGACTGGAGTTCGAACGTGCTTACTATCGATATTTTAGACACTAAGTCACGGGCACTCCCCATGTGTTGAATGATAAAAATCGAAAAAAAATAAATGCCATGTTTATTGAAATAAAAGTGTTTCTGTTTTCAACAGACAAAATAAATCAATGCGAGGCAAATTGTTTGTTTGTTCAAAAACTTATGACCAATACTTTTTATAAGGGTTTATGAATATGACCCAACAGAAAAAAACAACCCCCCCCAAAAACAAACAAACTAATCATAAGATTACAGAAGCCATCGGAGGGAAAGAAGCATCCAAATCAACGAACAAGTTTGGCAACTCTTCGAAATAACTACATGAGTTCGCCTTTTCATTTGATCATTGATCATTTCTTTGTTTAATGGCATATCAACCTTTGTAGGTTATCTAATGCCAAAGCCATTCTCCTAGAAGAACAGTAGTGGTACTATTTAACCCATAGCTGGGAGGATAAGGGGGTTCATACATTTCCCAAGGGTATTTGCCCGAAAGTGAACGTAATAGCGTGACTGGAGTACGAACTCGCTTACTACGATTCCGCAGTCCATCGCTTTAACCATTACACCACGAGGACACCCCTTCACCTTTTCAGTTTCTTTTATTGATTTTGAAGAAGATTTTAGAAGTATAAAAGAAATCTTTTTTTAATTTAACAATTTAATTCTTCCAGAAATTTAGGGTTCAGAGCAAAAAATGTGACAAAATTCGCGTTTTTTTTAAAAATGTTGATCGCCATAAAATTCGACGTAACAACATTAAGCTTTGAAAACCAAACGATAAGAACAAATTGTCTTTTTGTTTAAATACTTACGGGAATAATCTTATTATTCCCGGATATGAGAGATAAATGTAATTTTATTATTCCTGTATGTGAGAGATGAGAGATAATAACACAGTTACCTATCTCATATCCTGGGAAAGGAGCAACGCCCTACCCGACACTTCAGTGTTGTAGCTATTGAAAAGGGAGCCTTCTGGTCGCCCTCGACTACAGTCGCCAACTTTACTTTTTTACTTACCTATCTTATTCAAAAAGCATTATTGGCTTTCTTCTGCAATTCCTTGAGGAAACTAAAAACATCATTGGACCAATGTCTTGGTTCCCAAAATCCTGTGACCCTGGTCATTCCAGCAACACATTTTGCCTGGATTCCTTATGACCATACACCAGTCATCCACTCTTCAAGATCCTACCTGAAGTAACTGGGAGATTTCCAAAAATTCAACAACAAAATCACCATAGCCCCAAATTAATACCTCAAAAGGGCATTATAAATTGAAATGCCTGCAGTAACAACCGAAATATACCACGCCAAAACATTTATCAGCAAATGATTTTCTTCTTAATAAATTATTACTTCCAGCGATTTCACTTTCCCGAAAAAATAAAAAAATCTCATGAAATGAGTCGGGAAAAAAAAAAAAAAGAAATGTCGCCTTAAATTCAAATAATTATTCCCTTCTAAGGTTCACCGCGGTTGAAGAGAAAAAATTTTTTTCAAAAATACATAAAAAGTCAAAATGCAATAGTCAAAACAAAATGTCCAACCAGAAAAAAAAAATTGACAACCTAAAACATGACAAAAAAGAAAAAAGTTCAGAAAATATGTTCATGCTTATAACGGTTCTATTTTTAGAAAATGTCTCTTCCTCTTCTTTTCCCCTATTATAAGATAATAAAATACAGAGAGATGAATCAGTGAGGTCCCCCGCGGACTTTCTCGAAACCTATGTATGACACTAGATCTTGCTGTCTAGTTCAAGCCATAACCCGGCGTACGTGCCCGGACCCACATTTGGATTCATGAAACTGCTTGCCTCATCAGGCTCACCTTGCACCAAGTGAGCTGATGAGCAGCATAGACCAGCAGGGTTCGAGTCTCGGCTAGTTCCCGACCTTCCCCTCCCCTTTATCCCCACTTTAATCGGCCTTCGGGCTTTTGACCTTGTGTCAAATCGTGGTGGGAGGCAGCGACAAATAAACAGAGAGATGAATCAGCCGTTTATCATATAGAATATTGAACATTTATTGGGTATTGATAATTGATAGTTTAGTATATGCACTATAAGTTAACTTGTAGTTATTTATGTAACGCTGAACAAAATAACAAAACTTCTTTGAAGAACAACAATGAATGGTTTATTGGAATCATTTTGAGATGAGGCTTCTTAATCTGAGAATTAATTTTATTTATTTATTGCGGACTTTTTGCCCTCATCTTGGTAGTTTTTGTGTTGTTTCTTCTTTCACTACGTTTCGGCCAAATTTCACCTCTGGCCTTCTTCAGGTGATTTACCGCGACCCCGGATAGGAATGCCGAGTCTTGTAACCGTATCCCCAGTAATTTCTACCTTCCATAGTTGTTGTCTATCGCACCACGTTTTTGACCAAGTAAACCTCTGGCCGGCTTGGGTAGGATTTGAAACCGCTATCGTCTGACAATGCTCACCTGAAACCGTAGGGACTCAACGCCCCTATCCGCTGCGCCACGGGCCCCGAAGGGCGATCATAGATGGATTTTTTGGTCTTATAAATCCAATTATTTGTTCTCCTTATCTGGTCTTCCATAGTCGGATCCGTACCGAATTTGTAATTGTCTTTAATTGGAATCATTTTGAGATGAAGCTTCTTAATTTGAGAATTGGTGCGATAGACAACAACTATGGAAGGCAGTAATTACTGGGCAGCTTTCCTGCATAAGGATTGCCCTTAATCTTATTGGACTGGCGTCCACCTGGTTTTCTGTTGGTTTGTGAGGGTTGATGTAAGACATGACCTTACAACTGGTGTCTCTTTTAGTTTCTGGAAAGCACTTCGCTCACGATTTCCCCATTTCCAGGTTGTGGATTTCTTTGTCAGGTTTCTTAGAGGTTCTGTTATTGTGACATATCCTAAGATGACTCAGGCAACGTACAGTGTCGTGCCTAGGAATGATCGGACTTCAATCACTGATGTTGGTGGAGTAAAGTTACTGATAGTCTGAATCTTCACTGATTCTGGAGAAGTTCCAGTCTCTCCAAAGTTTCAAGTCCATAGAATTTAAACTTGTTAACAGAAAAAAAACATTTTTCTCTGTTGAATTTCTCTCAACTCTCATTGTGTTTCTTCAAGATGTGTTTCAGGTTCACGTCATGATTAGTTTAATTTTTCCCGTAGATAATGATGTCGTCGGAGAGATTTTTAGCTCCTAAGATTTCCCTCAGAAGTTCCGATATCGTATTCTGGAAAATCTTAGCAGCTGCATTGACTTTAAATAGTGTTTTTTTTTTACCTTCTGAGGACCACCCAGGTATTAAATGGGGTGGTATATCTGCTTGCCTCATCTAATCCCAACTGTTGGTACACGTTTTTCATATCTAACTTAAATCCATATCAGGTCATCAATAAGCGGTATCGGGTATTTGATTCGCTTGATTGCACAGTTAGCTTCCCACATATCTATGCAAAGACGCACTCCACCTTTTTTTGGGGAACGACAACTATGGGGCTGATCCATGGTCTTGAACCTTCGACCTTTTCGATTATGTTTATTCTCTCTAGTCTGTCTTGTTCACTTTCTACATCTTTGTGGATATGAAAAGAAACCCGACGATGAATTTGTGCAACTGGGGTTACAGATTTCTCAATGTGAAGAGTACCATTCTTGATGCAGCCCATCGCCACATCAAATAATCATGGGAACTGATCGGGTATGTCTGTAGGGAAAAATAGATCAGGTTTAGTTATAAAGCTGTCGTACTGCTCATCAGGTTGGCGCAGTCATTCGTGTGTAATACATAAAAAACTGCCTCGACTGTTTTTGATTTGTGGCTGATTTGTGTTTGAAAAAGTCCACGAATGGAAAGAGGATCATTTAAGCTAAAAGCGTTAATTTGGGACATAGGCTTTTTGTGTTGAGATACTATACGGCCAAGTGATTCATTAAGCGATTTTCCCATAATATTTACTGAGGCACCTGTGTTAATAATAAAATCGATTGTTTTTTTGTAGATAGGTGCTGTAATGCTTGGTAAGGTTATTGAAAGGGGTGATGTTGAGAGAACGTTGATTGAGAACAGAGACTCATTATTGGATAGTGATGTCAGATGTGGGTGAAAACTGGATGTGTTTTACCTTAGGGCCAGGGAAACATGCCTGAGCAAAATGTCCAATTTTCCCACATTTTTTTAACAGTTTCTCTACTTGTTGGGCAAATTGACCTGGGGTCTGACTAATGACCTTGTGTTTTTTCATTTCTCTCTCTCTCTCCGTCTCTCTCTCTCTCTCTCTCTCTCTATATATATATATATATATATATCAGGGACGGAGATGGGACTAGTGCTACTCGTGCCCGGCACGACCAATAACTCGGTCAATGTTATTCAAAATGGATTAAAAATCATCCATTAATTTCAAGCAAACATACTTAGTCTGATCTCAATTAAATTACGTATCTATTCAAGTTTCGATAACTAAGTAGCCAAAAGTTCATAAATATATCTGGGAATAATACAACGATGCTGTTTTGAACGGATGGTCTTTGTCCGGCCACCGTCAGATCCATTGAACATCCCATAAAATCGGCTATAATGTTGAACACGCGTCGTCTGTGCCAGACACTAGACCCTTATAATAACAGTAATGTTAGCGAAATCTCGCTTTTGGCTGTAGCCAATAGAAAAAGCAAGCCAGAATACCGTGCTCAAAAATATTAGCATAGTGTGACTGCTAACAACTGTCTTAGGAAGAGAGAGAGAGAGAGAGAGAGAGAGAGAGAGAGAGAGAGAGAGAGAGAGAGAGAGGGGGGGATGGTAGATTATAGCCGTCGCTGACGTCATCATCATCGCTATTGTAAATGTTGGTTAAACGCCGTGTTTTAATTCGTTTTTTCACTAACAGATCTCTATTTCTTTAATGAATGTTGCATATATAACATTCTGTAACTAAAATTTGTTTATTTGAATACATTTTCAACAAATAATCTTTATTTTAAGCAAAATTGAAACTACTAGCTGTGTCTGTGTATATAGTCATCAATTTCTTTATTCTAATAAACATGTTTCTCGTCATAGTAATGAACATCTTCTCTTTTCTTCTATACTTTTGAAAGGAAAAAAAATTATCTTATCTACTGTATTAACAAGACTACAAATTATATAGTATCTTGATTGTTTACAAAAAAAAAAAAACACCATGCAAGGTACGTTAGTCAATCTGTGCTATACAATGGAGAATCACGCAATAGCAACGATGATGACTTACTTTGGGTCCACGGACCACGGGTTGGGAACTGAAGTTGACAGAGGGCGGGGGGGGGGACACGAGTAGCAAAAATAGGCTAGAGTCGCCACAGATATATACATATATATTGTCTAAATATATCTTATATATATTTGTTTTTCAGACAAAATCGTGAGTTTCGCAATGTATTTTCTCTGGCGAGTAATAATAATAACTTACAACGTACATGATGAAGGTAAAACTCCCCACAAACTCCAAGTAATCATAGTTACAAATACCATACATCCCTATTAGCCATCACTTTCGGTTGACCCTTTAGATGGCATCTGGTGTCCTCGAAGAGCTGATGACTTGCTGGTCGGCCAACCCTAGTGTATCTATGTGTAAGAGACCATCAAGAAACATTGCTTACAAGTTCATCTTTACCTCCAGAATGTTTTGTTTTTCTTAGTTGAGGGGTTTGTAAGAAAAAAAACCCTGCCTGTCCTATTGTTTATTTTTAACTAGAAGATGAATTCATGCTTTTACTAAAGGTTTTAGAAGCGCAAAGTGAAAACCAAGCAACCCTACTAGGATTTGAACTCGAGTCGACGGTCCCATTTACTACAACGCTAAACTCTCCAAGTTGCAACAGGGGTGTAATGGTTAGTAAATTAGACTTTCAAACCTTCAACGGTGAGTTCAATTCTCATTGGATTTCCTATTAATACGGCCTTGTGGTTCATCAAAACAAAAAAATTAGTAAATCACAACGGTTAGAAAATCAAGGGAGAAAACTCATTTTTAAAGCATTGAATTACTTCCCTTAGATTTTGTAAATTGCAAATGTTTTTTTTCATTGTGCAATCTTTCTAAATGTTTTCATGTATTAAGCTTAATTTAGTTTAATGCAAGTGCATATGTATAGGACCCTCAGTGAGAATCTAAATCTCTATCAATAGTACGCAGTCCTAGTTTTTCAACGATAACACTGCGTGAAGTTATTGATCTTTGCTAAGTCACTGGTTGCTTCCAGAACCTCTTGTTCTCTTGAGGTCACCCATATAAGTATTGGCAAAATTCCTTTTTGCTTAACTTCGGTGATCTTGTTTAGGTGAGTGTGTTCGATATGACTTGATTGTTTGTCAGCTTTTACTATGTTGTATTTTGAGTCCGTTCGATGTGTGCAAGTGTTCTTATTCAGTAGTCCGTATATTTGTGGGTAGTATGTCTATGAACATTTATCGTGTGTGTGTGTGTGTGTGTGTGTGTGTGTGTGTGTGTGTATTTACCCAACCCCTCCGCCACAGGCAGGATGTGACACAATGTCAATATTTAAGCGGAGTGCTGATGGTTTGAATTCACAGTTTTTTTCTTCTCCTAGACTGGTTGCCTAAACAAGGCTATAGAACTCAATCTGCCTTACTATTTACCGGTAGATGGAGTGGTGGATTTTGGTGTTTAGAGATAGACTCGTGTCTTTCACAAAGGTTTTGGTGCAAAGTGAAAGGCGAACAGCTTTATCCAGGATTTGAACTCGAGTCGCCGAATCCATTTCCATATACGATAACCGTGTAGAAATTATATCCCTTGCCTTCCAAATCGTACTTCTAATGGCCAATAGTTGGCGTGACTAAAGTATCATGTAAAACAGCGCTGTAAAATCAAAACTCTTTCAATCTCTCGTTCTCGCTTCGTCAACCAGAGGGAGTTTTCCTACCAACAGATCTCGTATCGTATGGCACACGATGCCATGCCTTGATATATGTCTTCACACAACAATTTATATTCTACTAAAATGTCTCTTATAGTAGACGAATCTTAAACTACACGCTTGGATTTTTCTTCCTAACATCATTGTTGTTGTTGCTGTTGTTTGGGTTTTATGGCATATCAAACTTTGTAGGTTATTTAACGCCAAATCCATTTTTTATGTAAATACTTCTATTTCAATCAATTCAGTTTAGCATAAGTACGCAGTTAAAATGTGAAAAAACATTTCTATTTTAAGCTATTCATTTTCGTCGAGTAGTTTTACTGTTAAATGTCAATACAGTTCCATATTAAAAAATTCAGTTTTGTGTAAACACAGTTTCAATGTCAAAAAACATTTCCATTTCAAATAATTCAGTTTAGCATAAGCACGTAGTTTAAATGTAAGTACGGTTTAATTGTCAAAAACATTTCTATTTCAAGCTATTCAGTTTAGTCAAACAATACATTTTAGCATAAGTATGCCGTTTGTTCAATTTAACCCATAGATAGGGCCCTATCAGGTGCTACCACAAAGTGGACCTGGGAGCGATGGCAATGAAGGGGTGCTCTGCATTCTCCAAAGCTCCAGAATTACTGGAACCTCACCATCAGATTGTTTAGTGCCATATCTAGGACACTCATTGGTGGGGGTCTTACTCCCCCTTACAGAGGTGCCGTCAGTGTATTCTACAGCCCCAGCCGACTGGGCAATAACATCATTGTGACGTTAAAAGTCAGTCATTATATGCACATCCCTTCAAAATCCAAATGTATTCCCACACCGAAAAAACATCCCAAATCAGCTATTGTTCAAGTTAACTTCAAAGAGTCATCAATTTAATCCCTAATTAACCCGAAAACAATATTTTGTGTCATATCCAGGACACTTGTTTGGGGGGGTGGTGGCGGTCTTACCCCTCTGCAGAGTTGCAGCCAGCCAACTGGGCAAACCGAGTGTTTCAGAAAATTTGATTTCATTTCATAATCTTGACCAATTCTTGTTTGAATGATCTCAACATTTTAACTGCATGTGTAGAAACAACTAAAAATTCTGTTTAATGTTTAAATGTCTTTTCTTTTCCAGTGAATGTCATTTCTAAACCGGAGGAAAAAAAAAAAACAACAAAAAAACCCCATTTGAATGTGTATCTATTTTTAATATTGTCCGCCCCAATATTTTCAACCTATTTATGGCTGTCACTTAAAGCCAGAACGCAGATTGACTTCACGCTTTACAGGCACACAACTGAATCTTCTCAATAATCAACTTCTTCGCTGAGCAAATGATAAAAATCTGATTTTTCACACCAACCCAATCCAGATAGCTGTGAACAAAACTCTAACTACGATATTCCCCAAAACAAGTTAATCTTGTTACATTACAATCAGTTAACTTTGTCACATGTGCTTATTTTATTAAGTTGGCCCGGGCAATAAAATATGTTGTTCATTCATTGTGGATTGTTTCACCTTGTTTAGCATAGGGAGATAGGAAACCTCTGCAACAATTGTCCGATTTGGATTACTTAAACTCAAATAATTGTAACAGTCAGTTTATGATACTCCCAGTTAAGATAAATATACGAAGACAAACCTTCAAGTCGTAACCATTACACAAAATGCTTTTTCTTTCTTTTTAATGGCAATTCAACTTCTTTGAGTTATTTAATGCCAGAAGGGTTAGATTGATTTTGTCTTGTGCATGTTTTAAAATTTAGGGTATGGATTTTTATTATGCTTAATTATTTTGGTTAGATTTTGATGGAGAGCTCAAAATTTCCTCAAGTTTGGTATTTTTAAAGAGGACCTTTTCTATTTCAAGCTATTCAGTTTAATCAAACAATTCAGTTTAGCATAAGTACGCCGTAAGTTCTATTTAATCCATTGATAGGGTCCAATCAGGTGCTACCACTCCGAGCCAGAGTGGACCTGGGAGCAATGGCAAGTAAGGGGTGCTCCGTATTTCCCAAAGCCCCAGCATTACTGGGACCTCGCCATCAGACTATTTAGTGTCATATATCAGGACACTCATTGGCGGGGGGGGGTCTTACCCCTCTGCAGATGTGCAGTCAGTGTATTCTACAGCCCCAGCCGACTGGGCAATTGTATATCTGTGTATCTTGTGTAGATGTCTGTGCATGCCGGGTATGTATCCACACATGTCGTGTGTATGCATCTGTGCATGTATAAATGTGCATGTAGTGTGTGTATTTATTGTGTATGCGTTTGTTATGTTCATGTACTGTGTGTGTGTGTATGTGTGGCCTCACATTTAATGTTTGTACGTGCGGTTATGTGTATGTTTCATCTGGACTAAGAATGAAAGTAAATTTAGAATTCATTTTATAATTGTAGCAGCAAATGGAGGGTTCTTGGTGGCGTAATATTTAAAATGCTGAACTGCGACGACGAAGTCAGCGAGTTCGAACTCCTCTCGCGTTTTTACGTTTATTTCATGGCTTATACTCTAGGAAAAGGCATGAGCCGCCTTATCCCCCTACTACTGATTAAATAGTATCACTGCTGTTCTTTGGCATCAAATAATCCACGGATGTCGATATACCATTAAATGAAAAAACCAAAACCGATCTAGCGGAAAATATAATTTAAGGGGAGGTAATGGCACTTCTGAACGGTACAGATAACTTTATTCAATTCTCTAAAATGGTATTTACTTAAACCGTCCGTGATATGTGACTGATGGTCAATAGTTTAGGCAAAGCCCACCCATACACAAACACACAGACAAGGGCAATGGTAAAGATTGCTTGGTTTCCATTGACAATCCCACTCTCAGGTATAAGGCAACAAACCTGATTTATGTCCTTTTTGACGAAGGAAACCTAGTCCTTCAGTGTATGGCTGTGCCAGAACAGAAAGTCGAGGCTTCAAACTTCCTAATAAACTTTCCCACCTATAAATCTGGAAGTGACCAAAAACAACAACATACTAGAGAACAGTATATTTGTGTGCATTCGCTGGGACAGCAAGAATCTCACCAACGCAGAGATTTATATTTGTAATAAGGGTATTATGTTGAGGATTTGACGCATTAAAACTTTGCGTAGATTTTATTGAAGAATAATCGTCGGTTTGATAGCAGAATGAGAAATATCATTTCCCTGTACAAATTAAATAGAAATACAATTCGGGAGACAATAAGTACTTGTTTCCCTTAGAGAATGGGCGTATCCTTTCAGGGGATCATGGACACTTACATGACAATCGGAGAAATCTATTCTCACTCTCTTTTACCTCTGTTAAACAGTGCAAACTTGATCTCTTGCTCTTCCATTGAAACGTAAAATCAAGAAGGCTGTAACCATTTTACTGTCTAACAATTTCAAGCAAGTCTTATTCCATTTTAATACTTATTTTACATTATGGGACTTACACTCCTATAATTTAATTTGGGCGGTATGCCACTTGTTCCCAAAACAAAGATGGCGGACGCACACAAATAATCAGTCCCGGGAAACCATTGGCCAGGAGAACCACGTGACCTGCTTAAAACTACATCCGCGTTTAAATTTCGTCCCGCGTTTTTTGGAGCCTATTCCAAGACACCTATTTTCTATAAATACGTCGTCTTCAAACACTCTCTCTTCTTTTCCCAATTTCTATTGCAGCGCTAACACGCTCTCTCCGGTGTGACTCTCTTATTCACCAACAGAAGTAAAAAGCCAAAAAATGGATAAGCCTAGCAGACATTCATTTCTTCAAAACACTTTGACTAAGAGACTTTTGGCAGCCTCGGAAACACCGACCGTTTCAAACCACAAAAAGAAATAAACATTTTAAATATGTAATCAACCTTAATAGGACACTTTCATTATTTAACTTTTTCCGTAGTTTTTTTGTTGTGTTAGTTACACACACACAAACACACATATACACACAGGACTATTTTACTAACAGTATAGAATTAGCAATATTTTAAATGTATCATTACATGTTTTGTTATGGGTATAAATTTGTTTTGTTTGTCGCCTTGTTTTGAATGTTCCTTTTGTCCGTGCCGTTTCATATCTTCATTCATTTACTTCATTTGCTGGATTTGTCTCCATGTGCCTATATTATACCTTTTTCCAAACACCACATATACTAAACTAGAAAATGGGGGACTAAACATATCTACCAAATAACACGTCCCCCTACCACATACTGCTTGCACATCTTCTTTGTTGGGACAAATTTGTGTATTATTTGAATATTACTTGTATGAATATTATGCATATATTAAATGTTTCTGAATGTGTAAATGAGTTTTTCTTTCCTTCCGATTATCCAGTGTTGATATATCATAGATATACTTATTGGTTCTGGGTGAATGAGGACTCAACTAAATATCTTTGTTGCAACCAAGCAGCCTAATATTACAATTAACGACATCGTATTTTATTGACTGGGTATTTTATCTATTTAAAGAATACAAAATAAAATGAGTTACAAAAAAAAAAAAAATGTAAATGAAGGTTTGTATGTTTGAAATGTTCCTGTTAAAAGTGTCGCAGAAAGACACTTGAATTTTTGTTTGGCGCGTAATTTAATTTGACCGTTAGAGTCGCCGAACATTTTCACCCAACCAGGATGACTTGTCCTATTCACCCCGAACCATATTTCCTAGCAGCACCAAAAATTGAAAAAAGTCCGTGAATCTCTCTCTCGTTCAGAAATCCTCAAAGGGAACGAATAGCAGTAGCCACATCAACCATTATGAGGAGAGCCATCTAGTTTATGGATCCCTTGGGTCTATTCTTCTAGACTAAGGGATTCTAGTTAAAAATAAATTAAATGATACACTCTAACAACTTCCTACCTTCTTTCTTTACTACGAGGCTCGCAGTATACCAGCGTAAACCCCTGTGCTACCATTAAAACCTTCATACAAAACATAACGACGTCTTCGTTCTTCTCCACCACCTTTATTTTCCATCAACATTTAGCGAGGGGATAACAACTAACGAAATACCAATGCAACCAACGAAATACCAACGCAACCAGCGTAAAACCAACTTAAACCTTAAACCTAAAAACCCAATAATAATAATAATAATAATAATAATGTTATCCCTGTTACAAGATGAAATCTTGCCTTGATTTGAAAAAACAAAAAGAAAGGAGAAAAGAAGAAAAGAAAAAAAAAACGGAAGTTACCACTTCGAGTTCTCAACTCAAAATGAAAAGTTAGTCGTTCACGCATCGGCTCCGCGCAGAACTTCCGTTTGCGATAAATTAACAAAAAAAAAAAAAAATACATTAATAAATATCCAATTGGAACGCTTCCCGCGGGGCACAAAAATTGCCGTTTCTGAGCCTACAAAAAAGATATAAATAGACGGACCAAATAATCATAAGCCAGAGAGACTTGTTCCTTCACACGACTCGTGTTAAAGATTCTTCGCCACCGTCCGGCGCCTGTTATCCGATACATCAAACGATCGCCGCCGTTAGGAACGCTGCCCTTGTTTCCAAGAAAACCATCCCTTCACCACGAGACAAATACAGTACATGAACTTTGTAACTATCACCCTGAACTCATTCTTTAACTATTAACGTATTTCTCCATTCTCTGTGCTTAATCTATTTATAAAAACTTTCTACATCATTACTGTGTTATTGTGAGTATCTATACGTTCTTTGTTTTGCAACCATACGCATTTCTCGCCCACAACATTCATATCACAGATATCAACAACTCAGAATATAACACTGGTGTCAAGTGTGCAGCAAAACAAGTATGGAATACTCCGGCCTTTCTTGATCAGAAATCTTGGAACTTATAAAACAGCAAAAAGCAGCGATTCTCCAAACGAAAATTGACATGGAGCCTGCAGATAACCCGCAAGCACAGTTAATCATTAGTGAACTGAAAACAGACCTCCACAAACTTTTAACTGCTCTGCAAACTACCGTGCACGATTGATCGCACACATTGCAACAACACACCACAAACTATGAGCTTCTATTGCGACAGCAGTCACTTCAGGACGCCACGAAATCCATCCGGACCTTTGAACCGGGCAGCGATGTAAACCGCTTCATTACCGACCTTAATAAGGCTTATCCCATACATGTTAAGCCAGAATTAAGGGAATATTCTGCTATGGAGAAGGAGTTTGTCAAGCTGGCAAAGCAACTACTGAACGAAGGCATATTCCAGCAGATGGAGGACTCAAGACAGCCCACATCCACGTTCGAGGAACTAAAGGCTTACCTTATATCCACCCACGGGAGCCAAATGACAAACTTTCAGTACTTAAGCCGAGCATGGGACCTTCAGCGACATGAGGGAGAGAAACTCACTGATTTTGCAGGCCGACTTGAAAACACAATCCGAGAGGCCACAGTCCACATCACGGCTAAATTCAAGCCGGACAGACAAAATGCTGAGATGACGGCCGAAACTGCGTTTTCCCTAATGGGGGCCATGCTCATGAGTGAAAAGATCAAGGCATGGGCACCTAACATCTATCCACACCTCGTCAAAACCATGGACAGACACTACTCAGCGGGTGGTATTGCGCAACGCTATCTTGATCGTGGTATCAAAACGGACATCACCACCGCCGCTGAAACCACTGCGCTAATGGCGAGCCAACCTACACACTCTGACAAATCTCGTAGCCTTGAAAGTGACAAGATACTAGCTGACGTACCGCTACAGTTGCTGGATCTGAACAAGCAACTGCAGCAAACCCACAAGCGGAACTCATCCATTGTTGACTGGAAAAATCGAACCGCCCCCGCCTCCAACATGAAGCACAACCGGGCACAAAGAAGCGCTGGCCAACCCAGCCAACAAGCAATATGCAAAAACTTTTTACGAGGCCGCTCATGCTTTAAGGGCAACAGGTGCCCATATTTTCACCCCCTCATGCTCAAGCACACATAGCGACCACTGACACCGGTTTACCTGGAACAGATAGCGATCAGCACAACCATGAACACGCGACGCGCTTCGACGAACTGGATTTTCGGTTGGGACCGAACGAGATGTGATGACTCGTTCCCAGGTCCATGTATCCACTCAGCATCATTACACATTTAACGTTCAAATCCGACCTGATCTCCGATCGCCCCTTGTTCAGATCAACCTCCGTAACAACGGCATCACATTCTCCGGTGTAGGCATGTTGGATTCCGGATGCACGACTTGCATCATTCCCATTTCTCGCTTACCTGAAGATGCAAGAAGACACATGTCCAAATCCAACATCCGAGTCAAGGGAATCGGAGGGAACATCTCTATTCTGGGCAAGCTCACCTGCGACATTACCTTGGGTGACGATACTTCCCCCGCTTTCTGCAACGTCGACACACTGATCACGTCATCAGACATTCCCATCTTCGGTCAGAACATACTCGGCCACCACACACTGTTATCCTATACTATCGATAACCAGAAGGCGACTGTAGAACTTGCGCGCACACTCCCATCTGGCAAGCTAAAACATACTGTCCCGCTCTCTACAACCGTCCATCCAAGGATAAAACCGATCCACAACCTTTCACACGGGGCCCTAACCATTTCCAACGAGGAACCACGAGCCACAGCTAGATCATCGCCTAACGGGTTGACTCTCAACCAAAAACTCCATTGGCTTAAGCAAACCGTAGGCCTATCGCTTCCAGACCATCATAGCCGTAGTGAATTAGAAGCTACCGCCGATTTACTCATCAGCTATGCGGACATTCTCGGCACCGACGACAATAGAAGGGGCACTTTCATCAAGCCCATACGCATGCCAACCAACGGCCAGTCCAGGAGCCAAAAACAGCACCCTATAGCCCAAGCACTGGAGGGTGACGTTGACGCGGAAATTGCCCGCATGACAAGTGAGGGCGTTATCGAACCTTGCAACGACCCTAAAGGATTTAACAGTCCCGTTTTTGCCGTCCGCAAGAAAAACGGAAAGATTCGTGTGGTCGCAAATTTCAAAAGAACCCTCAACAAGGTGCTAGTCGATCTCGACCCATACCCAATACCTACCATTGACTCGACATTCAACAAGATTGGCGAAGGTAACAAGTACTTCTCAACACTCGACCTCCGCAATGGCTATTGGCAAATCGTCATTGACGAACTTGACCGCCATAAAACCGCCTTTACTTGGAAAGGACGCTGTTTCCAATACACCCGTCTGGCCTTCGGTCTAACATCCGCTGGACAAATCTTCTCGTGATGCATAGCTGAGGCTCTCGACACAGTGGCCTCACGCGCGAACATATCGTCATATATTGATGATAATCTTGTCCACGCCAAAACCTTCGAGGAATATGTGACAGCGCTGGAGCAATTATTTATTGCTCTACGCAAGTTCGGATTAAAACTAAACCCGGAAAAATGCATTTTTCTTGCGTCCGAAGCTAAATTTCTCGGTCGCATCGTGAATAGCGACGGGTTCAAGGCCGACCCCGAATATGTCCGCGCCATTATCGACATGAAACCCCCGACAACGAGAAAAGAACTACAAAGTCTCATCGGACGTCTCGTATGGATTCGGCAATTCATCGAGACGCGCCTTAACGAGAGCATCAGAACCGACATGTTCTCCAATCTAATGGCCCCCATAAACGAACTAAACAAGCCTGGACGGACATTCGTCTGGACCGAAGGGGCCAACAAGGCTTTCAATAAAATTAAGAAGCGCCTCGCTTCACCACCAATCATTTCATTCCCCGACTTCACCGGACTCTTTACCCTCACCACCGACGCCAGCGATATCGCATGTGGGGCCATTCTCATGCAAGAGGATAAACACGGCCAAAAGAAAATAATAGCAGTGGCCTCACACACACCTTTAACGCGACGGAGCGCAACTGGTCAACAACTGAACGCGAGGCATATGCGATAAAATGGGCCATCACCAAATTCGATTACTTCTTGCGTAGTCGTCCCTTCGTCGTCCTCACAGATCATCGATCTCTCACGTACTTGGATCAACGTGAATTCAACAATGCGAAGATACGACGATGGCAGGAGGAAATATCGTGCTACAAATTCGTCTTGGAATATGTAGAAGGCGAATCAAATGTCTGGGCAGACATGCTCAGTCGGAAATATGGCCACAGCAAGGACAAGCTTACGGCAGACCCGACACCTGCAGGGAAGTGCTTCAAATTCCAAGGCTCTAGTCTAAACATCTGCGTTCCATCCTGGTGCATGGACGAAATCAAGAGCTCCCAGCTGCTCCCTGGGACTCACACAACACGGAACATTCAGCATCATCTGCAGGCCATCGACGCATTCCTCGCGTTTCATGCCACATCGACCATCCCGGTTGAAGAGATAGCTGACCACATGGGTATTGCAGCGGAACAAGCCTCTGATGACACACTTTCAAAAATCATCAGAGCTCTTCAGTTGGTAACCCCAAGACCGGACGCTACCCTACTTGACCCCAAAGATCATCGTACTGGGCTATATAACAAGCACATGCACCAATTTTGCTTGGAACCTGGTACATCTGTATTGATGATCAGGGATACTACAAACACACCAAAACTGGTAGTACCCTACAAGCTCCGGACAAAATATCTCCACCAAGCCCATGACTGTGTCAACCACTCAGGGATCTCCCGCATGCAGGAACACCTATCCAGCTACTGGTGGGAGTTCAAAAATCGCGATATCAGGGCGTATGTTCAGTCATGCCAAACCTGCGCTAAACGCAAGGGAAATTACGGCATGCGCCGAAACTGGTCCACGGGCCATTGCAAGAGAGGCGGAAAACCATTCGAGGTTGTCTACATAGATTTTGTCTCAATGCCCCTCTCAAAGGGCAAGCGGTACATCCTTACTATTCTAGACAGCTTCAGCCGCCACCTCATGGCCATGCCATGTGCCAGAGACCGCGCAATCGACGCAGCCCGCGGACTCTACCAGTTCTTTCTTCGTCACCGCGAGATTCCCCGCATTGTCTCCTCTGACGGAGGAACCTACTTCACTGGTGAGGTCTACAAGGAATTTTGTGACCTAACCTCGATCACCCGGGAACTTCACTGCCCGTGGCGACCACAAAGCTCGGGGAACATTGAGAGGCAACACTGGACCTTAAAAAACGCCCTTTACATGATCTGCGAAGACAGAAACTGTGAATGGACGGACGTTCTCGAATCGGCAGTTTCCTCAATGAATGCCACAGCCAACACCGCCACTGGTGCATCCCCGCATTACATTATCACCGGCCGCCAACCAAACATTGGTCTACCGAAGATCCCCTGCCAAGACATCTTTAACAACAACCCAGGTGCTTACGGTATGCAGATAAACGCTTTGCTCCGACAGGTGCATCAAAGAGTCGCCTTGGCGAACAACGAGGCTAACCACAAAATGGAAGCCAAACTGAACCGCAGCATCTTCAAAGACCCGATACAAGTCGGTGACAAGGTGCTACTCCACCGACCGCAATCCGCAACAGCCCACTTGTCTCACCTGCCTTGGATAGGTGACTTTGTGGTCACCAAAACGAACAGTTTGGTGGTCCAAGTGAAAAACGAAAACTGTGAAACGCATTGGGTTCACCGCGGACACGTCCGTCGACTCGTACCGCGACCAAATGACCTGCAGCACATGTATCGACCACCCCCACCTCCAGCTCTATCCCCACCTCACCAAATTCCCAATCACCCGTCGACACGACCACTCCTACCTCCTTGTCCACCCCGGCAACCTACCCATCACCCGTTGTCACGACTCCCTACACTTTCGTCAGGGGAGCATCTTGTCGCAAATGACTGCAGTTCCGGAGACAATACCCAAAACCCAACGAAACGAACAACACGAGGGCAACTCCCAGCACGCTTTAAAGACTTCGTTATGTGCAAAAAACAAAATAAATAATTCACACACCAACAAACAAAACAAAAACACGCACGCAAGCAAGCACTAACAACATAGCAACCTCAAATCATGGTAAGATCTAGGGGAGCTGTTACAAGATGAGATCTTGCCTTGATTTGAAAAAACAAAAAGAAAGGAGAAAAGAAGAAAAGAAAAAAAAACGGAAGTTACCACTTCGAGTTCTCAACTCAAAATGAAAAGTTAGTCGTTCACGCATAGGTTCCGCGCAGAACTTCCGTTTGCGATAAATTAACCAAAAAAAATACATTAATAAATATCCAATCGGAACGCTTCCCGCGGGGCACAAAAATTGCCGTTTCTGAGCCTACAAAAAAGATATAAATAGACGGACCAAATAATTATTAGTCAGAGAGACTTGTTCCTTCACACGACTCGTGTTAAAGATTCTTCGCCACCGTCCGGCGCCTGTCATCCGATACATCAAACGATCGCCGCCGTTAGGAACGCTGCCCTTATTTCCAAGAAAACCATCCCTTCACCACGAGACAAGTACAGTACATGAACTTTGTAACTATCACCCTGAACTCATTCTTTAACTATTAACATATTTCTCCATTCTATTCTCTGTGCTTGATTTATTTATAAAAACTTTCTACAACATCATTACTGTGTTATTGTGAGTATCTATACGTTCTTTGTTTTGCAACCATACGTATTTCTCGCCCACAACATTCATATCACAGATATCAACAACTCAGAATATAACATCCCCATCGCTATAAAAGTACGTATATGTGAAATCTAAGAGAAATTAAAGCTTTTGAGAAAGACCTATTTTTGAAAGTGTTTGTGGTGTGTAATGAAATATACATGTGAATGAGCAAGTAAACTTTCGACATTGTGTGCTGTGTATTATTCTAGGGTGTAATATTCAGCGTGACATGAGGATTGCTGGGTACGAAAAACATGCCTCGGAACACAACGATATACGTATTGTTTCTTAGATATCTTGCATTTTAAGAGAGTGAGACTTTCGCACTCACTTCCATTATACTGCTTTGGAAACGCCATCTAGCGGTCATTAGCCGAAATTCTTTGGCAGACACGAGTGATAATCCCACAAATGCTTTTTCGTAGAAAAGAAGACAAACTTAAAATATCAATAACAAATAATAAATAATAAATCGATGAATAATACAGGGTGTGGAAGGAAAATTAGGAATATTCCAGTACAATAACAAACGAATCTATTATAAGAGAAGTTTAATTTTTGTTTTAAAATATAAATAGCAAAATGAGAAGATAGACACAAAACAGTAAATTTACTCAATATAAACACTATTCTTTTTCAGTTATTGTTTCAACACGCTTTCGAAACGATTTGCATGCCTTCAAAATAAATTCTTCAGACATTTTATTTCATTCCTTCTCAATAGCATCTAAAACAAACCAATATTTGGATGAGAAGTTTTATTTGTTTTGTTTTCTAAAATAACCCATATAGCGTAATCAAGGGAGTTAAGGTCTGGGCTTGATGGCGGCCATAGAGTAGCTCTAATTATTTCCGAAATTTTTTTATGGGTTGGTTTTGCCGCTATGCAAATCATAGATTCTTTGTCGTTTATTTTTTTGCTCACTCATATTGGGTTAAATTTTAAGGAAAAAGTGCTTGAATAATAGAGCTAATCATGAACATTTAAATTTATCGCGTGTTTTTTTTTTTTTTTTTTCTTTTTTGTTATGGCAGTTGGGACTGCATATTCGTGCTAATAACCCATAATTTCTTTGGTCTTGTCAAATATAGCAAAAAGGTTTCTGGGACGAAAGCAGAGGTATTATTTTAATTTCTACATTATTGCATCGTGTTATTTTGATATGATGTACGTTGAGATGAATAATGCTTGGCATTTCTGCAAGTGGGGAGTAGGAGTTCTCTTGGCGTACTGGACTGCGACATCATAGTAGACAAGTTCAATCTCCAGTCGAGCTATTACGTTCACTTTCGAACCAATACTCTTGGGAAAGCTATGAACCCCCTCATCTCCCCAACTATGTGTTAAGTGGTACCATTACTGTTCTTCAACAAGGATGGCTGTGGCATTAAATAACTTACAAAAGTTTGTATGCCATTAATTAAAGAAACTAAACCATCTTTGTAAATATAAATTTAAAAAAAAAAAAAAAATGAATTGCTTTTCAGGGGAAATAACTCTATCTATTTACTAAATGAGTTATCGGTACTGACTTTTCCTATTTTTTTTTTATTTTGCAAATATTGATACAATGTATTCGTTATGGAAATATGCACAAAATATTGTTTGGGATCTTTTGAAACTTTAGGTTTGAAAATTATTCAAAAATCTCTGTTGAAATATCTTGGAGACATGATTTGTTAACCAATGAACAATGATAGGCAAACGCCCCACCAAAATATTTAACAACACAACAGAAATTATTTTTTGAGACTGAGACTCTCCAACGAAATTAACAGAGGGAAAACGGAAGAAATTTCTTTAGATGATGGTGTTGGACATTCTCTTAAAAAATTTCTCTATTTCTTTATTTTCTTATTTCTAAATGTAAAATTTTGATTGAATAAATTACCAGTGTATGTTTGAAAGTATCTTTGTGATTATTATTATTATTATTATTATTATTATTATTATTATTATTATTATTATTATTATTATTATTATTATTATTATTATTATTATTCACTCATTAGAGCTTTTCACATCAGTGGTAGCCGATGGTTTTTCACTGGAGTCTGAGTGACAACAAGTCTCCTCAAGTCTCCAGGACTCTTCTCAGTATTCTGGCAGTTCTCAACAATGCTGTCGTTTGGATGGTCTCCACTCGTCCGCCAACCTCCAAGTCCTCTAGTCCCTTTAGTAATCCCTTAGTTACTGTTCCAAACGCACCAATTGCAATTGGTATAATTGTCAACTGCATGTTCCACAGTTTTTTCAGTTCCCTAGCATGGTCGAGGTACTTATCCTTCTTTTCACATTCTTTCAGTTTTATTCTATGGTCAGCCGGGACAGCAAAGTCGACTATTTTGCAACTTCTCTTTTTTTTTGTTGATTATTATTAAGTCTGGTCTCCTGGCCGGGATTAGATGATCCGTTTGTATAAGAGTTTATGAGAGTCATTTTCTAGGACAGGTGCTGGGTTGTGCATATACCATTTGTTAGTATGGTCGAATTTAAATTTCTTACATATTTCCCTGTGAATCACCTTACCGACCCAGTCGTGTCTCGCCTTATACTCCCGCTGTGCTAATTTGCTGCAATTATTATTATCATTATCATTATTATTATTATTATTATTATTATTCCTTGAGAGTTTTTCTCATCAGCGTTAGCTAATAGTCTTTCACAGGAGTTTGAGTGACAGCAAGTCTCATCAAGTCTCCAGGACTCTTCTCAGTATTCTGGCTGATGCAGTTGTTTGGATGGTCTCCACTCATCCTCTTATTTCCAAGTCCTCCAGTCCCTTTATTAATCCCTCGGTGACTGTACCAAAAGTACCAATCACGATTGGTATAAACGTCACTTTCATGTTCCGCAGTTTCTTCAATCCTCTAGCAAGGTCGACGTATTTATCCTTTTCACTTATTTTCAATTTTACTCTGTGGTCAGCTGGGACAGCAAGGTCCACAATTTGGAAAGTTCTCTTTTTTTATTATTATAAGGTCTGGTTGTCGGGCTGATATTAAGTGATCTATTTGTATGTGTGATTCTCCAGGACAGATGTTGAGTTGAGCATATACCATTTGTTAGCATGGTCAAATTTCAATTTATTGCACAATTCCCTGTGTATCAAATTGCCCACCCAGTCGTGTCTAGTCTTATACTCCTTCTGTGCTGATTTGCTGCATTCGCTTATTATGTGATTGATCGTTTCGTCTATATCACCACATAACCTACGTCTCCCGTTTTCTAGCGTCTTATCTATTCTTCCTTTTATATGGTTGGTCCTTATGGCGTTGTTTTGTGATGCTATCATAGTAAATTCAGTTTCTCTCTTAAGGTTTCCCTTTCTTAGCCACGTCCACATTTTCTTGTGTGAGATATTAGTCGCTTAAAATGTCCATTGAGTTGTTCTTCCCACTCTGGTTTTCTGGTTATTGTCGTTCTTTTGTTCCTCGTGTCGTCAGTATTATTGCTGGTGGCTGTAATCCACCGTGCTTTTTTATGTAGTCTTCAAGTCGTTGTATTGATGCGTCAACGCCGTCTTCAATGCTGGGAAATCCTCTTCCTCCTTCTTTTCTTGTCATATGTAGTCTGTTAATGTCATCTCTGGGATGCAAAGCCTTACGTATCGCCATTAGTTTTCTTATTCTCTGGTCGATTTCATTAAGTTATTCTCTGGTCAACTTCAAGAATCATCCCCAATGTTTTACGAGGGAGACAGGCTAGGTATTTAATTCATTTTATTATTATTATTACCACGATAAAATATAATTATGGGGCAATTGAATACAGCGAATGAACCTTTGCAGAGGAGGTAAAATCCCCCCTCCTTAATGGGGGCCACCTCTTGGCTGTAGGTGGCGACGAGTAATCCTTGATGACAGGATCTTGATGGCTGAGTAGTAAGTGATCCAGATGCCAATGTTGCAACATTTCAGTTCAACCCTTACTTGGGCTAGAGGAGTGGTCGGAGAGGCCCGATCCGATCAAGCAACTATAAGCCCCGTTACTATTCATCAAATTACTCCTGTGGCTAACAAACATCCAACCTTTTTATATAATTCCCTAACTTCCAGACGAGTTGACATGCCGTTAAAATCCACCAATCAACGAATGAACGAACGAACCGACCAAAATATAATTATTGCAGAAGAAGAAGAAGAAGAAGAGGAGGAGGAGGAGGACGAAGAAGAAGAAGAAGAAGAAGAAGAAGAAGAAGAAGAAGAAAATACATGACCGTTTTTATCCATATTGATATTAAGAAAAACTCTTAGAGAAATCCAAAAGATTAAGAAATATTGCAATGATTTTCTTCTTCAATAAATATCTTTACTTATTTATATTTGGTAGAATTAATAATAAACTATAAACAATATTACACTTAGATATCAATCTTGAGTTATATTTTATCGCAATAATCTGTAGTTATTTTATAATATTAAAAATGGATCCCAAACAGATTTTCTAGTAGCTGGATCATGAGGTGTTGCAAAATATCAACATAAAGGCAATAAGAAAAATAAAGATTTTTTAAGCGTAAGGAAGTTTCTAATTGATTATCAATACTAAAATAAAATAAGATAAAAATGACTGAAAATTTTCACACCTTTGAAACAAAGACGATAACAAATTCAACCTAGAAGACGTCAGAATAATATGAAGAAGGAATCTTATCAAAAACTGTTCCTTTTGAATGATACTAGGGACCTTTCTTAAAGTGGACGAGGGAAGATCAAAACAAATGAACCAAAAAAAAAAAAAAAAAAAGAAAAAAAAAGAAAACTAATGACGATGCATAAGGTCTTACATCCGAGAAATGACATAGATAGACCATATATGTCAAGTAAAAAAGAATGAAGAAAACCCGCCGCCGTTGAAGATAGCATGGATACATCAATACGATGATTTGAAGACTACTTTAAAAATTAAAAAAAAAGACTTTTTACAGCAACCAGAAACATTACAGGTCGCGAAAAGATAAACAATAACTTGGAAACAGAAATGGGAAGAAAAACAACTTTATGGATATTTCAAGTGACAAACTAACATAATCTCACACGAAAAGACCTGAACATGGCAAAGAAAGGGAAACCTTATGAGAGGAATTGAATCTCTACAAATAGCAGCACAAAGCAACGCCTTAAGGACCAATTATGTTTTAGCAAAAATAAATAAGACACAACAGAATAGCAATTGTAGGTTATATGGCGATAGAAATGAAACGATTAATCAAATAACAAGCGAATGCAGCTAACTAGCGCAAAAAGAGTATATGACTAGACACGACTGGGTGGGAAAGGTGATCCACTGGGAATTGTGCAAGCAATTGAAATTTGACCAAACAACTAAATGGTAAATGCACAAACCAGAAATTGCCCAGGAGAATGAGACGCATAAAATTCTCTGAGATTTTGAAATACAAACTAATCACCAAATCCTGAGAAGAAAACCAAAGGAATAGTTAACAATAAAAAGAAAACCGGCCGCTCACACACATATACAAGTATGTACATGCACGCACTAACCCGGCCCTCAGCGGGGCGTTCTCAGTCTGCAAGCTGGCTGGCTTTCCTGTCCCTAACTGACTCATAATGCCGCGGGCATCAGCCTATATTATTTCATAATGCCCACTTGCTTCCGCTTCTTCTTCCGCTTATTTACACTGGTGCATCTCTGATTGACGGCTCGGTCAAGGGTCAATATATAACACAAACAATTCAGTTTAGAATAAGTATATTTTTTTGCTTACACACAGTTAAATGTCAAAACAGTTCAATTTCAAACAATTCAGTTTAGCACAAGTATACAGTTTAGTTCTATTTGACCCATAGATAGGACCCTATCAAGTACTATCACTCCGGTCCAGAGTTGACCTGGGAGCGATGGCAATAAAGGGTTACTCTGCATTCCCCAAAGCTCCAGTGTAATTGGAACCTCATCATCAGATTGTTTAGTGTCACAATTTGGACACTCGTTTGTGGTGGGGGTGGGGTCTTATCCCTCGGCAAAGAAACAGTCGGTGTATTCTGCAGCCCCAGCCGACTGAGCAAAGCATTTTCTGATTTCAGTAAGTGGTCATATGAGATGACTGACCATTTTTTATGATTTCAAGTTCAAATGAACAGCTACAGCAGGAATTGGAATACACCCTACTAAAGCCTGATTGTCACAGCTGGTGAATTTCAAAAATGCAATCTGGACGTGAGAACACTTTAGAAGAACGATATGCAATAAAATTCTGTTTTAAACTTGGAAAAAATGCTACAGAAACGTATGGAATGTTTCAGACTGCTTTTTGACCATCTTGCATGAATCAAGCATCAGTTTTTGAGTGACATAAGAGATTCAAGGAAGGCAGGGAGTCTGTGAGGGATGATAAGAAGTGTGGGAGGAGTAAGGATGTCAATATACCAGAGCTGATTGGCAAAAGGCTTAAGGTTAGGGTTACTATGTTGAGGTTTTAAGGGAGTTCAGGAAGAGATTACTTGGGAAGAGGCCAGCACTCTTCAAATCGGGCCAGTGGCATTTTCACCAGGACAACGCACCAGTCCACAACTCCATCCTTGTCACAGACTATTTGACCAAGATGGGCATCAAGACAGTTCCCTATAATCCAGACCTTGCTCCCTGTAACTTTTGGTTATTCCCTAAGCTCACAGGCTGTCATAATGAGACAATTGAGGAGATGAAAGAGGCTGTGACGAAGATCATTGACACGCTCATACAAGAGGACTTCCATGGAGCCTTCCAGAAGTTGTTGGAACGGCACAATAAGTGCCTTGCAGCCGGGGGAGATTACTTGGAAGGGAACTAGAGTTTCATGTGTGTACTATCAAAAAAAGTGCCCATACTAAAAAAGTCTGGAAACTTATTTAATGATCCTCGTACATTTGAGTTTGAACGTATTTGTATGGTTGCATGTGAGCATAGATAGCGTCTATGTATATATGTATATAGGTATGTATATATGTATGTACATGGATGTGTGTTTATAGTCGTATCAAAAGGATAGCTAAACGATTTAGAGAGGTCGTTAGATTTTAACTGAGGATAAAATAGTAAGACAAGAATTTCTCGATGGTGATGAAAAAGTCAGTTTTTAAATTTCCATTATAAACAGAAATTTTTCTACAATCAAAAGTCAGTAGCTAAAAATATAATCTTCAAAAGTACTTTAGTTCGGGGTGGTGGTCCACGCAAGAAAATCTTTTTTTTTTCTGAAGTAAGGGCCGCATATATTCACAGTTGTAGAACTGATCAAATGCAGCTCGACAAATGATGGTTGATTTGACCGTTGGTTTGAGGTCCTTCCCCCTCCCACCGTAGTAGTAAGTAAAAAAGTAAAGTTGGCAACCGTAGTCGAGGGCGACCAGAAGGCTCCCTTTTCAATAGCTACTACACCGAGGTGTTGGGGAGGGCGATACGCCTTTCCCAGGATTGCTCCACTTTACCCTTGACACGTATTTTATAATACTGAGTGTTAAGCAAGGAAGTATCAAGTACCATTTTTAAAGTCTTTGGTAGGACACGACATGGGATTGAACTATCGGAGATGGTCTAGTGGGTATAGTGTTCAATCCCAGGTAACGTCATACCAAAGATTTTAAAAATGGTACTTGATACCTACTTAACACTTAGCGATATAAGGTATAGATCAAGGGTAAAGTGGAGCAATCCAGGGAAAGGAGTAGCGCCCTCCCCTTTACCTCGGTGTAGTAGCTATTGGTATGACGTGACCTGGGATTGATTCCAGGCCTCCCGGACCATTGGCGAAAACTCTACCCACTAGGCCAATGAAATCTACTTGTTTAAATGTCCGAGATGAGGCTTGATAATTTTTATAACTTCGGACAATTATAAGATTTGGACTTATTGTCTCCATCTTCATTATTATATACACAACGTTTCGGCCGGTGCGTCTTTCAGCCTTCTTCAAGTATTTAATGTCGAATTTGGGAGCCCACACAGAACTAAAAGTTTCGGTTTGAAACTTTGTGAATATAATGATGAAGATGAAGACAATAGTCCGACTACCCAAAGTGATAAAAATTTAATGAATGCTTATGTAGTCATCATCATCATCATATCGCGCTGGTAGCACGGATATCCCTGACCCTCTCTCGCCACTCCTCCCTATCGTTCATCGCCCTAGGTAGGTCTTCAGGACACCATCCTGTATCCTCACATAGCTGCTGAATGTACGTTCGAGCTGGTCGTCCTGCTTTTGCGCGGCCATGTGTGGGGATCCATAAGAGTACATCTCTTATGAGTTCATCTCTGCCTCTCCAGCAGTGTCCTGCATGTCTGGTTCGTCTAACATGAATAGTTTTCGTGATAGGGGGCAGGTGGCCGTACAGTTGGTGTCTTGTGGGGTGCTGCTGCCAGGACTTGTTCAGGATTGCACGCAGCATTCTTGTGTAATTGCCATCCAGTTTCTTCTCCAGCCGTTTTGTTAGCGTCCATGTAGTGCATCCATATAGCAGTATCGATGTGACCGCTGCCTGGAAGAAACTGCGTTTCATTTTATCGGTTAGGTCTGATTTCCATATAATCGATAGCCTATTGATAGCTGTCCATGCTTTCGTTAGCCTCGTTTCGATGTCATTTTCGGTTGATTCGACGCTGCAACCCCACTTAAACTAGTAGACAAATTCACGCTTATGTAGTAGAACATAAAAAATGTTGCAACGATAAGCTATGTGTCCGAAAACAGACAAACTAAATATATTGTTCGAAAGATAGAGTATAAGGAAAAATATGAAAATCGTGAAAGGGTCTTTACACTTACTTGCCTGGGCGAGAGACTAAGGTCTCTTTTCTGTTCAATGAATTGTTCAATGAAATCAGGTCCTTGTTGTTACTCCACGAGCGAAGACTGAAAATAGGACTTCATGTCCGTTCAAAGAACAGTGGCAAAAAGAAAGGTTCTTAGACGCTGATTTCACACGTGACCAACGAACACGTGATGTGGAAAGCCATGCTCCTAATCCAAGGGAAGATAATTACTTGTCTTCCTACAGTAGCAAACAGGGAAGAGATAGTTTGAGTCTAGGGTAGTAAGCGACAGTGAATTGTCAGGATGAGTGACAGTTCCAAAAGAAAGTCGAGTAAGAAGTTGGTTGTTAGACGTGTAAGTAAAGTCGAGAGTGACCCGAAGGCTCCCTTTTCAATTGCTACTACACCGAAGTGTAGGGGAGGGCGCTAATCCATTCCCTGGATTGCTCCACTTTATCCCTGATTCGTACCTTATAATGCTGAGTGCTAAGCAAGGCGGTATCAAGTACCATTTTTTGAGTCTTTGGTATGACTTGACCTGGGATTGAACTCCGGTCTCCCGAACCATTGGCAAACACTCTACTCATTTGGCTAAAAACCGCCCAAATTATTGTCTGACTTCCATATTGCTGTCAGTGAATCCATATTGCGAAGTGTCACGTGAGCACCATCAGAATAAACCCGAAGAGTTAATAAAGAAACGACAAGTTTATTCTCGAGTTCATTTTATATTTTCAACCAAAACCTGTGACCAACTAATTCTTTTTTTTAGCCAAAAACACCACATGGGGATTAGTAGTTTAGTAGACAAGGTTGCACAGGCTACGAACCGTTATGATACAAAAGAAAACTTATAGAATATGTGATTTTCTCGGACACTGTAGGAAACAAAAATAGGAGGGAAAATAACTATATGGTCGCTTTAAACGTCTAATTAACAACATCGCACACCAGAAAACCTGGACATGGCCAAGAAAAGGAAACCTTAAGAGAGAAACGGAATCCCTCCTAATAGCAGCACAAGACAACGCCATAAGAACCAATCATATCAAAGCGAGAATAGATAAGACGCAACAAAACAGTAAATGTAGGCTATGTGATGACAGAGACGAAACGATCAATCACATAATAAGCGAATGCCGCAAAATTGGCACGGAAGGAGTACAAGGCTAGACACGACTGGGTGAGCAAGGTGATCCACTGGAAAGTGTGCAAGAAATTAAAATTTAACCATGCCAACAAATGGTGTATGCACAACCCAGCACTTGTCCTAGAAAATGACACACACAAACTCCTATGGGACTTTGATATACAAGCGGATCACCTAATCTCGGTAAGAAGACCAAACTTAATAATAATCAACAAAAAAAAAAAAAAAAGAAGAAAACCTGCAAAATTGTCGACTTTGCTGTCCCAACAGACCATAGAATAAAACTGAAAGAATATGAAAAGAGAGATAAGTACCTCGACCTTGCTAGAGAATTGAAAATACAATGGAACATGAAGGTGACAATTATACCAATTGTGATTGGTGCTTTTGGCATGGTAACTAAAGAATTATTAAAGGGCCTGGAGGATTTGGAAGTTGGCGGTCGAGTGGAGACCATCCAACCAACAGCATTATTGAAAACGGCCAGAATACTGAGAAGAGTCCTGGAGACTTGAGGAGACTTGCTGTAACTCAAATTCCAGTGAGAGACCATTAGCTTACGCTGATGTGAAAAACTCTAATGAGTAAATAATAATGATAATAATAATAATAATAATAAAAGAACTTGTCATTTAGTCAATTTTTGATCTTCCAGCGGACCACAAAAGGAAAATAGTAGAAAGCGCAACACTGAACAAGATGAGAAAAGTTCTAGAACAAAACAGGTTACAGTGACATCAATCGTAGCTTGAATTCGTGTAACTTGGAAAAGAGACTGACAGAACAGGAAACTTGAGAAAGAATCAGAGCCATCCATATAAAAGCTCAATTAAAATAAGCTACGATACCAAGGAGAGTCCTTGAAAGTTGAGAAGGCTTGTTATCATTCAGACTTCAGGGGAAATAAACCAATTAAAACTGGTGTAAAAACTCTCATTGAATGGCAATAACAGTAATAGTATATATATAGTAAAAAAGTAAAGTTGGCGACCTTAGTCGAAGGGTGACCAGAGGGCTCCCTTTTCTATAGCTACTACACCGAGGTGTAGAGAACGGCGCTACTCCATTCCCTGGATTGCGCCACTTTAACCTTGATCCTTACCTTATAGTGTTGAGTGTTAAGCAAGGCGGAATCAAGTACCATTTTTTGAGTCTTTGGTATGACTCGACCTGGCGAACACTTTACTCATTTCGCCAATTTCTTTCTTCTTTCTTTCTTTCTTTCTTTTTTCGTTATCCGCTGTACATGAATATCTACCACAACTGTTATTAATCACATCTGTATCAGGCGCGCAGATAATAAACAAACCCTGGGTCTGGTATAGCCACAATATACTACCCTTGAAAAATGACAAAATCGATACATAATTCAACATGGAGCCCAGACAACAGTTTTGGGTGTCATGATCGGCAGGTGCTTCCTTGATACCCAACGCGTGGTACGGACAAGCATCCTGAGAATATTGACCGTTCTTCTTTCAGGTACACAAAGGATTCTTTTTCCAGGCACACAAATGATTCTTCTTTCAGGTATACAAGCGCTGAATAAATCGACCACTCAAACCTGAGACTACAGCGTAGAAAATGAACCCGGGAAGATAACAAACAAGCATAATACTGTTATTTTTGGAGCAACCCTACAAAAAGTGGGTATCAAAAAAGAATGATAGATACATCCCGACACACCCAAGAAAACACTAAAAAAATATCAAACTGGAAAACCCCTGACCTAGACGGCATACACGGATTTTGGTTAAAATCTTTTTTTACTCCCATGCACGACAGACTTGCTGCCGAAATGACCAAATGCATACAGAAAACTGAGACACCCGAATGGATGACCAAAAAGGAAGACCACTTTGATCCAAAAAGACCCTTTCTAAGGAACCGCTCCAAACAACTATAGACCCATAACGTGCCTCCCGATGATGTGGAAAATATTAACGGCACAAATTAGGGAGTGTAGGATTTGTTAAGTTGCGTAAGGCAATTAGCAGCGATAGCCGAGAGAAATTAATCGCGTTAGCTAAGAGCAATCAGTCGTGAAGTCAGGAAAACTCAATTACCGATTGAGGAACGGGAGCTGTTTATGGTGACTTGGGGCATCCCATTGTGCACAAGTGGGATAGTCCATTGCATAGATCGTGATTCGCTGCTTGTAAGTTAGTGAAAGTATTTTATTATATAAGCCAGCTTCAGTTTAGCATTGTAAGGGAGACTGCACTGAGCTACGACCTGCTTTATTTTTGTCTGCCGGCTGGACGCTTTACGGAGATATGTGTTATTGTTATTCTACATAGATCTACATACGTAGATCAACTACTCATTGATAAACCGCGGAATCTTCCCCAAGGAACAGTAAAGATGCCGCAAAAGAACCAGAGGCACAGAGGAACTACTATATACAGTTCAATACATCCTCAACGAGAGTAAAAAGAGTCGGAAGAGTCTAGCGATGGGCTACATTGACTACAAAAAGTCTTACGATTTGATCCCCCAAAGCTGGATACTACATTGTCTCAAAATGTGTAAAATACACAACCATGTCGTACAGTTTATCGAGAAAACCATGGAAACCTGGAGAGTGGAATTGACAGCTGGAGGAAAAAGCTTAGCAGAGGTAAAGATCCAAAGAGGAATATTCCAGAAAGAGGAATGTGCACTATCACAATTACTATTTGTAATAGTGATGACGTCATTCAACCACATCCTTAGGAAATGCACAGCCGGATACAAATTCACTAAATCACAAGTAAAGATCAACCACTTGATGTACATGGACGACATCAAACCTTTTGCCAAAAACGAAAAAGAATTGGAAACCTTAATACAAACTGTGAGAATATACAGTCAAGTAATAGGAATGGAATTTTTGCTAGTAATGAAAAGCAGCAAACGACACAAGACGGAAGGAGTCAAACTACCAAATCAAATAATAATCAGAACACTCGGAGAAAAGGAAACCTAAAAATATTAGGGAATATTGGAAGCTGACACTATCAAACAAGTGGAAATGAAAGAAAAAATTAAAAAAATAGTATCTCAGAAGAACCAGAAAGCTACAAGAGACAAAACTCTACAGCAAGAACCTTGTCAAAGGGATAAATACCTGTGTTGTCCCCCACGTAAGATACTCGGGACCATTCTTCAAGAGGACCAGACAAGAACTTAAACAAATGGAGCAGAGAACAAGGATACTAGTGACCATGCATAAGGATTTGCATCCCAGAGATGACGTTGGAGGCTATATTTGTTAAGAAGAGAAGGAGAAAGAGGACTTGCCAGTATTGAAGACAGCATTGACATATCAATATAACGATTCGACGACTACATGGAAAAGCGCGGAGGAAAACTGATTACACCCACCAGAAAAAATACTAACGACACGAGGACCAGCGGAACAACAATAACCAGAAAACAAAAGTGGGAAGAAAAACAACTCTATGGACATTCTAAGCGATTAATAAGCAACATCTCCCACGAAAAAACATGGACGTGGCTAAGAAAAGGAAACCTTAAATGAGAAATTGAATATCTCCTGATAGCAGCACAAATAAGGCCATAAGGACCAACCATATCAAAGCGAGAATAGATAAGACGCAACAAAACAGCAGATGTAGGCTATGTAGTGATAGAGACGATACGGTCAATCACATAATAAGCGAATGCAACAAATTAGCACAGAAAGAATATAAGACTAGGCACAACTGGGTGGGCGAGGTGATCCGCAGGGAATTGTGCAAGAAATTAAAGTTTGACCTTACGAATAAATGGTATATGCACAACCCAGAATCTTTCCTGTGAAAATGAGACACACAAACTCCTCTGCGATTTTGAGATACAAACGGATCACCTAATTTTGACCAAACGACCAAACCTCATAATAATCAACATAAAAGAGAGAACTTGCAAAATTGTGGACTTAGCTGTCCCAACTGACCACAGAGTAAAATTGAAAGAAAGCAAAAAGAGGGATAAATACCTCGACCTTGTTATGGAATTGAAAAAACTGTGCAACATGAAAGTGACGATTATACCAACTGTAACTGGCGCGATCGATACTGTCACCAAAGAATTCGTTTAACGACTGGAGGACTTGGAAATAAGAGGACAAGTCGAGACCATCCAAACTACAGCATTGATGAGATCGGCCAAAATACTGAGAAGAGTCCTTGAGACTTGAGGAGATTTGCTATCATTCTGACTCATGAGAAAGACCAGCAGCTAAGCTTGTGCGAAAAACTCCCAAAAGAGTAAAATAATTGTTCGGACAGAATACTGAGAATAGTTCTGGAGACTTGAAGAGACTTGCTGTCACTCCTGGGAAAGATCAGCAGCTAAACTTGTGTGAAAAACTGTCTTAGAAAATGAGAGGCGAAAAATTTTGAGATACAAATGGATCAACTAATCTCGGCCAGACGACCAGACCTACTGATAGGCAAAAAAAAAAAAAAAAAAGAACCTGCCGAATAGTCGGCTTTGTCGTTCCGGCTGATCACAGGGTTAAACTGAAATAAAGCGAAAAGAGAGATAATTACCAAGACCTTGCCAGAGAACTGAAAAACCTATGGAACATGAAAGTGACGGTGATACCAACTGTAACTGGCGCGCTCGGTACAGACACCAAAGGATTGGTACAGGGACTGGAGAACTTGGAAATAAGAGGACGAGTGGAGACCATCCAAACTACAGCCTTGTTGAAATCGGCCAGAATACTGAGAAGAGTCATGAAGATTTGAGGAGACTTGTTGTTATTTAGACTCCAGTGGAAAACCATCTACTAACGCTGGTTTTAAAAAGCTCTGAAAAAAAGTATGATAATAATAATAATGATAACCAAAGCGAGGATAGATAAGACGCAACAAAGCAGTAAATGTAGGCTCTGCGGTGACAGAGACGAAACGATCAATCACATAATAAGCGAATGCAGCAAATTAGCACAGAAGGAGTATAAGGCAAGACACGACTGGATCGCCAAGGTGATCCGCTGGGAATTGTGCAAGAAAATTAAGTTTGAAAATACTAACAAATGGTATATGCACAACCCAGCACCTGTCCTAGAAAATGACACGCATAAACTGCTATGGGACTTTAACATACAAACGGATCAACTAATCCCGGCCAGAAGACCAGACCTTATAATAATCAACAAAAAAAAAAAAAAAAAAAAAGAAGAAAATTTGCTAAATTGTCGACTTTGCTGTTCTGGCGGACCACAGAATAAATTTGAAGGAAAGTGAAAAGAAGGATAAGTACCTCGACCTTGCCAGAGAATTGAAAAAGCTGTGGAACATGAAAGTAACGATTTTGCCAATTGTGATTGGTACGTTAGGTGCAATAACTAAAGGATTATTAAAAGGTTTACAGGACTTGGAAATTTGCGGACGGGTAGAGACCATCCAAACGACAGCATTGCTGAGAACGGCCCGAATCCTGAGACAAGTCCTGGAGACCTGAGGAGACTTGCTGTCACTCAGCTACAGTGAAAAACCATCAGCTAACACTGATGTGAAAAACCCTAAAGGAGTGAATAATAATAACAACAGTAATGATTGTAATAATAATAATAATAATAGTAATAAAAATAATAATGGAAAACTTAACATAGGAGAAAGAATAATCTTGGATGAAACCCCCCCCCAGAATTCCACACTTCAGAAGACAGACGTAAAAAAAGAATGGCGGGAAAGAAAGAAAGAAAAAGTAAAAGGACACCTACGTTACCTGTGATAATAAATTTTCGATCGAGAAATGAAGTGGTAAATTCCTATTTAAAACTTTCTTGTTTTATTATGAAAAATAATTACGTGTTTGTCTTTGAATATTTTCTACTTTTTTGTTTCCTGAATATAAAAAAAAATAGATGATGTAAATTTAATTTGATTCTAGAATAATGTGAAATGGTTATCAAGTGGGGGTCAAAAGGGCATATGTATAGAATAGTTAACACGAGAGAAAGAATAATCTTTGTAAACATGTGACTAACCTTTTAATCGAAACCAATTATCAGTAACAGGAAAGCACAAAGTAGAGCTAAAATTACAATACAAGAAAGTCACAAAATAGTTCAGTGTTTAAAGTATAAAATATCAGTTATAACAGGCAGAGTAAAAATAAAGAATTCTCTCCGGACTGTGACTTTGTTAAAAATTAACAAATCCACCACGAAATTTTTTTAAATACCCGCTTGCGACTTTTTTTAAAAGGTACTTGGTCACATCGGTTACAGGTGCGCAGATAATAAACAAACCCCTGCATCTGGTATAGCCACAATAAATTACTTATGAAAAAAAAAAAATGCAAAACCACAACACAATTCAACATGAAACTCAGACAACAGGTTCGAGTGTCATGATCGGCAGGTGCTCCCTTGATAGTCACCATCAAGGAGTTGACGTCATCCTACGAATGTTGGCTTTTTTTTCCGGCACACAAACGACGAACTAAGCAACTACTCGTATCAGATACATTAACTCAGAAAATGGAAAGACAACAAACTTGCACTTCACTGTTATTTTAGGAATAACTCCACACAAATTGGGTATAGAAGAATAATAATAGAAATCTGATAAGAATGCGCTAGGTTGAAGATAACAAGCCAAACACTCGCTAACCAAGCTAGGACGATAATAAAGAATGACTGGTTTTCTGACCTTGAAATATTAGAAATACACCGACAAATGAATAGGGAATTATATTAACAAGGCTCTAATACAGTGACTGAGACGCTAAGTACTGAAAAACAAGAACCCTCTAACCGAAACGAAATGCCGAGTAACAGTAATAGAAACACCACACCATAGAACAAACACTATCATAAGAAGTAGAAATGAATTTAGGGATTATAAAGAGAATTATGTCTAAAAAAAAAGACCATCTCAAAGGAACTAAGACTGGAAAACAACTTTGGCAGAGATTGAAAAAAAAAAATAAACAAATTATCAACACATATATCAACGAACAACCTCACGGAACTAAACGAAATAATCTATGCTGGAGCAAAATTAGTCAGTGTTGAAATCGGTGCCCCCTAAAAACACGAACAGAAATTAAAAACCTGGATGTCGAATCAGACTGGAAATACTGATAAGAAATCTACGAGAATAAGCAAAAATGTTAAGACAGACAAAAAACACGGGAATATGTTGATACGAAAAGAGAAAAGCAATACAATAATTAAAATAAAAGATATCTATCGAGGAAATAAATCAGAAGGTACTGGCGAAAGAAGGAGACAAAAACAATATCGAGATAGAATAAAACAATACAGACAAAATAGGACATTCTACAGCAAGAAAAAATTCTAATAGCTAGTAGGCGGTGAATATACGAAGACATACCAACGGAAATAAAACAATTTTGGTAAAAAATCAGGTAACGAAGAGAACATAACATAAATGCCGAATGGACAAACAACAAGTAAAAAGAGTGACAAGGATTCGAAGAAGGCCCAAGGGCGAAAACACACCTCAATTCACTCAGAGCATCACTAGAAAAAAAATACCAAATTGGAAAACGTCAGGCCATAATGGCATACATATATTCTGTTTATAAAAGTTCATTTCTACTCACGACAGACTGGCTATCAAAATGAATAGATTCTTTGAAGAAACAGTTATACCCGAATGGATGACAAAGGAAAGAGCACTCTAATCCAAAAAAGATCCGCAAAAGGTAACAGCCCCTAACAACTATAGACCCATAACGTGCCTACCGATGATGAGGAAAATCCTAACGGTACATATTAGGGAGGATATTTACAATTAATCATAAACCGCGGACTGTTCCTAGAAGAACAGAAAGGATGACATGCGGGAAGAAGAGATCTACTTCATATTGATCAACATATATACTCAAGGAAATATAAACGAGACGAAAAATCTTGCTATGGCTTGAATTGATTATATAAAGGCATACGATATGCTCCAATAAATATTTAAATAAATAAAGCTGGAGCTGCCCGTGGTGTAATGGTTATCGTCACAGGAAATGGACACGGTGATACGAGTTCAAATCCTGGATGAGACTGATTGCATTTCATATAGCACTAATACCCTTGGGAAAGGTATGAATCCAATTATTCTCCCTCCAGCTATGGGTAAATAGTAGGACAGACTGCGTTCTTCAGCCTTGGTAAGGCAACTAGTCTAGGAGAAGGAAAACTCTGATATCAAACCTGCTAAACTCCGCTTAAAAAATTGACCTTGTGTCATATCCTGGCCGAGCGGAGGGGTTGGGTAAATATGATAAAGCTGGATAATAGTCTGTTTCAAGATGTACTTGGTGGCCTGCAAAGTCATAAAGTTTATCAAGGAAAGCATGAAAAACTTGAGAGTAGAATTGACTACGGAAATAACATTTTTTTTTCATCAGTTTTCATCCGGCTTTTTCGATGGACAATATTCCACGTTTGTTTTCTCTGATATAAACTTTATTTTCATTGACATATTTCTCTGAAGTAAAGGGACCGAAACAAAGGGTCCCTTTTTTAGGATTTCAAAATATTTTAATCGTTTTCAAAATATTCCATCATGCACAGGCTTTTAAAAACGATATTAATATTTTATTTTTGGTTACAGAATTTCTGTGAATATTACTTAATAACATTCGTTTTAATCTTTTTATTTTCCACCTGAAATAATGAAATCTAGATATTTTTTGTTTTGAAGAAAACTAACTATGTGTTTAAACATTGTTAGAAGTGGATTATCTATAGGCTATACTATATGAAGGTAGCAGAAAAGAACATAAAAATCCAAATAGGTGAATATATTATGATGTAAAGTCGACGTAAACGTTTCGGTTTCAGGACTTGGATATCAAAATAGTTCACATAGCGATGGATGGTTGTTGAGGTGACAGGAGCAAATGAGAAATATGCAACGAAAAGATACAGAAACGTGCGCATAGCGTTCATAATTTAAAAGTGTCTGGCACGTGGAAAAATGTTTGAAAAATGTTGGATTTCCCAAAGAAACGAGACAAAACCTCTCGTTTATTGAGAAAAACGCAACGACAAGTAAGTTTTCATATGTATAGATCGTTTGGAATCATCCATGTTAAATGTTATGTAAGATTATATTTGGTATTTGTTTTTCAGAAAAGACAGTATGAAAGTAAATATGGATAGAATCCGACAGTATGAAGGGAGCAGAAAAAAAAAAAAACAAAAACAAATAAAAAAACATAATAATCCAAATAAGTGAATTTATGAT
This sequence comes from Sepioteuthis lessoniana, assembly GCA_963585895.1. Classification (NCBI taxonomy): domain Eukaryota; kingdom Metazoa; phylum Mollusca; class Cephalopoda; order Myopsida; family Loliginidae; genus Sepioteuthis; species Sepioteuthis lessoniana. Next base: position 125,837,153 of record OY757908.1, on the reverse strand, counting down.
GATGTAAAGTCGACGTTAACGTTTCGGTTTCAGTAACCATCATCAGGACTTGGACATCAATACTATATATATATATATATATATATATATATATATATACTGGCTGCATTGAGTTAATTGTCGTCTCATTTACGCAAAAATGAAAACACTGACATCTCACTTTATTAGATATATTTACTAAAATCATATGAAAATATCTTGGAATACTATAGACTGAAGCTTTTGAAAGAAATCGCCTTTGGCTTCAATTAAAGACTTCAGACGACTTCGGAAATTCTGCCGTTATCTTAGCCTTCAATTTCTCTTTGCTGTTTCACGGAGTTTTGTCGATCGTTCGCTTAACCCCATCCCACACATAATTATCAAGGCGATTTAACAAGATGTAAGGAGTCATGTAGTTACAGGAATTTCTAACAGCCAGACTAGGTTCCCTTGTTTGTATGGCATGACGCAAAGGCCCGTTAGCAGACGTCAGTTCTTCTAGTTGTCACCTTCTCGATCCAGGTCGGCACTACTTTCTCCAGGCACTACTTTCTTCTGTGTGAGTTCACGTGAGAAGATGAATGGAGGTATGACATCACCATCGCTACTGATCACACCCAAACACCATAAAGTGTTTTTAAATCAATTTAAATAGGAATCTGTCCTCAGGCTAACATCCAAATATCCTGAAATTTTTGTATTGGAGCTTCTGGATTGAATGCCAAGCAGTATAGCATTCTGTTTCCCAATTTCTAGAAGATTGAATTGCTTCATAGTACTGCCTTTCTCACAGACAGTATCCAAGTGACTCTAGTTTACTGCAAGGGAGACAAATCCTGAAATAAATAAAGTGCATACACAAAATTGATAATTTAAAATTGCGACAATTTACCCATCGCACCTTGTATGTATATATATATTTTTTTTTTCTATATTTTGTGGCTTTTGGGGCTGAGCATATTTAATGTCAAGAGTTTCTATTGAGACAGAAATGCACAAATTCATTTAGTCACATGCCGGACGGAATTGTTCTCATACGAACGGAAGGCAATGACATTAAGCAAGGTTTAAATGGAGATAGATAGATAGATATGAACAGACTGAGATAGATAGATAGATAGATATGCACTGAGATAGATAGATAGATAGATAGATAGATAGATATGAACAGACTGAGATAGATAGATAGATACATAGATAAATATGCACTGAGATAGATAGATAGATAGATATGAACAGACTGAGATAGATAGATCGACAGATAGATAGATAGATAGATATGAACAGAATGTGATAGATAGATAGATAGATAGATAGATATCAGAAGACTAAGATAGATAGATAGATAGATAGATAATGTACCGGCATAGGTAGAAAATTAGTATACATACATCAACACACACACACACACACACACACACACACATGAGCAGACTCTTTAAACTTGGTATGGCAGCCAGTCTATGAGAAGGAAAATTCTCAATTCAAATCTGTTAAGCTCTGCTTAAAAATTGGCCTTGTGTCACATCCTGCTCGTGCTGTGAGGTTATGTGAATGAATATATATGATCAGACTGAAATATATATATAATTTCTTGTCCTGATGGAATTACTCCCAACTCCGGTTTAACTGGACCAAGAATACCCTATATATATATATATATATATATAGGTAGGCTGACAGACAGATTGATAGATATGAACAGAATGAGATAGATAGATAGATAGATAGATATGGACAGACTGAGATAGAGAGATAGATAGATAGATATGGTAAGAGTTAGATAGATAGATAGATAGATAGATAGATATGCACTGACTGAGATAAATAGATAGATAGATGAAGAAACTGAAATAGATTGATAGATAGATTGAGATAGAAATGCAGGAATTTACGCACGCACGCACGCACATATATACACACACATAGATATTGTTGGAGAAACTGATATTGATAGCTATGAAGAGATTGGGAGAAATCAAGAGACTTGGACACAGACATATAGATGAATATACTGACACACACACACACACACACACACACACACACACACACACACACACACACACACACACACACACACACACACACACACATATATATATATATATATATTTGAAGAGACTTATTTATATAGATATGAGGAGAATGAAATAGATAAATTAAGATAATCAGAGAGAGAGAGAGAGAGAGAGAGAAAGAGAGAGAGAGAGAGAGAGAGAGAGAGAGGGAGAGAGAGAGAGAGAGAGAGTGCCCATGGATTGTTCTATCCGCAGATCGTATTGTGCTCCTTAACTAAAGGTCTGCCGGAACCATCTGAGTTTTCCAGACTTGAAGTGGGTTTTTGACATTTGAAACGAAACGCTAGAAGAACGGAAGAACGCTGCCAATGTCCGATCGGATGATTCCAAAGAAGTGGTTAACAGAAGAAGAAACTACGAAAATCCATGCGCTCAATGATGTCGTAAGAGACAAAACAAACAAATAACAAATAACAAAAACAAAAAAAAAACCCCAAAAAACAAACAACTATAAAACAAACAAAAAAGAAAAAAAACAAAACAAAACAAAACAAAAACGAAAACAAAAACAAAACAAAAAACAAAAACAAATAAAAAAATAAAGAAAAGAAAAGAAAAATTAGGTGCGACGTATTCCGAAGAAAAATGCTGGTAGAAAGCGAAGTTGCATTGAATACAATTTCTATTTGTCGCCAGAGACTGACGCACATTGGCGCATGCGCACTCCTTGCGAACATGGACGCGGATGCGCAATCAAAAACACAGTGTGCAGTTAAGAAACGACACAAAAGAACGGATGAAGTAACAATAACTATTTATGAAATATCTATTGATAATATAGATTATCGACTTAGTATTATAATCGCGTGTCTATCTATCTATCTATCTATCTATCTATCTATCCCACTAAGTCTGTGCATATCTATCTATCTATCTATCTACAAGGGTTATTCAATAAGTCAGAGAAATCTATCTATCTCTCCTTTTTTTCGAATATGTATCTATCCTGTTTACATCTATTTACCAAGCAATCGATCTATCTGTTTATCTATCTATCTTTATTGGTTCATAACTATTTTGTTTACATCTACCTATCACTTGTCGATATCTATCTATCTATCTATCTCAATAAAAGACCGTATCTATCTATTGGGTATATGTGTGTGTTTGTGTGTACTAATTTTCGGAGAGGAAATGGTATGAGAGACAGAACTGATGAACGGATTTCACAATCTGTCTATCTATCTATCTATCTATTGGATAAAGATAATTCCTCCATAATCGTATGACACTTACTTACATTTACCGATGGGGCTATAGTGCTGACGTTCTAGAAAGTATGGAGTACTCTATAATTGCCATTACCCCCAGGTCCTCTTTGAACCGGAGTGGTAATACCAGTAGTCAAATTGATATACTTACAAATTATTTGTATTGGATAGGAATACTTGAGGCCATGTGACTATATATTGGATGAGAGTATTTGATACCATGTGGCTGTTTGCCAACAAAGTTATAAAATAGATAAAGCCAAAAAAAGCGTTATTAAAAATGATTGCAATGAAACGTTGAAAATATAATTACAATCAAATATTGACAAGTGAATCAAATTTCGACCTTAAAATGAACTATTGATGGATATGCTGTTAAGCATATAAATTAAATCAAACGTCAGATAGTGGTTTCCGATATCTTGAGCTGCTTACCAGTGGCCAAAATAGATTTTTTGGGTCAGTGATTAAATAGGTCTTGGGTCAGTTCGAGGAAGTTAACCCCTTCATACAACGTCTGGCCACTAAAAATGTTAATCTCTCAAAGGTACAGATGGTACGATTCTCCCAGAGGTCTTTAACTTATTCCCCAAAGAACGTCTGGCCAACCGTAGCTGAGAGATGAACATTTTTAGCGGCCAGACGTTCTAAGAGGAATAAGCTGGAGACCTATGGCAGAAACATACGATCCGTAACTAAGAGAGATGAACATTTATAGCTGCTAGACGTTCTATGAGGAATAAGCTGGAGACTTCTGGCAGAAATGTACCAAACGTAACTTAGAGAGATGGACATTTATAGCTGCTAGACGTTCTAAGAGACCTCTGGCAGAAAGACCTCTGGCAGAAACCTCTGGAGAAACATACTATCTCGTACTTATTTTTCATAGGACGTCTGGACGCTAAAAATGAGACCTCTGGCAGAAACATACTATCTCGTACTTATTTTTCATAGGACGTCTGGACGCTAAAAATGTTCATGTCTTTAAGCTACAGATAGTATGCTGTAACCAGAGGTCTGTAGCTTATTCCTCATAGAACGTCTGGCCACTAAAAAATGTTCATGTCTCTAAGCTACGGATATCCAGACATTCCAGCAGAAACATTATCTTGCCTATTCCTCATAGAACGTCTAACCGCTAAAAATGTTCATCTCCCTTAGCTACGGATGGTAATTTCTGCCTGAGGTTTCTAGCTTATTCCTCATTGAATGTCTAGCCGGTAAAAATGTTCATTTCTCTAAGCAAGAGATACAATGTTTTTGCCAGAAGTCTCGAATTCATTCTTCATAGAATGTCTAGCCGCTAAAAATGTTCATCTCTGTAAACTACGGACGGTACGTTTCTGCCAGAGATCTTTAGCTTATTCCTTATAGAACGTCTGGCCACTAAAAATGTTTATCTCTCTAAGCTACGGATGGCCAGATGTTCTTTGAGGAATAAGCTTGAGACCGCTGGCAGAAACATACCATCTTTTGCTTTTTCCTCAGAGAACGTCTGGCAGCTTAAAATGTTCATCTCTCTAAGCTACGGATTATAGGTTTCTGCCAGAGGTCTCTGGCTTATTCCTCATTGAACATTTGGGCATCCGTAGCATAGAGAGACGAACATATTTAGCGGCCAGACGTTCCATGAGGAATAAGCTAGAGATAGCATGTTTTTGCCAGAGGTCTCTAGCTTATTCTTCATAGAACGTCTGGCCGCTATAAATGTTCATCTCTTTAGGTTACGGATAGTTCGTTTCTACCAGAGATCGCTAGCTTATTCCACATCAAACGTCTCGCCGCTAAAAATGTTCATCTCTCAAAGCTACGGATTGTAGGTTTCTGCAAGAGGTCTCTTCCTTATTCTTCTTCTTGAACACGAAGAGACCAGTCATTTTAATGGACTAGAAATCTCTATGTCGCTGTTAAGCCTTGGTAAGTCGGGACTGAGGTTACTTACCGACATTTTTGTTATGAAATCATCATCATCATGTCGTGCCGCTAGCACGGATATCCCTGACCCTCTCTCGCCACTTTTCCCTATCTTTCATCACCTCTGGCAGGTCTATAGGGCTACATTCTGTATACTCACATAGCTGCTGTATGTATGTTCGAGCTTGTCGTCCTGCTTTTGCTCGGCCATATGCAGTGGTCCATAGGAGTACATCACTTATGAGCTCGTCCTTGCTTCTCCAGCAGTGTCCTGCATGTCTGGTTCGTCTAAATTGCATAATTTTCGTGATGGGCGGCAGGTGGCTGTACACTTGGTGCCTTGTGGGATGTTGCCGCCCGGACTTGTTCAATATTGCTCGCAACATTCTTGTGCAATTGCCGTCTAGTTTCTTTTCCAGCCGTTTAGTTAGCGTCCAAGCTGTGCATCCATATAGCTGTATCGATGCGACCGCTGCATGGAAGAAACTGCGTTTCATTTTATCGGCCAGGTATAGTCTCTCATTTATACAGACATTTCACTACTTGTGTTTGTTGATCTTGCGAGAATCGACGCTTTCGGTCTAAGTCTAGCATTGTTACTCTCTTTAAGCTACGGATAGCCAGACATTCTATGAGGAATAACCAAGAGACATCTGGCAGAAACATAGTATCTCTTGCTTATTCCTAAAACGAATTGTCCCCTTCACCCCAGTAGACCGCCCCCAAAGCTACCTAAAATATCAGTAGTAAATAAAAGTCCAAACGAAGAAGAAGCATTTGAACTCAGGAGCCAAGTGGAAGAAATATGTCAATATTGGTCAGTATGTCTTTAATTCCAATTTAAAATGCTGAATTTTACAAAATGTTATGCTGTATTTTGTTTGTGAAATAATGCTTAAACTATGCGTTTTAAATGTAAAGGCACGCTTACTCTACTATAAAGCCAATTTGATATTAAGCCTATCCACATGTCAGCGAACAAGGCAGAATGTTTTTGAATATCTTCTATCGAATAATTTAAAAATTCGTAAAGAAAGCCCTAACAGTAGTTTAGAAGAAAAAGCCTAGAACGCCTAATGCTACCACAGAGCTCTATAATTCCTGAAGCCTGCTAGGTCCCCAACTGTAGGAAGGGAAGAGAAAAAAAAACCCCAGGAAAAGTCCCAATACAGCAAAAAAAGTATAAGTCAGTACTAGTGAAAGTCATACGAAAGTACCTTAATGTTGGACTTTAAGTAAGTTAAAACTTAAAACAAATCCCCCCCCTTTTTTAAAAAAATTTTATGTACACATGGGAAGCAGCATGATGTACGTTAAGGTATTTGAATAAACCAATGGACGAACAAACTCAATACCCAAATGGGTCCTGGACGTGAGTTTGACGACTTTTCGCTCAGGATCGACAGTTCGATCGGGGAACTACTGCTGCTCCTCTATAAGAGTGGCTTCTATAGAAGAGAATAAAACAGCCATCGAAAGATAACCATGACCCACACTCAAACCACTTACACAAACCGCATCGCTCTTCGCGCGGGTAAAAAAGGGGCGCGTCCTGCTGAGGTTGGAGCCCTGGCCTCGGTGTTCGAAAAATCAGCTACAGAGCTCAAACAATCAAAACTACTAAAATGCAAGCAAACACTACAAATAGCCACATTTAACGTAAGAACCTTAAATAGAATAGGACAACTCCCAGAGCTAATCGCATCGGCCGAAGAACATAAAATAGACATAATATGCATACAAGAACACAGATACACGCACACAGAAGATATCAAATATCACGAAACTGGCAATGGATGGTCGCTCGCCACTGTATCCGCATGGAAAAACTCTGTCAACGCCGCAGTGGGAGGGGTAGGATTGCTTATAGGACCTAGAGCACTAAAAACGCTTAATAGCATAGAGAAAATACAACCTAGAATGATGGTAGCTACATTTAACGGAAACCCCAGAGCAACAATCGTCTCATGCTACAGCCCCACCAATGTTAGTGAAGAAAATGAAATAGTCACCTTCTACGATGAGTTATCCCCATTAGTGCGTAGCATCCCGAAACACAACATGTTAGTCATTGGCGGAGACATGAATGCACAAATCGGGAAAAACGGAAACAACAAATACAGCCTCCACAACACGTCAAATAGAAATGGGCAACATCTAACAGATTTCATGATAGAAAATAGATTAGCATGCCTCAATACAAACTACCAAAAAAGAGAGGGCAAACTATGGACATACACGTACGCAAACAATACTAAAGCTCAGATAGACTACGTCCTTATAAACAAGAAATGGAAGAATAGTGCATTGAATTGCGAGGCATACTCCTCTTTTGAGGGTGTGTCCACCGATCACCGAATAGTCACAGCGAAAATACGGTTAAGCCTACGAAAAAACGACAAACGAACAGCGACCACCAAACACTATAACTGGGCCCTATTAAACAACAAAGATGTCAGAGATAAATACGTATTAGAATTAAGAAACAGATTCGAAACACTACAAGAAAAGACGGAAAAAAGTACACCAAACGACGAATACGAAAATTTCGTCAATGCACACCTTGAGGCAGCAGCAAAATACATTCCAACAAAAATTAAAACTAAATATAGAGTCCCATGGGAAACTTTAGCGGTGAGAGAAAAACGTGCACTAGTGAAAACAGCCTCCAAAAACTATCGAAAAAACCCAACAAACACAAATGCCTTAAAACTAAAAACGGCACAATATCAATTAGCAGGCATATATATAAAGGAACAGACAGAATACATTCAAAATCAGATAGATAAGATTAGAGACTCGGTAGAAGATAGACAATCTAGAATTGCCTGGCAAACAATAAACGAAGTGAGCAGAAGAAAGAACACAGCCAAAGCAAAACTTAAAGCAGCAAACCAACAAGAAAGAATAAAACTGTGGAAACAGCACTTCGAAAACTTACTTGGAAACCCACCAAAAATAACGCATGAACCAATCACCAGAATAATTAGCAAACAATTAGACATTAAACTTGGACCGTTCACACAAGGAGAACTCGACTCGGTTCTCAGAAAAATTAAAAATAGGAAAGCTGCAGGACTGGACGAAATTCCCCCGGAAGTATGGAAGACCAGACAATTCGACGACATACTGCTCCGACACTGCAACGCAGTATACAATCAAAATCCGATAGATAGATGGACGAAGGGATGCATACTCCCCTTCCCTAAAAAGGGGGACCTCGGATTAGCCAAAAACTACCGAGGCATAACACTTACATCCATAGCTGCCAAAATCTACAATGCCCTACTACGAAACCGAATAGAACCCAAAATCGACAACATACTTAGAAAAAACCAAAATGGCTTCCGAAGAAATAGATCTACGACCTCACAAATATTAACCATCCGCAGAATCCTTGAAGGTGTACGGGCAAAGAACCTACAAGCGACATTAATATTTGTCGACTTTACCAAGGCTTTCGACTCCATTCACAGAGGAAAGATGGAACAAATCCTACTAGCGTACGGCATACCTAAAGAAACCGTAGCGGCAATAACGATTCTCTATAGAAACACAAAAGTAAAAGTACGATCACCAGATGGAGACACAGAATACTTCGACATTGTAGCAGGAGTACTACAAGGGGACACGCTGGCTCCGTATCTCTTTATCATTTGCCTAGACTACGTACTTAGAACATCGATTGACAAAATCAAAGAGAATGGCTTCGAACTGACGAAGAAAAGAAGCAGAAGATACCCCGCAACAACAATTACCGACGCCGATGACATAGCGATACTGAAAAATACACCTGACCAAGCCGAAACACTTCTGCATAGCTTGGAACGAGCAGCAGCAAGCATAGGCCTCCATGTTAATGCACACAAAACGGAATATATGTGCTATAACCAAACGGGGGACATCTCCACTCTAGAAGGAACCCCTCTTAAACTAGTAGACAAATTCACGTACCTAGGAAGCAGGGTCGAATCAACCGAAAAGGACATCGAAACGAGGTTAACGAAAGCATGGACAGCTATCAATAGGCTATCGACTATATGGAAATCAGACCTAACCGATAAAATGAAACGCAGTTTCTTCCAGGCAGCGGTCACATCGATACTGCTATATGGATGCACTACATGGACGCTAACAAAACGGCTGGAGAAGAAACTAGATGGCAATTACACAAGAATGCTGCGTGCAATCCTGAACAAGTCCTGGCAGCAACACCCCACAAGACACCAACTGTACGGCCACCTGCCCCCTATCCCGAAAACTATTCAAGTTAGGCGAACCAGACATGCAGGACACTGCTGGAGAAGCAGAGATGAACTCATAAGAGATGTACTCTTATGGATCCCCACACACGGCCGCGCAAAAGCAGGACGACCAGCACGAACGTACATTCAGCAGCTATGTGAGGATACAGGTTGTTGTCCTGAAGACCTACCTAGGGCGATGAACGATAGGGAGGAGTGGCGAGAGAGGGTCAGGGATATCCGTGCTGCCAGCACAATATGATGATATGATGATGATGATTCCTCTTAGAACGTCGGGCCGCTAAAAACGTTAATCTCTTTCAGCTACGGATGGTACGTTTCTGCCAGAGGTCACTTGTTAATTCCTCAGAACCTCTGGCCAACCGTAGCCTAGAGGGACAAATATTTTAAGTGGCCAGACGTTCTATGGGGAATACGTTAGAGACATCTGTCAGAAACGTAACGTCCGTAGCTGAGAGAGATGAACATTTTTAGCAGCCAGACGTTCTATGTAGTATAAGTATGTGATAGTATGTTTCTGCCAGAGGTCTCTTGTTTATTCCTCATAGAACGTCTGGCTATCCGTAGCTTAGAGAGTCTAACTTTTTAAGCTGCAAGATGTTCTATGAGAAATAAGATAGAGACCTCTGGTCTGTTTGTGTTCAAGACGAGGAATAAGGAAGAGACCTCTGGCAGAAACGTTCCATCTGTATCCTAAAGATATAAACATTTTAAGAGGTGAGACGTTCTATGAGGAATAAGCTAGAGGCCTCTAGCAGAAACGTACTATCTCTTGCTTATTCTTCATACTATGGCCGCTAAAATTGTTCATTTCACGAAGCTATGGATAGTATGTTTCTGCCAGAGGTCTCCAGCTTATTTCTTATAGAACGTCAGACCGCTAAAAATGTTCATTTCTCTAAGCTACATATGGTACGTTTCTGCCAGAGGTCTCTTCCTTATTCCTCGTCTTGAACACGAAGAGACCAGCCATTTTTAAGGACTAGAAATTTCTATGTCATTGTTTCTATTTGCTAAGCTTTAATAAGTCGGGACTTAGATTACTTACCAACCCTTTTGTTATGAAATAGTCACTCATTTAAATAGACATATTACTAGTGTTTATTGATCTGAGGTTTTCGGCGTTAATCCAGCATTTTAAGCGAACAGGATTGGAACAATTAGTTATGAAAAATCTAGTAGTCGGAAAGACTAGTCCACAGCGTTCAACCTCTCTTCCAGTGGGTTAAGTGTAACAAAATTTATTTCACAATACACTCCGAACCGGTCTTGCCGAGGTTACCATCAATGTATTCATCACTCGAGGCAGAATTAGTAAATGAGGAGTTCTGTGAATCCCAACATATATATATATATATATATATATATATATATATATATTAAATGAATATCTAATATATATATATATATATATATATATATATATATATATATATATATAATAGATATTTATTTGTTATTATTATATAATAGCTCTATCCTAGATAGTGAGCATTCTCCATATTATATTGCACTTGGTTCGACACATACCTACAAAGTGATTTAGTGACAACCAACACTCTTATAATATATATATATATATATATATATATATATATATATATATATATATATATGGTTTTCCTGGTTAGGTGTCCTTTTTCTTTTTGGATGGCTGAGATACAAGGAGAACGGAGAATTAGAAACAAATCAAAGATACGATAAAATATATTTCTTTAAAAGAACGAAGAAGGTATTTTGCATATTTGGTCAATCATCCATTTTTTCCAGCTCCCACAGCCTCAGACGCAGAATAGAGGGAATAAAGCAGCAGAAGTCCTGGGGTTGAAAGTCGAATTGTGTTCGTCAGTTTTTCCATTTATATTCAATTTGTTGGTTGTTTCGTTGCTTGGTTGGTTGGTTTTATGGCATACCAATCCTTTTGCCGAATCATTAGGCCTGGGTTTCATCCCTGGTCGAGTCTTACCAAAAACTCAAAAAATGGTACTTGATGCTGTTTTGCTCAACATTAAGTATTAAAAGGTACGGATCAAGGGTAAAGTTGAGCAATCTAGGGAAAGGAGTATCGCCCTCCCCTAAACATCAGTGTTGTAGCTAATGAAAAGGGAGCCTACAGGTCGCCCTCGACTACGCTCGGCAACTTTACTTGTATATATACACTACCAGTCAAAAGTATTTTGCCAGCCTCACAAATTTTCATTTCTCATCCAAAAAGTGTTATTTTTAATGACACGATTTAAGCATCACAATGTTATTTATTAAACTAAATACAAATAATCCTGAGCCACAATGAATACGAATTACCCCCACCCAAAAAAGCACCTCCCCCCAAAAAACGAAAACAAATAAAAAACAAAAAACTTCTAAAACTTTTGATTCATCAAAATGATGCTTTTTGGCCACTGTCACTGCTTCACGGATTTTTGGCATTCTTTCAACTAAAGACTGGAGGTAGACTGAAGATATTTCTGTCCAGCTTTCTTGCTAGAGTTGCTAGAGGTGAGCCACCTTTGTGGGTTGTTTAACTCTGACTTTTCGCTCACGTTCATCCCACACCGGAACAATGGGATTTAAATCTGCTGTTTACGCCAGTTGAAGGACGTACTGTTTTTGTTTGTTTGTTTTTAATGTACCTCTGGAAGAGTTTACTTGTATACTTTGGGTCATTATCTTGCACGAGTACAAATCCTTGACCCACAAGCTGCGTTCCAGATGGGATCACGTGATGCTGCAGTATGCTATGGTAGCCGCCCTGATTCAATTTGCCCTTCACCTGGTCCAAATCCCCGACTTTGCAATTGACAAAGCCTCCCCTCCCAAAGTAACAGAGCCTCCTTCATGCTTTACGGTTGGTGTGATAAAGGGACTTGCTGTTCTTTCACCAATTCTTTGCGGCGCATAAATCCTCCTATTTGATCCAAAATTTTCGAATTTTGATTCCTCAGACCAAAGAATTTTATTTCACTGCTCTATTTTCCAGTCTTTGTGCACCTTGGTCCACTGGAGCCTTTTGACATTGTTTTGTTTCCTCAACAGTGGTTTCTTAACAATTCTGTCATGTAGGCCAGCTTCACAGAGTTCTCTTCACAGTGAATGTTGACACATTTTTTTCACAACATTGGTTCAGTTGTGCAGTGATGTTTAGTCAGCCTCCAGTCAAACAAGCTGGTGACTCTGATGAAATTGTCCTCTACATTGGTAAAATAGGTAATATCTAGCAAGAAGTAATTCAACACAATATTGATTAATATGAGTTTATATGGTGGTATAATGTAATTTTTGGACAACGTTTTTTATACTCAGAACTAAAGAAGAAAAATGCCTTCAAATCAAATTTAAAAAAAAAAGATACCTGGTTATACAAGTGTCAAAGTTACTGATTGTTTTTTTTTTTGTTTAATGGCATATCAACCTTTATAGGTTATTTAATACCAAAGCCATTCTCCTAGAAGAACAGTAGTGGTACTATTTAACTCATAGCTGGGAGGATAAGGGGGTTTATACCTTTCCCAAGGGTATTTACCCGAAAGGGAATGTAATAGGGCGACTGGAGTACGAACTCGCTTACTACGATTCCGCAGTCCATCGCTTTAACTATTACACCACAAAAGAGAAATAAGAATGTTAAAATTTCGCACATGTTGTGTAACATGGCTTCTTCAATACTTGCTCCTTTAAAAGTGTGTTTGGCCAGATAAGCACGGAAGAAGGATCCCGTGGACTCGCTTACTTATAGGAATGCTGAAATAAATGACCGGCCAAGAGATGATCTCAGGTTATTGTTTGTTCGTAAAAGGCTAGATCATATCTAAAGACTGAAAAGAAAAAAAAGAGTCAAGGAAAGAAACATGAGGAACAGAAATACTGGTACAATTTGCAGAATTCCTTTTAGAACCACAGCAACCATTAATGGCAGCTCGCATAATTGTGAACTTTTGGGTTTACGACAAGCACATCTGATTAGGGACACTGCAAATGAGAGAAATAAGCAGACGACAATTTAGGCAACGCTGACGAGGTAGCCGAAATAAAATAAAATAAGAGTATTTTCTTTTCTTTTAGCCATTGATCTTCATCTTTATATTTTTAGTAAATTCTTTTTTTTTTTTGATGATGATGACGAAAGAAGCTTCACACAAACGAATCAAAATGGTAAAATACAAATGAAGAGGAAAAAAAAAAAGGCTGACTCTGCCATCGGCCATCAGACATCGTCCAACGTCGTTAGCTCCGTTTAGGAAAAAAATATAAAGATGGCGGCATTTTAACGAGGTAGAAGAAACATGAAAATTACGACGAACTTTCGCATTTAGCTGAATAATTAGAGTATAGGACTACCAACCGAAAGGATTATAGTTGTGTACCTCACTATTGGGTTGGTAGCACTCTTCGCAAACTTATATAACAGAGACAGACAGACAGACGGGTTTTATTCAAGAACTATACAATCCTTGAATCTATCTAGTCCCATTATAACAGAATATCAGACAACCAGCTGAAAGGATTACAGTTGCGTATTGGATTGGTAGCGCTCTTCGCAAACCTAGATAACAGAAATATATATATACATATACTAGAGTAACTGACGATCAGTGGAAGAATGAAGACCATTCAGACCACAGTCCCTGGAGATCTTAGAAGACTTGCTGTCACTGGGATTTCAATAAAAAATTAAATTTAAAACGTGTGTGAATATCTCGTAATGAATAATATCCGATAGGTATCCTGCGAATGTTGGCTATTCTACTTTCAGGGATACAAACAATGACCAAAGCCTCAACTCAACTGAGTGACACCAATGGAAAAAATGGACGTGAGAAGACAACAAAAATTTATTTCAATGTTATTTTAAGAGCAATTTTATACATGGAGGGTATAGAAAAAGAATGATGGAGATTTGTTCAGAATCAGCTAGATTTAATACAATTTGCTAAAAACTTACTGACGAAGCTAGAATGATTTTCAAGCAAGGTTATTTTTTTGACCTTGAGATACAAGAAATATAGGGACGAGTAGGTCGTAAAGAATTTGAACGTGAGACCCCTAATCGAATTGAAACAATAAATACTAAATTTACCAACCCCTCCTCTCGGGCAGGATATGACACAAGGTCAATGTTTAAGCGAACTTTAACAGGTTTGAATTCAGAGTTTTCCTTCTCCTAGACTAGTTGTCTCACCAAGGCGGAAGAACCTAGTCTTTCCTACTATTTACCCATAGCTGGAGGGAGAATAATTGGATTTTTACCTTTCTCAAAGGTATTAGTGCTATGTGAAATGCTATGTCTTGTCCAGGATTTGAACTCGTGTCGCCGTGTCCATTTCCTATGACGATAACCATTACACCACGGGCACTAAAAACTAAAAAACAAAACGCCACAGAACCCAGCACCACAGCATCAATGTTAACATCGCCAACAAAAGGAGACAATATATATATAGTTAATAAAAAAAACCGTGACTGAAAAGAAAACTATTTTTCCATCCCTCAGGAACCAGGACCGGAAAAAAAGTCAAGGTAGAAACTGAAAAGCTTAACAAATTATCAGCAAATATCACAACGGGCAACATCACTGGACTAAACAGGCTAATTTATGCAGGAGCGAGTCTAGTCTGGGATAAAATCGGTGTTCCTCTAAGGAACCTGAACAGAAATATAAAACCTGGATGGGAAACTAACCTTGAAAAACAAGCGAAGAAACTGCGACAGCAAGCGAAAATGCTAAGGAGGGAAAAACACACGTGGATATATCGGGAGGAGAAGAACAAAACAACAGTAGACAAGTCTGAAAATACAACTTAAAGAGAATAAATCAAAATAATTTGGTAAAAGAAGGGACTTAAGAAATACCAGGAAAGGGTTAAGCAATATAAACATAACAGAACTTTCAAAATAACGAAAGAAAATTCTATCAATAAGAAGGTGGAGAATGCACGAGGACAAATGAACAACCGGATGCAAAAGAAACAAAACAAATTTAGAATAAAAAATAGAAACATAGCATAAAGGCCGATTGGACAAATAACACGAAAAAAGAATTTCAAGGAATCGAAGAAGGTCCCGAGGCAAATATACCCCTGCAATCGCTCAGAACTACACACAAAAAGTAGCGAATTGGAAAACGCCCGGCCATGATCGCATATATGCATTCTAGTTTTAAAAATTCATGTCCATTCATGACAGACTGGCTCGACAACTGTTTGAATGGCGACAAGAAGCAAGAATATCCGAATGGATGACCAAGGGGAAAACTACCCTGATTCAGAAAGACGCCCAAGAGGAACCAACCCCAGTAACTATAAACCGATCACCTGTCTGCATATCGTGTGGAAAATCCTAACCGCACAGAATAGGGAGGGGATCTTGCCCTCATTGAAAATGGCGTAGGTCTATCAAAACGATGACTCGAAGGCAACACTAAAAAAGAGCGAAGAAAGACAAATTACAGCGGCCAATAACAGCACTGACAAGGGCAAACAGAATAACAATAAATGGAAAGAAAATCAACTGTATAGATATTTCAAGTGACAGGCTGGAGAAATCTCCCTCGAGAAAACCTGAACATGGCCAAGAAAAGGAAACCTTAAAAGAGAAACTGAATCAAAACAAAATAACATCGTAAGGACCTATTATATTAAAGCGAAAATAGATAATATGCAACAGAAATATGCAAGTGTAGGTTATGTGGTGACAAAGATTAAACAGTTAATCAAATAAGTGAATGCAGAAAACTAGCGCAAAAGGAGTACAAAACTAGACATGACTAGGTGGGTAAAGAGATCCTCTGGGAATTGTGCAAGAAACTGATATTTGAGTATACTACCAAATGGTATATGCACAAACCCGAATCCATCCTGGAGAATGAAACGCATAAAATTTTCTGGGATTTTGATGATTTGGTTTGGTTTGTTGGGTTTTATGGCATATCAAGCTTTGTAGGTTATTCAACACCAAATCCATTTTTATGTAAATAATCAGTTCTATTTCAAACAATTCAATTTAGCATGAGTACACAGTCAAAAACATTTCTATTTCAAACTATTCAAGCAATTCAGTTTAGTGTAAGTACAGTGTCAATGTCAAAAATAGTTCAATTTCAAATAATTCAGTTTAGCATAAGCACGCAGTTTAAATGTGAGTACAGTTTAACTGTAAAAAAACATTTCTATTTCGAGCTATTCAGTTTAGTCAAGCAATTCTAATTCAGCTAATTCAGTTTAGTATAAGTACAGATTTTGTTTACACACAGTTACATGTCAGAACAGTTCTATGTTAAACAAATCAGTTTAGTGTGAATACAGTTTCAATGTCAAAAAACAGTTCAATTTGAAATAATTCAGTTTAGCATCAGCACGCAGTTCAAATGTAAGCACGGTTCAATTGTCAAAAAACATTTCTATTTCAAGATATTCAGTTTTGCATAAGTATGCCGTTAGTTCTATTTAACCCATAGATAGGGCCCTATCAGTTGCTACCACGCCGGGCCAGAGTGGACCTGGGAGCAATGGCAATGAAGGGGTGTTCCGTATTCCCCAAGGCCCCAGCATTATTGGGACCTCACCATCAGACTGTTTAGTGTCATATCAGGACACTCGTTGGGGAGGGGGGTCTTACCCCTCTGCAGAGGTGCAGTCAGTGTATTCTACAGCCCCAGCCAACATGGCAATGGGATCTTGAGATATAAACTGATCATTTAATCCCGGCTAGAAGAGTCGTCGTCGTCGTTGTTGTTGTTATTATTATTGTTATTATTATATCATTATAATTGTTATTATTGTTATTATTAACAAGAAACAACCACGCTACCCCCCCAAAAAAAGCAACCAAACTTGCTGTCTTGTAGATTTTGCCGTCTTGGCGGACCGCTGAGTGGAAATGAAGGAAAGCGAGAAGATAGACAAATACTAGGACCTTGCTCGAGATCTAAAAATACAGTGTAGTGTTTGGGTTACGGTGATAGTAATCATGATTGGTGTACTAGAGGACTAGAAGAATTAAAAATCAGTTGAAGACTCAAGAGCATCCAGGGTTATTGTTATATATTGACCCTCGACCGAGCTGTCAATCAAGAGATGCACCGGTGTAAATAAGTGGAAGAACAGCGGAAGCAGGTGAGCGTTAGAAAATAATATAACCAGGTATCTGGACGGCTCGAGTCAGTTGGAAACAGGATGCCGAAGTGAGAACCAGCCCCAGACAGAGGGCTTTGGGCCCTCAGTGACCCACGGGTGAGTAACCCCAAGCCAAGATGAGGAAGAAGTGCTGCTATGGACGAGGAAGAACTTGGGTCAATATAGCAGTCCATCCTTGTCTCCACTCATTTCACACACACAACATCACCTTTTCGAAAATAAAGTGTGAGAGATTTATATTTTTATAAAGAAGTGTATTCGTTCGTTATTGAAGTTGTCATTATCAGTTGATTATGTTCCCGTGTATATTTGTATACGCGTAATATACAATACAACATTACTGGGATCAGCCAGAACACTAAGAAGAGTTCTGGAGACATGCTGTCATTCACCATCAGTTAATGTCGGTGTGAAAAACTCGCTTGGAGTGAAATGGTAATATAATATCATTGAATATCTAATATTTGGTAAATATTTTATTCGATATTTAATGTTTAACAATATTCTATGTACTTATTATTATTTTACTCATTTGGGAGTTTTTCCCATCAGCATTGGGCTGATGGTTTTCAGTGGAGTCTGAGTGACAGCAAGTCTCCTTAAGTCTCCAGGACTCTTCTCAGTATCCTGGTCGATCTCATTCAACAAGGTTGTAGTTTGGATGGTCTCCACTCATCCTCTTATTCCAAACTTTCCAGTCCCTGTACCAATCCTTTGATGACTGTACCGAGTGCGCCAATTACCACTGGTATCACTGTCACTTTCATGTTTATTATTATTATTATTAAGCGTACATGCGCTTTGGATAAATTATGACGCTCTGTCCCTTTAGATATTGGTTCTGTTATAGTTAATAAATTCATTTTCATTTTAATCACACTAGACCACTAGCGAAACATGACCATTTGATTTTCTAAATGATAATCTTCTTTGTATATATATATATATATATATATATATATATAAAGAAAAAGATGCCAGCTTCAAGCGTCCAACATGTCTAGCCACACTGAAGAGTTGTGATACAACGAAACAGTCTGTCTGTGGATGACAATATATACGCTCCCTCATAGGGGTTGAACACTCTGGCGAAGGAATTTATGGCTGCTGCTAGCATAATGCAAAGCTCTTCGAACGAATTGAGCACTCTGGTATCCGGTAAGGTATAAAATGTAAACAAACAAACGCTACAACTTAATACCTTATAATTCCCAAGCTGACGTGGTACGCTTGTTGGCCGAGCGGTCTGATACTAAGTCTAACGTAAAGTTGGGCGGGTTCCGATCCCTGCTTGAAGCGTCCTACGTGTCTAGTTACACTGAAGAGTTGGGATACAACGAAACAGTCTGTCCGCGGATGAATATATATATATATATATATTGTCATCCACGGACAGACTGTTTCATTCTATCAGAACTCTTCACTGTGGCTAGACACGTAGGACACTGGAAGCCGGGATCGAAACCCATCCAACTTTACGTTAGAGTAAGTCTCAGACCGCTCGGCCAACAAGCCTACCAGGGAGTTTTTAAGGTATTTATGTAGCAGCAGCAGCAGCAGCGTCCGTTTGTTTACATTTTTATATCCTATCGGCTACCAGAGTGCTTAATTCTTTCGAAGAGCTTTGCATTATGCGAGCAGCGGCCGAAAATTCATTCGCCAGAGTGCTCAGCCCCCATGGGGGAGCGTATATATATATATATATATATATATATATACATGTATATTTCAGTTTTTCATGATTAGAAATCCAAAAGAATTTATTACCAAGATGAATTTTACACTGCTAAGGTTTGGCTTCTTTTTTTAATGGCATGTTATCCTTCATGGGTTATTTAATACCAAAGCCATCCTCGTAAAAGAACAATAGTGGTACTATTTAACCCATTCCTGGAGGGATTAGGGGGGCACTTACCTTTCCTAAGGATATGAGTCCGAAAGTCAACGTAATAGCGCGACTGGAATTCGAACTCGCTAATTATGATGTCGTAGCCCAGCGCGTTAGCTACTACACTAGCCCCCCCCCCTCGCAAAGAAAAAGAATATGATTCTTTATATAGAATGGGTAGATATTTAATTATTTAAAAAAAACAAACTATCAATCAATTTCATATCCTGTTTTCTTCATCGATTAAGGCACTTAATACTGACTTATTAGTTTGGTTTCTTTGTTTAAATGGCGTATTAGCCTTCATGGGTTATTTAAAGCAAAAGCCATCCTTATAAAAGAACTGTTGTGGTACTATTTAACTCCAAGGTGGAATTTATTTTTTTAAAAGCTTCACCTAGTAAAACATTAGACTACAAATGTGAGAACACACAGTGAGCATCAAACTCATTACTGTTGTAATGGTTTGCAAGACTAACTTATTTACTGCTGGTCTATGATAAGGCACCTAATCCAGAATTTTAAAAAGATTTGCAAAGTAAAGCACAAGGTTATAAGTGTAGTGGTACTCAGTGAGGTTCAACCTCACTAAAGTACTAATGATCTGCCAGAAAATTCTCAAACCCCTACTACATGGTAAGGCCCTTAATATTGACCTCTATCAATCCCTTCTTATCGGGGTGGGGGGAATTTCTTTATTTAATGGCATATCAACCCTTGTGAGTTATTTAATGCTAAAAGCAATTCCTGAGAAAAGGTATGAACTTCCTTATCTTCTTATGGTTTTAAAAATATCACTGCTCTTTTTCTTATTTTCTAACCTTTTACGGTATTTGTTGCACGTCACACCGAACGGGCAAGTGCGGCACAAGGTCTTTTTTGGTGGGTCCGGGCGCAGCCGGGCATAGCTAAAAATATCTTAGGCCCCGTCGGCATTCCCATTATTAAGGGCGTTTCAGGCGCCAGGTAATTACCCCCCCCCGAAGGGGGTAAAAGCCTAGGGGGATGGCCCCTTGAGGCCGGAGGAAATCGCCAGCTGCTGAGACACACTAGGCCGGATCCGTAAACACGGCCGGCCGAAGTGCGACTCGTCAACAGGAGAGGTGCAGTGTTACGATACTGCTATTTTCAAACCTATTACTGCCGCTGGGAGATAAGGAATTTCATACCTTTTCCCAGGGCATTAGTCTAATAGTAATAGCGCGAATGAAGTTCGAAGTTACTTACAGGCTGTAGTTCAACTCTTTAACCATTACACCACGGGCACTCCACCTAGACCAGTTTAGATAAATCCCTATATAATTATATGAGCAATTATCTTTATCTTTGTAGTTTTTATAACATTTTAGCGGGTGTGTTCTTCGGCTTTCTTCATGTTATCTGAAGAGCTAAAATAAAACATTGTCTTCATTTCATCATTTCTTTTGGACTGGTATTATATTTTGTTACTTTTCAATAAACCCGATCACTTCTCTGATCATCTCCAGGTGTGTTGCACCTGGTTATTTTTGACTGTTGTCTAATTCATACATCTTGGCTTGGAGCCGCAAAGAAAAACTCATTAGTGACGTTTTCTTATGGACTCCTACACATGGACATACCAGTGCTGGCTGACTTGCAAAACCTGCATACATCAGCCCTGTACGGACACTGGATACCGTGTAGATGACTTGCCTAGAGTGATGACTGAAACGGATGGATGGCAAGTGAGAGTCAATGGAATCCGTGCTATCAACTTGACTTGATACGATTGTTATTAGATTACTAGGTGTATATAGATTACTAGGTGCACATTGGCTACTAGGCGTATATGGATCCCTAGATGTACGAAGTGCATAAATTTCCAGACTTTTTCCGTGTGGGCATTTAAAATTGTCGAAGACTCTTGAAAATTCAGTATGTTATTGCTGTACATTTTATGAGATGACTGACCAATTTTTATGATTTCAGCTTCAAATGAACAGCTACAGCAGCAATTGGAATACATCCTACAAAAGCCTGATTGTCACAGCTGGTGAGTTTCAAAAATGCAATCTGACACTTTATGAGAACGATATGCAATAAAATTCTGTTTTAAACTTGGAAAAATGCCACAGAAACGTATGGAATGCGTCAGACTGCTTTTGGAGCATCTTGCATGAATCGATCATCAGTTTTTGAGTGGCATAAGAGATTCAAGGAAGGCAGGGAGTATGTGAGGGATGATGAGAGGTGTGGGAGGAGTAAGGATGTCAATACACCACAGTTGATTGGCCAAAGAGTTAGGGTTAGGGTTACTATGTTGAGGTTTTAAGGGAGTTCAGGAAGAGATTCCTTGGGAAGAGGCCAGCACTCGTGAAATCGGATCAGTGGCATTTCCACCGGGACAATTAACCAGTCGACAACACCATCCTTGTCACAGACTATTTGAGCAAGATGGGCATCAAGACAGTTCCTCACCCTCCTTATAGTCCAGACCTTGCTCCCTGTGACTTTTGGTTATTCCCTAAGCTCAAAGGCTATTGTTATGAGACAATTTAGGAGATGAAAGAGGCTGTGACGAAGATCATTGACACTCTCACACAAGAGACTTCGATGGGGCCTTCTATAAGTTTTTGGAATGGTACAACAAGTGCATTGCAGCTGGAGGAGATTACTTCGAAGGGGACTTGAGTTTCATGTGTGTACTATCAATAAAAGTGCCCATACGAAAAAAGTCTGGAAACTTATCGTATGCACCTCGTATATAGACTACCAGGTGTATATAGATTACTAGGCGCATATAGGCTAGTTGACGTATATAGATCACTGGATGTATAAGGACTACCAGGTGTATATAGATTACTAGGCGCATATAGGCTACTAGGCGTATATAGATTAGTAGGTGTATATAGATCACTTTGTGTATACCCTTGAAAAATGGCTTAAGAGTTGAAACATTGTTTTAAAAATAACAAAGAGGGAGATATTTATTTTAATAAGTTATGGAATAATGACAACATTGCTTATTCTAAATATTTTAGTTAGTAAAATTCTCGGTGACAAATGTGAGGACACACGGTGTGTATCAAGCTCAGTACAATCTTAATGGTTTGCAAGTCTAGCTCAGTTAACCACTGATCCGTAGTGAGATAATAATTCGAAAAATTAGATGAATAACACAAATATTTTTTATCAGACCAACACACAACATTAAGAAGGCCTGAAAACGTATTGGCTGAATAATCATCATTAAAACAATAAAGATCTTTGACCTTTAGATAAGTTCAGACGGTACACAGACCCAAAAGTTGTAATCAAAATAATAAAGATAAAGATACTCGTACGAATCACTACTCGTTTTCAGACGACATTAAGAAATGATTTTTATCTAAAGTACAATGATATGCTATTGATTTCCTGAGGATCGAAAACGCCATTCTCCTCGCCAAAGATGTCTAAAATACTGATTTTACCTCTTCAGATAATAGGAAATTATATTTCTGTCAGAGGATTCTGCTTCAGAGCTCTTGAAAATAAATAAATAAATATCATTATACGGTTAATCCGTAAATTGCTTGGGCGTGGCTTTGACGAGGCTCAAGGGAGGCTTCAACGACATTGACTGATACAACAGACAGAAAATACATTTTCAGGGCGTCGAATGCAGTACTCCTCGTCACCCCCCCCCAAACCAAATAAACTCAATGACTGAATAAAAACTTCCTGGGTTGTTCATCGACTGAGATGTGTTTCCCTAGCGTCAGCAGTCAATGTTTATCAGAAAAAAAAAAAAAAAAAAAAAAAAAAAAAAAAAAGAATAAAGAAAAAAGAAAAAGACCTCCCCACAGAATAAAGGAGAAAAAAACATTGAATATGTTTCAGGATGATCTCACTAGTTTGAAGAGCATGTCTCATGCAACAAATTTTCACAGGATTCCAACGGTATATTTTCTGGTGATGGACGAAGCAAGCAACATTTTCCTGACATCTATCGATCTATCTATCTATCTATCTGTTCGGATTGACAGATAGATAGAAAGATAGATATAAACAGACTTGAATAGATAGAGCGATCGATAGATAGATAGATAGATATGAATAGACTGGGATTGATAGACAGACTGATAGATTATCAACTTTCTTCTAAGTCAAAGATCGAATTCCATTTTCTGCGGTATAACATTTTCAACTATTACGTCATTCTCACTTGTCTCTGTTTTTGTTTGTTTGTTTGTTTGTTTGTTTGTTTCACACACACACACACACATACACACATGTATCCACACACATATGTGTCCACACACACATATACACATGTACGTGTCCTCACACACACACACACATACATATATATGTATCCACTCACACACACACATATATGTGTCCTCACACACACACACACACACATATATGTATCCACATACACATACACACACATATGTATCCACACACACATACACACATGTACGTGTCCTCACACACACACACACACACATATATATGTATCCACACACACATACACACACATATGTGTCGCAACACACATATACACATGTACCTGTCCTCACACACACACACACACACACACACACACACATATATATGTATCCACACACACATACACACATATGTGTCCACACACACATACACACATGTACCTGTCCTCGCACACACACCCACACACACACACACACACACACACATATATATATATGTATCCACTCACACACACATGTACGTGTCCTCACACACACACACACACACACACACACACACACACACACACACTCACACACACACGCACATATATGTATCCACACACACATACACACACATATGTATCTACACACACATACACACATGTACGTGTCCTCACACACACACACACACACACACACACACACTCACACACACACAAACACATGTGTCCACACACACACACACACAAACACACGTATGTGTCCTCACACACACACACACACTCACACACACATGTATGTGTGTATATGTGTGTGTGAGAACGTAAAGTCAGGTACTGTATTAATGAAAATGGTAGTCGCGATATTGATGGATGTGTTATTGATAATATTGCTAGTGGGAACGATAATATAATAATATGTGGTTAAGTACTATTTTATTGAAAATGATTTAATAACAAGTGTTTTTTTTCCTTCTTGCAAACCTCTTAAGATGAATACAGAGGCGCGTGTTGGAATAGTGACAAGTTGAACCTGAGCAAAGAAAGGCAATGAAATCAGAAAAAAAAAGTTCGAAAAGAAATTCACCCAATCAGAACTAGTAGATAAGGCGACACGTAAACTAATCAGCAGACTTAAACCGCGGCTTTTGTAGATTATGAAAGAAGAACTGGACGACCACAGATGACAGGGGAGTTCTCATGGCGTAGTGGCTTATCTGCTTCACTTCGGCCTCGAAGTAATCGTGTTCGAACTCTAGTCGCCCTATTACGTTCACTTTCGGACCAATGCCCACGGGAAATATATTGAACTTCCTTATTACCTCAGTAATAGGTTAAATAGTACCACTAGTGTTCTTCTACAAGGATGGCTTTGGCTTTAAATAACCCACAAGGTTGATATGCCATTAAATAGAGAAACCAAATAAATGTATGTCAGGGGGATAACGTGAAGCCTGCGAGACCATAGACTTTCAAAAGAATACAGTACTATACAATAAATTATCAAAATATATACAAAATACAAGAATAAAAATTCTGATTCGGTATAAGATAATTTCAGAAAACCAACCAACCAACCAACCAACCAACCAATCAATGCATGTCATTTTGTACAATATTGGAAAGATTCAATTACTCAAAGACATCGAAATTCCGTTTAACGATTTGAATAATGAAGGTCCTAATGACGAACTCTAAAAATAATTATTCAACAATTATTATTGATGATCGATTCAGCAATTAAGTTATTTATAATTTCAGTTTGTTTGATTAAAAGGATATCTGACTTTATGCCAAGTATTAAGAAAGCGTAAAGAAAAATTGACAATTCCCAAGAGTTCTTTTCTCAGACAATCTGGAAATTTCTTGAACAGAGTTCTAAAAGTTGGAATTCTACTCCGTGCTTCTGATCGGAAAAAAATCATTGTAAAAAACATTCAAGATGAAGAAAAAAACTTTTTTCAATTTCTTTTCTTTTTTTTTTTTTTTTTTCAAGATTAGAGAAAAAAAATTTCGATATAATCAGCGCTACTAATTTCATAAATTTAGAATATTTTAAACAATTTGGTAAATTATAACGCAATACCTTATACAGTGGTAATATTTAGAAGGCTTTTAGTAATTTTGGTGATTTTGAATAGAAAGCGTTATACATTGGTAAGATTTGGAATGTTTTAAATAATTTTGGTGATTTTGAACACAATTCTTTATACATTGGTAAAATTTGGAAGGCTTTTAGCAATGTTGTCATTTAGAACGCAATGCATTATAAAAAAGTAAAGTTGGCGATTATAGTCAAGGGCAACCAGAAGGTTCCCTTTTCAATAGCTACTACACCGAGGTGTAGGGGAGGGCGCTACTTCTTTCCCCAGATTGCTCCACTTTACCCTTGATCCATGCGTTATATTGCTGAGTGTTAAGCAAGGAGGTATCAAGTACCATTTTTAAAGTCTTTGGTAAGACGTGACCTGGGATTGAACCCAGATCTCCCGGACCATTGGCGAACACTCTAACCACAAGTCCAAATTGTCCAGTTACAACTTAATGCATTATACACTGGTAATATTTGGAAAGTTTTTAACAATTTTGGTGATTTTGAACATAATGCATTATACATTGATAAGATTTGAAAAGTTTTTAATAAAGTTGGTCATTTAAAATACAATACGATCTAAATTTGTAAGATTTGGAATGTTCTCAACAAACGTGGCGATTTAGAACCCAGTGCATTATACACTGGTAATTTTTTTAAAAACAAGATTGTCGATTTTGAACAAAAAGAATTACGAATTTATAAGAATTGAAGAATTACGAAAAATCTCAGTGATTCTTGAATTGAGAATAAAAATGAATTAGTTGTCAACGATTTTTGATAACTATTTATAGTCAATTGCTATTGAAAGAATTATTTGGATAATTAAAGACCATTTTTTTCTGTACACATTTTGAATGGTACATTCGCCACTATTCCTCCGGTGTAATATGCTCCTCATCAAGCAAAGAATCTTATACTGGTCATTTTGGTAACATAGATTTATTACTTAGGATTATAACGCGTTGAAAATTCGATTCTTACAGGAAATATACGCAACAAGCGAAAGCATGGACTGATTTCGATAGGTTGTCGATATTATGTAAGTCAAACATATCCGATAAAATAAAACGCAATTTTTTTTCCAAGCAGCGGTCGTGTCATTTCTACTTTATGGATGTACCACATGAATGATTACTTAGCGTATGGAGAGAAAGCGAGACAGGAATTGCACAAGTCTGCGAGTCATAGTGAACGAATCCTGGAAGCAACATCCCACAAAACAGCAGCTGTACAGCCACCTACCTCCCATCTCTAAAACTATTCAAATAAGACGGACAAAACATGCTTGGCACTGCTGGAGAAGTGAGGACGAACTCATAAGCGACTTTCTCCTACGGGCCCCTTCACACTGACGTGCAAGTGTTGGACGACCAACTAGAACCTATCTACAACAGCTTTGTACGGACACAGGGTGTCGTCAGGAAGACCTGTCGGAACCGATGGACGATAGGGACGAATGGCGACAGAGAGACAGAGAGAGAGAGAGAGAGAGAGAGAGAGAGAGAGAGAGAGAGAGAGATGACTCATTCCTCTTCTGTCGCTTCTTCAATGGAAGATATTCAGATGAGCTTTATTTCATCTATACGAAAGTTTCCAGTATGAACATGCTTTGCAATCTCGAGTAAGCAGTAGTGAGTAGAGTGTTCGCCAATGGTCCGGGAGACCTGGGTTTTATCCCAGGTCGCGTCATACCAAAGACTTTAAAAATGGTACCTGATACCTCCTTGCTTAACACTCAGCAATATAAGGTATGTATTAACGGTAAAGTGGAGAAATCCAAGGAAAGGAGTAGCGTCCTCCTCTGCACCTTGGTGTAGTAGCTATTGAAAAGGGAGCCTTCTGGTTGCCCTCGACTAAAGGGAGACAACTTAACTTACATTTTACTTATATTAGATACAAGTTCAATTCTATCAAGTTTCTTCCTTGAACACCGGTATTTTGAATCTTTAATGGTACTTTTACAGTCACTTTGGGGTACGTATGAACCTCCAAATCAACCCCAAGATAACTTGGGAATTAAGGTTTTGCTATTAAACAAAGAAATTAATCGAAGCTGAACTGTTGATCAAAATCGATCAGAGGAATCAATGAAAGCCAACAAATGTCTCTTTGTGCTGTATCCTACTGATAAGTTTTTGAAATACCATTAAATGATATTCCTATCATTACTTGTAGAGTTATCCCCCTTGTCCTACTTACTGACTTCCGGTATAATATTAGAATATAGGCAAGCTGCCATCTTGTCCATATCTAGATTCTCGTTCCGTCTTTTCATTACACTTCTTCACACAACAGATTTACACCCAAAACATCACATTACTAATCTTTTATTCTGTAATCAAATTCATCTCTGTCAGCTGGGAAAGCAGAAAACACCGACTGCACCTCTATAGAGGGGTAATAGACATCCCCATCCGTAACGAGGCTCCTTTTTAGCCGTGAGTGGCGTCTTGTAATGATTGAAAACGGGATCCTTGTGACTGAGCAGTCTGTGGTCTGGCTGTCGAAGTGGTCACGTGATTTGCTAGACGGGTCGTCGAAGAAGGCCGAACTGATTGCACCGACTATATTCTTCAAATTGTTCTTGTGGCAAACGAGTTGATTGGTTGGTTGGGTTTTATGGCAAATCGATCTTTGTAGGTTATTTAACGCCAAGTCCATTTTTATACAAAAAATCAGTTCTATTTCCAACAATTCAGATTAGCATGAGTACAAAGTTTAATTGTCAAAAACATTTCTGTTTCAAGCAATTCAGTTTAGTCAAACAATTTTAATTCAAACAATTCAGTTTAGCCTAAGTACAGTGTAATTGTCAAAAACAGTTTTATTTCAAACAATTCAGTTTTGCATAAGTACGCTATTTAGTTCTATTTGACCTATAGATAGGACCCTATCAGGTGCTACCACTCCGGGCCAGAGTGGACCTGGAAGTGATGGC
The DNA here is from genome assembly GCA_963585895.1 of Sepioteuthis lessoniana. Taxonomy (NCBI): domain Eukaryota; kingdom Metazoa; phylum Mollusca; class Cephalopoda; order Myopsida; family Loliginidae; genus Sepioteuthis; species Sepioteuthis lessoniana. Next base: position 125,808,488 of record OY757908.1, on the reverse strand, counting down.
ACTGAAGTGGTACTCCGAATTCCCCAAAGCTCCAGCATTACTGGAACATCATCATCAGATTGTTTAGTGTCATATCCCGGACACATGTTGAGGGTGGGGTCTTACTCCTCTGCAGAGAAGCCGTCGGTGTATTCTACAGCCCCAGCCAACTGGACTATTGTAGCAAACAAATAACCAACCTTACTTTATCTTAAAAGTGCTAGAAGACGATGGCTGAGGGTCATTTGCGCTGAGATAGCAATACTTGAAGTCATTTATACAGTGTGCAAGCAAATAATTAATATTAAATAGAATTATTTGGATTAGAAAGCAATGCTTGAAACTATTTAGAATTATTTGTGTTAACAATACTTGAAACGATTTAACTGAATGTAAACAAATGAATTCTTGCTCGTTTGAAAACAATGTTATCTACAAACTATTTGCATAAAAATCACACACACACACACACACACACACACACACACACACACACACACACACACACACATATATGTATATATATATATATATATATATATATATATATATATATATATATACAAGTAAATAATGGACTGTAATCCGACAATATATAAAGAAAAATTGATAACAAGGTAATCCAAGTAGAAGGAGAGATTTATTGAGAAACAAAGTCGACACTATAGCGTTTCGGTTCTAATGAACCATCATCTGGACTATAAGGGATGATATTAGTGATGTTGAATCAACGATGGATATTTGAAAATGCAAAATACTAAAACCTTGGGAAATTTTTGTATAACAAGAAAAGTTGGCCGTTTAATTAGTGAATCAGCGTTTGTTGTTTTAAATAACGTCATTCGACTTATTAAAATTATTGTATAGAATTTATGTTCCGTTTGTTTATCGAGAAAGGTTTCGAATCAAAAGGAGGAAGAAAAAGAAAGACAAAAGAAAAAGAGAAAGTATAAAATTACGATATATGTGGAATATATTAACTAAAGATGGAATATATTGTAGCTATTTAAAATGGATTTGTAAGGCGAAATATTATAAAAGCCCGGACGAGTATTTAGGGAATTACAGAGTGAAATAGGAACGGCTTCGAAAATTCGCCTTAGTCTTTTATTATGATAATAAATGAGCATCTTTGCAGAATTAAAATCGAAGTTGTGATTAGATTGAGAAATGTGTTGAAATAGTGCATTGTTTAAGTTACCAATTCTTACGTCTCTTCAGTGTTCTTTCAAGCGTGCGTGAAAGTTCCGAGATGTTTGACCAATATATTCTAATCTACAGTTCTTTAAGAGATACAATAAACACCTGAGTCTGAAAATATGTTGCGTTGAGGGCTAGAGCGTACTAATTCGGGGATTGTTTTAGCGGGTAAAGAGATCGTTTTGATATCGAGTTTATTTAAGTTGTTTATTGTGAGAGGAAGAATTGTTTGGCAAAGTTATGAATCTATGGAGGAACTAGTTTTATAAGATTGTGAGTTGGCATTGGTTCGAGGTTGATTCTTATTGTGGATTTTGAGGGCTTTAGATTTAGCAAAGTGTATAAAAGATTTGGAGTATAGCAGGTTAAGGAAGGAGTTTTTTTATGTGGTTGAATTCATCATTTATATATATATATATATTGTCATCCACAGACAGACTGTTTCGTTATATCACAACTCTTCAGTGTGGCTAGACATTTAGGACGCTTGAAGCTGGGATCAAAACCCGCTCACACTTTATGTTAGACTTATTATAATACCGCTCAGCCTTCAAGCGAACCTCGTCAGCTCGGGAATTATGAGGCATTAAGTTGTAGCTTTCGTTTTGTTTTACATTTGATACCTTACCGGATACCAGAGTGCTCAATTCGTTCGAAGAGCTTTGCATTATGCGAGCAGCAGCCATAAATTCCTTCGCCAGAGTGTTCAAACAGGATTTGGCATTAAATTGGCCCCAAGAGTTGATATGCCATACAACACAACCAACTAAATGTAATTAAATTATAATTTCAACGTGTTTCATTAAAATCATCCCTAAACTTATGTCCACTCTGTATATATAGTTTCTTTTTTGTTTTTTTAAATCTTTCTTTTTTAAGTTCATTCAACAAAAGTTTTCAAATTAATTTACTTACAATCAATAATTGAATTGTCTTTTATGTTTACTTCGGATTTTTTCTCAATCCGTCGCGACTAATTGATCACCCAGAGTAATGAAAAAAACAAAAAAAAAAAAAAAAAACACAACAAAAACAAAAAAAAACAAAAAAAAAAAAAAACAAACAAACAAAACAAAACAAAAACAAAGAAAATAATAAAAAACCAAAAACAAAAAAAGCACCCCGACAAAGGGATAGACTAAAGTTGGCGAGGCTCATTATTTGATTTCATAAAAAAGATGAGTCTTTCAAAATGTAAAATGTCAGATAAGAACTGATATCTGGCACTCAATGAGGATCGAACTTACTCCAATGGTGTCATTAAACATGTTCTCGTAAAATCTAAAAGTTTAAATTATATCTGAGATTTTTTTAGATATATTTACCCAACTCGTGTGCCGGAAGCAGGATGTGACACGAGGTCAATTTTTAAGCGAGGTAAATCTGGTTTGAATACAGAGTTTTCCATCTCTTGGACTGTTTGTCTTACCAAGGCTTAAGAAAACAGTCTATCCCACTATTTACCTTTAGCTGGGGAGGCAACATATGGATTTATGCCTTTCCCAAGGGCATTTGTACGAAGTGAAACGCAAATAATTACGTCTAGGATTTGAACTCGAGTCGACAATTCCTTTTTCTACGGCGATAACCGATACGGTAAGCTGGCCTCTAAATTATTGTCATTGGCCACAAATATACAACTGTTCTTAAATAGGTTGTTATAGTCACATTGTTTCAGCCGTTATACCATTTGACCTTCTTCAGATGTCTGTCATAATAGGTACTCATTAGCTGTATTCTTTAGTCGTACTCTTTGTTCAATCCTCGGAGGTAGATGGTACTCATTCTGCTGTACATGTCCAGAGGATATCTTGTATCCGTTAATTTTTTCTTGTCAAACTGCCTTGTGTGTGAGACTTCAAATGCACCAGCTGTATCCCCTACAGGGGTGTTTAGCATCTCCCTCCACTAAAGGGACTTCTCGGTCTGATAATAATTGCTTCTAATGGTGATTTTACAGTTCTGAATCTCTAGGGAGGGTAAAGTCACCTGTACTCTCCGGTTCAGTCTGGCTAGGAAAGCTGGTAATTGTTAAGGTCCCATCTATGAGTCAAATAGAATTGAAATAATGTTTTGAAAGATTTTGAACTACATTGGCTTTTCAAACACTGGTATTACAACTGAGAAGGAAGTGTTTACCTGTTTAAGATTAATGCAAACTTTATTGATACATTGACTTTTAAAACATTGATATTGAAACTAAATATGAAGAGTTTATCCGTTTAAAATATATGTGAAAATAGATTTTTGTATCGTATATAATTGAAGATGATGATTATTAAATTGATTTCGCCATAAAATCACTCAACCTGGTTTGAAATGCTGTAAACTCAGTCAACCGACCAACCAATCCATATTAAAATTGAAATTAGGAAAAACATAAAATAATAATCTTGAATATATTTTCAAGAAAAGCGGCATATAACAATGTTTTTAAAGAATATTCAAGAGACTTAAAAGAAAAAAAGTGATAGATTACCTGATGTAAATTGACATCTAAATGTTGGCATACAAACAAATATATCAAAATGTTTGGAAGGTTACTCTTAATACCTCAAATCAAATTAGGCTACGTGGATACAAAGACGCCCTCAAGGGAATTAGTGCCGGGTGCTGTTTGACCTATTCTCTTCACTATTCTCTTCATTATAGCAACGATATACGTAATAAATATGTTACGTGAGAAATCTTTTAGTAATGACTCCATGAGAAAGTAAGTCTAATCAAGAGTTGAAGAGAAAAAAATTTGTTCCATGTAAGTTTGTTATAAAATGGAAACAATATTTTTTACTATAAAAGAGCATTAAAATGATTTTCTTTGACAATAAAATTCATTAAAATGATTTTTACAATAAAAATGCATTAGAAATGATTTCTACTATAAAAATACACTGGAAATGATTTTTACTATAAAAATGAATTAGAAATAATTTTTACTATAAAAATGGATTGAAAATGATTTTTACTATAAAAATGCATTGAGAATGATTTTTACTTTGAAAATGCATAAGAAATGATTTTTACAATAAAACTGCATTAAAATGATTTTTACAATAAAAATGCATTGGAAATGATTTTTACCATAAAAATGAATTAGAAATAATTTTTACAATAAAAATGCATTGGAAATGATTTTTACCATAAAAATGAATTAGAAATAATTTTTACAATAAAAATGCATTGGAAATGATTTTTACTATAAAAATGCATTGGAAATAATTTTTACTGTAACATATTGACCCTCGACCGAGCCGTCAATCAAGAGATGCACCTGTGTAAATAAGTGGAAGAACAGCGAAATAGGTGCATCCGGTCAAAGATATCGGAATATCACCCTGACCTGTAGACGTGGTTGAATTCGGTGCAGATGCGTACGCCCACAGGAAGCAGGTGAATGTAAGACAATTATATAACCAGGTACCACAGACGACTTGAGTCAGTTCGAGTTCGAGTTCCAGTTGCAGTTGGAGTCAGTTGGGGTTAAGATGCCGGAGCGAGAGCCAGCTCCAGACGGAGGGCTTGGGCCCTCAGTGACCCACGGTTGAGCAGCCCAGCCAAGAATGCGAAAGAAGTGTTGTTATAGTCAGAAGAACTTGGGGTCAATATGTAGCAGTCTGTTCCCGTCTCCAAATCCCCTCTCATACACAAGAAACATTCCCTTTCGAGAATAAAGTGTGCGAGGTATATTTTTATAAAGAAGTGTGTCCATTCGTTCATTGAAGTTCGTCATTATTGTTGACTATGTTTCCGCTTATATTTGTATATGTGTATGTATGCGGCTAGACAACACTACTTTAAAAATGAATTAGAAATCATTTTTACTATAAAAATACATTGGAAATGATTTTTACTATAAGAATACATTGGACATGATTTTTTACCATAAAAATGCAGTAGAAATGATTTTTACTATAAAAATGCATTAGAAATGATTTCTACTATAAAAATACATAGGAAATGATTTTTACAATAAAATGTATTGGAAATGATTTTTACCATAAAAATGCATTAGAAATGATTTTTACTATAAAAATGAATTAGAAATCATTTTTACTATAAAAATGGAGTGAAAATGATTTTTTACTATAAAAATGCATTGGAAATGATTTTTTACTATAAAAATGCATTAGAAATGATTTTTACAATAAATATGTAGTGAAAATAATTTTTATTCTATAAATGTATTGCAAATGATTTTTACTATAAATTACTTTTATATTCTCAGTAAACATTTGCAGCTTTAAGTAACTTTTCTTAATACAAATAATTTACGGTCATAAGGTATTAAGTATTCCAATCTAATACAAATAGTTTTCACAGAGTTGTATTGTTCTAAGTATTCCTATCTAATACTAATAATTATATAGTAGCAAGTAATTATTTCTATTTAATAATAATCATTTGTTTGCACACAGTTATATGGTTGTAAGTATTCCTAACACCAATCATTTGCAAAGAATGAAGAGGTTTTAAGTAATTATTTCGATTGAATAATAATCATTTCTTTGTACACAGTTATATGATTTCAAATAACTAACGATGGGTTAAATATATCAGTACAAAAATTATTAGTGTTAGATTGGAATACTTGATGTCATATACGAGGTGCATACGATAAGTTTCCAGACTTTTTTTGTACGGGTATTTAACGTTGACTCTTGAAATTTCAGTATGTAATTGTTATACATCTTATGAGATGACTGACCAATTTTTATAAGTTCAGGTTCAAATGAACAGCTACAGCAGCAATTGGAACACACCTTACAAAATCCTGATTGTCACAGCTGGTGAGTTTCAAAAATGCAATCTGACACTTTATAAGAACGATACGCAATAAAATTCTATTTTAAACTTGGAAAAATGCCACTGAAACGTATGGAATGCTTCAGACTGCTTTTCGACTATCTTGCATGAATCGAGCATCAGTTTTTGAGAGGCATGAGAGATTCAAGGAAGGCAGGGAGTCTGTGAGGGATGATGAGAGGTGTGGAAGGAGTAAGGAAGTTAATACACCACAGTTGATTGGCCAAATGGTTAGAGTTAGGGTTACTATGTTGAGGTTTTCAGGGAGTTCAGGAGGAGATTTCTTTGGGAAGAGGCCAGCACTCTTCAAATCGGGTCAGTGGCATTTCCACCAGGACAATGCACCAGTCCACAACTCCATCCTTGTCACAGACTATTTGACCAAGATGGGCATCAAGACAGTTCCTTCTCCTCCCTATAGTCCAGACCTTGCTCCTTGTGACTTTTGGCTATTCCCTAAGCTCACAGGCTGTCGTTATGAGACAATTGAGGAGATGAAAGAGGCTGTGACGAAGGTCATTGACACGCTTACACAAGAGAACTTCTATGGGACCTTTCAGAAGTTGTTGGAACGGTATAACAAGTGCATTGCAGCTGGAGGAGATTACTTCGAAGGGGACTAGAATTTAATGTATGTACTATCAATAAAAGTGCCTGTATGAAAAAAGTCAGGAAACTTATCGTATGCATCTCATAACTGTGTGTATTAAGAATAGTTGCTAGAAGCTATAGTTTTCAAGCATTATCATTACTTAGTTGAGAACATATAATTGTTTGCAAATTATTCATGTTAGATAAAAATACTTAAAACCATAGAACTCAATGCAGGCAAATGTTTCACCTAATAAAAATTTCTGATAATATCAATACTCTGAGATTATGCTGAAAAATAAGGCTATGATATTGAAAATTACAATATATAATATTACAAAATTTTGATACGAAATTCATCATTTTCGTTGTCTAAATTTCTGAGACGAAGCTTGATGATTTTTATCGTTAAGGGTTTTCGGACGATTGTCTTCATCTTTATTGTTTTTTCCACAACGTTTCGGCCGATATGTCCTCCGGCCTTCTTAAATAAAGGAC